>OX276487.1:5937500-7137500 GCA_946251955.1 Acronicta psi
CATAGCGACGTTGTCCCGTGACTGCAAGTACCTCTCCACATCCATCACCTTCAATATCGGTACTGAGACCTTCAAGTATACAGGGAACACGCTCGTCGATGCCGGGTACACGGAGATCATGCATTGGCAGGTAGTGTCTAGTATAATGTGGTTATATTAGTTGCTATTTACGAGTGCTCGTGTGACTTCTAAGTACATAGGCATAGGGTTCAAATTCAAACGAATGCAGTTGCAAGCAGTTGTAAATTTATAACAATGTTATCTCAGTTTTTATAGATCTATTAAAAATCTATTTGATTTACTTGACAGGCGACGAGTTACACTCTACATTTTCGTTATTAAAAAATTATTTAGTCTTTCTAAAATAGATTCAGGGATTTCACAACCTCCCAGTAAGTTCTCGTTAAATTACTTTGCATATAACTTCATACAAATTTTGTACCATTTTTTTATTTATGCAGTGGTTAGTGGCTATCCAGAGGTAGTCATGTAGGACCTTAATGTCGATAGTATATTGTAGTTTTTTTTAATTCAACGATTATTTTAATGAATATAGATCTCAGGACTTTTTTTATGCATATAACGTGTGACTTCTTCCTTCAGGCTTTTGGTAAAGATGAGTTTGTGCCGTTACTAAACGTGGACGATGTACTACGGGCACACGACCACAGACTCGTCGAGTGCCAAACATCGCCACCAGACTACCTCACTGAATCCGAGGTAAGGAAACATTTCATCAACTCAATTCGTAATTATTAAAATATTTGCTAGTAATATAAATTCCTTTATAGGTTGTTTTAAGATGGAATAATCATATTTGTACTAGAAAATATCTATTGGTTTAAGCTTTTATTTAATACTGTGTTTGAATACAAACTTTGCTTAACAGTTGATCATAAATAGGTAACGTGAATGTCCTGAGATTTCTTTGCTCAGTATTTTTTTTTTACAGTATAGCATAATAGGAGCCTGGCACAACCGTAATGTAACCTCGGGGAGCTTAAACTTTTTTCATCGACGTTCAGTTACAGCATGACCCAGATTAGAGTTTTAAAATATGTTTAAACACTTCATATGAAGATTATTTGTAGCTTTTAGGTATACCGTAAAAATGATAGTATGTGTTTTTATAGTAGACTCGGAGTTTTGATCGAAACTACGCGTAGATATTGTCACAATAAAACATAAACTATTAGTGGATAATAGCTATCCAAAGACTTCAAAATCATATTTCATTACTTTCGGATACTCCCAACCCCTCTTATTCAAACTCGCAAATGACCATGTATAAGCTATAATAAATATATCAGGTAATCACGCTGATGGAGAAGCACGGTATTGGGACTGACGCGTCGATCCCGGTGCACATCAACAACATCTGTCAACGTAACTACGTCACAGTGGGCAGCGGCCGGCGACTGGTGCCCACTAACTTGGGCATCGTGTTAGTACATGGATATCAAAAGGTAGGCAAACATCATTATTTATTATATTTTCTTTCTTTTATTTACTCTGAAGGGCACAGGGTCAGCGATCAGCGCTAAGCAGAGTTTTACTGGTCGTCCTGTGAAGCTATTTGAGTGCCGGAGCTCGAAAGAGTATTCTTAAATACCGTGCTCCATCTTAGACTTAAAGAGAATACTATAATATTTAAAGAGTAGTCTGAGGGCAATCTACATTTATGCCGTTTTATGACTTATAATAATATTAACTTTTTTAGTGGAAGAAAAATATGATCGCTGGCAGGGTTCACACCTGAGTCTAATTTTGCTTCATTTTTTTTTACTAGCCCACTTTGTCCCACTGCTTTGCAAAGGCCTCCCTTCCCTCCTTCTATGCCGCTCTGTCTGTTGCCTTAAAGATCCAGTCTCTCTCGCAGGAGTCGAGAGAGACTGGAGATATCTAGCATTTGTTAATTAATACAGTAAACAATAACTACTATAACCTGTGACTGTGATGAACCAATGGACAATAAATGTTAAAGATCAGTATAATCCTTTTTCATAGATTGATCCCGAATTAGTATTACCAACAATGCGGTCCGCCGTGGAGGAGCAACTGAATCTCATCGCGGTCGGGCGAGCAGACTTCCACGCAGTTTTAGGTCATACCACCGAGATATTCCGGCGCAAGTTCCAGTACTTCGTGCGGTCCATTGAGGCCATGGACCAGCTGTTTGAGGTCAACTTCTCGTCGCTCAAGTCAAGCGGTAAAGCGCTGTCCAGGTGTGGAAAGTGTAGGCGGTACATGAGGTATATTCAGGTAAGAATCTTTGAGGTATAGATTTAAATTTTGGTGAAAATAATTCGCCTTTGGTAGGATGAGTGTTTGAACCTGAATCCTCCGGTTTTGTACACAGGGCGCTAAGCTGCTTAGTCTGTGAGTGTGACGTCTAATTTCTCTTTCGTTGTGTCTCGTTATGTCTTAATGTCCAGAAAGCAACACTGTTTAATTTATGTCTATCTTGGCACATATCATATTGTTGTGCTTCTACAGTTGCAATATAAATTCTACAGTTAAAAAGTGATTTAAAAATCTCATGTTAAACTTTACGAATTATTTTTGTGTGACTTCTAAGCACATAGACATAGGTTTTAATTCATTTGTAAAATGTTTGAAATATATGGTTTTCCTCTAGGCGAAGCCAGCTCGTCTCCATTGCTCCCACTGTGATGACACTTACGGGCTACCGCAGAACGGCACGGTCCGCATCTACCGCGAGCTCAAGTGTCCCCTAGATGACTTCGAGCTGCTGACGTGGTCTACTGGTACCAAGGGCAAGAGCTTCCCTCTCTGCCCCTACTGCTACAACCACCCACCTTTCAGGTACGGTGAAGTAAATTGAGGATTATCGACCTTATCCTATTAAAAATAAGAATGAAAAGAGGTCAACAAAGGTTGACGAATATCTATTGGTAACAATCAAGTCCGAAACTTCACGACGATTATAATTAATGCACTACCTCATTGGCCTATTGATCGCAAGACTGCTGGTCGATTTGTTTGAGGCGAGCTTAGATTTGTGCCCGGTTGATAGTATTGGGTGAAAACTGAAAAGGCTCGCTTCTCATTTCATAAAACTTAAAACATACCGATAAACTGTGGATTTACGCAGTACACCGCTGCCTAAACCACCGCCTTATTGATAAACACGGGGTATAATGGGTGTAGCTAAACTTTACTCACTTTAATCTGAACAAAACATAGATTAACTACTCCTAGCCTAAACCTTGTTTAATTTAAGGCGTCGGGAAATATAAGTAGGATGGTATGTATGTACAGTCAGCAACGAAAGTCGTTGAACACAACGAAAGTTTAAAAACATCACAATACCAAAACTATTCATTAGATTTTGACTAAGGTAAAACATATAATTGTCCTCTATTATGAGAATTTGTACCGCCTTCAAGGGTCAGTGAATTCTGAATATTAAAGACGATAAAGCGTTTTGAAGATTTCATAGTGTTCAGCTACTTTCGTTGCTGACTGTACATATGCATATCAGACTATTAACGTCCACTGCTGAAAGTAGGCCTCCTCTAAAGAGCGCCAACCATCCCGGTTTTGGGCAGCTCGCATACATCCGCTGCCAGCTACTTACTTCAAATCGTTGGTCTATCGTGACGTATGTGTGTATGTACAGTCACGAGCAAAGATATAAAATATTTACTTACAAAAGTGCTAAAGCGATTTTTTCATGAATGAACGATTGCAACTTTGAGATAACACCAATTTCATTGTAGTATCGTAAATACTGTGTTCGTAATATCACAAAAGTTATATTGGTAGATTAGGAGAAAATCGATTTAGCAATTTTGTTAGTGTATAGGTACATGTTTTTGGTCGTGACTGTACCGATAATTATATTGAATGTTGGGTGACAGGGACATGAAGAAGGGTTTCGGCTGCAACTCGTGCACGCACCCCACGTGCCCGTACGGCGTGAACTCGACGGGCGTGTCGGGCTGCGTGGAGTGCGAGGCGGGCGTGCTCGTGCTCGACCCCTCCGCGCCCAAGTGGAAGCTGGCCTGCAACCGGTGAGTACCTTGTGTTCATTTTTCTTTCCATGGTAAAAGTTCTCATGTTTTGTTTCATATTTTTTGTTACCTATTGTGTTTTTATATTTTTATTGTAATTGGTATCTCTTGTTGCTTCTATTTTTTCGAGTTTTTTGTAGATGAGAACTGCGGAATACAGTTTTGTTCACTATTTTATATTGTGCCTAATGTCGGGCCAAAATTTAAAAACATTGTATCGTCTTGTGCCTAGTATCGGACCGATAGGATAGCGTTTTTCGAGACCCTGACAAGAATTAAAATTACAGTAATTAGAGAGATTTAGCTTTGAAATTGTAGTATTATAATTTTATAAATCCTACTAATATTTATAAATGTAAAAGTTTGTGAGGATGGATGGATGTATGTTTGTTACTCTTTCACGCAAAAACTACTGAATGTATTTTGATGAAACTTTACAGTATTATAGCTTTTACCAGAAAAACACATAGGATATAAAAAAGTTTCGGATGTGAGTGAAGCCGCGGGTAGCAGCTACATATATAAATTGTGTATTACAGGTGTGACGTAATAATAAACGTGTTCGAGGACGCGACGCGCGTGTCGGTGTGCGAGGCGGCGTGCGGCGCGTGCGGCGCGCAGCTCGTCAGCGTGGAGTACCGCGCCGAGCGCACGCGCCTGCCCGCCGCCATCACCGAGATGACGGCCTGCCTCTACTGCGAGCCTGCCTTCAGTGCACTGGTATAGTTCGCGACAAACTTATTGTCCGGGTTGAAGTTGGCGCTAGCTAACTTTAACCCGGCCGTAAAAATCGCAGAAAGAAAAATATTAGATTGTAATTAATAAAAACGAAAGCTCACGTCGTAATCTGTCATTTTAAATTATTCCAATCCAATATTTTTCTTTCTCCGGTTTTTACAGCCGGGTTAAAATTATCTCGTGCCAACTTCCACCCGGACAATAAGTTTGGCGCGAACTGTACGTATTACTTAACGTTGTACGTGTACCAACTCCCTCCAGAAGCAGATTAGTACTTCCGGCCTCCTCAGTGTGTCCGCTAGTCTTGGTGATCCCAGGATTCTTCCCGTATCCGGGTGATGGTTGTGCATTCAAGCAGCACGTTTTTCTTTCTCCGATTTTTGCGGTCGGGTTAAAGTTAGCTCGTGCTAACTTCAACCCGGACAATAAGTTTTGCGAGAACTGTACCTAGCTGCCACTGCACTGCACTAAGATATTGCGCTGTCAAAATGATATTTTACCTTGGATTTATTAGGACAACTTATTTGGGTTAAATAGTATACGCAGGCTGATGACATTGCACTTAATATTATGTGATTTGCTCGCAATATTGCCTATAACAATTTTGACGACGTCTGTGGTGTAGTGGATTGAGTACCAGACTGCTGATAACAAGATCGTGAATTCGATTCCCACAAGACAAATATTTATGTGATGAATGTGTTTGTCTGGGTGCTACTTCTGTATTATGAGTACGTATTTTCAAAAAAGTATTTAAGTATTATATGCATAGTACAAGCTCTGCTTAGTTTAGGAAAGATGGTGCTGTGTAAAATGTCCAAAAAGATTTATTTATTTAACTTTCTGTAGGTGGAGAAACACCGCGCCGTAGCGTCTCGCTCGCAGGTGTCCCGCGGTCGCGGCGGCCGAGCTCGTGCGAATAAACACCGCAACAAGCAGCCCAAGGACAAGATGGCGCAGCTCGCAGCATACTTTGTATAACAAGTATCTTTCTAACCTTTTTAAGAACGTGTATAGACGTCAAACGAAGTTTTTGCGACCTCATTGACATCTATGCACCGACTTCAAAAGGTACAGTCAGCATCAGATATATCGGGACATACAAAGTGTTCAAAATGATTAGAACAACTAAAAAAAAAATTAACTTTATCTACGTCTATCGCACGATGAAGATTAATGTATAATATAGTTATTATAAACTAACAGCCAAACACTGAAAATTCATGATAAAGTCGAAATATCCATCAGTATTTTAAATTGCTACACAATACACGACGAATAATTATTACTTGGAAATATTCAGTTTCTTTATTTAATAAATATGACAAGCACACTTGGCCGCAAGCAACAACAATGGTATCAATGAGGGCTATCGCGTTTGAATCCGTCGCCAGAGGCGCTTGTGTAGAATGAGGTCTCCCGAAATGTCAAATGTCATTGCGGATTGACTACACGGGTTCATTTCTAATTAAAATAATGTGAATATTTGGCAAAAACTGATTAATTACAGCAAATATGAGTTACGGGTTAATAAATGTCAGTAATTTAAAAGCAGAGCTATGAAAAAGAGGTGCAAAATTGAACTGTCCTCCTTTGTTTACGAACAAAACGGAACTGCGAGACACTGTTGCATGGCCGATATCTTTACGCTACGGTTCTATCGTATTACATATGATTTTAATTTAAACTTTGTTTTTACGCGCCTACTAACAAACTTTGACAGCCCCACTTCAGATCCTTACTCAACAGTGACGCCATCTGGTGAGACAAAAACGGTAGCCCTCATTGTGTGGTGTCGTCTTGAGACCTAAGTTGTTTAGTCTCATTTGCCTAGTAATTTAATATTACTTACGTTGCCGTGAAAACATTTCTCATTAACGAGCTATGGGGAAATTAGCGCCTAACCACTTTCGACTTTATTGTCTAAACAATAAGCATGAATTTGTCAATTCTCTATTAGAACTAAAGATCACGAGATACCTACCTATATGGTAATAGTTATTGTCTTCATAATTGTTGTTCATTATGATCTGAGTTGCATTTTTTTCTTCTAACAGCTTTATAGATAGTATAAGACTTTCCTATATAAATAATAATTAACAAATGTTAATTTTATAAGAAAATAGTAGAAGTAATACACTCTAATATATGCATAATGTTAAACATTTATTTCTTCTGGTAAACTCAGGAACATGCGTTGTTGCGAACGTTAAAGTTCAGGTTTTTTTGAAGACTATTTGTTAAGTTACTTCATAACGGGTCATTGGTATTATGTACTACAGTATGTATTTAACTGCAGTAGGATTAACGAAATGCCAATGGGATGGACTGGTAGCCCATATCAGATATTTCTTAAAATACCTAAGAAAAGTATGTACTATCATAATTATTCCTGTTCAACATTGTTCCTAAATCTCTTTTTTTTAAAAGCCATGTTTATTTATTAAACATTTGAAATCATCAAGTTGTACCTGGGGAAAATATCTACGTCTCGAAAATTCGCTGTAAAATGGTATATTTTGTATATTTATAGTACGCTCTGGTAGCTTATGAAATTCATAGCATTTTACATCGGTTATCATCAAGTATTTCAATATACATTTGTCGCCTAATACGTGTATGTGTCTATGGTTTGTATTTATTTGTAAAATAAGTCAATAAATCAATATTAAGCAAATTAATTTATTTTTCTTTTTTTTTTTAAATTTACGGTTTTTTAATAAACGATTGTTCCTTAATTCTAAGGTAACGAATTCAACGTAGGAAAATTCTCAAAGATTTTTTTTTATTGGAATAACGGTTTTAGGATCTGAGCCATATAGCGCATAACTCTATAATTTAGGAAACTTACGTATATATACCATTTATCGCTTAAAAAAAGGTAGTGTCTCGTCTTGGCGGGGGCACACTATGCCCCCAGATAGAATATCACATTATTATCAAATTAAATAGTTTCATTCGTTGGCTCAGATCACCAAAAAGGTTAAAATAATACAAACATAATTATTGTAGTCTTCATTTTATTGTGAAGGTTGTCACCTAGTATAATGTATAGATACAGTACGACATAAGCTTACAATGTATTACTGTATTTTTCATTACATTTAATATTACACTGCCCGTATTCGTAAGAGGCGAACAGTTACCAATGATTCGTATTAAAAACTGGGACTTAACTGTCTAGTTATGCATATAGTTGGAGCTGACAAATAAGTTCTGTGAATTTTATAATAGTGTTTAAAATAAGACCTTTAATTATATTTACTAAACACTTAGACAATTTGAAATAGAGTTTAACTTACTAAATCCCGACTGTAATAAAAAAAACGCTTTTTATATTTGCGATAGCGTGTATGAAATAAATTTATGATATTGTGCCACTCTAGTAAATATTCTAAGGAGTGTTAATTTTTACTTGTATGTGTATTAATAAGTTGGAAGCCCATTCAGTGAAGAGTAAAAGTTAAATAAAATTCCGTAAAGAAATCGTACAGTAAGAACAAACTGGAATGATAAATAAACCCAAAATATAGTTTTACTTGCAGTTTGAAGGACTCGCGGACGAGCTCAATACTAGTAAGAACAACTAGACAGAATATTATAGTGAATAGGGTAAAGAGAATATTCGTTGTGTGACAAATAATTTAGTGGGCGTTACATCTTTTAACTAATACGTGTGCCTTTGTTGCCTAAATAATTAAATAAAAAAATATTATTATTTTTAATGAATGTGGTTATCGTGTGTTTGTGAGCTAGAAAACAGGAATAAAAGTTAAAAGACGGTCTTATGACCACTATTTTCTGAATAATCAGTCTCATTTGACAGCTCCAGCTATACTCTGTACATGATTGATATGAAGATATCAGCATGAGTGTAAGACTATTGTTAATATTTGACGAGTGCAGCGTAGTTTAGCGAGGTTAGGTATGATAACAAAATCTATCATTAACGACATCAGTTTTCTAAAGTAATAGACGTACCAAAAGATGGTATAGGTACTCTTTTCTTCTCTTAGGCTTGCGCTTGACCATGATTGTGGTCTATGATGGAACGCGCTTGCCTAGAAGGAACTATATCACTCTCGTCTATTTTTTTTAGTGTATTGTATTTGGTGTTTAAATTTTTAACTAACCGTAATACCTAATGTTTTTTTTGTCAGTTCGGTGGAAAACAACGATAAAAATTGTTTTAAAAATAAATATTTAGTGCGTCTAATACTTTCGAGTAAGATGTCGCTGTATAAACGATACAACTGTTATAAGTGCTATCCATATACTTTGAATATTTACTTACATATATGCGTTGTTTATTTTGTATTGTATTATAAATATATTGTTACCCTTGCCAATGATAAAATTTACACAAATATTTACCTACCGAATATCAAGCGGTCATAAAATTAATATCACATAACAGTAAAATGAAATTCCAAAAATTTTAACAGCAAAATATTATGTATCCTTAGTACTTATAACGTGTACTCCTCCTCGTTTGTAAATAATATTCAAATAATGTGGGTTTGTGCCAATTTTTTTCTATTATATATCACAGATTAAGCCAATACGAAATACATTTTATATGAATATGTATATACAGAAGATATTAAAATTCGGAATATAAAGAATGAAAAGGAATAGGTACATGCGTTTATTAAAGTTACGTTATAATGCAGATTTATTGTTATTTATTACTCCATAAACGTAGAACTGAAGGTTTTGTCAAAATAACAAATATAGTTATATTTGTTTGTCGTCAGTTTTGGTCACATGGAGAATAAAGTATCTATATAATAATTCTATTATATTTTTCTACGTGCAACTGCGTTAAATAATTAAGAATTATAGAGACGTCCCAACTTTGTGATAGCGACACCCTGCATGATTCTCTAAATAATTGTATGAAGCAATTTAGTTTACAAAAATAGGAAAAGAATACATTTCTTACATACTTAAACAGCACTGATATGCGTCAAAAACTTCACAACTTCGAATAAAATCAATTTAATGTCCATTGGACAGATTAAATGCTTCAAATTAGTTTACATACAATAATATAGTTTTTTATAATTGAGTGTTTTAAATGGAATGTGTTTCATTGTTTGGTATAGTGACAGTTGCAATTTAGTAAATCAGGATTTGTATAGATCTCATATATGATTCGTTATTTCCTTCAAAAACTATACAATATTCAATAAATAATCTTCATACATTATTTTTAATTGTTAAGTAGGTAAATTGTTGGTAATCCTTTTATTAAATAATTAAATCAAAAACTTATAATCTTACAGTTATTTCAAAAATGCATTCGTCTTAAACGTACTAGAATAGGTAGAAGAAATTATATACTGGGTTAGTTAACCTTGGTAATAATTTACTCGAGTCATCAAACAAGTATTTTCTGGTAGTTCCCATTTACTAAAGTGTAACTGTCACTTCAGACAGTCACTGACTTATAATAAAGACTTACATAAAGATATTAAATTAATAGGTACAGTAACGGTTGTGCATTTTATATATAGGCATATTATTTCCTAACCGCTACAGTCCAGTATTTAACTAATGCATACATTTCTAGTGACAATGCGACAAGGGCATTTCCTGTACATTTAATATTTTCCCTAAAAGTCCGTCTGAGATTCATTTTATATTATAGAAAATATTAAATACTCAGCCGTGTGTTCATTGTATTATATTTACTATAACTATAATATTAATTTTAATCTCACTGATTTTTTGATAACATAATTAATTTCTAATAGCTTTATATACTTATAGCGATTATTTACAGTACAATACCGAATACTTTTTCCAATGTTAATATTATCAGATGTTATCAATTTTTTCCACACTTGAACAGTTTGTACAAATTGAAGGGTTAATAAGTTTATAGTATCCGGTTCCATAGAAGTTTCCATTTCTTCCATTTATGGTTGTAAAAATTTATCCCTTTATTCAAATTTAGTGAGAATTTAAAAATGTTTTAAGGAATAATAAATTATACTTTGGGCATTTTACTAGCTATTTTTAGTAAAGAAACCGTATTTTCAGGACCGTAAGGCCGTTCTGATGACAAAATTCTATTTGTGGATAAGACATATTTTATGGTGATATTGTATCCAATTCTATTTTTACGGTACGATAGATAGGTATGACTTATTAACTTATCTATGTTACGTTACCTTATTAACTAATACGTTGATAAAACCAAGTTAAAAATTCGTTATTTTCATTTATGTTATTATGAACAATTGAAAAAAATGTTTCCGGAGTGTATAGGTAGAAATTGTTATGAAGTAGCAGGAAAGATTTACAAATATATGTTTTTACAATACGTGATGTATGTTGTACAACGCGAAATTTTTAGACGCAATATTTTTGATGTAAATATTTTTTATGAAACCAAAGATAAAAAGATATCAGTAAGTGCTCATTGGATAAAACATATTCATCTTCGATTTCTGTACATCGTAAAAATAATATATTTAATATGCTTTTTAAATCCATTCATAAGTGTCGAATTCGAGACTTTAAAAGAACAGTAGGTATATGTACAGTGACTATTGATATATAACTTTTTGGATGTATTTTGTACTCTCAAGTATTATACAAATAGGCAAGGGGGACTTTCATTATGCCACTACCACGACTAAAACCTCTAACTTTACTAAATGGTCCAAATTTAGTATGAAATTTATATATAACGCTGCGATATCAGGGTGGCAAGACGATAGTATGGTGGGTTTCTCTCATAGAAATTGTATACTATAAATCATGTACGGGACATGATTTATACAATATCCATGAGGTAGAAGCCAGCACGATATAATACTGTAAAACACAAAATATTATTTGATGACATCAGAGTATACGATAATTATTTAAATAAAAAAAGTTATACCATAATCCAAAACCGAAATATTAGTGGAAACTAAAAATGTTTGTGTCTGAAAACTAAAAACAAATTTGTATGACGTCATTGCTACAGTTCTGTTATTGTCATAGAAAGATTATAGTTAATCTGAATATTTGTTTGTACCTAATAATTTTGGTCTTGGAGTATGGCCTGATTTATTATACCTATAAGTATGTGTGAATAACGTTACAATTTTCTGTAGGTATACATGAACATCAGAGTAAATAAGCTATGAATAGCTTATATAATATTGAGCCACTGAAGTATATAATATATTATATTTAATTTTCACTATTTAAAGCTCTTAGTTTTCATTTATGCGAATTCTATTATCGCATCGAATACTAATGCCCGTTGAGCCAAACACAGTTTTAACTATAAGAGTTATCTATGAATATTATTAACTCAGAAAATGGATATATTACAGTACATCCACACGAGTGGAAAAAAAGTTGGAGTAATATAACCAAGCCCTTTGTTAATGAAACATTAAATAACTCCCGTTAAGCTACGTTTCGCGATAGGCAACAAAATTATTTAGATTATGTTAGAAATAACAACTAGTAAACTTTTATAGAGTGACTATAATATATTATTAAAAAACAAAAGCTTCGCTTTTGGCAATTTCGCATAGGTTAACCATAAACACTTTATAAGAACTGCATTTCACAGTTAAATGTCCTTAACACTCACTTACGAGTTTGTTATGAAGGTCACTTGGATGTAAACACTGCACTTATTAGTGTCCTATGTTCATTCTTTAATCTTTATAATCTTCACTATTTCATAAGATTATAGAATACGAACCAGAATAATAATTATCATCAGCCCCTAAATATACCACGCAACGAAACCTTGTATCAGCCATTAGACAAAGAGTGACACACTAAAGTCCATTAAATGGTCCATACTTGAACTTTCTCTGCTATAACACACCAGCTGGCCTGGTCATAGTACGAAGACACGACATGTAGACTCTCCACGTACTTCTCAATCAGCTGATCCAATTCGCCCCGCTTGAACACGTGGTAGTACCGATGGTATGTGACCGCTCCCCCTTCTGATGGTAAACTGTCCGATCCGTCACTCAAGGAAGGCAACAGCGGAGCATGTGGAAAGGGGCGAGGCGGCGGTACCACTGGTACAGGGGCCGTGTCTTCAGACGATGACCGTGTTTCCAACAGTTTCCTGTCTTTAGAGCATTCACTATATGACGGCAGAGACGCTAGACTGGCGCAGCCGAGCGATGCTGTACTGCCAGTCTTATCCCGCCGACTCCAGTCACTACCTGCTGAAGTATCACTGGACTCGATTGAGAAACCAGACTTTAATGGAGCTGTGCTGGCGCTGGAACGCGAAGTGACAGATTCAGGACTTATTTCCATTTTGTCCAAATCACTGGAATCGGTAGACTGTCCTACTTTTAGGGAGGACCTCTTGTCGGTACTGGTGCATAATGAATCTACACTAATCTCTGACTCTAAGGAGTATCCAGTTTCGAGTGATTGGCTCGTATCGTATGATGCACCGGAATCAATAGTAATTTCGGGATTTCCGTTACTTGACGAAATGGCACTATCGTCATCTGGGTTTTTAGCGTCTATGTCCGTTGTTTTTTCGGTTACCACTGGTTTTGCTGTGTATTGGACGTTGGCACAATTATTGAGGTATATGTCCTCTTCACTTGACACTTTCATCGATTTCTTCAGTTCCCTGTATTTATTTATAATTGGATCGACATCCTTAGATCTTTTCTTACTTTTCGTCTTTGAGACACATTTAGGGAATAACTTGCTAATATCAGTTTCCTGCACATCATTTAGAGATGCAATATATTTGTTTCTTTCTTGGATTTCTGCACTCAGCTTAGTTAGGCCTTGCATCTCTGTGCTAATTTTATGAATATAGGGATCTTCCAAATGTTGCAAACTATCTGATAATTCATCTAAAATTTTCTGTGTGTTCCTATCTTCCTCTTCTCGCTTTAGTCTGAGTGAAATGCTCTTTTCGCTACTGCTACTACTCGGTAAATCGAAGTCTTCTTCATTTATTCGTTTTGAGTATTGGTCAATTTCTTGTAGTAATTTTTCACTTAGTTTTTCGGCAAATTCAGTTAAATGTTGACTTCGATCTTGTTGTTCCGGCCATTCCTCTTCAGTCGCTATCATATCTGATTTACAAGTCACAAGAGGCTCATTAGCTTGTATCCTGTTAAAGCTTTCAGATTTAGAAATAGATTTATCCGAATCTGTACTAGAAATCGAAATTGAATCATAAGGTAACCTTGTTGGGCTTCTGTGAGTTTTACTGAGATTTTCGTCCAGTGATCGACCTTCGGGTCTGTTGGGAGATAACCTATTTAAGCTCCAAGTGGAATTGCTAGTGCTGCCAAGCTTTGGCGATCGGTCTTTGGATCTTCTACCAGGCGAAAGTCTCTCTAGACTGGAAGAGCTTCCACTGGAGCTGGTATGGGATTGGGATCTTGATTCTAATATCCGTAAGTCACCGGGTGATAGCTTATTTAAGCTCCAGTTACTACTACTGCTACTACTGGAAATTCCTTGTACGATGGCCATGGCTTCAGCACTTTCAAGTTTGTCAAGATGTCTTCTTTTTGATCTAGGACTACTTTGAATAACTGTTTCACATGTTTCATCCAAAGAATGTGCAACTTCAGCTGCAGCCTCAATAAGACTTTGTGGACCCGATGAAGGCAGCAGTGGCATTTTTTCTGACGTTGGTTCTTCCTTTTTCATCTCTGATGTTGATGAACTTATTAAATCTGCAACAAATAAAGATACATTATTTTGGTGGTCCCACCTATCAATACATTTTTTAAAGGAATGCAAGAAATATTTATATGCACTGTCTAGGGATCGCAAGTTTGACATTGGCCGCAAGAATAAATGCTCAAAATAAATAAAGCGAATACAAATTAAGTGTATGGTGGTCTGGATAGGTATAAAAGTTCATGTTATGTTCCTGGTAAAAGGTAGGGAAGGGCTATTCAATCATGACGGTGATTTGTATAACATAAATATATAACCTTTTTCTATAGCTGTTTTGCGTAATTCTTCTGGTACGACGCTTATGACGCTATCTACTGAATCAGGCGAGGAGACACCACTAGAGTCGCTGTCCATGTCATCTGTCGCTGGATTAAACAATTCTAGAGCCATGAGGGTGGGTTTACTCTTCACTATTGGCTCTGCGTTCCTTGATCCCCGGACTATTGGAAATGGAGGTCGTCTACTAATACTACCAGAAGGAATACCTTTGTTTAACATTTCTTTAATCTGTCGTATTCTTTCTTTTCGTTTCCGATCAGCGGCTCTAGAATCCAAAGTGTCAGTTGTTGGTTTATTTGATTCTTTGGGTTTGAATTGTGGTATTTCAGGTAGTTCTGCCACAGTTTGTAATGTAATTTTTGGATAAGGTTTAACATCCTGCAGTACCACACGTGGTTGAAATTTATTAGTTTCAGCAGTTAATTTATGTATCTCCTCGATGTCTTTATTTATTTCTGCGAGTAATTCTTTAGTCACTTCGCTCGTTGGAGTTTCTTCTTCCTCTTTTATAGGGGGTATTGGATCTATCTCTTCGAACACATCAATAGCCACATTAGGGTTTACAATTGGAAGAGGCTCCGGTTTAGTCACAGTATCATCTGATTCCGATTTAGGCGGAGAGTTAGGCTGACTTTTAGATTGAGGCTTAAGTGGAACTGTGGCTACGGGGCTAGTTGTCGAGTAGTTCTTCAAACTGTATTGCGCTACTAAAATTTTGTTAACTGTTGGCGCTTGAACAGAGTTTGGTGAGGCCGGTGGTCTTATTAGAGGAAAAGCTTGTTTGATTCTTGGTGATGGCAACCCCGGCGAACTTTTCATTCGAGGTGACGTGGGTACGGAAGACACTTTTAATCTAGGCGATGTAGGTCCAGGGGATAATGGTGTGGGCGATAGAGGATCACTCGAACCATCAGCTTTCGGGACGTAAATCACAGATGCGAAACTGTCTTCAGAGTCAACACTAGTGTCACTTTGAAGACTACTGTCTTTCGATGAATCTGACCCGTCCTCCTTAGAATGTCTTCTTTCAGGATAACCTCTCTCAGTTCCGGTATTATTGTCATTCGGCGTAGGAACTTCTGGTGCCGGTGCGTGACTTTTCCATCCCTGGAGCATTCTTACGAATACGGTTACTTTATCTATATTCGTTGTAGACGTTTTGAACTTACTAGTGAGGCCGTTTTTCAATGATTGAAACTTCTTGCCAGTGTTTGCGGAAGTTGAAAATATTGAGTCGCGAATGGAGTCTAAAACCCCCGGTCTGCGATAAAGGTATTCTTCATTTAGAGATGCTTGTTTTTGTATATTTTTTCTTAATCGTTCCTTTTCCCTTAACCGCTCAACAGACATCAATTCTTCATTCAATGACGTCTGTTTAAATACACCTGGCTTTTTAGATTGTAACCTAGGCGTATGTATTTTAAAATTAGGCATTTCTTCTACCATGCTCTTCATATCCGTCGGTTTATCCAGGTCTTCCTCTGCGTCATCCTCATTTATTGACTTCTTTTGTTTTACAAGTCGTGGCTTTTTTCGTGGCTCATTGATTTCCGGTATTAGAGGTGCTGGCGGAGCTGGTTCAGTTTCATCGCCACCTAGACTAGGCAGACTAGATCGCGATCGCACCAATGCGCGTCTTTCAATGTCCGCAATGTCTGTTAAACTTCGCGACTTTAAAGTTGATGCGTCAGAGGCTTGTGTTATTAATCTCGGGGGAAGTGTTTCATCTAGGCGTCGTAATTCAATGGGTAAATCAGCAGCGGGTGGCTCAGGCCGTAAGCAAGGTCGTTGTGGCACTCGCGCTCCGATGTTCCACGACGGCAAGAATGACCTTCGCCCTGCTAACCTCTGGAGTGCTCTTCTCACGAAGGAGTAGCAGGTTTCGTTGGGCGATGAAAGGGATGATGACCCAGGTGACCCGTCCCGACTCTTCCAATGTTCAGCATTACTGTAAAGATTTCATAATTTTAGAAACTAAAATTTTAATGTCGTATTGGTTTGTAAATTCGACATCATAGTAACTTACTGGTCATGATCCACTGAAAGAAATCTGGGAGCCGGCGTTGGTGGGCACAGTGTGACAGGTCGATGCCATGGAATCAAAACATCCTGGAAAATTAAATAAATAATTATGTCAACCACAAGAATGTCTTAATAGTAAATATAGGTTAAAACTTAGTAGTTAATGAGGCAATTTAATCTTTATTGTCGCAGCCCTTGTTCCTTCTACTATAACTTGACCAAATCAGTAGTTACCTGTCATTTCTTGCCTCAGATATAACTCAAAACTAAGGAATACTGTTACCGAAGCGTTGGATGTTTCCTAAAGCTAAAAGTGGACATTTACCTGTGAATGGAAGTTGCGTCCCTCATGCTCCATAGCCCAGACCGTGAGGAGCAGCCGACCACCTATCCTGGTGACTCTGGCGAGCTCACGCAGCGCCATCGCGCGGCGCTCCACTGTGGCGAAGTGGTGCACCACGGCAATTGACAGCACCGCATCAAACGACTCATCGCGAAACGGCAGGCATAAATTATCGCATGCGACCACCTAGAGGGTTTGGATATATTCTTTAAATGTATAGAAAAGTAGGTTTATTCTGGCAAATATTGATTGTCTATGGAATATCAGCCACTCTACTTTTTTTAAAATGACAGAATTAGTTGGACCCTTGTTATTTTTTAAGCACAAACAGGGCAGGGCCTGTAATATGGAACGTACAATTCATGTAAATATCCTCAAAGGCCTTGGCCGAACACGGTGTTTGGAGCCGGTCTTACAGGCAGGTGTCCAGCAGAATTTATAGATATGTCCTTCCTAATTCTGATTCCTACATAGGGCTGGCCTTGAGGTCCATCATAATGTTTGTGGTTTATCGCGTTACGGTTACACAATACAGATTTTGGATGCCGTAGGTAACAATAGTGTGATGGCCATCATCAAATACATATTTTTTTATAATATTTCATGTTTTTTTTTTCAAAATGTTGTGAATATCAACTGACCTCATTGTTGTGATGCCGCGCCTGCGCAGTGAGCCGCGTGCAGCGGTCCCCTCCTACTGTATACACGGACGGATTTACGCTTAGGTATTTGCCGTTGCCGCAACCTGAAGACCAGAAGGAAAATGGAATAAATTGACTTATTCGGGTTGTCTTGTAAATGGGACGATTACTTACTTACTTACCTGCATTACCCTCGATCGAGTTAATAGGGTACAGTGCCCATTCACTACACAAGTTAACTGGGTGGCAAGTTACTCGTGGCAAGGGCCTGTATCGTAAAATTGCCATAGGAGATATAAATAATACAACTTTAGGACAACATAAATTTTCCTGGAAGGTCACTTGGCTAAAATATACGGAAAATCTGGACCAACGTTATTTACGTTGTACGTATACGCTTAATTTCTATGACTTACGAATTTATTGCCATTCAATGGGATTTACAATCCAAACGACAACATTCAATATAGCTCGTCCTGGGAATGAAACCCTCAATTCCAGCAATAGAATTTGCAACCACTAGACTAAAGAGGAAATCTTTGATCAGAAATTTCTTCTGACTTCATTTATCCCGCTTAAAACTAAGTATTTATTAAAATAAAACTACTTTTTACGGATTTTATCGCGTTATATTGATATTATTTTAATCCCGACGTTTCGGACCCTTTACAGCGAAAAATAATATCAATATAACGCGATAAAATCCGTAAAAAGTAGTTTTATTTCAATGTCTAGTATTCGCGTAAGTGTCAGAAATCAGCAAGTATTTATCTATACTAATATTATAAAGAGGAAAGATTTGTTTGTTTGTAATGAATAGGCTCCGAAACTACTGGACCGATTTCAAAAATTCTTTCACCTTTGGAAAGCTACATTATCCCCGAGTAACATAGGCTATATATCATCACGCTACGACTAATAGGAGCGGAGTAGTAATGAAAAATGTAGCAAAAACGGGGAAAAAATTATAAGACCACGCGGGCGAAGCCGCTGGCGGGAAGCTAGTTGTTAATATTTGTAAGAATAAGTAGGAGGTATGTCAAGGGAAATCATTTCACTGATAGATGATAGCTTGTGATAACATCTACGGTATGGTATTTATATTTCAAGTTTCTGTCACACCTACGTATTTTTTTTAATTTATTTATTTAGTTCAGGCTACAAGGCCCATATTATATAAAATACTATAATACAATACAATAAACTTAATAATTTTGCAATTAGTACCCAGACCACCTCAGGCTATGTTAGTAATTTTGTTGATATTTAAAGAAGCCAGCGCAGGAAGACCAAAAGCTTCTTACAACCTCATTAAGTCTTGATACCCACACACTTGTACCTGCTTTGATTTATTTTCTACAATGTAACATTTTGACGTGTAGGCGTTCTTACGAATATGCGCCTACAGGTTTCCATAAGAAATACCATTGAATTATTTTTTTATTTATAATGCAATTTCTATCATAATAATAATTATCATCGTCAAACGTCATAATGTGTTTGTTGCATCTTTGAGCAACTTTCCTAAGCCAGGATTTCGCAACAGCTCGGCGCTTCACCCCATAGATGCTGTCGATTGGGGTTGAATCACAAAGACTATGAGAAAAGATCCTGCGATCACAAAGCAGCAGTCGAAAGGAATTGAAATTAAGGAAAAATAACTTGGAGTTTATTGAGGTCAAAACTATGTGCCCCTATGTTACGTACAATGGTCGACATTAGGACTAAGTGCGGAAACCGAACCCACACAGAAGTGGGTTCTCCATGATCATGATGATGATGTATCTGTTTTCTATCAGAATGTTGAATCTCGAGAAACCTAATAAGGATTTTCCTGGCGGATAATACTGACCGACATCACAGACAAGGCTGCCTGGCTCCAGTTCCGAGAGGAACGCCTGCACGCCGGGCGCGGGCGCGCGCGAGCTGTCGTCGCCGTCGTCGCCCGCCTGCTCGTACACGTCGTGCACGTACGCGCGCTCGAGGGCCGCGCCGCGCGCTGCGCACTCGCCCGCCCCCTCCGCGTCTGCCACCGCGCCCGCGCCGCCATCCGCCATCACCGCACCGCCATTGCACCGCGCTGAAATGTTACATTACTTCTGTTCAGTCTTTCAATACAAATTATTATGATTATGCAACCTGTTAACTCAAATAAATAAGTATAAGGCCTCTAAACCAGTGATATATTAAAAAAACACATGGACACATGTAGATATGTCTGGTTTCTCGCAGACAAGAACTGGTAACAGCAACAGCCAGAATTAGCAATTATAGGTAATTTTCGTGAAATCTTTTTCATGAAAGTCTTTGATAAACTTTTACGTCCCTACTTAAAAATACTTATTAGCCCGCTGGGCTTTTATGTATGTAGGTACGTTGACATTTCATACATATTATAAAAATATGTGTTCCGTGCCAGATTGAACTCACAACGCTAAACGTGCCGTCAAACTATAAAACGTCCTTGTCGACAACATTGCGCTTTTTATTTAAAGCACTACCCACTTTATTTCCAATCGATTCTTTCTGATTTTGTACCTACGACAGAGTTTGCGTGGGCGGAGTCGCGAATGTCGTCACCTGATTATGATTATTTAATGGAATCGATATTTACGTTGCATTTGTTCAAATCGATATCTAAAGTAGAAATCGCATGCACCCTATACAGAAATACTTACTGACGTAATTGGCCTAGGAATAGGACATAGACTCTACGTCATTCTGACGCAGTGCCTACCGTTACGTCTTTTGCATAACAGATATCTTTTTAGAAATAAGTTAGTAGGCAAGTTATTGGCACAACTTTTAATTAAATATACTATATGTAGCTATCATCTATATTTTTTTGGATGGATGCTTCGGTCATAAAACAAGTTATTTAAGAAATCTAGGTAGGATTTAATAAAGCTTAGAGGTTTATGGAAAACTAGCTTCCCGCCAGCGGCTTCGCCCGCGTGGTCTTATAATTTTTTCCCCCGTTTTTGCAACATTTTTCATTACTACTCCGCTCCTATTAGTCGTAGCGTGATGATATATAGCCTATGTTACTCGGGGATAATGTAGCTTTCCAAAGGTGAAAGAATTTTTGAAATCGGTCCAGTAGTTTCGGAGCCTATTCATTACAAACAAACAAACAAACAAACAAACAAATCTTTCCTCTTTATATTATTAGTATAGATAAATAAACAATGAATTGATCTACCAACGTAACGTCTTTCAGTACCTACTTATCAGAAATGTTTATAACATAATAATTATAAATATAATCTAAATGAAAAAATCATTAGTGTGATTTTACTCATACTTTTTCTTAGAAGAAAATTTTAACGATGGCAAGATTATCTGCAGATAGGTCTGGCTCATTTTAACAAATAAGGAAACTTAAAAAAAAAACATTACAAGTATCTACAAGTAACTAAGTATCGTCAATTACACAAGTAGTTTTTACTCGCAGCCCCAGCAGCATTCCTTTAATTGAGTGGGTGGGTTTAATTACAATACAATTATAAACAAAGCGGAGTGTAATATTGTGTTCATCACGTGTAGTGCGACCCGTTGACCCCACGCTCCCCTTCCATTTCTATCCCGAGTTAGGGCTGCCACTTGCAAGTGTTCTCAACGCCCGGATGTTACCCGGATAATGATTTTCCGGCAGAAACATTAAGCACCTGTATTTTGATTTGTAGTCCCGATAAATGTAAGGTTTGTAAGGTATCTACTGGTATCTAGTATTAGCTATATTCGTAAGCAATGCATGTAGGTACTTATCTGTTCTTACAAGTATTTTACTAAATTAATTTAAGTTTTGTTGAGGCATGTTTCACCACCAATGGATGCTATATATGACCAACCGCCGGATAAATAAAAAAAATGAACATTTTTGTATGAAATTATCTGCCAAGTAATTTAACGGAAACTTATCAGGAGGTGGTGAACCAGGACCTTAATTTTTCAAGTTCCTATAGGTTGCAATTTTTCTGGAAGATTAGTGAGACAATTAATCTGGCAGCCCTGTGCAAGCATTCAGTAGGTCCCGCCCAAACACCTATCAGCTTTTAAAGCCATAAATCCCAACAGTTCACAGACGTGACTAGGCTATTTCCGCGTTCCCTTTAAATTGAACGCCACCACTTTTTGCGCCAAACAAAGACTACTTGTACCAAGTTCTCAGAGAGAATTTTCCAATGGCAATTTCGTGTGTTCGATATTGCTATTGTATAAATTGCTGAATGCAGACGTTTCGCGTTCTAAGCTTTTTTCTTTTTTAAATTGGTTATTTACAACTTTAAAAGTGTTGTAGATTTTCTTGGAATTTTAATGTAATCGAAATTAAGGGAGATCGCAAAAGTTTCAAGATTTTTGCACTGATTTTCAATGGAACTGAGCTTTTATTATATAACTACGTACTGTTTATTACCTACTACAGAAATGTAAATGTAGTTCAAGGTGCTTTCTTGCGAATTCATCATAGATTTGGCTTCATTGGCATTCATCAAGTATAAATTAGGTCACTTATGTAGTGCTTACCTACATTTCATAACATAAATTGTAAATTTCAATCTAGTAGGTAGGCATCTACTAGATTGATATTTACAATTTACGTAAGGTAATATAGGTATATTACCTTATATAGGTATCATACTTCAGAATCCATGTTTTAAATTGTAATAAGTATTATGTACTGTTTCAAAAGTGGAATTTCTTGTCCTGAAACCAAAGCTGCTATCTAAAAAAATCTATATAACATACAAGTGCGATACGTATTTTATTGTTTGTAACATCAGATCTGGTCGTTAGTAAACAAAGAATCAAATAAAATGTGACGCATGTGTGGCGCGGGTGCTTGCCCAAACATTTTATTAACAAAGTTTAGGAATCAGCTAAACGTTCCTCCCTGAGCCCGGCGCCTTCCCTTTGTGGCGAAGGATCCTTTAAAATAAGGATGCCTATTTATAGATACAGCCAAATATAACATTTTGTTGTTTATTGAGTAGAATCCGACCAGTCGTTTTGTATATATCTACTTGAGGTACATTTCAAACCTCTAATGACTTTTTCTAAAGCTGTTTTAGCTTTAATACGAGGATTAATTATGGGGCTAAAACATCAAAAATTTCACACAATAACGCACAAGAAAAGAGTAGAATGGGAGAAGCCATTAATTTCTTACAAAGACATTTCAGTGGCGTTATTGATTTTCATCTTCACGGCCTTTAACCCAGTTTTTCTTAAACAACGACCCAGCGATTCTACCCCTAAATACGTTAAACACCGCACCACAGGACTAATTTAACATAGTTTTGTATCATAATACGTTTATAAAGTAATCGAATAGCCAGGGCGGGCGCGTGCCGGTTGCCTGGCAACGCATCTGGGACATAAACCGGGTCGCTGCGAAACCTTCACCCCATCCCCGGGGTAGCTGAATGCACCGATATGTACTAGCAGTCATATCGATGTACTTGCTTTGCTTAGCTTTTAAAATTGTAATTTAAAATGTTAGACAATTTGAGTTCTTAGTTAAAACAATGATAATAATATGTACACAGATTCATTCGATGAATATAATAAGTGGGTACTATACTTCCTAGGTAGGTACTGAAAGCAGTAGGTATCAGATTACAATTTTAATTAGAAAAATGCAGTTTCTGTTGTTATTAAAACCGAACAACACCACTGTAGGTGTAGATACCTATACCTACTGTATTCAACACAAAAACTTCAAAGGGTTAGAGAGTAGACAAGGAGTATGTAAAATATAAATTAAAGTTAAATTTTAAAAACTACATACTATATTTACGTGTTTAATTTATTTGGACGGTTTCTATAAGTATGTAGGTATTTTTTAACTTAGCTATAAGTACCTATTCGGGGTACTGAATTCGATTTCCAGGTCGATTAAAACTGTTATTAGATTGTTCTATGAAACTTTCAGTAGCAGCTCGGAGTTTAGATTTTGGCATTATTACCCAGTTCAGACTGCGGGTTTACATTAGTACACCTCTGCAAGCTTAACCCTTCAGGAAATACAGGTGTGATGGTATGAAATATGTTACAAACTACCCAATAAAACCTACGTATATGTTAGGGTAACTAGAAAATAGTTGCTCTCACCAAAGCCGGGTATTAGTGGGGTCGCAAAGCGCCTACCCTCCCGCCTTTCCATCAACATCATTGGAAACGGATTTAGTCTTCAAAAGGCATTTATTGATTTCTGGTGCAATTCCCAGTACCCGGTACCCAGCCACTACTAAAATATTGACAGCGGCTATGAGCAGTGGGATTTGTAAATTGACGTATTTCACTTCATTGGTATTTTCATTGCATACTGTTCTATTTAGGTGCCTCGACCATGAGTTTTTCGCACTAGACTCGCTAGCGACGCCGTAAAATATTTGTATGGGAAACTCTCGCAGCGCCTCTAGCGGTTACGTAATAAACCAAAATCTGCTATGAGATTACAGCGTTTCGATGCGTAGAAAACCTATGGAAAGCCATTCGATAGAACTCATGGTTGAGGTACAGATGCACTATTATTGCCATCCTTTTCGTTTCGCTACAATTTTTGCAAATTAGAGCAGGAAAAATATAGTTTTACGAATTTCCATGATAAAAAAATCGCCAATTTTTCTGCACACTTGGTGTGCAAACTACATTTACTGGGTAGTGCTAGCAATAGATATAATGTAGTAAAAATTATTACTTTTGACTTATTTGAAATATTCTTAATACAAGCCGAGCTAGTCTTGTGTGTTACCAACTTATTTTACCTAGTAACTAAGTAAAAAAATGTTATTAATCGTCCCAAAGACCTCTATTTTTTGACGGTCATAAACAGCGTTTGGATAAAATATTCGATTCAAACTAACAAGCATGTCTACGAAACAAAACCGAAGTTGCATGCCGTTAAATATACAAAAGCTCTTGTCTACATATAAATTACCTACGCTCAACCGAATGCTTTGTCATTTTATAATAATGAATGGTTTATACCAGAGGGTAATCGATCGTCTGAACTAAGGTAGCATTCGGATTAGCGAGCGCGCCTAGACCATAAATCAATAAATAATTAATAATCAACCCATAATATACTGTCCCACTGCTGGGCACGGGTCTCCTCTCAGTATGAGAGGGATTAGGCTATAGTCCACCACGCTAGCCTAATGCGGGTTGGCAGACTTCACAGGCCGTCGAGAAAATCTCTCAGGCATGCAGGTTTCCTCACGATGTTTTCCTTCACCGTTAAAGCGAGTGATAATTAGGCACATGATTTCGAAAAGTCAGAGGTGCGTGCCTTGGATTCGAACTCGAGACCTTTGACTTGGCAGTCCAGTGGTCATACCCCTAGGCTATCACTGGCGGTGAATCTGTGATTAAGTAGATATTTATTTTATTTATTTAGAACAGCATCAGTACGTAGGTACTGATGCTGTTTTAAATTTGTTTGTTTTACCTATATCTAGTGTGACATAAAAAATAATCTAAGTATAACTTATTAAAAGAGCAACATGAAAATATTAAAAACCCCTAATCCGAACCTAGGTGATTCCCCTAATATTTATCAATAAGTTTTCTCTTAATGCTAACTAACATTAAATTGATCGCAATCAACAAAATCAATTGATAATTGAACAGAAAAATGATTATCTGTAGTATGGTGATCGGCAATAGTTACCTACGTTAGCAATGAATCTCGCATCGAAAAACTTATGTCGTTGTATTTTTGCACAAAACAACGCCATTTTGATATGTAGCTCAAGCTACTCGTAAATCGATACTTTGGAACTTTTAGAAAGCACAAAAGAGTATATGATAACAAAATTAGTACAAAGCCCTGGACCTATGCCCCTTGTGGAATGGAAAAAATGGATATTATGACGTCCCGTGTAGCACCCTGAGATCACCGACCAATTAGATCTCTTGCTAGAGTCAACGCCCAGTTCAATAAGTCTAGTCGGAATTTAAAGATTTTTTTTCGAAGTCTATTTTGGGGGCCCCTCTTTTGTGGAGGCCCCGGGGCAGTAGCCCCTGTTGCCCTCCCTTAAATCCGGCCCTGTGACAGAATGTTACCTTAAACAGTCGCTCGTGTACTGACAGTACCCACAGTACTTATTATCCATGGTATTGATTCGTCACATGATTCTCGTTGGTTACATTTGATTTGCATCGCGACCGCGGACGAATACGATTGTCTTTACCTTTTATGTTCATCTCGCTGAATTTTTGCTGCACGCAGAGCTTCTGATTCGATTTGTTTTATATTCTATTATGTTTAGTAGTCAATAAATACGTCCGTAAGCTTTTTATATAGGTAGGTATGACAGCTTTGTTTTGTTGTTTGGTTAAAATCTTATAAAAATTTAGGAACTTTTATAAATAAGTACTCATTATAGGACGGTATTATGCGTACAAATAAACGCATAAGACCTAAGTATATTTTTTTGTTCTTATGGAGTACTGCGCCGAAAAACTCAGCGCAAATTCTTTAAGAGCAAGATCAGAAGATACCAAGAGTGCAGATAACAGAAGGAGATATAAATATTAAAATTTTAAATTAAAACCTCGTTTGTGTGCATTGTTCGGTGGGGCGGGTCGTCGGCCGCGCGACCTACTTGCAGCTGAAGCCGCGTGCTGCAGACATCCACCATGAAATATGGACGGTATCTAATACTGTTACAACGTTCCCATTTGAATTATATGGAAATAGTTCTCCCATTGTCTTTACAACTGACTTGGGATCAATCGGATGAATATTTTATGCAAATACTATACAAATATAATAAATAAGGAAGTAGGAACTACTTTGTAACTCAGGATAATCTCAATCCCCCGCGGTTGTCATAAGAACACTAAGGTATGCTAATTATTAGTGGTAGAAAAAGCCAAAAAGTGTGACAATGGCAACCAATAAAATACCAATATTCGCATCTGGGGTCAACTTACAATCTAACCAAGCATGTAAGTTGACCCCAACATAGTTGAGAGAAAGGCTAAGAAAATTATATATAAGGCATAGTATAATTAAATATAAACTACATTATACAAGAAAGAGTGAGTGTGGGTGAATTTATTATATCGTTCATTACAACACTACACTTGCGCGATTCCGATAAACATTAAGATATCCGCGCGCAGAATTCCGTCTCTAAAGTTCTGTGCAATAAGGATGCAGTTATTGCTCACATACACACATACAGACACTTTACATACGTGCGGCGTGTCTGTAAAGTCATTTAAACTTCGTCCAAGTCGCAATTCCTGCCGGCTTTCCTTGCCATATGTAACTTGAATACGATGAGAGTTGCACCACAAAATCTGTTTATCTTTTAGGTTATTAGTGTTAGCTTGAGTTGAGGGAGTAAGAAAGTATAGAATATCTTTGGGAGTGCTCTCTTAATATGAGTAACTGTTAGTTTCTTGTCTTGGAACTTTTTTTTTTTTATTATTTAGACAGCTGTGTGTATGTTGCAAGGTAAAAAAAATAAGGTTTCATAGATTGTCTGACGCCAGAGTAAGCGGCATGTCAGACTCATACCAACTAAAACCACACTAACTTGTCATGACTTGACCTTGACTATGACGGGCTGTGGTCCAGTGCAACCACCGGACTCCCATCAGGGCGGGGGCCGAGTTTAATCCTCGCCTCCTATCTAAGGAGCGCGTGAATTCCCGCGCGCCGCCAACTGGGGCCATTAAAGACCCGCAAATTTCCTAGGTCCTTGTCCTATAACAATCGGACCATAAGACTCACAATGACCACTCAGTAGTAGTGGATACTACTACTACTACTGAGTGGTCATTGTGAGTATATTACCAATCCCAGAAGGATAACGCCCTAATATCATGCACAATATTAATACAAATGGGAAGCGGTATTATCCACCGTGTAAGAAAATTTCTATAAAAATCTTTGTTCTTCTTAGTCTAATAATGTTCTTGGTTTTTTATGAAGTTTGGTTGAATTGATAAGTCCATTCTTCCAAACTGGTAGCATTACCTACAGGGGTCAGATCAGATGACGATTAATAAGCAGTCTGATTGAAGATAATCATAAGATGAACATAATATTACATTATGAAGGATTTATACGCAGGCAAAATTAATACAAGACAAAATAATAACGTTAACGTTAGATGTTTAAAAAATAATTAAAGAGGTTGGTGTCATCGATAAATACATAGGTATATTATGCCTATTTTCCCGGGTAGGCAGAGAGTATAGATATCCACTTACGATGATCCTTGCTCTAATGAATAAATACCCAAAGGGTACAATTGCAAGGTTATTCCAAACCGTAAAAACTAGGTACTTTAGTAGGTACTTGAAATGAACTAAAGGTGAATTTGAACTACTTTTTGCTGAAATGATACTGCCAGTTGCCACTGCATGACTTTGTACATCGATAAATTATACCTTTGAAGGTATAGCGCCAGAAATAGCATTTCCATTTCAAAGAATATAATCTGTAAGAGCGTGATATCGTCTTGACACGACACGACTCAAACCTTTTGGCAAGTGGAAGTCTTCTTTGATTTTAAGCCAATATGAGTATCTACCTACAATGTACTTAATTCTTAAGTATTAGACTGGTTCTTTAAGTCTGTAATAGTTGCAACACCGAATATAAAAATAGAACAAAGTAATCGAAATACTTTAGAGCCATTATAATAAAATTCCCTCCACGCCATAATTTTACAAGAACCTGTAAATCGTTTTGAGGTGGTAAACGTCGCTATTACGGCTGAAACATTACAAGTTTACCATCAATCCATCACCGCGTAAGTGCACAGCAATTTTAATAATGTTCCTTTTATATTGTACGAAAAACTAAACGGTGTACGTAAGTAGGTACAAAATATAATACTTACGTATTGGCGCACAACGTGGGACTGTAGTGAAAATGAAGAAATTCGATACTTAATACAAAACAGAAACAACGAACTGAAAATGACAGAAAACTCTGTATTTCGATAGATGCTGACGTTTTTATACGATTCCAATACTTACGAGCAACACGGCACCGTTGCAAAAACTAAACAATAAAATGATTTTTCTTGGCAACTTCTGCAGCGTTTTGCAGATTCAAAGTTGAACGAACTGAGCTTGTCCCGGCCGACCAATGGGGCGTCCGTACGCGCAATGCGACGACCTCATTGGATGGCGGTGCATTCAAAAGAGCTGCACATGTGACGTTTTTGGAACTACTACACCACATAATTTATTGTCTCACGTGTTTTGAATACCGTCCTTTTTATTACATTTTTTATCGTTTTACCTCCATCTACTTAAAAGTGTCTAGAATATGACTCTTGATAACATCATGTTAATATTCATATAGATAGATACCTACATGTAGATCGTTGTGAATAATATTCCTTTACAATATAAGAAGACACCTAAGAGCTGAAAAATGAACGCTGCAGTATAAGCGAATAAAATTCAAAGTATCATGAATGTCTGCAAGTTTTATGTAGATATAACGTTTGCAACGCGTCTCAGTGTAGACTCAGTAGATTGTCATTAAAAAGTTGTTTTGCAGTACAAGTAAATCACTGGGCGTCACCTACATATTTGGAAGCGGCCCAGAAATCTGAATAGCTTAAGTTTATGCAAGCCATACCTTACAATATTTAGGTCAATTTCACTTTGTTGTATACTACCGTTTATGCGCAAAAGTAAGTTCTCATATTTGCATGTTAACCATGATAGTTTGTCTTTTTTTATTGCCAATATTATATTTTTTTAATACAATAAACTGTAGCCGCGGTTTTTAACTTTTTGAGAAAAAAGGTACCACACGTCTTTCCTCAGAATGCAATCTGACTTCTTACCAAATTTTATCGAATACTGCACAGTGGTTAAGGCGTAAAGCGTAACAGACACCAGACAGGGCTATTTTCGAAGTATGTATCATTTGAATAATTATCTTCAGCATGAGGGAAATCGAGTTTTGATCTAGCGGAAAGCAGTAAAAATGTTTAAGTCCTGCTTGCACAGGCATATACATTATGAAAACAATTAACATGCGTGGTCGACCATAAATAGGTGGCAGATGGCCATCGCTTCGTGTACTGATTTGAATAATGATATTCAGCCGCATTTGGTTAGATTGAAAGCCGGCACCAACATAGTTGGGAGAAGGCTAGGATGACGACGGACGACAAGAATTCGTCCAAGAGCAACAAAAAATTGACTCCACCTTGTATAGTAGTGTACCGCACTACTATACAAGGTGGAGTCAATTTTTTGTAATTATTTTTTTTGTAAAAAAAGTTAATTTTTTAAAAATGGTCACCTCGCCTCTACTGTTGCGCCGCGAGTACCGTGGGTTTCCACACCAAAACAAAAATGGTGTGTATCTCTGGGTGTACTTTGATGTATTGTATGATGATGATTTGATGCTTGTGAAGATTCCAAGATATTGCCTTGATCAGGGATAAGTTTTATAAATAAAAAAACCAAGGAGACATGAATGCAGTAGCTAACGCGTCAAAAGACGTTGAATCCGTTTAGCGTCTGACAAGATTAGCCTCTCCCACACAACTTAGCCTGAGCATGCCTATTTAATATCCTGGACCGGACCGTTTATTTACAATATAACTAGGTATTTCAAATAAAATATGAAATTATAATTATTTACAGAAATTAATATCATTTTATTTTATTACCATCACGTCTGTATTCTCCGGAGGGTTAAGGAAGAGGTGCACTTATGTAGTACACGTTACACTTTTTTCTAAAAGCAGTCCAAATATTCTTTATAAGATTTTTTTAAGAACGTAGGTATGTTGAACATTCGAAAGAGTTTTATTAATAATTAATATCACGCAATTATATTATAGTTTTCACATGTAAAGGTTTTATTGTTCCGTAATGTTATAATTTATAATTAAAGTAAAAACAAACTAGTACACAGTATTTATTGCCCTAAACGTAACTGATTTATAGGGCATTTTCTGGTCTGTCAGGAACCAATCAATACCTACGAGATCAAGTAGATATAATGGAAATCGGTTCACGATCGGTGAAGACATCGTAATATATATATATATATACATAATGTACATAACATCACGCCTGTATTCCCCGAAGGGTTAAGCAGAGATGAACTAAAACTACTAGTGTGTACATCCATAGTTCGCCAGTGTGTTTAGGTGTCATTTAATCGGGAACGACACTTTTTGCCATCAACCGGGCACAAATCCAGCTCCGAGCTGCTACGGGGTGTTTCACACAAAACCCTGCTTGACCAGGGAATTGAACCCAGGACCTCTAGTGTAAACAGTTGCGCTTGGTACCACTAGACCAACGAGGCAGACATCGGGTAGCATACCCAAATAACCAAATTAATACACAGTGGAATTGAGAACCTCCTTTTTATATCGTTTGGTAAAATGAAGCATACATAAGTCAAATAAAATGGTTCACTTTTACATAAAGTTTTCAGCAAATGGGACTGTAAATAGTCTTCGGTTAGTGTTGAAATAAAAATGTTGCGAAGGCTTGCATTATAAAATGCAGGAAAGCAAGCCTGCTTTTGTGTTATCTTTAAAGTACCTAACGTCAAGATGAAAGGACGTAAAGTCTTTGTGAAACATGTTCGCATTTGACATTGAGCTTTGAAAAATTTTCATAGTTCAAAGGGATGTTTAAAGCTTTTATGTGGGATGTACCGTTATTGTTTACAGTTAAAGGCGGGGATGACGTAGAGCCACAATTTTTTTGCAATGTTTTGCTAATTTGGTGGAGCAATTTGCTATGCCTTAGAGATATATATACGATATGTAGGTATATATTGTCCAAAGAGTATGTACTATTTTTTATAAAAAAAAGGTTTAAGACCTTATTTCTTAATTACCTTTATTATACGCATAAGATTTCGGGTAAACCAGAGGCAGGTACAAAGGTAGTTTGAATTCATTGTACTTGCTTTGGCTCTCAACGTTTTAGAAAAAAAAAAACTTAAAGATAATCCTTTCTTGGTGATTTTTACGTCTATTATTATTAATAGATATCCGTTAGTATATCTAGGAATTGTTATTAACCAATTCCTAGATATACTAACTACTTAACTATAAATACTAACTATAAATATTAATTTTGTATTATAACTCCGGATATAGACGACTACGCGTAAGTGTTTCAGTTTTGTATCTTAGGAAATAGTTCCTAAATATCGTTTATTTTATTTATTCATTGTTATCGGCAAGTATCTTGTTGGGTGCTAAATTATATTAGGTACTTCCAAATTAAATACTTACTGTACTGTTATACCATAACTTATATAGATCTTAGAATAAAATCGTCTATCGAATTTACATCCAGGTTGACCGAAGCAAGTATAATTATGCCCAGGCATTTCTCCTGCCTCCTCTGCCTACCCTGTCATGGAATACAGGTGTCATGTAATATTCCCTTCCCGTTACCAGGCAAAACACAGAAGATCAAGAAGAAAAAAACAAGAAAAAAGGGTAGGTACAAAACAAATTGTATCACAAAGCAATTCAATTTCATCGGTCATTTGGTTGTGGCGGTTATGAGTGGCGGTTGTCAAAGTTCCAACTGTGTCCGGAACTGGAACGCATTTGGCAACTAGACCGCGAAACTCGGGACTCGAAATCGAAATAATATCGCGCGTTCATAGATTATATTTAATTGTGGTGAAACTTTTTGCTTATCAGATTTCTATTGGATGTAGCTTTGTAAATGTTGTATGTGTATGAGAGTGCATAAATACTTATGCACTGTAAGGCTGCTCATGATCTATACGTAAACATTTTGATTAATCTATTTATACATATAAAAATGAATCGCCGAAATATTTGTACACGCATAACTTCCGAATAACTGCACCAAATTGAATAATTCTTTTTTTGTTGTGTTCATCATTCTCCGGACAAGGTATGTAAGATTTATTTTTTAAAACCACCGGGAAACGCGGGCGAACCTGCGCACGGGCCGCTAGTTTAGAATAAAATAAGTCATACCTCAATATACTTGTAAGGCCAGAAGCTAATAGATGGACTTTCAAAGTCCATTAGTTGTGACAGATATATAAACACCTGGGTATTTTATTTCCTCATGTTATTTTAGGTAGGTACGAAATTTATTGGGCAAACGACGTTTCAAGATGACAATGCGCAGGTGATAACTCTGGTTTTGCTGTTGCCGCAAACCTTCAGGCGACCCGTATGCTTATTTGTTATTTTAGAGAAAACGAAATATTAAAAACGTATATTTATCGCCTAAAATAATTATTTTATTCCTATTTAAGTAGGTATGTCCAGCATCAACGTACTACTTACATTTAATTTACAGTTAGCAAAATTCTTTATAATATATATACCTACTTAGTTTATGCATTTGTGCATACGATATTTACAAGGGGCGAGTTCTTGCCGCATCTGTGCTGGCAGCGCGGTTGGCCGGCCGCCCAACGATCGCCGACCCAATTACTACACCAAGTTACGACCCCCTACTTAGTTGGTTGCGGTCTACCTGATTATTTACTGCCGCTGATACTTGTGGGCAGAATGGCTTGTTTACGCACGTCCTGCTGGTAAGAAAGTATCAAGATTAGGTATTCCAAGTATAATCGGAAAAGGATCAAAACAGCGGAATAGTAAGCTCTGTAGCGTTTACTAAAAAAAGCCTTTAATTAATACTTTTATTACGTCTAGCAGTGGACGAATACGGGCCGATGATGATGATGACGTAAAACCGAATGTGCCTCAGAAAGTGTTGATTTGATAAGCAATCTGTTTTACGATGATGAGTAACATTTTTAAGTGGATTTTCTTTAGAAAACAATAAAGATTACAAGCGCTATTATTGAAATGGAATCAACAAACAAGGAATTCGATATTGAGTTAGCTCTTGCTATGCTGAATAAAGATTAAACTTGCAAAGAACTATGTAAGGTTTCACAGGGTACAATTCAGATTCAACCAAATCTACTGAATAACAATGTAGTCTTTGATTGTATCGGTATTTAGTGTTGGTATTGCCCAACATCTGGGTAGAAGAAGTGGGAAGGCAAATGCCATCATTTGCTTTGCTTTTGCTTGCATTTATACAAATGCTTGATATACATCCTTATATACAAATGGACCACGAATTGATAAAGAAATGTTTAGCAGATTAAAAACTAGACTAAATACTACATAATGCGAACACACTGAAGCGATATTAACACTTCAATATTAGATACAAAATGAGGTAGAACATATAAAACATAAATTTATTCATATCACGCCAAACAAAACTGCCATTCGAGACATAATAGGGTATTGGAATAACATTTGTTCTACCAGTCGTTCAACAGACAGAATAATTAGCACCGATGCTTTCATTGAAGGCTGTCATCAATCGATGACGTCATCCACACTCACCCGCACCATACACAGAAAGGTCAAATAGCTTAGGTACCTACGTAACACGCGTTTGAGCAAAACAAGTAGCTTTGATGGCACCTATTAAATATGTTATTGGGTATGAAAAAGACTTGAGTACAAATATTTTTGACTTATTATGTTATTAGTCACTAAAACTGGACAAACAATTAAGACTTATTTTTGAACACAACTCAGTCCCACGGTGGGCGCCAAAAAAGTTTTTAATTGCTACCAAATTAGGGCAGTACAGCAATCAATTCAATTCCACAGTCAATAAATATATAGAATAGGCAAATTGTTGGGCCGGAGTCAATGTGGCGAGTCGGCGACATCGCGTATCATACGATGAATAACTGCAGGAATCCACCAAGGTCGACTAAAATAAGTCTTTATTGCTAAATCTACACAACTATTTTCGGTGTTTCTATTCAACGGAAAATTGGATTTAGGTGTTTTGCTTAAATACATACGTAGTTGTATTGTTATGTAAGGGCCTTTTACTTTATATATTGAAATAACAATATTTGTTAGACTAACAAATTGGGAAAAATTTACATATATAATTACATTCAAAATATTTTATTTCAAATAGACCATATAAAAAGGCACTTTTAAACAGTCAAACTAGTTGCTCGGTTCCAAAAAAGTAGGACTTATGGAGAAGACCCGGCAAGAAACTCTATAGTCACTCTTTTAAAAAAAGATATTGAGACAGTAACATTTTTTTGTTGTGAATAATATGAGTCTATTGCAGTTTGATGTGTAAAGATTAATAAAATAGAAAAGAAAAGAAAATAGCCATAGCAGTAAGAGCTGACCAGTCCCGACAGACAGCACCCGTTCACGAGCATGACGTGTGTATCGGCGCCGTTTGCCTCAACCATGTTATAGGGAATAAAAAGACCCGACACACAACGCCACCATCAGCAGAATACATACACACACTCACGGCTTTTTCTACAAGAGTAGGCAGAAACAAGAGACTGCCACTTACGATCCTTGCATACTTCTTTAGCTTCCTCCACATTTCATACATATTGTCATACACACGCGCCAGACAAGGTTTGTCCTTCGTCCTGACAATTATTATATTATAATTAATGTAATTAATAAGACAACAAAACAACAAAAAAACAGGTCGTTCAAGTCGTTCTCAAGTGACGCGATACATGCGGCAATTGATTTTTATTTATACACATAGAAAATACAGATGATTTATATTATGTTGGCTGGCCTAAATATAATTATCTGTTGGTTATGCAGTCATTTATCAAAGTGAACCAGTGAAGGAGCCCATTCACAAGTGGTCCGTTAGAGCCGGCAATGTTGGCACTCCTCCCAGACTGAATGTCTGCCCTCCAACTTTCCTCATTTGCACTACAGAAATAGAATGGAATATATTACAAACTGCGATTTTGGCAGCAACTACACAGAATGCAGTAAGCTATTTTGAATTTTTGTTGCAGTCACATATTGACTGCCTCGTTGGTCTAGTGGTCCCAAGCGGACTGCTAGGTCCTGGGTTCGATCCCCGGTTCGAGCAAAGTGTTGTTGGGTTTTCTGTGAAATTCCCAGTAGCAGCTCGGAGTCTGGGTTTGTGGCCGGTTGATGGCAATAGGCTCGCCCCCTATTAAATGGGACTAAACATACCGGCGAAATGTGGATGTACATTAATATGCCTCTGCCTACCCCTTCGGGGAATATAGGCGTGATGGTATGTCTCATATTGAAGTACTATAGACTTACAATACTTTAAGTAGGTATGTATTTGCTTAAAAATGTTACTGTTATTTATGAATGTGAGGCATGGATGGGTGGAAGCGGTACACCAAACTCTCACAAAAAGGATTCTGCAAGTAGTTATCATTTATACTGAAGCTCAAACAAGAGACCAAACTTTATACTTTGCCCGCCTCGTAGTGTCCTCATTCTTTTTCATTATTTTTACGTAGTACAGCAATTTAAAAATAAAATGATCGCACTACAAATTGTCAGTGACGAATTGCTTTCACAAAAAGACTCATACTTGACATAACCCATACCAGAGACCTACTATTGTTAAAAAATAAATATCAGACACTGAGTATGACACTCATAAAAATAATAAGAGGAATTGCTAAATGTCAGCTAAGTTTAGCCTCCAGGCAGTAGGGCAGGAGTTTCCGTGTATTTTTTGTGTTGAACTTATACGTAATCTTACATATTATTATCAAATACTAGCTTTCCGCTAGCGGCTTCGCCCACGCGGTCTTATAAATTTTTACCCCCGTTTTTGCAACATTTTCATTGATACTCAGCTCCTATTAGTCGTAGCGTGATAGTATATAGCCTATAGCCTTGCCTTCCCCGATAAATGGGCTATCTAACACTAAAATAATTTTTCAAATTGGTCCAGTAGTTTCGGAGCCTATTTAAAACAAACAAACAATCAAATCTTTCCTCTTTATGATATTAATAGAAGTATAGATATTATTCTAAAAACCCTGATCGACGATGCAATATAAACTACATCGCCGATAAAATTGTTGTATAAGCCGTATCTATGTGGGTCAATGGGAAAGATAGAGGTAAGGTCAGTTTTAAACCATAATAACATGGTAATCGAAATAAACGATATTTTGTGACAGTTTAAGGTTTTAACTCTTTTGTTATTAACGCCGCGCGTGTTACCACCTGTCATCCAGGTTATTCCTAATCTTATAGGAATTTCCCAAAATCCTTTCTTATTAGATGCTTACGTCATAATAACTATCTCAATACTGAATCATTTATTGCCCTCCACAAGTTGAAATAGATGTTACAACAGTAGGTATTATCTGTATGCCAAATTTCAGCTACGTTCAATGGTTTTAGCTGTGTGTTGATAGATCAGTCAGTCACCTTTACCTTTTTAAATAAACACAGAATTGTTGCCTTAATGAAAGCCACTGATGCCAACTTAGCTATTTTGTTGCTAGATCTAGCTAACCCCTGTCAGCTACATTTTATAAAAAAAGGCCAAAAGTTAAGGTTAAGTACCTTAACTTTCCTTTCAATTGAACAATTATTTTAACGATTAATGTTGTTTTTTTTTAACTTCGGCAACTTCTAGCTACTTTTTGGGTTAAGATTTAGGAGTGTGGCAACTATTTGCAGAAGAAGTACTATAATCTTTACAATATAAGATATATTTTTCCCAATTACATTAAAAGATATAAGACTGTGAAGTTCTATGTGTATGTTTTAGTTAATAAATAAATGTAATTATAAATTACCTACAGTTAGAAGAAAGGTGATTAAGAATCCCAATTACAATATAAAGTATAAATATAAAGAACAGTTTACCCTAACTTATGTATAAATAGGTAACATATACAGTAAGTAGAGTAGAAAGATAAAACCTTTTATATAGATAAAAATAATCGTGCAAAAATAGCCTCATTCTCGTCTTTGTATGAGAATAGATTCTAAAAACTAATGTAGCCTGATGTAACATCTATTAATAGATAAAACTGTTTTCTTCAGAACGTTATAAATACTTCACCTGTTTTTCAATTTATTTAGATATTTTTACTGCCTGTAAGGGTCGTAAGCGAAACCGCTGCGCTAGAGGACCCAGGTTTGATTCCCAGGTGGATCACTGCTGTTGAACGTGATTTTGAACTTCTATCCATCAGTTCTTGAACCCAAATGTATACATGACATATAAAAAAATATAGTTATGATAATATATTGTTAACGTACCTTTATCATATTCTATTGACAGGTTGCACGTTGTCTGGGAGTCCAGTCATAGCTGACGGCGCGTGCGTCGAAATTTCCCGCTCATTTTAAAAGTGGTTCGCAATTGGTTATATTAAATTGTTCACTATATAACTACCAATCATGCGTCTCTATTTTAATGTCATTGTTCGGTTATTTTTGTTGAATTTGGAACGGTAGACAGTCACTAGAGGTTCACTATGGGATCTTGTCAGTAGTTTATTCAGAACTTGATCACATCTCTGCTTGCTGTGCTACCTTTAACAATAGAAAAACTATTAGGAAATTGTATAAAAAATAGTAGACATAATTTTCTTATTAATCAACTAATATTTGTGACCTCATTCATTTCATTGAGTGGACAATAAATATGTTGCGCCCCAGGCTGCATGAGCTCTGATGGTCGTTTCATAAAAAAATGAAACCTAGTTTTTTTTTGTCGGTTGTGAAGCATTCACAATAGATGTCGCTACGTCACCTTTAAGACGTAAATTAGAATGTGAAGGAAGATTTCGACTGGCGAGCAAGGCTTAGTGGTCAGTGGCTTAGTGGTCAGAGCGTCTGGTGTACCGAACCAAAAGACGCAGGTTCGAATCCTGCCCGCCCGCCGATTTTTACCTTCATTAAAAATAACTTGTAATCTTAGCATGGAAAATGCTTAAAAAAATACAAAAAGATAGATTGAAACCTAGCTTAAAATGTAGTTAGGACAGTGAAAGTTACATTATGATGACCAAGCCCGACCTGTATACCCAAGTAACAGTTGAACTGACCGTACAAAACTGTGTTAAACGACTTTAAGAGGAAGGACATATCAAGTACAACTACATACAATAAAATGTAGCACTAGTCTCCTGATCTATTGCAGTGATGGCCTAGGGATACGACCACTGGACTGCCAATTCAAAGATCTCGAGTTTGAATCCAAGGCACGCACCTCTGACTATTTGTAATCATGTGCGTGTATCCATTCGCTTCGAAAATATTGTGAGGAAACTTCTGAGAGATTTTCTGGACGGCGTGTAAAGTCTGCCTACCTGCTCTAGGCCAGCGTGGTGGACTGTAGCCTAAGCTCTCCCATTTTGAGAGAAGACACGTGCCCAGCAGTATGACGATAATGGGTTGATGATGATAATGATGAAGATGCTTTCACTGGAAAGCACACTCAACTCAACAGCATTATCAGACTATTTCGTTGGAAATAACATTTATAAAAAAAATGCATGACTCAAAGGCATGACAACACAAACAAATTATGTGTGTACAATGTGTACATACACAATCACACATTGTATATATGTCAAAACCAATATATAAATTTTGGATTAAAATAGACAATTACTACAATATAATAGACACTATGGTTAATCAAACTATTTGGATTCTATGGAGTCACCTACACTTCTGGTTTATAACACAAAGTTCACGAGATATCACGAAATCTATATTCTACCGATGGTTATAAAAATCGTTTGTAACCTAAGGTAGGTTCCTAATGTTACGAGAAAACAGATATAAAGATATGTAGACGATATATAGACCACGGTTATCATTAGTAACGATACAAGTAGAACCAGTAATAAGCGTAGGTACAGAATTGTAATGTACAATAAATGCATAATTTGACTTTGCAATTCTGTTACATGTAATTTCGTACAAGGTTGCAATATCGATTGAAGAATGGGCTCTTAGTAACTTCCAAGCTTCAATAACACAACCTCCAACGCGACACATTCAACTATTTCGCAAATAAAACACAGAAATATCACTGTACCATCGATTTCGCGAATCCACGCTCAAAATAGCTCCCATTCAACATACACAATCGATACCTAAAAATACCATTACAATATCTTTAGTGTTGTCCTCAAGACGAATGTTTAACACGGACGCGGATAAGAAACCACCGAGATATCGATATAAATATTGAATTCCCGATATTCGTTCTCGATCTAAAAATAATAGTTGACAGGGAGCGGGCCCGTACTGTTATTGGGTAGGTAGTCGTGTAGAACGTTATCAAACAGACATTAGCCGCGGTCCACCCACGTCATCGTCATTCATCCGCTTCGATCGCACGCACACACGCGCGCGGCCCACGCGTCCACACCACACCCGCGCCAGCCGCACCACTCCGCCTCGCACTCGCCAGCACCACCAGAACTCACCATACATCACCACATAACCTCACCACGCCATCGCCGCGTCGCCCTACACTCTCACACAGCCGTCCACCATCTTAAATTCATTCACAAAAATCGCTATGCCACAGCGCCTATTTGTTTACCGTTTCACGCCTCTCTGAGCACACTCGAGCACTAAAATTGAACACGGCTACCTTCTCCGGATGAGGATGTTTGGTTTCACACTCGTTTTCTTGTTGTGAATGCGTTTTTAGTTCGTTTTTTGTTGGCAATACGGTCGTTTGGTTGTGCACGGGGTCATTACGTGGGTACGTCGCGGCGGACAGTGTGCAACTGAAGAATGGTGGCAGGACTGCGGACGGCCGCGGGACGCGCCTGCGCTGTACTACCCGCCAAAATACACCTACGCGCATGTATGAGTTATGTAGGCTGTGTTTCTCGTTCAAAGTTGCACAAATAACATTTTCCTCTTCATCTGTCACACATTACTTGTTTTTGTAAAAGTCAATTGAATTACGAAGACTTAATAACACCACTGAAACTTGCTACGGCATGCGTAGCTTCGTAACGTCTTTGCGCTACGATTGTGCTACGGCGTAGCGCTACTATCTGATATTACTTCGAGAAATAATTTTCAACGTGTAATTATTTTGTTGCGCTTCCAAAATCGTATCACGGTATCTTTACGGATAAAATTTATAAGTGTCTGAGTGTTATATAATGTAAAAATATTGATGAGTCATATAGCATCTTAGCAACCCAATTAAAATAATATAAATGGTTTAGTTCCAATATTTAGTTCACCATAAAAATCTGAATGCACACGAAATTCACCATCAAGTAGGAAATCATTTTACTTAAAATATTTTTAATTACCGTGGAAAATGTACCGTTAAAATACCTTGATAAAAATGAGTTTATTTGTAACAATATTGATGCTATTATCAAGATCGAAATGTTTACGCCACTATTTTTAGATATGTCATCGTTCTTAAAACGGACTCTATTTTGGGGCTGCAAATCAATATTGCAAACTGAAAAAGAACTCTATATAAAGGTATAGTTGACTTTATCGCGACCAATACTAGACATGTTAATATTTAATTCGATTGCTATTATTATCAAACCTTTAAATACCTAAAAATATTTCTAAGGGTTCCGATTATGTGCTTATTTCTAGACTAAGGATGTCCTGTGGAAGACTTTTTCAAATGGGATCTAATACATTTATAGGATTTGATAACGCTTTCAAAAAAGTAAGAGAAGTAACAGTGAATGGGATGTTCCACAGTTCCTATGGCCTCGTCTGCGACTATGTAGGATAACAGTAAAAATCTCATAGACCCCGTTGGTTCCCTGGATATTATACACCAAGAATTTCTACTATTGACTATTTTTTATGGTGGAGTCTGTGTATTGAACCAGAAGAAGAAGGCTCGAGTTCTGCCCGCGAGTCGATTTTTTATAGCCTGGGGGACATTTTTACACAGCACCATCTAGTCCCAAACATTTGCAATTCCTGCATTGCATTTTTTCCATAACTAAAATAAATTGTTATGATGATATTAAGATTAGTACTCAAATCTAGGTTATGCTTTTATTTTAGTCACTGTTTCTAAAACTAAAACTTAATGCATAATCGATGTCCCTGAACTTTCCAGTATTTATAATATTCACCTTTTAAAATATCGCTCGAAATCTATTTTAGAGTTGATTTTGGGTACTTTTATTGTTTGAAACAATGCCAGTTTTTTAGGCGGACATACAAACGTGTCATTAGAAATAATTTGTCGGGGGTATTAGGATTAAAGACGTTCTTGATGATTTTAGGTAAAGTTTAAGACGACGCATTGAAGATTTGGGGGTCATGGATCTTAATATTTCTCAGCCATTACAAAACATACGGATCTGATTTTTACATATGTCATTATTCATGTCTTTAGCTATAAATTTGTAGTACAGAAACACGATCGGTTAAACTTTACTGCAGAGAAAAAAATTTTGAAGACAGCTCTTCAAAAACATGGATTCGCATTTTATGAAGAAACGGAACGGATTTAAATCTTCAAATTTTCACTATAGACAAGTTTCGACAGACTCTTTGAAATGGTAATTGGATTTTTTGAAATACATTTTAGATTAGATTTTAAACGAGAAAAACCGTTTTGGCGCATACGACTTTCCACTATAAGCTAGTTTGCACTTGTTTTTGTATGGAGAATGCCTCCTGTCAGTCCGCCACGGACTGTTATCAGCGCCGGGTCTGTGTCAGATGAGCTCCCACGACCAGTATAAGCTGACCTTTCAGCGTACGGGAAGCCTATACAATGTAAATGCTTATTAGACTGGACTTTATAAATTGACAATCGGTAAAATAGAACAAAGCTAAATGGAGTCGTCTTTGGACTTATCTCATGTCAGCCAAAAGAGGTCCACTGCTGAACAAAGGCCTCCCCCATTGACTTCCACAGGGACCGGACGCATGCTACCTGCATCCAGCGACTTCCAGCGACCTTTACCAGGTCATCGGTCCATCTCGTTGGAGGCCGTCCCACGCTGCGCTTTCCGGTGCGTGGTCTCCATTCGAGAACCTTTCTGCCCCAGCGGCCATCGGTTCTACGAGCTATGTGCCCCGCCCACTGCCACTTTAGCTTGCTAATCCTTTCAGCTATGTCGGTCACTTTGGTTCTTCTACGGATTTCCTCATTTCTGATTTGATCGCGTAGAGAAACACCAAGCATAGCTCGTTCCATAGCTCGCTGAATGACCTTGAGCTTTCTTATGAGGCCCATAGTGAGTGACCACGTCTCTGTGCCATATGTCATCACTGGTAACACACACTGGTTGAAGACTTTTGTCTTGAGGCACTGTGGTATAGATGACGAAAAGACATTGCGAAGTTTCCCGAACGCTGCCCAGCCGAGTCGGATTCGACGAGTGACCTCTTTCTCGAAGTTAGACCTACCTAGCTGGACGGTTTGTCCTAGATAGACATACTCGTCGACAACTTCGAGAGCAGAGCTCCCAACGGATATTTGGATAGGCATGACATGGGCGTTTGACATGACTTTCGTCTTGTCCATGTTCATTTTAAGACCCACCTGCTGGGAAACTCTGTTGAGGTCATTGAGCATTGTGCTGAGCTCTTGCAGCGATTCTGCCATGACTACGATATCGTCGGCAAATCGAAGATGAGTGATATACTCGCCATTGATGTTGATGCCGAATCCTTTCCACTTCAGTAGCTTGAAGGCATCTTCCATTGCGGTGGTGAACAGTTTCGGGGAAATGACATCCCCCTGTCTAACACCTCTTTGCAATGGAATTGCTCCCGTACACTGTTCCTGTACTCGGACCGACATATTGGCGTTTTTGTATAAGCACTTTAACGCTTCGATATACCGATAGTCAATGTGGCACCGCTGCAGAGATTGCAGCACCGCCCAAGTTTCAATCGAATCGAAGGCTTTCTCATAGTCCACAAACGCTAAGCAAAGTGGCAGGTTATACTCCTCGGTTTTCTGTATAATCTGCCGTAGCGTATGGATGTGGTCTATGGTACTAAAACCTTTTCGGAAACCGGCTTGTTCGGGAGGCTGGAAGTCATCAAACCTGCGCTCGAGACGATTCGTGATGACCCTTGAAAACAACTTGTAGATATGGCTCAGAAGCGAGATGGGTCTATAGTTCTTCAATAAGGTGTTATCTCCTTTTTTGAAGAAAAGCACCACCACGCTTCTGTTCCATGCCTCTGGCGTTGTGCCCTCGAGTATAACAGAGTTAAATAGCTTCTGAAGGACTTTAAGTATCGGTGTTCCACCCGCTTTCAGAAGCTCCGTTGTAATTCCGTCGTTACCCGGCGCCTTGTTGTTTTTCAGCTGTTTCAAGGCCATCCTAATCTCGTACAGGCTGATGTCCGGGATATCTTCGGTATAGTGTCGGGTTAATTTGGCTCGGGGGTCTGTTGGCGAGCCAATAGTAGGTTTAGTTGCCGAGGTACTCGTATACAACTGTCGGTAGAACTTCTCGACTTCTTCCAAAATCTCTGGCTTAGTCGACGCTACACTGCCGTCTTCAGTCTTCAGCTTCATAATACGACTTTGCCCAATTACTTTGGACTTATGCGAATATAAAAAAATATTATCACATTTAATATATTTTCAATGTATTTCAGGTAACCAGGTCTATAAATCAACATACAATAACGTAAAAAAAAAACAAAATTAAATCTAAAAAATTAAGCGACTGACTGGGAACTTTCATGGAAAATGCTGCCTTATCCCTTTGAGATATAAAAAAATAATGTATGGTAGAATTGTTCCTTTTTGATAGGCCTATAAAAAAGTTCCCGATACCATAAGTGTATCTTTTAAAAATAGCTTACTATACCCATTCTAATATTTTAAAAAATGGTTACATTATTTAATGTGGTCTATCTTTAAACCATTGAGGGTTTTCTTAGACTGTCTTCCGTCTCCATCATCAGGTCACCTTTAGATGTCTATTATGTTGTAAGGTCATTAGGACTACATAACTGTGCTAAGTTTCATCACAATCGGTTCTCAAGTAAAAATTTGAAAGGGTTCATTTCAAGGTTAGTAAAAACATATACAATTATGAATATACAGATGAATATAAAACCTGCTCCGGTTCTTCGTCGGTTAAAAAAATTAATGCATACCTATATGCTCTGCTGTCTGTGCAAAGCTGGGCAGGTCGTTTACTCGCTAATAAATAATAATATAAACTAGAAGGTACAAGTAAGTACCTGGGCTTGCGAGCTCTGCCTGGACGAAAGTTGGTTAAGACGGACCAAACGTGCCCGAATTCCACGCATTTATTAAATTTACATAAATAACACGGCATCTTCCCAGACATTAAAAAAAATAACATAAGTTTAAGCTCTGGTAACTCTGATAAAAACTATTTCTATACACTTTTACACACTACAACTAAGCCTATTAAGTAATATAAATTTGTAATAACAATGTGTGATCCTAATAGGAATGGTAGACCATTTTGTCTTATTCTGGTTTACATAGGAAGAAAAAATACCGAATACCGACACCAATTTTCATATATTACTTAACATAATATCACGTCCGCGCCTGTATTCGTCAAGGGCTATGGCGATAAACTGAGATATACTAATGTAACTAAAAGTTTGCTGGTATGTGTAGGCCCTATGTAAGAGGTGGTGAACCATTTGCCATCAAATTATTACCTACCTACAAACCCAACCTTAGGATGTACCTAGTACATCTTAAGCTTGGCTTTGTGACTGATTACATAAAACGACTGAATGATCATCGTCTTAGCTTTTTCTCAATTATGTAGGTATAGGCTTCCAATGAAACCAATGCCGCAGAATACCAATATTTTACACGAACACGAAGTGACTGCAGTCAGACATATATGCTTCTAAATTTCTGGGCAGTACCAATATTCGAAGGATATTCGAAGTTGTCAGGCTTTCTTGGGCTTTTGACCACCACTAACGATCGTCATAGTTGTCTGTATTCGTTCGTTCGTTAGGGGACATTTTATACAGCACCATCAGTCCCAAAATTAGTAGAGCACTAGACAATAGAAATAATACTAAAATAGTTTTTTTATATATATTTATAAATACTTAAGAAATACCCAGACCAACACAAACCATTATTTTCATCACACATATTTGTGTCTTGTAGGAATCTAGCCCTTGACAACAGGGAACGAGCGCTTTACGACGTGCTCACCGAGGCACGGAGGGGTCTCGGTATGTTAAAAATGGTCACCAGTATAATTATACACGCACATTATCACACAAAACGGCTCATAACTCAGTTATGAGCTCCAGAAACGACTGTATGTGTTGCCATATTTAGAATTTTATAATTTTTGTTTAAGAATCTTTTGTAGATAGCAGCAGTATGACAACCATGAAAATTGTAAACCATTTTATATTATCGACTTATCAATTTATTAGCATGCTATTTTGACATGTCACCTTTAATTAGAAATCTTAAAATATACATTTAATATTAGGTACATAATAATTTAATTATGTAATTTTTAATTCCTAGCGGTCCGTCCCGACTTCACACGGGTAGACATTACCGGGACTAGCATACAACTACTACCGTACTATAGTAGCTCCTAAGTACCACGTCCCTACATCCATTTTTAAAACGCAGACATACTTAATTGAATTTTTATCAATATTTTTTGTTATCAAAATATATGTAAGAAGCCTATAGACCGTCGGTAAACAAGTGATGGGTGCGTGATTCTTGGGTTCCTGATGAATACCTACGCGACGCCGCGCCGCCGCCGAGCGCTTTCTTTATCGCGGCCATGTTTGAGTTAGTAATAAACCAGCCTTACATTAGAGGCACTCCATTCATATTAGTTCCGCAGTACTACCATACTTATGAAGCGGATGGGTAACTTCAATAGTTGAGAATAGGAAGGTGGTAGCGTCCCAGATTCTAAGGGTGACTGGAATTGAGACGCCAAGAGAGCATGTGAAGTACGTAGCCATTTTAACCAAAAATTGTTCTGTCCATCTGATCCTGGAGCTAATTATTATTATTATATAATCGTTGACCTCTGGGAACAACCCCTTAAAATATCCATTTAACATCCATAGTAAGCGCGACTCTATGACGTCTCTGTTCCACAGCGCGAGCCTACGATCGCAAACCACGAAGTATTTGCGGGGTGTAAGCGGATGGCGCGGTGCGGGGGTCCGATTTCAGATTCATAGTTTGTCAATGCCTCGCCTTAAGGTTTTAAAACAGTAGTAAAACTTATTATTGTAGTACCAAATTATTACGAATTTTCTAAGGACTTTGCACTAAACTACACTACAAACGAGAAATTAATAGACAAACAAAATATTTATGCCCTATTTCTAGCGGTGTTATGATCCTAATGTATCTTATTTATTTTTATGGAGCCCCTTACAAAACATTGTTTATAGCTGTAACAGTATTTGGTTCTTTAAAAATACAACAAAACTATTAAAAAATATTTGTTTAGTGCTTTCTTTGGTTCATTTTTAGACTGAATACGTCTGCACTATTTATATCTTAAATGGCACAGAAATATTTGATTGTAATAGTAAAATAATAGCTCTGAATGTATAATTAGTTATAGGTTCGTCAATAGTCGTGACATGTACTCGTAGAAGTACAAAATTATTATTATACGCGTCAGTGAGCGTCAACAAGCGTCACAGTTAACTACAATAAATCAAGTATTATTAATTCATTATGGCAAAATAAAGACTTTTATGGCCGGAATGCAGTCAACTAAGCTTATGTTCAAGAATTCCTGGTTTAAATAATTAAAAAGAAAAATACTGCAAATTAAATTATATTTGACAATTAAGATTATTTATAAGAAGACTTGTACGAGCAAATCCATACAATCGTATAGTTTAAGTTTTATGCTGACAAGCACGCGCAGCGAACTGTAACATAATATAAAAATCACGTTTTGCAATAATTAAAAGTAGTAGCGCAGTACAACCCAACAAATATACAAGGTCGCCTCGCGTCTCTTAGCATTTTTATCATCTTTATTTGGTAACTGTGTGTTATCAATCATTATAGTATTTCAAACATTTATCTAGTTATCATTTTAATGTACCTTACCCGTACAAGACTAATATCTTCCAGCATCTTTCTGGCACAGCCATCTTTCTGCGTGGGAAAAAAATGTAATCGTTTGAAAAATTAACAGGCGAATTAAGAATTTTTATCGGTTCACGAAGAATGCTGAGACATTTTATTAATTTGGTACCTACCCACTTATGATACGTCAACGATTTTGTCAATACAATGTCGTCAGAATGCACGGCCGCCCACGCGTCCCGGCATCCTCAATGAAATGACGCCACCGTCCGAGCATACTATCATGTCTCGGGGTATTGATGAAAAGTGCGCCCCGATTGCGGCAAAGAATGGGTGAAAAACGTAAATTTTTCAGAATGCAATTTCAGCTTGTAATGTAGAGAGATGTAGAGAAAAAGATATATAAAAAGCCGTGGATTCTTTACTCTCAGGATAGTGAAACTTTTCGATATACCTTTTTGTACATACACATACACTCACGCTTTTTTCCAACAGGGACTTTTAGCTTTACCTTTTACCGTCCAAGAAATAGTATTATTAATAACAGTTGCTTTCTTTTTTGTAACTTATTTTATTGACATTAGCTACTCAATAACAAATGTTAATGCCGTGATAAAAATATTAGCGTCAGGCTAACGAGGCTGGAGACGAGGTGCTTGGGCCAATCACTTATATATATATCGTCAATAATTCTCTCTAAACTCTTTTAATGCTTTCATATTGTTTCATAATGTTCATCATCGCCATACCCAGCCCGATTTCACTCAATAGGCCTCTTTTGTGATTAAGTATAACGTTACAAAAAGTTGGCAAACCCAAAGATAGATCTCTACGTCAGCAGTGTTATCCTGGCACTAGACCAAAAGAAAATACACGTCCATCCACTATAACTACATCTGCAGGATTTTCAGACGTACAAGTGACGCACAAAGATTAGGACGGTGTCCTAGACGGAGACACTCCGGCGCCGGTTTGGCTAGACCGAGGTCAGACGCGCCTGCTCCAGCCAAAAAATAAATAGCTCTCACATTCATTTATCTTTCTTTCAATAAAAATATTGCGTAATTTGAATTCGTTGCCAAATTTAGGTACGTGATGGCAAAGTTTCGTACAGTAGGTTTAATTTTTGACGGTTATGTAAGTAATAGACTGCGTCAGAATATATATTTTTTGTAAGTAGGTGTAAGAAGTTTCTTTGATAGACAAAAAAATCTCCTACAAGATCAGCTTGATATCTTGATAACTTGAGCTGGCGCAAGGGGGGTTCCCCTTTCCCATTTAAAATACATTAAAAAATCTTCTTTCATTATTTTCATAGTAAATCGCCGAAAGACATATTTTTTCAAATTTCCCTTTTCGTTACCTTGTAGGAAATTAAATTATCTACAAAAAAGATCTTAATTTTTTCGCTAAATGGCATAGGAAAACAGGGCTTTAAAAAACGACCAATTGATACGCACTTTTTTGAATTTTAATCATTTTAGTTTTTTTAAACTTTTTTCTATGCTATATAAATGAAGAATTTAATTTCCTACAAGATATCGAAAAGGGAAATTTAAAAAAAAATTTGGATGGAGTCCCCGCCTTGGTAAACGTGGTGTAAGTGATGTTTTAGGAGACAGGGTTCAATAGTACGTATGTACAGTCCTGATGATGACAAATCCATGAGCGCATTTTTCTAGGATTGAAACATGTACACATGTATTAGTTATAAAAAAAAATAAGTAGCTGCAATGTACGGCAATTTTTTATGCTAATTTAAATAACAAAAAGTTTATTTAATGTAGATTAAAAAAAAAAACGATGGAGAATCATCATCGTGTAACGTAAATAGTATTTAAAAGAGATGTGGACTAAAATATATTCCAAAAGCCAAGAATGTTTTCATTGTAAATTGTTGATTGCTAATCTCTACCTACAAATTAGAACACCTAAGACACTTACACAGAAAGTTAAACCTTATTCCTTGAATAGAAACCATTTCCGAGTAAAATCTACAGTCACCAGCCATATCATAACAAGTATCTATTGTTGCAAAAGTGAAGTTAGTCATGACATAATGACGTCACGACTTAAATCTTCCACAATTACTAGACTCGACAATCCGAAGTTAGAACATTGGCGACTATAAATAAACTTGTTTGTTTTGCGGACCCATGGAAAAATATAAAGCGACGTTTATGCGAATAATGTGCTTTCTTATGTGACATTTTTGTCTGGCCAAAGTTATTTACCAACAAAACAAAACTCTAAAATATACCAATATCGTAAATATCAGTCGCACTACCCCGCCACAGCGGCCGGCTACGCACGATCCGCCTACGGTTTTGAATTTCGTAGCATTCATACATGCGAGAATGAGACGACAAGAAATCCACATATACAGCAAAACGCGGGCGTGAGCGAGACGAAGATAGTTATCGATCGGCTTGCGTCACAGAGAAAGCGTGGGCGCGATGACGTCACGGCGCACCCGCCAATCACCACTTAAGGAAAAGGCGCCACGAATTAGCGAAGTGTTGGAAAATATTCATGAAGATTTTTTCCTTTAGTTTTTTAATATTTTTTCCAAGACATCAATGAAAGCATCCTGTAGGATACGTCTACGTCAAAATACTTTTTGGTATTGCTTTTTATAGAACTTGACTTTAACTTCAAGATATATATGCGTATTATTGCGTATAGTACCTAATTGCTAGAGAAACTGTTTTATAATGAAACCTTCTTAAAAAAACATAAACAGGTTATTTTGTAGGGGAGTAACATGTACATGTTATAATGTCTAATGGAGCTAATAAATGTCTTAAGAATAATATTTTAATTCTAGAATAGTCATAATACCTAGTAGGATGAGAAAACAATTAATTAATTAAACTACTAAGTATTTATTCAGATTTAATAAATGTGTTGCCATGGGAATGTATTTTATTTTAGCATTATTGACTAGGTTGAGTATGTTTGGAGCTGAGCAAATATCCTGCTGATTCGCTATTGTGTAAAGGGTCATTGATCTCCCCATGGTTGCGCTACATGGTGATTTCAAAAGGCCATTTCAGTTTTCGTCTACATGACGATTACTATATATTAGATACTGTAAAAGAGAACCCGTTTTCTAAGTTTGTTTCTTTTGTTTATTTGAGATCAGTTAGGATTTTACAGCGCCATCTAGTACTAGAAATCACAAAGATTGACTTGTAATTTTTTTTCTTAGTATAAAAAAAGTAATATTTACCTATACAATATAAGATAGTATCTTTGCTGCGGTTGGAAGGTTAAAATTATTCAGTTGAAACTAGAAAAAGTGAAGTTTGATGTACAATGAACTCTGCTACGAGCCTACGACGCACTACGTAGATCTCTGCGTAGCACTTTCGTAGCGGTTAAAAATCTAATCGTGCTACGAGGAACTCGTTGCGGACACGTACGACATCTCGCGGAATTTTGAAACAGTTTTGCTATTTATAACATTACATCACTAGATGGCGCGACCACCTTTCTACATAGATGCGACATCTAGCGGTATTATTTTAGAACTATTACAACTACTTATACTACGTAGTACATTTTTAGACCACTAGATGTCAGTGTTTCAAAATCTGTTATTTATTTTATGTTAAAAAATATTTAAAGCAATAAATATAAAGGGACAATAATTTGCAAACTACAAACGATTAATATTTATTTTATAATAATAGAACGTCCACCTTCTTGCCCAAACTGTTATCGCTAAGCAATATTACCTATATGCTAACGACATTGTATTCCGATTGAAATGTAGCCATTGAGATTAGGTGGGCTACATGGGCAAAGATGTTTCAAGATCATAACGCATTAGTGGTACCACTGGTATTGTTGACGATTAATAGGTACACTGAGCTTACCATCAGCCCCGTAAGCATTGTTTGACGTCATAATAGGTACCTACCTAACAAGTACCTTCATAATTTTTATGGAAATGCATTTCAGTACTGTGGAAGTGTGTGAAACACCTTTAAAGAATACAAACGTATTACTTACATGTAACTTTTATTTTTTTATCTCAAAAATTAGATTAAGTAGGTAGGTACCTACATTGCCAAAGTATAACCAGTTTTGATGTTACATCTACATAATTTATTTATGTAGATTTATAGGCTCTGGCGTATCTGTATTACTTAATTTAATTAATTATTAAATAGGATATCAAATAGGATATAGAGCACATTCCGTTCTATTTATTCAAAACGAAGTATTAAAACAGGAACAACATTATGTATAGGTAGGTCCATAATGTTGTTTTTAGTGATATTTTTCTTGATTAATTTAAAATTTTATTATTTAAAAACACAACAAAAATATACATGATATCCATTGAGGTTAAATTTTTTTTATTAGCGAGATATGTGTACTAGTAGGTACCTACCTACCTAATAGGAATCAAATTGGTGCACTATGAGTTTTTTACTCTAAGTGTCACCACAGTTGTTTAAATGAGATGAGATTATGATTTACATGCTCCTTACAGCTTTAAACCCTTCCATTATTTGTTTTACTAACGTTTAGTTTAAAGTTTACTGCGTGGCTACTTTTATACTTATACCTCAATAAAGCCACGAAGTCATGCTGATATCGTATGATTTTAAAAACAATGGTCTTTTTCAATTGTTTTTCAATTAATTTTTTAGTTGGTTTTGGTACGTGATCAGTTCACTAGAAACGATTCTTGAACACCATTATCCGTATCTATTATCTATTACCTATGTATCTACGCAGTTCCGCATATTTTTTGTTCAAGTATTCTTTTATTTACCTCTCCCTTACAATTTTCTGAATGGATTTCCAAACAAAGGTTAGGTTCAAAATGGAAAAAAATATTGTTTTGATTGTAAAAAATAAATAACCAAGTAAGTATCAATAGTTCTACCGATCCCAATAAGTAATATATTTTCATTTCGACATTCGACATTATACATTTCATATCTGAGAACAAAATGGTCTTGTATTGTATGTCTACCCACTTTACTTAAAATAAAATGTTCTTTTGCCAAGAAAGCAAATAAAGAACACTACATAAATTCTCTGTCTCATTTAACGAATCTTAGCCAAGTAAATAACCTTAAACTTGCAATATTACCTTCAGCATTCATCTTATGCCATAGAGATGCAGCACTTGTAAACACGCCGTTTTGGCAAAACACCCAGTAGCCAGTGGTAATTTGGTATTGTATAAAAAATATAATGTCTATCCAATTGGTCTGATATTTTCTATTTCACTGTGAGAGTGCACGTTATATAATTTAAAAAAAACTCAATGCTGTACTTGTGGATGAAATCTGTTGGTTTATAAAAGGTTTGAATGGCTGACTAACTGTCAGATCTATCAACATACGCAGCGTATGTTTATTGAGCTCAAAGACACATAGATAGTTCTTATGACGTAAGCATCCGCTATTAAAAGATTCTGGGAAATTCTAACGGGATTGGGAAAAAAATTATGATGGCTAGTAAGTAGTAACATCGCGGGGAAAAGCAAGTTATAAAATAAACAGAAGCAATAGACTGGCTGGTTGACGTTAGCCATAAAAGTAATAAGAACGAACGAATCATTCTCCAAAAATTACTTATAATAGATGTCCATAATTGCGAAAGTTATATAGCTATATAACCTTGCCAATATCATGGGACTGAAGGCTTTTTTCAATACAATTTTGTACAACAATAGATTGCTAAACTATTTCATTCAATATCTATGGGAAATGTTATTAGCCCCTGGTTCTTTGTCCTGTCTAATCATGTAATGACTTGGTAACATTATGTTTCAATGATTGGGGACCGCCCAACAGTTTGTTAACTGCTGTGCACAAATGAAATGTTTTTGTTTTTTTTGTCTAATTGACTCTAGTATCTTAGTAGTTGTATGTTATGAATATCTACGCTTTGTTCCACTTATTTTATTGTTTATAAGGTGGTCATGAGGATACGATAAATCTAGTTACCTTTTCCCATCTAAACAAAATACTTAGACTAAGATACATATTGTATACTGCCAGTCTCTTATTCTGCTTACCTCTTATACAAAGAAGTTAAGTTACATTTTTCAATTGTATTTCTTTTGTTAATCATCATAGTTCTCCAGATTTATTTATTTATTTATTTAAACTTCTATGCACAAAAATGGTACATAAGGCGGACTTAATGCCATATGGCATTTTCTACCAGTCAACCTTTGGGTCAAAAAGATTACGGATTACAAGTATCAAAATATAATTATTATTATGATTTACGAATTTATATTTGAATACATGCAAATGATTTGCCAAATATTTGGCAAATCCCTCAATTATAGCAGAAATGTAGGGTTGCATTTTTTGAAGTGTGGAATATTGAACGTTCTCTTAAGGAATCCTTAGTACCTACGTGTGAAGAGTTATCACGTCTTCTTAGTCACTTAAATTTCATCTATCCAGGCCAATACCTAGAAAATGAATAGCCCAACGAAATTGCAACATTGGTTCAATCAAGATACCGGACCCGCAGTAGGAAGTGAACGGAACAACTGTATCGATAGCGATAGAATATAATTGGTCTGCCTGTCCCAGTTTCGCGTGCCCTACGGAAAGGTGAAGGCGACGCAAAGGTTACCAGATATCAACAAATAACCTTTGTACTGCGTGGCCGGATTACAAAAAGGCGTGGCATTTGTAGAATTCCGTAGCTGAAAATAAATAATTCGAATCTTTGTAGATTTGTTACGCCTTTCGGTCCATTCCTCCGGTCCATGGCCGATCCAAGCTATTCGTTCCGTCTAACTTATAGGCAATACTAAAACTTTCAAGGAATGGTGTTTTTCGGTAAGTAGGACCTACCATATTTTTCAAGGAATTGTGTTTTTCGGTATTTAGGACCTACCATATTTTCATAATATTATATCATGCCGTAGGTTACACATTATGCTATTACAGTTTGCTCTTTCTACCAGCCGTGATTCGTCGTCATAGCGGTCATTTTGTAGTGCAATTATATTACTTGACGTGTTGCAGTATGTACGAGTAATAAGTACTGGAAATACGTTGATTGATAAACACAGATGTCTGGCTTATCGATAAGAACTGATTGATTGTTCTTTGATAAAGTAAAAGTATGTCCAAAATTTTAGTAACTCTCTTACCATCCTCGGTAGTATAGTGGTAAGTATCCCCGCCTGTCACGCGGGAGACCGGGGTTCGATTCCCCGCCGGGGAGATCTTTTTGATTACTTATCCATTTACGACAAGGTACGTAGGGTATGTATTTTTTCTGATAATTATTTGTGGATCAAACGATTATTTGCTTTAATAATCAAATCATCTTCAAATTATTATGATCTTCTTGATTTCAATGAATACCAATCGACATTTGCTATGTTGAAATTGCCAAAACTGTTTGCATAGTCTGGTTTTCTTTTTGCAATAATCTAAATCTAAAGATCACTAAGTCGATTCAGCTCATCATTTGGATGTAATCAATTTAATTACGTCATAAATCTGATAATTTATTTATAGTTAGTCATTTTCGTTAAACTATACAATATATTTTGTAATAATTATTCAAATTTAATATGCATTATTATTCAAATTTGTAACACTCCTACTTAGCACTTAATTTTACAAAAGTCAATGATCGTTTTATGACATTTTATTACCAAAATCTGTGACATTTTATTGCTCCGAGATTACAAATTCTTAAGTAAGTATAAGGTAACTTGGTATATTTCAAAGAATATAGAAATATTGGCTACTCAAACTAAGGGAATTATCACGCTGATGATCATCTATACTATATACTAATATTATAAAGAGGAAAGATTTGTTTGTTTGTTTGTAAAGGCTCCGAAACTACTGGACCGATTTCAAAAATTCTTTCACCTTTGGAAAGCTACATTATCCCCGAGTAACATAGGCTATATATCATAACGCTACGACTAATAGGAGCGGAGTAGTAATGAAAAATGTAGCAAAAACGGGGAAAAAATTATAAGACCACGCGGGCGAAGCCGCTGGCGGGAAGCTAGTATTATACATATACTAGCTTTCCGCCACCGGCTATTATATATATATTTCTTGTAAATTATAGCCTTATGTTACTCAGTAAATATGAAGCTTTCTAATGGTAAAATAGTTTTTCATATCGGTCCAGGGGGCCTAGACAAGTTGCATTTTGACATTCGAATCGACAAACAAAATGTATGGAAATGACACAAGCTTTCGACAAATCGGGCTGTCACTAATGTCATTTATATACATTTTGTTTGTCGATTCGAATGTCAAAATGCAACTTGTCTAGCCCCCCTGATAGTTTAGGAGTCTATTCAATGCAAAAAATCAAACATACAAAATCTCTTTGTACAAGTAGGTAATATATATTTTATAGCTATTATATAACATAGAGTATCCTCTTTGGTAAATTTTGTTGAGTTGGTTAAATAGCTAGCTATCTGGCAGTAGGTAAGTATATGATCTATTCCACTCACCTTATTTTCTTCTAAACCTTCCGAAAACCGAATGGATTTGTCCCGGGGAAACAAGCTTTCCCACTAATATTTACATACCATCACGCTTGTATTCCCTTTAGGGTTCGGCAGAGGTGAAGTGGACACAGACCTACATTTGTGAGCGAACCACAGACAGCTTAATGTCTGTGGGGCAATCCATCAACCAACAAATTCAGACTTCGAAGCTGCTACTGGGAATTTTACAATAACACTGCTCGACCCGTTTATTGAACCCAGATTAATGAGGCTATGGCAATTACTACATTGTACTGTGCCATTACCGACCTACAGGTGTATGTACACTATCAAGAGCATAAATAGGATGTATACACTAGGCAAAATTCAAACGCGATTTTCTCCTAAAGTACTGATAGAAATTTTATGGCATTACGAACATATAATTACGAAACAATGCTATAGTGAGATTCGTATTATCTCAAAGTTACAAGCGTTAATTCATGAAAAAATTGCTTTAGCACTTTTGTAAGTGTTATATCTCTGCTCGTGACTGTACACCTCTGCCTAACCCTTCGGGGATACAGGCGTGATGGTACTGTTTATGTTATATTAGAGATATTGTTATTTTGTATAAATCTTTAACTACACGTTTACACTTCCATATTTAGAGTATGTTGGTTATTACATAAATTGACAAAGTTATTATAATAATTATCTTTGGTCGTGCCCATAGCCCAATGGTTGAATGGTCTGACCGCGGAAACAGCGGTCGTGAAAGGTCAACGCGCTTTACTTAAAAACCTTAGTAGGAACACGTTTTTTGTTGTGTATAATATGCCCTTTTCGTCATAAAACTAAAGCTTTATGATGAAAAGAAATATTTATCAAGAATTACTTCATACATACGCTCTAGAGGTAGTGAATGTGATATGTGGTACATTTTATACATCAATATACCACCACTTGGAAGTTGCTTTGTAATTTCGAGCTAAGGAGCATCTGCCTCCGTGGCGCAATTGGCTAGCGCGTTCGGCTGTTAACCGAAAGGTTGGTGGTTCGAGCCCACCCGGGGGCGAATCTTTTTGCCTTTTTTTATTAACATTTTTTTGTATTTTTGTAATTTGTTATCATCACATACATAATCAATCGTCAATTAGGCAAACTGCATTTATTTAGGCAAAATGTTGTATGAAATAATAATTATTTTTGATCTTGGTTAATATTTTCCCGGTAAATGAAATTTGCAAAGAATTATATTTTTTTATCATTTTTGTAATGTAATTTGTAAACACATCTTGATTTATATTTTCCCGGTAAATGAAATTTGCAAAGAATTAATTTTTTTTATCATTTTTGTAATGTAATTTGTAAACACAAAAGATTGTCTGCAAAGACAAAAGATTTCTAAAGTAAAAACACGAAATTGAAAATTATTATGACGAGGTTCACTGTCATCCTTGATCATAAAAAATAAATTATTGACACTAAGGAATAGTTTATAAATTTCGCGGTTCTTTTCAAGCCTTCGATAGCTCAGTTGGTAGAGCGGTGGACTGTAGAGTAAATCAATAGCTGATATCCATAGGTCGCTGGTTCAAATCCGGCTCGAAGGAGTTCTTTTTGTTATTTTTTAAATTAAAATTCAGTTATTAAATGAAATTGCGACAGTATATTAATGTATTCATGGTATTTTATTGAATATTTAAGTAAAATAAATAACATACAAAATTTTCTGTAATTAATTTTTCACACAGTTAAGATATAAATGATTTATTATAATAATTATGATATACTTAGATACTTACTTTTGTATGATTTATTGCAATAATATTACATATTTACATTTAGATAGTATGATGTAAAAATAAGGTTACGTAATAAATGGAACATTTTTAGATTTCCTTGTACCTATGTAAATAGTTCTCAAATCCCATTTAGATTTATCTTTTTTGCGTCAATAAGTGAAAAACTTTAAATACATACATATTTGGCATCAAGGTTGTTATTTATAAGGCTAGGCTGCAACTGTTATTGCGTACAGATATAGATTAATATTTTTTACTACTAGTTACCCTCGACACAGACTGATATCCGCTTATAATTCGCGTGATTTTAAAATATTGACCTTCATTTAGTTTATTGAATGAAGTCATTACTGTTTCTGTCTGTCACATTATTGTTTCAGCTGTTTTTGATAAATATTCAGATAAAACTGTTGGGTACAAAACTGAACCGTTCGGTTGGGAATCTACATGATTGTATTGTTGGTTCAGTAGTTTTAGAGCCTATTCAATTCAAACTAACAAACAATCAAATCTTTCCTCTTCATAATAGGTATTACATATAGATAGGTAGATTATGTACCTATACCTAAGTAGATTCTGTTTTTTTTATTTGGGCTACATTGTCCAAATCGTGAGCAAAAGGTCTTCCCCATTTCTTCCACTTCTCTTTGTTGAGCTATTTGTGTTCGGTTCTCCAGAAAGACATTCCCGCTCGTCTCGCCATTTCTTCAGTGATGATTATAATATAAGCCAGAACCAACCTGCTCACCCGCACAATATGTGTATTATTATACGTGCATGAGAGAATTGACATATTTTCGCGCAATCTGAGTGAGTTTGCAAGAGTTATGTTGAATTTTGTTAGTTATATGGATATAATTTTCTTTAATTTTAATGTTTTGTATTTTTAATTTTTAAGCATTAGCCGTAAGTAATTTTTAATTTTGTATGGTGTGTGTGCAAACCATTACAATCCACTATTGTATTGGGGCATCGATCAATAATTGGGGTTATCCTGTAAAGATAGTGTGTGGTATAAAAAAATAATCTTACTAAATTTGTACAGCTTAGATTTTTCTTATAAATTACATACTCTCAGCATGTAGAACAAATAATTAATTACGTAGATATATAACTGAATGATTAACGGCGCAGTCAGGATATTCATAACAAGATTTCGTAACGATCTGTCTTGAACAGAACCTAACACCGAATGGATTCGATTTAGCAGTCCGCCTTGAATTCAATCTCATTCCTTTCTAAATATACTTTGCATACTACACGTGAGAAAAATATGAGGTATAATAATATTTTAGTTTTTTTATATTGGTCAAGTATACAATCACTGTTTTAGTGCACGGATGTCCTTTAATGGAGTAGTTTTTATATAAATTGTTTTTATAAAACGAGGTTCTTAGCAAAATGTTTTCTGAGTCACACAGATAAAGGTATACTGTAGTTGAGGAAATGAGTCACTGACTAATTGTGAGATTATGTCGGTCGAGCAGTGCTAGTAGATGTTAGATAGTAATAGATTCGCCTCCTGTTGTACTTAGCGGCGATTTGTGGGTGTGCATTGGTACCTACACCTTCGCTGGGGCATACAGGCGTGATGGTATGAGCTGGTCTAGTACCCATAGTACAAGCTCTGCTTAAGTAGTTTGGGACTAGATGGTGCTGTGTAAAAATGTCCCAACATATTTATATATGATATATATAACATCACCGAAAAAAATACGAATTAAAAGCCTGTTCTGATATTATAGTAACCTCGTAATATGTAAGTATATTTAAAGAGCCTCGTTCGTAATTTCGTTTTGACACGAATACATCAAAGTAAGAACAGAAATTGATTTATTAAATAGATGTTAGACTTAGACGTTAATTAAAAATGAAATAGGATCGCCATTCGCTATTAAGTATTTTTTTTATGTTTCAACCACGAAGTACTTTTTTACGCGACTGCCGAAGGAGGAGGGTTATGTGTTTGTTTATATAAAGAGGTTTCACCGGTCGATTCAATATTACAGTTCTCGCCAAACTTATTGTCCGGCTTGAAGTTGGCACGAGCTAACTTCAACCCGGCCGTAAAAATCGGTGAAAGAAAAATATTGGACTATAAAAAAAACGAAAGCTCAAGTCGTAGGCTATCGTTTTAAATCATTTTAATCCAATATTTTTCTTTAATAAGTACCTATATTTCCTATTGACTACAATCACGGATATAAAACGATGGTAGGCACTGTAACTACACGTGCCGTAGGGATAACAATTAACGCTATTGTTTTATAATAATATTTTATTTAAGCATTCATAGATTTAAACAATGAATAAATTATGAAACCAACTGAAACGTACGAGAAGTTCAGCTGTCATTCCAAGATGCTGATTAAACTAGTAAAATTATCTGACACACAGACGCATCTTTGTTCTACTACTAAGTACATAAAAGTATATTCGTTGAAAGTACCCAAATAAATATTTAAAACGGCCTGATTTGATTTTTTGCCTTATGCTGACATAATATATACCTAAACAGGACACAAGTAGCATATTGCACATAATATTTCAATGTTTTTGAAGATAGCGAATAGATCGTCCTTAGATCGGCCTCTAAAAAGTTTATATAATTATATTATTTCACTAATGGTCTCTGGTAGAGTCTCTACCTTTGTTATTAGTCCTTTGAAGCACTTTCTGTGATTTCCACTGACGCTAGTGTATTGTTTTGTGGATTTAACATCGTCTGACCTCTCTAACATAGTCCAAACAAGCAGCTTTTTAACTCCACGCCGCGGCGCGGCGCGGCGGCGGATAAGGCTTGGAATTTCAATTTCTATCGGTTAGCTAATAATTTAACGTCTAATTACTTACTGGAAAACTATTCAAATAAATACCTACAATATGTTACTGCTATAGTAAGGAAATAACTAAACGTAAACAAAATAAATGAACAAATATTGAAAAGAAACAACATATCTTTTTGTATTTTTTTAAGCATTTTCCATGCTAAGATCCTATCCTTCATTAAAAATAAGAAACAAGATTTTACAAAGCTCATCCATAAAGAAAATCTGCATATCTATCTAATTTTAATTTACGTGTCTTATTACAGATTCCAAGTTTTTTTTACTTAGACTGATACCGGATGCGTCCATAATATTCACGTGTATAATTAACCCAAGGAACTAGATTTAGATGATTGAAAAATAGAAGATCGTTGATGATACTAATTTGGACAATCTATATCAAGGACAAGTTCGATAGAATTGTGTCCGGAATTATGCTTATTTATATTTTATTGGCAATCTGAATTAATGGTTTTTGAACTTTACATTGAGTTACTATTTATTAGAGACACATAATTTAGTTACTCTATAGACGGTAATTTAATTATAAAACCCCAGCGAGTTGTGCTAATAATATAATCGCAAACCAAATTTTGGTTAAACAATGAAAAAAATTACATAGTTTTTTCCCGCGTAAAATTTTAGAGTAGTAATAATTCTTCCCGTGGAAACCCGTGTTCGCTATCTTTCAAATTTCAGCTGACCAGCCATTGCAGCGTGAAGTAGTTACAGGCATTCAAACAAACTTCCACATTTACGAGTATACTTAAAATTGTATTAGTAGGATTTAAAATTATTTATAATATTATAGTAGGATTGTATTTATTCAAATGCCATCGTTCTAGAGCTGCCCGCTCTAGAACGATGGCATTTTAGATCTCAATGAACATCTTTGAAGAACAATGTTGATAAAGTGAATAATTTAAATGTGATAACCTTTTTATTTACGATACGACTAAACTTACCGACATAAATATTCAAGTAAGTTTATTGAATACATTTGGTTAATTATTAAACGTTATTTTAAGGTACCTTTAATTGGTCCATCATTGCCATCACTCAATCTTAGATTTAAATATTATCTACGATATTTTTTTATGGTGTAGTTAAGCATGTTTTGTATTAATGTTAATTTTATTAAGTGATTGACATTTAAAGTTTTAATTACGCAGCCTATAAATATACATAATATTCATAGTACGAGGAGTAGACAATGACTGTTATTTATGATATATGGATAACATGACGCTCTTAATATATATTTAAAATCCTGTTATCTACGTTATGGCAACGACGCTTAAACTATTTATAATAACGTCATACTTAAGGACATATCTTGTCGTTGGTGGGCAACTGGGCAGTAGTGGCCAAGGAGTTTAAAGCCCATTTACACGATGCAAGTTTCTTGCATGTTACATACATACGTCCAAACGGGCTGTTTAGACAAGAGACAATTAAATCGATCTGTCTAAATCAGCCTTTAATATGACATGCCGTATTATAGTTACGTCATAGTATTCTAATATCCTGTTAGTAAGTAAGGGTGGATTCAGCCTTTGAGTCAGGCGGGGGTCACATTCCATCTCCAGCTAGGATTCCAAAATTAGAAAACTTTTCAAATGGTCGAAGAACTCATCATCAACTGTCATGAAGAACTCTCCTTTGACAGATGTCAGAAACATAGACATAGGAACCTATAACAACTTTTAAATGAGTAACATAGGTACTTATTTTATTTGCTGATTTTTACGTGAAAAGTTTTACGGGTATGTCAAAATGGACTTCGTTTATCGTATAGCCAATAATACAATTAATATTTGGTAGTTAGTGATAGCGGATCTGTGAAATTGTATAGAAAATGTAGTTCCTCGGGTGTCCGCTAGAGGCGCTCGAGGCCATTGTTAACAATAAAAATAATACGTGCAAATATATCAGTATCTTCCCTAAACTCCACGTAATTTGTAACTTTTGATACTGTCTGAAAGTTATGGATGTTGTAAGAACAAAATCTGTTTATTTATGATTACTCCATCAATCTATTTCTGTATGTGGATGTGCCGCGCGGGAGTTCTATTTCTATTTCATAACGTTCGAGCGAATCTGTAATACATGACCTTGCCTATCATAAAGTGAGTAGTGTATGTTACACAATATTAATATACTAGAAGTATATGTCTATGTCCGCTATCGCATTACTAATGTAGGTCTCTTTAGATCTCTTTACATTATCTTTTTAACCCCCGACTCAAAAACGACGGGGTGTTATAATTAACCCCCAACGCAAAAACGACGGGTGTTATAAGTTTGATTAACCCCCGACTCAAAAACGACGGGGTGTTATAATTAACACCCGACGCAAAAACGACGGGTGTTATAAGTTTGACGTGTCTGTGTGTGTGTGTGTTTGTGTGTGTGTGTGTGTGTCTGTCTGTGGCATCGTAGCTCCCGAACGGATGAACCGATTTTGATTTTGTTTTTTTTATTTGAAAGGTGAATTAGTCGGGAGTGTTCTTAGCTATGTTTGATGAAAATCGGTCCAAGATGGCCGCCGCTACAAAATAGCGAATAACATATTTTTTCACAACTCCGTCAATATGGGTATCAAATGAAAGGGCTTAACTAGGAGAATACTATACACTATGATAATTTTCAAATCAAAGATGGCCGCCACCACAAAATGGCAAATTACATTTCGTGTCGGGGGTTTTCTAAATTTTTAATTTAGGTTATTTTATGTTTTATTTCTTAGTATAACTGATATCGTAATCGGTCTCTTTGCGATCTTAATGAGTTCATGGGCCATTCTTTTTATTGCAGGATTTGCTTAGTGATGAGCTCCTGTATCCTAGAAGGGTAGGCAGATGTGTAGGTACTGATATACAGCTTGTAATACGGGGCCATGCTACATCAAATCAGAAGTCCGAGCTACTTACTGAGTGGGAAACGGACTGTGGGTTTACAACAGTACATCTCTGGCTAACCTTTCGAATAAAAGCGTGATGGTATACCAAAGCTCTGGTAAAGAGTTGTACGATTTAAACGTTTATTAAACCCTTTATGTAAAGTTCCTTCAGATTTTTTATAGTGATTACTAACGACCCGCCCCGGCTTCACATGGGTTTGAATTTCTTGTATTTTCTGTACTATAATATGTATGTATTATACATATAAACCTTCCTCTTCAATCACTCTATCTATTAAAAAAACCGCATCAAAATCCGTTGCGTAGTTTTAAAGATTTAAGCATACATAGGGATATAGGGACAGAGAAAGCGACTTTGTTTTATACTATGTAGTGATGATTAGTTATTATTTATGTTGCGGATTTATGATATTTATGAAGTCTATGATAATAATGCTATAATGCGGCGTGATGTTTAAAGTAATACGAATATTGTCACATATTATTGTAATAAGATTTAAAATTTACTTTTGTTTATTACCCATTTAACTTGGCAGATATATCAGAGTGAGATCGGATGTAACTCATTAGACTATTACAAGCTACATAGATTTTGCGTAACTTGTGTAGAAATGCAGGTTCAAATTACTTCTCGTTGACGACGATAAACTACCAGCATATTGGCACGAGAGACTATGCCGTAATATCTAATTCAAAAATAATTGCTATCCTCGGTACATAGATATAATTTCTTATAATTCTTTGAGATTGCAATATAGTAAATTAGTTGGGAATTATACTCACAACTACCTCGTTATCCGAGTGGTTCTAAGCGCGACATCTCCGCTGGAGGACCTGGGTTCGATTCCCAGGTCGAGCAAAATGTTGAGGTTTTCTATAAAAAAAAAATTCAGATCGGAGTATGTATTTGCGCCCGTGGCAATACGCTCGCTCCCTATTACATGGGACCTTAACATATCGGCAAACTGTAGGTGTACATAACAACACTTCTGCCTAACTCTTTGGGCAATATAGGCGTGATGGTAAGTTATGTTAAGTGTTATTTTCATGTTCATAAGTTTATGACTTTTAGGACCAACCGCTATATAGTTTCCACGATCTTGTCACAGGTGTCAAATTATCTCGTGCTATTTATCTGCAAAAAATATTATTGCATCCAGATGTATATTTAGATTAAAACAAATGAGTTTGTATGACAAACTTTAGCTGTCTTCCAACATCGAAATAACGTTTGTCATGGACAAATTATGTGTGTAGATATTATATAATTCTATAATATTGTACAATTTTGGAAGCCATTAAGCATCGCAATTTGTCCAAATCGGTGAAACACACATAATCTTAAAGTTGTCATGCGCTAAAAGTTAAAATGCGTGGTGTGACGCAATCAGGCGCACTTGGTGGTGCTTGTACAGTCACCAAAGAATCGTGCGCATACGCTCACGACAATCTATTACAAGGGATTACATAGGATTTCGATTTAAAGTTACTTTAATTACGCTATTATTACTTTTGAGAACGTAGGCTTTGTTGTTTTCGACATAGCCTGATGGAACCTGCTCCTGCTGTGGCCTGCAGGGGACGGTTAATAGCTAAAGATACAATGCTTGATAAAAATACTTGGATTCTAGTTATTGCACTGGTGTGACCAACTCCAGGTTTTTGTCAACCGATGCCTTCACCGAATACTTGGTATGTACTGGCCCATGAATCTCGGCTGGGCAGCGACAGGATCGCTATCGCGAAACACCGATTGACCAGCAGATCAAGCGTCGCAAGTGGAACTGGATTGGACACACTCTTCGAAGGGGTCCAGAGCACATACCTAAGCAGGCAATGAATTGGAATCCCCAACGAAAACGAAAACGTGGTTGTCGCAAACAAACCTGGCGACGGTACTAGACGAAGCGAAGAAGATCGGAAAATCATGGAGCGAAATAAAACACGAAGCTCAAGACCGATCAATGGAGAGTCACCGTGGACGTCTTCTGCCCCATTTAGGGGACGTAGGATCTTAAGTAAGTAAGAAATATTGCACTGGGATGTGACACTCGTATCGACTACAAACCTTCTTGATGTCAACCTATCGTCGGGGCCGCGGGCTCAGTGAATAGGTACATTAACTACATCCCGACAGACTTCAGCAACTACAATTTTCAGTTAATTGTTGCTTGGGGGAGGATTTTATAGAAAAAGTAGTTAGGAACTGTATCTTAATATTTTATTGAATATTAGGATTGGACGAAGTATAAAATTCCAACCCTAGTATGAATATTTTTACTCAATATCTTGTTGAATAGTGAGTATGGTCCAATATAAAGTTCACGATAATGAATGCCTCCAACTTGTATTCCTCAAATGTCAGAATAACACGTTTCCCTCGTCTCGTATTTTGTAACTTTCGCAGGATGAAAAGTTTTCTTTAATTACATTACATTAATTTCCATAAAAACATTCCATAAACTTACTATAAAATATTATTTCATCCGTAACTTCTTCAATGATTGCGAAATAGTAGTGAATTGTGTATTTTCCATCAGGAAAAACTATGGTCAAAAGCCTCCAACATTAAATGAAAATATAAAAGCCACTTTGAATGGCCCAAAAAGGGTCAATGTTTAGCAAGACGTTCAAGAGCTAATAATAACAAAAGAAAAACTTTTTCGCTTTTTCAAAAAAGAACATGTTGTCAAATGAATATGGAGTCTTCTATAGCTTGGCCATGAAATAACAAGATCATGTGAATAATTTCTATAAGCCTGTATAACGTATGCAAATAGCCGTGTGAATCCATTTGTCCATTTCTTCAGTAACAATAAGTGATTAAATATTTGCACGAAAAGTGTCTTTAGAAGCGATTCGCTAAGGAGCATTAAACTCATATTATTATAAGTAATGATGAAAATCCCCAATTTTTTGTCGTTACCAAAACCAAACTTGTTCCGGGTTATTTTTAGCCAAGTATTTTATATATATTTTATTTTAATTTCAACCAAAAAAAAATCTTTGGTTTTTAACTAAGTAACACCTCCAATCACTCGTTTAGGTATATTAAACTTGCCCTTAACCTTAATTTAGCCATTGTTTTTTTATACAGTTTTCATTGAAGATTTCTTTATTTTGGTTAGGTCTCAGATAAAAGCCCGTGGTCAAACATGAAGTTTTTTACGGATTGATATGAAAACTGTTGTGTAAATATTTGCATTATTTTGTGGTTTGTTTTGCGATTACACAAGTGCTAAAACTGTGCAATCTACATTGACTGTGGTGATTGTAAGCTCAGTGAAGCTTTCTTGTTCAAGAAGCAGTGTACAGTGCAAGTGAGTTCCAGTCGCCAAGAGATTGCTATACGAATGTCGACCTGCGTTGACCGATGCGCGGGGGAACGAACGCTCGCGACTCGGTTCGCAGTCATCGTCTCGAACGGAGCGGAGCAACTCGCCCGTTCCCGCACAGTTTTCAAATTTCGAACTGCGATTCGAATACAGAACGCGTGCGGACTTTTGCTCCGAGAAAGTGACTCGTGAAATTAAAATAAAATAAAACCGGTGTTGCTATAATAAAAATTCGAAAGCTGAAAGGATATTTTTGGTATTTAAGTTTTGTGTGGCGAGTTACGTCGTCTCCCTTACGGTGAGTGTTTATTTAATAAAGAAAATAATAATTAATAATTAAAAGATAAATTAATCGCTAATTATCACGTGATAGCGTGCGATTGTTACGATGTAAGAAAAGTTTCATTTTCTTTTGCCTGCAAAGTTACATTGACATTTAAAATTACAAATCTTGAGCAAATAACTCGGCTGACGTGAGAATTACATCCACGTATAATTAACTGTAATCACGTGAAGTACAAAAATGCTCTTCATAGAATTGATAACAATTAATATACCTACCGAAGACAATGTTATCGTTAACAAAGAAAAAAAAACGTACGTATTTTATAAGCGCCATTCGATAATAATACTGACCACTTTATACTAGGTAGGTAATATTATTTTTCTTCTTCTTAGCTATTACGATGGCAAAATAGAATGTATAAGAATAAAAATATACCTATCAACCACTATAAATACTGCATATTGCTTTGGTCCAATATTAAGTTAAAAGATTTGAAACTTCTGAAAACTTATAAAAAAACTAGTTTTTTATTTTATTTTATTAAATAAATCTTTTTTTTTTCTTTTAATTAGATAAAAAATACACAGTGAACATAAACATTTATTTTTTCAATGTAGCGCCCACTCACGCGCACGTTACGCGTGCGATGTACGATCTTAGCAAAAGACATCAACGAACGCCGCACATTCTTACTTCACCGACTTCGTAATTAGGTATTTCGCTATCGGTTAAGTAAGTTAATGCGTAAAGTAGGTATATTAGAATGTTTTGAGTAAAAATGTAAGGCAGGAATAATATTCATCAGTATAGTGTATTACTTATATCAAAAGTTGAGATGAATCGCTACGTTTTCATGAGAATAAAATACTTAATATATCAATATAAAATTTATTTTATTTTTAGCTTTTAGGAAGACTATAAAGTAATTAACTTAAAAAAATTTAAAGCTAAAGCTATTAAAAAGTCTTCACAGGTAGGTACATCTTCTTAATTACAATTTTAATTTTACAAAAATAAATAATCCAAACCACTGCTGACGGTGGAAACGAAAAAAAAACATAAAAACCTGTAATAACCTGAACAGCTTTTTTAGCTAGAGTTTTTTCGCTCAACACGTGTAATTCTATCAACAAAATTGCATCACAGTCCCACAATTAACTAGTTCGCTGGAAAAACTATGAGTCTATGAAAAACTATTGTTACAAAATTATGAATTATCGTTTTCTTTGAACATTATTTCATACTTAGATTGTTAATTACATCCTGTAGGTAATAAATGCACGCAAATATGACGTTCTGACAAAATAATGTATGTTATTATTTGAATGCATTACGACAGTGAGCTGATTTTGTTGTTGAAACTATTTTGTAACCTAGATATTTTATTTAACAAACGTACTAGAAATGATAATTAGATATTATAGATGCTAGCATGTAATTAACATTTATTTATCAAGGTTAACATAAAGTTAAGTTCTGTGTAACAGTTCTATTAGTAAAAAGTTCTACATTAAGAATTAATTAATTTAAAGATTAGGTGCATATTTTGAAGAAAATTAATTCCATGCCTCGTTGGTTTAGTGGCTTCAAGCGCATCTGCTACGCTACAGCAGCCACAACACTTTGCTCGACTCAGGATTCGGACCCAGGACATCCCAGGTCGAGCAAAGTGTTGTTGCTGTGATCGTTCGTGAAATTCCCAGTAGTAGCTCGGAGTGTGGATTTGTGTCTGGTTGATGGCAATAGACTCGCCCCCTCTTACGTGGAACCTTAACATACCGGCGAAATGTAGCTGTACATTAGTATGCCTCTGCCTACCCCTTCGGGGAATACAGGCGTGATGGTATGTTTATGTTTATTAATTTCATTAATACATCGGCTCGGTATCGTCAGGATATTTGACAATGCGGTGTGACCACCCCAGACAAACGCCAGCGTTTTTACCGTTTTTTTTATTTAATATAGGAAATCCAATAATTTTTACATATTCCTTAAATCAATATAATTTATTAATACATAAATAAATATCCTGGGACATTTTGCACAGCACCATCGAGTCCCTAGTCATTTAGTACAAGACAATGGGTATACTACTTATATACTTTTTTTTGTATAAACATACTTTTAATATAAAAGAAATACCCAAACACCTAATCAAACACAAACACCTAATCGTTCATCACATAAATATTTGTTTCCTGCTGTGGGGACCCACGACCTCGTGATCAGCAGTCCGGTACTCGAACCACTAGACCACTGAGTCGTCATATTATACGAGTAATATTATTGTTTATTATTTGTGTTAAATATACAAGTCTTTTTGTTTCTACCACCTGAAATTGCTTAATTGTGGTAGGTAGTTCATTTTCTTTGGTCGTGAAAATGTTGACCATCATAATCATCATAGAGAACCCACTCCTGTGTGGATTCGGTTTCCGCACTTAGTCCTGCAGTGGACCATTATACGTGTGTCGAGGGGCTGTTATTCTAACCAGTCTAACTCCCTCCAGAAGCAGATTAATCTTCCCAGCCTCCTCAGTGTGTCCGCTAGAGATCTTGGTGATCCTAGGGTTTACCGCCGTATCTGGGTGACGCATGTGCATTCAAGCAGCACGTGTGCTTGAATGCACTGGCAATGTTGACCGTTTATTAAGTGTTAAAGAATTTTCTAACTACTTCAAAGTACCAAATATGTTTGCTTATAGATGTTTTTATATATACATACAGTGACAGCCTTTTCCCATAGGCAGTAACTACAGAACAGCAGTTGCCACGTTTCATACATAGTTTTTTTGCTTTTTATTATTCATACATCGTGTGTATGAGATGTTTAAATTATAAAAATAATAAATGCATTAGTAAATCATGTTACAAAGCTACATAATTAAAATATATTGGCCTATTATATATTTAACTAATTAAAGGTTTTATTTAAAAAATCAAACTATTATAACCATATTTTGCATAAATACGCGAGAAGTTGTTTTCAAAGAGGTTTTAAATGCTAATTAATTAATTGTTAATTTATGGTTATATTTTTACATCCGTATGTTAAAAAACATAATTAGGCTTAAAATAGTCAAATACAAAAATACTTAAGTATTATAATTTAAATGTCAGCCTACGGAATCTCGACCCATCAACAACGCTTACTTGACATATTTTTTATTTCCATCCGCATATGGCAATAAATTTTCATAAACAAACCATCGACTTTGTTGATTTACAATCTATTAATGATAATTAGCCATTCAAGTGCTAATGTGGACCAAGAAATTCCTCACGCCACTCTACTACGCAACTTCACTTGTTCAGGCAAACCATGTAAATTCGTATTGTTTGTAAACCAACGGTGAGTAAGCAAGAACAGTTTCGAGGGTGGGCTATTATTATGTGTAAATGTACAGCAAACAATATTTAGGTGCTGGTTAATATTTTATATTGTAACTTTCTAAAGGAGGCACGGAAGCGGACGTGGAATGGACGGGTAATCGCAATGTATGAATCGAAGTGTTCGTAATAACCGGTGTTGGTGCCATTTCCATAATGAGAAAGAAGTTACAAGTAAAAACTTTGTAGTTATGCTATAAGTGGACCTTACTTCACTCACAAATATACCTTATTTTCGATGGCATTTGAGCTAAAGAAAAATCGCATTTAGGTATATTATTTCAAGAATATTCATATTAATTATTTTTTTGCATTCATGTTGTTTACATTTAGTGGTAGCTGGACGGCTGGACTTAACGTAGTGGATTATAAAAATTATAATATACACAGTAAAAAATTATGAAATCTGTCAGTTTACTCATAATTATTACCAACTTCAACTATGGGACCAAGATCTTGAAATCGCGAAGATCAACTGTGTTTCATACATTTTCTCGAGTTGAGTGAACCTAAATGTACGGAACGATATTTGATAGTGAGAGTAATAAATGGAAGAAAAGGACATACTGCGCCGACACCAAATAAATTAGGATAAGGGCAGTAGGGTGACGATATGTGTAGAAAATTTTGTGGACATATTTAATTTTCTTGTTTAATGATTTTATTTTGTTTTTTGTGTTCCTTCATTGATTCTTAGCCCACACCTGAGCTATGGCAGGCAATTAAATTAATACCCTGTATAATGCACGTTAAATTATAATATGTGACTATAATAGTTTCGATGGTACGATCTTTCAACGCTCAAGGTCGTGGGAACTCTCCAACTTCAACGACCAGAGAAATGGATTATGTTAATACCTATTTGTTTTGTAGGTTACTGGGTCCTCAACATCCAAAAACGTTGATCTATGACCCCGGCACGTTTAGATCACTGCTTTGGATGGTACGTGGTACGACCAATCTAATCTAATTTAGAAGTAATGGTATATTTTCTCATTACTTTGGTTGGTTTAACTGCTATGCTTGACCAGTGTTATTGGATTTCTCTATGAAACTATTAGTTCGGAGTTTGGATTTATGCCTGGTTAATGGCAATAGGTTAGCCATGATAACACCCATATTTTATGGGACTTACATATAAGTACCTACCGGTGAAGGTATATATTAGTAGGTACACCTCTACCTAACCCTTCGGGGAATACAGGCGTGATGGTATCTTACGTAATTAGGTATGTATATTACAATACCTTGCTCGAGCCAGTACTGGGCCAATTTAAATAATTTTAACCCAGTTATGGCCTATGCCGAGGTCACCCTATTTTTGGTGGAGCTTTAAGATAATATCCGTTAACTAAATTTCGAAATACGATCTCATGGTCAAATGGTCCTTAAGTGTCTTGTCTTGTTTTATTCTATGTTCCATGATCATGCCCCATATCTTGATATCCAATCTCAGTCTCTTAAATGTCAAAGAACAATGTCAAACGCAAATATGATTATGAGATCAATAAATTGACCCATAAATGTCATATTTCACTACCTCTGGATAGCCGCTAAACGCTAGATAAAAACTAAAAAAATGGAAATGTATTATTATTCATTTATTTATCTAGATCAGATATTTCTAAAATCGCGAATTTGCTTTCTGAAATTATGCAATTATATGTGTCTCTAAATAGTTAATAAGTTATAGTGACCTTGACTTTTGCTTACCTCATTACAGCATAATAAGGATGAAGATAAAGCCTTCAACTTCAAATTACAGGATTTTCAAATTACAGAGTAAGAACTTGAGTAATTTAGTTTTTTCTTTACAAAATACTCGGCACTTTTTGTAGTGCTATATGATATCGTAATGCTAAAAGTAACATAATATTATTTTATCAGATGATAAGCACGTATATCGATAAATTGAACAGGATAAAAAATTCGTAACTATTTTGTTTTAAACAATGTAATCGGATGCGTTCATTGTTTATGCTTTTTTAAAACTAATGTTCCATAAATTGAAAATCGTCTCAACCGAGTTAGAAACTGTAATAAAATTGTAAAATAAATAAGTATTCATTTTTTATTTTACGCTTTTAAATAGAACTCGATGTGACTCAAGTGCAAGATGTCTTCTTAAAAGGTCTACCTTAAAAACATTTAATGTGTACATCATATTTTTAAGGAAAAAACAGAAACTAATCAATATTTTTTCGTTTCGGAACAATAATCAATTTTTAAAACCAAAAGGAAAACGATGCTAGCTTCAAAAACAAATTGCGGTTTAGCTAACAACGACCTTTTCCGGATACAAGAAAAACGTTGTTTTTCCATCAGTTCCATGAAAATAGTCATGTTAACGAGTTGTAATTTTAAATATAAATAAATTTCAATACAAATAAATCATCTTTTCTTATATCTTTCATTAGGCAAAACAAAAGATCTATGAAGAAGAAATAACGAATAATAAAAAATACGGATATATTAAAAATAACCGTTTTTCACGAGGTCGTGAATATGGTATTCAGAAGGTGAGCGTGCCTTGTAACTTTCAAGATTCATTTGTCATAATAATGGTTTGTTGTATAGAATACATAATAACTACTTTTTTTTACGTTTTTATAAAAGCTAGAGTTCGTTGAGAATATTTCTTCTCGTCACGAATGCGCCTTGTAATAAGGAAGTATTTATGTCATAATTGAGTAACGTTATTGTATTTTTTTTTACAATTATATAATAACGTTAGCCCTGTAATAACATTATACAGTTTTTTACTTCGTTATTCTTGGGTTTATAACTGTTACTTAAACATTGAAATACCTATAATAAAACTATTTTGCGAATTTTTACAATTTAGACAACGGTTTATAAAGAAAGAGGGCAGTGATTAGCCGCGAAGAAAGTGTTTCACATTAATTATTAATTTTAGCACATGTCTAGAACATTTTCCGGAGTGCCTACACATTGTTTTAATGACTGATTTATAGTTTCCTCGTTGCATAGACTTAGATAATGAATGTTTTTAATATCGATAGTCGTCAACCGGATCATTTACAACTATAAACTCGCCATCTGCGCAGGATATAAAAAAATATGCATTGTGTAGTCTGGTTGAAAGGAATAGTGTCTATCTAAAAAAATCATTCACCGAAGTGTCAAGAGAGGTGTACCTACTGCTGTATACAGTGTATACCCACAGTTCGCCAGTATTTTTAGGTGCCATGGAATCGGGGGGAGAAGCCTATTGCTATTAAACGGGCACACTCACGGCTAAACTCCGAGTAACTACTGAAAAATTAATATAACATTATATAGGTACCTAACACTTTGCTTCACCTGGGAAACAAACCCAAGACCTCAAGCACAGCAGTTGCGCTTAGGACTACTAGGTTGATGAGACAGTTTTTCTATTAATATTAATGAGTATTGATCATAACGCGTAAGGCCAATCAACGGCTGTCAACGCGCAGCCGATATGCTAATTGTGATATTTTGTAAGGCTCTCTCTCAGGCCAGTGGTCGCCAACCACTCCTCCGTAACCGGGTTGAATCAGGGCTGCTAATATACTGATACTCTTTTATATTCTATATTAGCGTAGTTGCAAAAGTGTTAGGATCAATTCAGATCAGGTGGAAAAATGTTTGAGCAATTAAATGGTAATTAAATGTCAATCTCGTATCGTTTGGTCAAACCTGAAAATAGTACTTAGTAATAGTACTTAGGCATCATTAAATCATGAGATCTAAATCTGAAGACCTTAGGCTGCCATGTGCAGGACGATAATTCAAGATGCAAGGCCAGGCCGAGCACATCCGACTTCTAAAATATAATTTATTGTACAAATAATAAATTAATCTTCGAGGAAAATATTGTTAAGACTTTACAACTTTTACGGATTAAATCTTTTCCTTAAAAAAGTTGAATAAACATCTTAAGTTAAAAAGTTTAAATACACTACATACAATTTACATAGTCATTGAATTTTTTAGTGGCATTCTACTTTATTAACAGATAAATAATTATATTCACCTGTTTTTTTTCGCAAGTAAAGTTCAAAACAAACATTAACCGAATAAAACCGCAACATTTTTGCTGGTAGCCGCAATTCTGTGGTTTACGTCTCACCGAGTTAACCGTTTCCGCATGCTTCTTCATAATTGTTTCTATTATTTTGCAATCTGCTGCTATGCCTTGCCTTGCAACGTTTACTTTAAAAAATATATTTCCTAGTCCCTTTTGTACCCATATTGAACGAGTGTAAGTATTAGTTATTATTAAGTAACAAGTTTATTCTATCTTCATTACGTTATTAGTGACTTGCACAATTCATGTTATATACTTACATCTTTGTTTTGACTACCAAAAGGACACACTCAACGTGTATCGATACTAAAAATATTTTTTGTAAAAAAAACATGAATAAATGCATAGAGATAATAAATTTATTTTTGCCTTAAGCTAACAAGTAAGCGGGTAATACAAAGTATACATTAGGTATTAATATAACATGTGCCTGAACTAGGTAATCCTGTGTTTCAGGCTAGAGGTATGAAATGTAGGTTATTATTTAATAAAAAAATACAATAATCAAATAGGAGAAGGAGTCTCTGTATCGATTTCTGAGGTTGGTAGGCTGTCTGCTAGCACGTCGGTGGTAGCCCTGTGTGCAGTATTGCCAATGTCCGGCGCACGCATCATTGCGCCGTGTAATGAAAGTCGTCGCGCCGGATTCCGCACCCGCTACTCTTTTGGACGCAATATCAACCAGCTGGTACCTTTCTTTTTATAACCATTTTAATAGAGAAATTATAATAATACCTATACAAGGAAAAAACCTCAGGAAAAGTAGTAGACTATCTTTTTGTATTTTTTTAAGCATTTTCCATGCTAAGATTACAAGTTATTTTTAATGAAGGAAAAAATCGGCGGGCGGGCAGGATTCGAACCTGCGTCTTCTGGTTCGGTACACCAGACGCTCTGACCACTAAGCCACCGCTCGCCCTGCACGCCTGTCGAAAGCATGGAAAATGCTTAAAAAATACAAAAAGATAGTTAATAGGTAAGGTGGTTTCATACGACATCGAACTAGCTGTAAAGTTAGTCATGTCGGTTATGAAGATCGAGATCAGCTCACAATAGCCTGCAAGACGCTCCGTGGCGCTATTGACGCTCCTGATCTGCTTCGCGTGCTGGCGTGCTTTTTTGTCCCAGACAATTACTGCCGGGGCAAGAAATACAGGCTGTTTGCCGTACCCCCATGCCGTACCGTTGCACATACTAAGTCGCCAATTCCTCGCACCCTGGCCGCGCTAAACGATCTCTTGGATTCTAATCCAACAGGCGATCTGTTTGCGGATGAGTGGACGAAGATTATATTGGTATGTCAGAAGTACTGTGAGAGGAAGGTATGAAAGTGTTTTTACCTTCTTTTATTTACTTTGCTTTGTTTTGTAGATTTTAATAAACTTAGGCTTTTTTTTAGTTACTGTAATTGGTGGATCCGTTGTAGTTAATTAAATAAATAAATGAAGCATTCACAATAGATGTCGCTAAGTCACCTTTAAGACGTAAATTAGAATGTGAAGGAAGATTTCGACTGGCGAGCAGGGCGAGCGGTGGCTTAGTGGTCAGAGCGTCTGGTGTACCGAACCAGAGGACGCAGGTTCGAATCCTGCCCGCCCGCCGATTTTTTCCTTCATTAAAAATAAAAAGTAGTAGAATCGAGGGTCACAATCAATGCAATTAGGATAAATTTTATACAGGTAATAGATATGTTTTTTTATGTTTAATATAAGGTAAACAAATTAAAGTATCGGTGCAATACGTGGAGAGGTTAATTGAAGGATGATATATCTCAAACTAAAAAAAATGCATAATATTATTAAGGAAATATCCTAATAATTATGTTCGAGTTCAAATATACTCATCTACCTACGAAGTTAAGCTCCAATATCCAATTGATTGAAATCAACGAACGCTTTATGTTTACCTACCAATTTGTAAATGTCCATCTCATTTTATTTTTACCTTACTGTCGAAGGAGTGTTATTAACCTGTCACAAGTTCACAATACACGAATTTACAAAAAGGAACTTTTTATAATAAATACCCTTCGAATTTAAATTTTAAGTTCATGTCGAGGTCTTTGTACTTAATAGTCGGATCACCTTGACCTTGAGGTCACCATTTTCGATATTTCCGTTACAACTTTCTCGGGTGCGTGGGCGCAGGCGGTCAGTGACAAAATTTCCGGAAACGAAATTTTTTTTCAAGTTCAATTTATTGTTTACATTGTACCTATAATTGGGCATAAGTATACATATTTTAATAAATATAGTGCCTATTGTTTGAAGATATGAACATACCATCATACCTTTATTTTCAGAGGGGTAAGTGAACAGTCTGCAGCTTATGCCCTACAAATATGTGTACAATGCGGGGACGAGCCTATCAAGCGAACCAATTAGAAAAAAATGCTGTTAGAGTGGTGATAGACGTACGAACTTCATATACACGGTTTTTAAGATGGCGAACTTAAATCCTGTTGGATCGCTGACAAACTGTCGCGGCGGTACACTAATTATGGTATCACACAAGCCAAAAAGGTCAAGCTATGTAGTAGTATAGAACACTCATCTCTTGAAATAAATATTATATAACTACATGCCTTTATTACATAAGTGCTCTAGATACCGTCAGTATTTTATTAGCAGCTATGACATGATCATAGCAAACTTCAGAACTATCAACAGAGCGAACCTTGAAATAAAAACCGCTCTGTAATCCGAGAATGATATACAAGCAGTATCGATACTAGATATTTAATCGATATCGAGTTGCTCTTTTAGTGATTGTCACGCATCGAAGTTTCACGATACGGTTAGTAGAGTGGTCTCAATGGGTATTTTTGGATACATCGCTGTACAATTTTTGTACGGAGCACATTCTAGATTAAAGAAATTCGATGCAAAAGCTACTAATCTGTATAAATGTTGCAAGTATCCTAATATTACGTAGAATATTTAATTTGGATTTTGTGATTTGGAAAGATACGTCTTTATCCATAAGCTCAAGCAACCCTTTCAGCAAACAGTACAAAAAAATAAAACGAACTACTCACTTCTAATTTTAATCATCCTGCAATTAGGCTATGCACACACTTAGCACGGACACTGGCAAAACGATCTAGACATGGCATGTCTAGATCGTTTTGCCAGTGTCCGTGAGAGTCCAGAGACTAATTTAGGTGATGACTATGTAAATTGCAGCTAATCGTTTAGAATCTAACCTTGTTGTATAATTCATTGTCGCGTTACTCGATACGGTGCATACAAAATTATTGCACTTAGTTTATAAGGGGATAAGCAGAGTTCAAGAGCAATCAAGTGTCCTAGACATTGGGTTAGGTCGAATTAATGAAGTGACGCATAAGATCGTGTTACAAGATGAGTAACTTGTTATTCTGTTATCAGTTTCAATTGCGGAAAAGTGTGAATGAGAAGTGGCTATTTTAATGAGTATCAAGAAATTAATATTAAACATTTTACGCCAGTATAAACTGCCTCAATGGTCTAGTGGTAACAAGCACGGTATGAGGTTAACTATCCTGAGTTCGATTCCCAGTCGAGCAAAGTTAATTGGCAATAGGTTCGCCTATTGTATTTTAAAGACGATTGTTGACGCCTATTGCATTTTAAAGGCAAACCAAGAAGTTGATGAACACTCTTTCGATCCCGAAAGAGTGTTCATCAACTCTTTCGGGATATTAATATTTTTTTTTGATATAAAATATTAATATCCATTAATATTTTATATCAAACTAGCTGACCGGATAGACGTCCTGTCCGAACTTGATCGCAGTGCCTTACACGTCCAATTGTAAATCTAAACCATCCAGGAACCTACTCAAAAATACAAAAAAAACATCAAAATCAGAATCAGAATTTAATTCACAGAAAAATTATAATTATATTGTAAGTATCATATGCTTTCAAGAAAATTACGACATTATAAATAATAATTAAGTTGCAACACTAATGAGAGTATTTATGGCCCCCACAGATAATTTCATAGATCTAAGATACCACTGATCTCAGTGATGCAATGTAATTGTTTCACATGTTACTTACATAATTGATCCAACAGCTATGTGTGTAACTTAACCTTGTGTGATGGTCCTACCTACCCAAGAATTATAACTATACCTCTGCATATAGAGGACATTGTCTGAATGACCTTAGGCCCAATAATTGGTGGTAAATCTTGTGATTCCAGGAATATGAAAACTAAGAAAAATAAAGTAAAGATACACAGAGCCTCTAGACCCTTGACTGGACAGTCTAATGTTTATACCACTAGGCTATCAGTGATATACATATATGCCGTGCATTTTATACATATTTATAGGAAAATATTTTTATTATTTTGGAAAATAAACTGGAAATTGGGTTACAAAATTAAAATTACAACTTCTAACACTGTATAAATTATTTTATTTGGTAATAAAATCGTAGTATTGATTTTCTAAGATATATCCAATGGCGTGTACAATGTGTACTTTATTGCCATATAATTTCATAATAATCCCGACAGCATGACCTTTTGTATCTAGCTGTACCTGTCCTGGCTTACAAAAGGCGTGGTGAACTAAGCGTGCAGGTAGTACATACAAACAGGTAGCAGACGACCTTTAGGTAGCCATAATACCGTGGCTTGACCTGACATCTCATGATTATTGAGGAATAAAATACCGTGGAAAATTATGTAAACTATGATGGAACGGAAATTTGCCAGGTTTGGGAAGATTATTGGAATGTTACAGTGTTATATAACTAAATAAAGTATATTACCTCAGTTTAAACGTAAAAATCAAGCGTTAAAATCTAAGTTAATGGAAACAATAAACATTGTACACCCTAAGTTCAGACGTAAGTTTTAGGTCCCATGTAATAAGGGGCGATTAGGAGTGATATGAATTAGGAAAGTGTAAGTTATGATAAAATCGGAGAGAAAAATATTAGATTAAAATGATTTAAAACGACAGCCTACGACTTGAGTTTCATTTAGATTTATTATAGTCCAATATTTTTCTTTCTTCGATATTTACGGCCGGGTCGAAGTTAACTCGTGCCAACTTCAAGTCGGGCAATAAGTTTGGCGAGAACTGTAGGTATCTATACATTTAAAGAATTTATGATACTTTATTATTAAATAAGAATTCTTAAAAAGTAGTAGGGGTAGTGTATTTTTTAAAGACAGAGCTTAATCTATCAGTTATTTGGTAAAACTAACTTATAACACAAGTGTGCTACACTGTCTCTACATACTTCCTTTTTGTTATAAATCATAGCGTCTTCATACTTGCCCTCGATCTTTTTATAGAGGTTTCTGCAATACTGTTATCTAATAACCAACAACCATAAGTAGAGTGTGAATTTCGCAGAACACGTGTAGGACAAGGAAATAATTAAACAATTTAATTAACACAAATCGTTTACTGTTTAAACGCGGTAAAAAGCTATAGAGAAGAAGAGGAAGAAGAAGAGTTCATGTTTTTTCAGAAAAATGCATTGATGTATAACTCAGAAACTGTTAATTTCTAGGTACTGGAATCAGAAAGCAAAGTGGTCGAAATAGCTGCTTTTTTAAAATAAGTGTGGTGGTTTAAAGTTTACCAAAAACAAAGCGTTACCTATTAGGTTTTTAATTAAAGACAGATTAAGTAAAGGTCGCAGTTTGGATAAGATCCACTAATGGCAATTGGGCTTTTCTGAGGTCACAGAATTCATATAAATCTTTCAAATATTGAGTTTATTATATCACAGCCTATATAATAGCAACAGAGTTGGATATTTCCTGTATTTTAATAAAATGAGCCGATATATTCCGCCTGCACACACTCCTTCATTAATCCGAGAGGGAAACCTTGAGACTATATAGAGCGCTCGAATTCACATTATGTTTACAAGTGGCGACGCAGATAGATACCGATTGGCGAATTTGTACACGCAATAATAAACACTACGCTTATAAAACAGGGATTTTATTGGTGTGAAGGGCTTAGGGCATATTTCCAGATATGTTGAAATTTATAGTCTAAAAGTGGCCAGTGCTCAAGATTTTCATGTGTAATGACACATTGGCGAGTTTTAATCTTAGCTCTATGTTATTGTAAATAATATAAATGCTAGGATATTTATCTTAATGTAAACTAAGTTGAGTATAATCTGTAAACAATCTTCATAAAATGTTTTGTCAATATAATATCAAATGGCATTTTTAAAAAACGAACAAACATTATCCACAACTCATGGTGCAAAAACGAACTTCGTGTTGTCTCGAGTGTGTAATAACTCAATGGTTGTAGAGTTCTTATTATTGTAAATCCGTCTTTAGTTATGCCCGATTATGGTTTGTTTTTCTTATTTTTGTCAGATAAGCTCCGTGGATGGGCATAAATGTTATCAGCCAAGCATACGCTACGTGAAATCCCGCGGAATGCAACGATAACATCTAAGCACTGTTAGTAGACATCGGCAGAATCGTAATTTACAACAAGAACTGAGCATGTTTGCAGTTTTTCTAGAATGTTTTGAATTAATTAACCGTCTTAAGAATTGCAGTAACTTAAGTATATACATATAGGTAGCATGTACGATTTTAAAATATTAAGTTCAGTAACTATAAATATATGGAATAAAGGTTTTTTTTCGCATTTTAGGGTTGATTCTCTAGCAAAAGTAATAGGTAACCCTAAAAGTTATCATTATAAAAATTAATTAATTATAAATATATTATACCTACGCATCTTTTTTCTATTGGCGTAAGTAGAGACTACAGAACGAATGCTATGATTCTTATATACAACTTTATTTATTATTGCCTTTTTATTCCCTACAATATGGTTGAGTTAAACGGCGCCGATACACACGTCATGCTCGTGAACGGGTGCTCTGTCGTGACTCGTGACTGGTCAGCTCTTACTGCAATGGCTATCTTCGTTTGTTCGTTTTTTTTAGTCATACACATCTTACTGCATTATACTCATACTATTCATCACAAAATTTTACTGTTACTTGCCATAAATATATTTTTTTAAAAGAGTGACTATGGAGTTTCTTGCCGGCTCTTCTCCATAAGTCCCACTTTTTGGACCGTGCAACTAGTTTGACAATTCAAAAGTGCCTATTTATATGGTCTAATTGAAATAAAATATTTTAAATTTGAATTAATTAGTGCGATTATTATAATAAGTGGTAATTCTGTTTGTCTACATAAATTTTAATTTAATATCATACTAAGTGGTATCACTAAATTAATCCACGATATCATGTTAATAAGTAGTAACTGAGTCGTTGCGAAAGATATCGTGTTTAAAACAAAGCAAGGTTGTATTATAATAAATAGTTAAATTGCCTATGTCTACAATGCTAATGACACGTTACTCAGCGTGAAAGATTGCGAGACATCTCGCGCCTACTTTATTGTTTAAAGCCATCATAATCGTGACGAAACTGCGTCAATTGTATCAAATTTGTCACACATTGACATTATTCGTATACTTAGTTATTATATTTTTTTGGGTTCTGTGTGCGAAGATTTTTAATTTAACCTCAATAATTCTATCCCCACACAACCTACGGTGTTTATCCGTCTAGCTTTTATGAATAGCTCGTTAGCACGTGGTACTGTTTCTTTAAACGTTTGTTAGCTGAGAAATAGCTATACTTGGTATTATCTTTGGTGACATAATATAACTTAATTGACCTCAAACCGACAAAGACAGGTAAATTGATATCAAAATGATAAACGCAGTGATTTAAGCAGCTTGGTCAGTATAGTCGGCAACAACACAAACAACGTTGTTATAGCATAAATCTTGACAGAGTAATAAAAAGACAGTAATGTTATGCTCTTGAGCATACTAGCTATAATTATATTTAAAGCCCTAAACTTAGCTAGATACAGAACCCTCCTTACGAGTACAACTTGGGCTTGACAAGATAGTTTTATAGTCCCACATAGATGTGGTTTTCATAAGACGCTTTAAGAGAATGGAGTAATAGAAAATTATGAAACGTCCCGTTGCTCACATGATCATTATGTTCTAATAAGGCAGTCATTAATTTATATTGAATGGGCAATCATGTCTTATTATTGTATGAATTATATGTATTGACCAAGTGGTCACTTGCAAGCAATTGATTATACCGGTGAAGGAAAATATTTTAATGAAACCTACGTATCTAAGAGGATTTCATAAAGTCTTGAAGGTGTGTCTGCTAAAACGCACTAAACTAACTTGATGATAACCTAACCTAATCTAAATTAAAAATTTAGAAAACCCCCGACACGAAATGTAATTAGCCATTTTGTGGTGGCGGCCATCTTGGATTTCAAATTTATCATAGTGTATAGTATTCTACTAGTTAAGCCCTTTCATTTGATACCCATATTGACGGAGTTGTGAAAAAATATGTAATCCGCTGTCTTGTAGCGGCGGCCATCTTGGACCGATTTTCATCAAACATAGCTAAGAAAACTCCCGACTAATTCACCTTTCAAATAAAAAAAACAAAATCAAATTCGGTCCATCCGTTAGGGAGCTACGATGCCACAGACAGACACACACACACACACACACACACACACACAGACACGTCAAACTTATAACACCCCGTCGTTTTTGCGTCGGGGGTTAAAAATATAGCCTATTTAATTGCTCTTAACAGATTAGGTAGAATTACAGACTATTTGTAGAATTATTTCATTTTATTACTAGATGTTTATAACTTTATTTGCAACTAGGCTTTACCCGCGACTTCGTACCAGTAGAAGTTTATTTTTTCCCCCGTTTTTGCAACATTTTTAATTAATACTCCGCTCCTATTGGTCGTAGCGTGATGATATATAGCCTATAGCCTTCCTCATTAAACAGGCTATCTAACACTGAAAGAATTTTTCAAATCGAACCAGTAGTTTCCGAGATTAGCGCGTTCAACCAAACAAACAAACTCTTCAGCTTTAATATATTAGTATAGATGATCTCGTTTTCCCTTTCCCGTGGAATTTCCCCTAAATCCTTGTCTACCAAAGGTAACTGATATCTACATCGACCTGGTTTTTGACAGATGTTATTGCAATATTTCAACAGCAATAGGTATTGCTGTATTGCTGCTAAGTACACATCAACAGAAATACAGACAGACAGACAAAAAACTGTTTCGGCATCCGTATCGTTTCTTATACGTGCTTGTTTATAATGTTGTTACCGTTTTTGCTTCTCGATTACATTATAATATGTAGTTATAGATGCATTGTTAGTTGTAAGTTTTTTATTATTAAAATTACACAACATTTTATAAGCATGCTCTGATTCTCAACAATAATCTATAGTTCGAATGTCGATTGATTGACAGATGTGTTAAAAAATAGTGATTCATTTATTAGGTATCAATGAAAGTGTAACCATACACAATGATTGTATGGTCACAAAGAAATGCTTTAATCTGTTGTCGGAATTTCAGTTTATCTTTTAACTTTCACGAGCACACACAATGATATTACAGAGCGCCCCTAATCGATTACCTAAGTTCTCTCTAGTTGTACTGATTTTAGAGCTACATAATATGTGAGAAAATAGATTTTGTTACTCGCATACCTCACTACCGCACTAAAAGTGACTCTAAAGAGTTCTTATAGTACCTTTAACAGTCTGTGCCTTGGGCGTTAGATATTATTTCCAGTAACTCTCAGACGCTAACCATTAGCGTTGATTGAAAAATTTAATTATAGAGAATCACAAGTTTTGCAATAATTTCATGTCATTACGGGGTTAAGATTTTATAATATAGTGTCTCGAACACAATAAAACTAAGAAATTAAATTAAATAAATTACTTGGATATCTATATCTATACTAATATTATAAAAAGGAAAGATTTGATTGTTTGTTTGTATTTAATAGGCTCCGAAACTACTTGACCGATTTGAAAAATTCTTTCAGTGTTAGACAGCCCATTTATCGGGGAAGGCTATAGGCTATATACCATCACGCTACATTTAATAGGAGCGGAGTAGCAATGAAAAATGTGGCAAAAACGGGGGAAAAATGTATAAGACCACGCGGGTGAAGCCGCTGACGGGTATCTAGTTTAGTTATAAAGGCTACATATTATTTTTTTATATTAGCGACAATAATATTGTCTTTATTGTGGTTGAGTGAAAATTATAGTCTTTGGGTAGTCTTTGGGCAGTGTATGATTGTAAAGTCTAAGTTATAGGTAAGTAAGGCTTGCACAATGCACAGCGCATGTTAATTCGTTTTTCAGAAACGGTTTTTTTCTGCGAAAGTTCTGATTTCGGCGATAATTATTTTAGATTCACAGTTTCAAGTACCTATGCATTATTTGACTGATACCGTAATGAATCATTGCTTTTCACTATTTTAGTACAAGTTGCAATACTTGCTAAGATTTTAATAACGCTTTTTGTTCCGAATATCGCTTTTGTTAATAGCTTTTCCATATTTGCATACTTACTTAAAGCACTTGCTAATGGTATTGTTGGCGTTAAAGTAAGGTGTGAAAGTTACATCATTGTTAGATATCGTGAATATTCCACATGTTTTTCGTGAGAAATAAAAACGGTGGTTGTTTCAATTTATTGGCACGCCAAAAGTAATATCGTAACGTGTAATAAAGTATAGCAAATAACTATTATCAAAATCAGCGGTGTGTCTACTGTGAAGTAAGCTTTTTCTACTAGAAACACGTAGGTATATAATATAACCATTTTCTCTCATCTGTAAATCATTATAAGGGCTAAATGTCACTGAGTGACTGATCTATCAAAATTCAACACACAGCGGAACTGAACGGATTAGACTGAAATTGGGCTAAGAAAGGATGTTGGGAAATTCCCACGGAATTGGGAAAAAAATTACGAACGTGAGTAACACCGCGGGGAACATCTCTAACAGACAAAATCTATGTCAAAATATCTCTTCTTTAGCTACTGTGACAGACAACTCATTTAATGACACCGTCAGACGTGACATAAAACTTAATGTTATGTCTTCTTGCTGTTTATAAAAAAATTATAATTTCTGCAGTTTTTAATTAAGCGATGCTGCTTAATTAAAAACTGCAGAAATTATAAATTTTATGCATTGTCCTGTTTGCATAAATATTTAATTTGAACACACTTGCGTGGCTTCATTAGGATGAAGAAAATTTTAAATAATAATGATGCGTACCTAATAAAGAATATGTTACCTAAATACGCGTGACCAAAAAGTAGCTTGGGCTACACAATGCGGGTGTTGAATGTGTGTGGAACAGCACTAACTAGCACATCTCTGAAGTTGTAGGCACATCAGTGAATTATACAATAAAAACTCAAAACTGTAAAGACAGTTGGGGTAGCAAATATTTCGCATTCGTGTTGTTCTTAGTGATATTTTTGCGTAAAAGCACTTAATTCACCTATATGTACCTAAGTGACGTCAGGGAAGCACAGATATTTCGTTAGAGCTGTATAAACGCACTAGCTTTCCGCGTGGTCTGGGTACTTCTTACCCTTATAGTCCTTTTTTTTCGCATTAAAAAGTAGCCTATGTCCTTTCTCAGGCTCTAGACTATCTGTGAAGCTTATTTCAATAAAATCGGTTCTGTGGTTTTGGCGTGACAGCGCGACAGACAGACAGACAGAGTTACTCTCGCATTTATAATATTAGTAAGTATTGGTCTCAGACACGATTTACATGCATGTCCATGGTTCCATGGGCGGCGATGACTACAATCACGATCTGGTGGCTGATCTGATCATTTGAAACAAATTAATGTTCCTTTTATCGTATCGTGTAGAAAACTTTTTTTGATCAATAAATTAACACCAACGCAACGTCTTATGTTTCATGTTGATTCGTCAATTTCACGGCATTTTTAAGAAGAATGTATACGTGTATCATTGCAATATTCGTTTTCATTTCTAACAATAAATAATATAGAGTGACAGTACATGCATATTCCCACGGACAGAACGTCTCTTTGTTTGAACAAACCTATGAAAATTTGCAGGCTTATTCTGCACAATAATGCTGACTAATTAATAAACGTGTTTATTAAATTAAGCACTAGAAATTATAATTAAACATATTAAAAGGGCTCTTAATTGGAATTATCGATCATCGTTTTATTGAAACACAGGGTTTTATTATAACAAACAACAGGCGTTTTATTATCACAATTTATTAACAACACTACATACTTTTTACTTTTTTGTTACGAGCCGATCTAAGTCTTTTTCTATTCCTTTTGCGCTCTTTATGCAACCTATGGTACAATTTACATAATAAGTCTAATTATCGACATCACACTCTATAAACAAACTTTCTTTAAATCATTTATCACTATTATAACACTGACCTACGGTGCGCAAGACACGTTACAGAATAAGCAAGTAGAGTAGAGCGGTTACGTCAGTGCGAGGTTTTGTTTTCTCCGCACTTTCGATTTTATTCGCAGTGCGGGCGCACGGAATGTCACAGAGTAAGGAAGTGAAGAAGGCTCAAAGCATGATGAGGGGCTCGCATGTGACATAAACAATTTCTATGTCTCTTTAATTATGTCATATTTAGGTTTCATGTCATGCAGCCTTTTTATCGATGCTGGAACACGTACCATGTGTTTGACAGCTTAAAGTGTATTCCGTCAATTACAAAATTACGCGTGTAGCGTTCTTATATGTTTCAAAATATCGATAAAATGAATTACAGTAAGATTATCACCTAAGTGGCTTAAAAATAAAGTTACATAGGTATATTTATATCGAAACCAGTAATGTTTATTGCTGGAATTCGTTTTAAATGTCTTTCGTTACTATAATTTTGGTGTATCTTCACCAAGACTCACGAAAAAGAAAAATAGACGAATACGTAAAATATTTCAGCCGTGTGAAAGTGTGGGAAAACTGTCTCACTTATGTATGAAGTTGTCCTTTTGTAAATAACTGTTTTCGTGGTTGGTTTGCGTCTGGTGGAAATAAACGCTCTCCGACTACAGATAACACGGTATTAATCATGTCATTGAACTGATGGACACAATACAATACAAAGTATATTAATTAGAAAGCTGTGATTTAGATGGTATGGCTTGTTAACGACACCTTTTAGTCTCGCTAACTTTTATTTACGTGAATATTCGAGCTATTCAAAGACCTATTTGATAGCTCTATGAGAATATAAGTGACTAGCTTTCCGCCAGTGGCTTCGCCCGCGTGGTCTGAATAATTCTTATAAATTATAGCTATGTCACCCGGGAATAGTGTAGCTTCCCAACAGTGAAATAATTTTACAAATAGGTCCAGTAGTTTCAGCCTATTCAATCGAATAGGCTCCGATTGTTGATGTTTGATTAAACAAACAATCAAATCTTTCCTCTTTGTAATATTAGTATAGGTATAGATAAGCCTGTTGGGCTGTGTAATTTGAATATATAAATAAATAAATAAAAAATTAAATTTGTATTCCTGACGTGAGCTCCTCTGTTATTTTTATAAATTAAATACGTAAATAAGCATTATAATTATGTAATTATAATTAATTAGCTAATTACTTAATAAAGTGGGAAAAATATCGTAAACCTGATAAAAATGTGTGTGAATAACCTGCCTAATACCTAGTGGTATAATTTTTAGCCAGCTGAATTATCATTAAACGATAATTACGTTACATAATTTTAAACAGTTTTTAAAATATTTTGTGTTAAATAAATATGTAGTTAATTAAATATTAAAACGTAAAATAAAACATTTATGTATATATCTCGGGGTGGCGACATAGCCTTTTGAAAAAGAGCCACCCACGGCTTTGAGTTGAGAATAACGAGTCCTTACAGAGTCAATTGAAGCTCGAGGCTATTTTAAACGTATTTAAATATTGATAACATATCAATTCATATCATTTTAATATATCCTTCATGGCACACATACATTTACCTTCAAAGTGATTCTAATCTATGAAGTTACCGTAGGTAGTAGGCAATTGCGAAAACTATCATTATAATTTTATGTAAATCTCCTGCTTCTGTATATAAAACTGCTGTTTAGATATGTATGTAATCTGTAAGTCTAAGTGCATTACACTTTAAATAAAGGCCAATGTTTACAACTCAGTATGTTCAATCATTGTTGTAAAAAGATATTTCTGTGTCAAGAACAAAAACGTTACCTAAGAAAATGAAAAAATAATAATTTAACTCTAATGTTAAATTATTATTTTTTTCATTTTCATTTATATTCTAAGAAAGAAACTATAATAATTATTATTAAAAAATTAAACATAAAACGTAAAATAAATCGTAACGTTTTAATTTGATTAACAAAAAATATTCTGGTTTTTTAGTATTGCCAGACGGAGACGATGATAATCTTTAACTATACTAATATTATAAAGAGGAAAGATTTGATTGTTTGTTTGAAATAAACAGGCGCCGAAACTACTGGACCGATTTGAAAAATTCTTTCACCGTTGTGAAGTTGCACTATCATCGGGTGACATAAGCTATAATTTATAAAAAACTAGCGACCCGCCCCGGCTTCGCATGGGTTTGAATTTCTTGTATTTTCTGTACTATAATATGTATGTATTATACATATAAACCTTCCTCTTCAATCACTCTATCTATTTAAACAAACCGCATCGAAATCCGTTGCGTAGTTTTTTAGATTTAAGCATACATAGGGATATAGGGACAGAGAAAGCGACTTTGTTATATACTATGTAGTGATACTCAGACCACGCAGCCGAAGCTTCTGGCGGAAATCTAGTGATTAATATAAAAAAATAACTAATGACAATAACGATTTACATATTTTGTCGTCACACATGAAAGCTTGGAAGCTTGTGAAGCAATTTATGAATAAATTATGTATATGTAAATGTATTCCATAACATAAAAAAAACAATGAAACAAATAACAACCTTAACTGTCAATATAAAATCATAATTTCAACGTGATTGTAATAAGAAATCTGTACACAAGGCGACACATCCAGCTAAACAGCGTACGGATAGTCCGTATTCCTACGCCTTAGGGGTGATTTTTGTAATGAAAAAGCTTGATTTGTCGTGTGTACAAATACTATTGACGGCCTTACCTGTCAATAACAATTACATGATTGCCTCTTATCTTCTGCAAGTTAATGACTAAGTAACTGGTCGCGTGTTAGTACATCATAACAATAAACGTGGACATCTGATTGCTTTAATCTTTGTTTCATGTTGTTGAGTATCGTTACCATCAAGATTTGGGATAATTTACTGATATGTGGAGTTTTGATTTATCATTCACATTCTTGACTGGAAATCTAGGTACAGTTAATCATGTAAATTGAGATTAGTGTTTTAACTGACATAATCCTTTTCATTTATTGATGTTGAAATTATCTTACTGCTGCTATTCTGGTCTATTAGTCACAAATGCGACTGCAAAGCGTGATAGATCTGAAAAGAGTTAACCGATTTTCATAAGGAGAATCACAGTAACAAAATAAAGCGCAATGCGTCAACAGGCCCCCCTCTTTGTTACATAGCATAGTTTAGATACTTACTAACACCAGGGGGGCTAGACAAGTTGGATTTTGACATTCGAATCGACAAACAAAATGTATGGAAATGACACAAGGTTTCGACAAATCGGGTTGTCACTAATGTCATTTACATACATTTTGTTTGTCATTTCGAATGTCAAAATGCAACTTGTCTAGCCCCCCTGTGCTTTACACTGTGGATATGATCTGTATGATCTGTATGTCACTGTCACTGTAGGTATGTGTGTACGCATAACTATTGCCATGGATGAGTAGATTCGCATTTTTATGTCACTACAGTTTTTATTCAACGTATAAAATACCATTAGCAAACATAATCTGAATTGGATAAATACTTAATTATTATTATCTTAATCCTAATAAGGGGTAACCATTATATATTTTTTTAAATTTAAAAACCTCTAGTGTATACATACATTACATACCTATCATTATCTCGTTCTAAGCATAGAGTATTAATATAAAAACAATAAATAAATCTAGTCACACCTTTTTGACCTCAAACTACATGAATAGTTCCATTTCAAAATCAAAGCTGCGTTATTCTAAAGCAATTTGAACATTACGATAGAGTGCGATACCGGTTCATGTTGACCCATATAACAATATCGAGAAACCAGCTCAAATATACGTAAGTTTTATTAGTTATAGTACTATGATATTGTACAATCAGTTAGAAAGAGCTTAGTGGTGTTTAGTATGTTTACAAGGATTTTATACACAATGTTGTACTTAATTGATTTTTCGCCGTGTGGTTAGAATATAATTTCTCAGTGCTACTGAGATCGGCATCTCGTAAGACTCAGAAAAGTCTTGGCAGTCGGAAAAGAGTCCAATTTGTTCGGTGGAAAAGCCACCGATCATCCTTTTGTCTGTCATAACAGCATTTTTGTGACTTGCGTGTGTTTCGACTTTTACTCGTAAGAGAAGTTCACCGGTATGCTTAGGCCATGAAATAGGGGGCGAGCCTATTGCCATTAAACAGGCACATATGCAATGTCCGAGTTGTTACTGAGAATTTAGAAGAAAAATCTAATAACACTGCTCGTCTTGGGAATCGAACCCAGGATCTCTAGCTTAGCAGTTGCGCCAACGACTACTAGGCTAACGAGGCAGCTACTGAGTCTTCATTAAAACTTTTTAATTTATCCCCCAAAAATTCAATTTGAATTTTAAAATGTAATTAAATATACAAAAAATATTTTAAAATTGTTTATGTATTCATGTCAGATGCTTTATTGGCCAATAAAATGTGAGCGGAATCGCAAGCGCAGCGCGGAAGTAAAGATCCGTTTGTACATGTCCACCTTCGTGTTGCGTTGCCAGTGTTGCCAGGCATGCACACTGAATGTAATAAATATCAATGCATAGAAAGCGGTCATGCAGGAAATATTTACATGTTTTAAAAAGTCAAATTCTAAGCCTATTAAAATACATAGTTTTTCGATAAAGTATGCAAAAAGAAAATGAGTTTCAATTTTAATCATAATACGTAATCTTATTTACTTTTTTTTTCAATCTACGGAAAAGTTCGGCAGTAAAGTTCATATATCAAGTCTACAACCAAATTGCGGACATGTTCAAAAAAGGCCAGGTTAAGAGCCAGCCAGGGGAAGTTGATGAGCTTAGGTTCGAAATCTATAGTTTCTGCCTACCCCAATTGGAGACTTTGTGTTTTATACACTGCTAAACTAAATAGCTCATACATTAAATATTGTTTTACTTTTTGTATCAAAGCGGATGCCGCTTGTTAATTATTATAATTAGAGTTTAGTTAGTTTATTACAGTTTTATCATTTTATTATAGTTTTTATCAATTTATAAACTACCTATGTTTTGGTTGACCTTCATTTATTTTATAAAATAATATATTTTTAAAAAGCTTAAAGGAAATATGACTTTAACGCTTAAATATAGTTTTTAGGTACAATCAACAAAAGCTTTACGTATACAAGTAGTTTGTGCGCGCACACAACACATGCGTTTTGCTACATATTGTGTGAATATTATTATAACATTATGCTTTGTCAAAATTCAGTAATGTTATTGTCTGCCTGTTTAACGAACTCTTTGGTGACTATAGTGTTGGCTATAGACGTCATCACGCTTGTAATCCCCGAAGGGTTAGGCTTAGGTGTACATGCACAATTCGTCGGTATATTTAGGTCCCATGTAATAGGGGGTTAGCCTATTACGATTATGACCGGATACAATCTAAACTCCAAGTTGCTACTGAGAATTTTATAAAAACGGGAATTAAAGGCAAGACATCAAGCGTAGTAATCGCGCTAGCAAATTTTTCATAATCCCTTTAGTACCTATTCACATTTTAATCTGACATCTAAAACGAATAACACAGTAATTTTCGTATCAAGTGTACTTACCAATACGTTAGTAGACGTAACAGAACTGGCTGTTACACTTTGATCCGGTTTCTTACATAAAAATTACGTAAAGCATGGACACACGGTGCGGACACTCGTGCGCACGTTTTTCATTCATCCACAAATACACGTGACCATGTCTTGTAGATATCATAAATCATAATCACCTTATAGTGAGTAATAATATTAATTCGAACGTTAGTCATAAAAAGCTCTGAAACTAAATGTAACTTAACTTTTAAATGTAACTTTAACGAATTCACTGTAACATAATATATTATTATAACGTAACATACTATCAAGCCTGTATTTCCTGAAGGGTTAGGTGTACTAATGTAAACACACAGTTAGGGCTATGTTTAGGTCCCATGTAATACCTATGGGGAGAGCCTATTGCCAAACTGTTTATTTAATTCATTGTAATCCCATGGTTTGGTTTAGTGGCCACATGAGCGGTTGTTGAACGTGAGCTCCTTGCTTCGATTCCTAGAACGAGAAAAGTATTATTTTGAAATTATCAATGTACGCTCTCCTTATTTACACAAGCTGTGGGTGTACATTAATACACTTCTACTTACCTGTTAGGAAAATACAGTCGTGATGGTATGATATGTTACATTGTAGAGTTTAAACGTAAGGTCATCACTAAATATAAAAAACGATAATATGTACTTTCTAAAATACTGCATATTTTATTGTTTGCCTTGATGTATGTATTTATATAATGCATTAATAAATATTTATAGCCCAGAACAAGCACAACGAAATAAAATTTATCGACTCGAACAATTACTTGATTCACATTTTTGCTACTGGCAACACTTATACAACAGCTAGGTAGTGTTATAAAACTTGAAGAATTGTTATAAAATACCGTGTCCTACAATTATGATTTTAATTTTTATACAAACATGCTAGATATATATATTTTCTTTCATGTGAATAGGATCCTTTTCAAATAACATAAATTCTTTATTCTGCAAGTACCTACTTCCAAACACCAGAAATTCCAGAGATGAGTGTATATACTGTTTTTGGAAGCACAAAAAAATTAAAAGAATGCACTCGAAAATGTTCTATTAGCCTCAGAAACCGAACCAATATTTCTCACATTACTATATTTTTTGTTTCACTTTTGACACAGATTTTTAAACATTTACGACAATGACCTATTTTTACTACCTCTGGATAGCCGCTAACCGCCGGATAAATAAAAAAATGGAACAAAACTTTTATGAAATTATCTGCCAAGTAATTTAACGTGAACTTATCAGTAAGCTGTGAAACAGGCGCTGAGACTGCATCAGAAATGTATTTTTATTTTCAAAATTTCTTTTCTATTTTATGAGATGGGGTGTGTTTTATTATCTACAAAATAGTTCCTACTGTGCGTTCAGAGCTATTTTACCTCTGAACATTATGTCAGAGGTAAAATTACTCTGATTTGCATACCATACTAATATGAGCTAGTGAATATATTCAATATTAGAAATACCTAAGTATCACCCTAATATATATAGCACTTCTAATGACATATTATGTATGTCTCGGCACTCCTCGACTGTCGGCACTATGCGTTCAGAGTTATTTTACCTCTGAACGCATAGTGCCGACAGTCGAGGGTAGACTGTACCTAAACGTAATTGTAGTATGTGGCCTAGAATGTCCAATAAACGTTCATAATACCAGTATCCGAAGCATAACTATGAAATCGGCATTGTGCCTCAATCAGTGGTAATGCACCCGTTATTAGTAGTTTTCTGTGCATTTCCCATTATGCACAAACATAATTCATTGTGGCTTTTATGGAAATGACCAATTGGTCACATATTGCTAATTCATAGTTAAATTGACCGTTATTACAGTTTAATGTTGCCTTTGTAGCTGGGAGTTACTGAACTATTTACATTAATGTTACCGTCTCACAGTGGACTGGCATGCGAGAGGTCCTTGTTTCATAACAAGAAATTCTCTGTTTTAAGTAAGATTTATAAGGTTTTCAATGTTGCGGATCCCCGAAATCAAGTAGAGGGGCTCATCATCATCATCAGCCAAAAGACCAAAAGAGGTCCATTGCTGAACAAAGGCCTCCTTCATAGACTTCCACCGGGACCGGTCGCACGCCGCTCGCATCCAACAACTCCCAGCGACCTTTACCAGATCTCGTTGGAGGCTGCCCCAGGAAGTAGAGGGGTTACAAGGGTGCATTAATTAGTTTCAGACAGAGCTATCAGCAGCTACTTTTGAAGATTTTCTGGGAATTTGATCATTTATGGACCTTTACGACTTAAAAATCGTAAAGTTGACGTCATCCTTCACGACACGACGTCAGGCCTTTGCTTAATTATTTTTTTGGTGGCTGAATCTATCACGATTTGAAATCACTTAGGTTTCGTCGAAAGTTGGTACAAATGGGCTGGTGAATATTATACCTAATTAAATAGTGAATAGCGGCCTTAGTGTACCTAATTCAAAGAAAAATGTTTATTTTTGTCTAACAATTGTTAACCCCGCCTACCAGCTACCAGCCGTCATCTATCATTCCCCGAGCCGGTTTATAATTATAAATAAACAAAAGAGCGTGTTCAGGACAATCATTTGCATGCTGAGCTGTCGGAAGCTCCGTTTGGACGTAAAAGCCACTATTAAAGGTGTTGCAACGCCCTGCGCCGACGCCGCCCCCGCAACTGCAATTACGTTGCTGCAAGTTGCACACTGCAAAATAGAGCAATTATCGGTTCGATCGAACACTGTGTTACAACATTCATATCATGTGAATATTTTAGAGAATTTCGCAAAACAATGCAATTTTGGACGGTACGAAGTGACGAAAAAGTATTTATCAACAATCTTTGTTATAGCGTTCGATTCGAATAATCGTCATGTCAGTCGGTGGCGAACCACAACATACCATCACGCCTGTGTTTCTGGAAGGGTTATACTCCCATGTAATAGGAGCGAGCCTATTGCCATTAATCGGACACAAATCCAAATTTATAGAAAAAGCAAATAATACCTTGCTCGACCTGGGAATCGAACCGAGAACCTCAAGCAAGGATAGCAGTCGCGCTTAGGATTACTTGGATTACGACGTGCTTTGCTGATATTTTTGTACATTATATCAGCAAAGAACGTCGTATTTTGTACATTATTTCCTTTATTCCAGTTTCGTATTTTAAAAAGTTATGCGGACCGATAACAGGAAATGGTTTCAATAAAACTACTTTTACAGAATTTATCATCGTTTATTTTTGAAAGTAGAATTGAATTCATGGTCGCAGGCCTGTTGATTCCAGACATCGGTTCCAAACATATGAGGTCAAGTTTCATAATAAAATTACTGTACCTATGTAAGTTACTGGTTCAATTATCACGTAACCCAAAAATCGAATGCATTACCGTCGCGTCATCAGTTACTTAAGCTTATAAACGCTTAGCGCTTAGCTTAGCTTATGACGTTGCTTGTTGAAACCTCGCAACGTCTTTAGTTAGTTAATTGCCTGACTATCACGATTTTAAATCACTTGGATTCTTCTTAGTTAGGGGAAGTTGGTGAAAATGGATCTTAGTGTCATATAATCTTATCTACCCTTGCTTAGTCCTAGTCTACATTGTCATAGATTAATCATAGGTCAACTTCTGTGGCAGAATACAACTTACAATTTGGGTGTCTTCAAGACGAGTGTGAATCGGTTTATTCTAGGCAAGCGCGCTCCATCGTAGACAACATCGTTGCTTAACATCAGGCGAGTTGTGGTCAAGTGCAAGCCTATCTAAGATAAAAAAAAATGACAACAATACTATATAAGTACCTATTACTTTATATTGTTATATATCAAAATTTTACATAATACCTCCTTTTGGGACGTCAGGCTTTAAGATAAATCTTAAAAATCGTCATGAAATCAAAAGTAAATCACCTTTCTAACGAGCTGGTATCTCGTGTAATAGGCGTAATGACGTTAATTGCGCAAGAGTATGATAAAACATCGCGGCTTAAACAATGGAACCAGTTAAATATAACACAATGAAATTGTTTTAGTGTCACGAGAGTCAGTGAAACCTTGTTATAGGTAGTCATAAGGAACTTGATTTGAAAGGAGATAACTAGATATTCAGAAGCTGTTTGTTTAACTAACTTTTTTGGGGTTTCTAACTTAAACGATAGCAACATTACCAAACTAGGTTATTCTTTATAACATTATAGTTATTAGTACATAGTTCCCTATATTTTTGTAGTTTTTAAGCAGTTTCCATGTAAATAAAATAAATAAATAACCTGGGACATTTTTACACAGCACCATCTAGTCCCAAACTAAGCAGAGCTTGTACTATGGGTACTAGACAATGGATATTATACTTATATACTTTTTTTTGTAAACATATATAAGAAACACCCAGACAAACACAAACACCTAAGTTCATCACATAAATGTTTGAGCCTTGTGGGAATCGAACCCACGACCTCGTGATCAGCAGTCCGGTACTCCAACCACTAGACCACAGACGTCGTCGTGTGTCGTATGTTAAGATTACTAGTTATTTTAATAAAGGAAAAAATCGACTGGGGGGCAGGACTCAAACCTGCGTCTTCTACACCAGACGCTATGACCGCTAATCCACCGCGAGTCCTACTTGCAAAGTCGAAATCTTTTTTCACATTCTAAATTCACATATCAAGGTGACGTTAGCGACATCTATTGATTGAAAATAACTGGAAATCTTAGCATGGAAAATGCTTAAAAAATACATAATAATACCAATTTATAAAACCTAGTTATTTAGTTGACGAAGACAGTAGGCTATACTTAATAACATAGTTCCCAATTGTCACAATATGCTTTGATCAATGTCATTTAGGTACTGCAAAAACTAAAATTAGCAGAACATCAATTAAATTTATAATGTTTTAATGGCGCTTATTTTGGTGTAACTAATTTGGAAACGAATTGAATTTTAACACTTGATTGCCATATCTAATTAGAAACAACAGGACAAATCTTTACAGTTGATTTTTTATTTTTTACCTATCCATACAGTTAATTAAATAGGGTAGGACTTCTTTCAAAACTTTCGACTTTTCGAAGTCCTGTGAAAAAGCCTTAAAGCCTTGGTTGTAAAATCGAGATCCATGACTTGGCAGTTGAAAGTCGTATTCTTAGTTTAATAACACTGCTATCTCACACATGAAATGTGATAAATAGTTGCTTCATGAACTTATACACTCTTGCATAAAAATCATATCTCTCTATAGCTCTCTCTTGAAATTTTATTACATAGGTATTTAAAATAACTAACATTGTAAATGTGACAGTAAATCTGCGCTTGTTTGTTAAATTGTTACCATTTAACGCCTGAACCACTGAAAAGATTTCTATAAAATTTGGCAAGGAGATAGATTGCATCCCGTAGACGGAAATAGGCTACCGTTGGTCCTGAAAAGTCCTCTGGGAGTACAACCACAGGGAACAACAAGTAACACAATAAAATATGTTATCACATTATCAGATCAAATCAAATCAAATCAAATTTTATTTAATTGCAAACATGGGTATTACATTAGTCGGGTAAACATTGTTTGCAAAGGTTACATTGCCGTGCAAATCGCGTGTTTAAGTACAGATAATCATCGTTAATTTGTTCTGGTTATTCTTTCATATTAATCATACTTTTTACAGCAATTTTCCTCTCTCATTTATTTTTTTCTACACGATATTCAATCGTAATCCTTTCTGAGTCAGCAGTGTGCACACGTGATAATAGGCTTAATAAGACTATTTACTTCTTTATTTTCTTTTGCAGACAGATTATTATTACAATTGTACTGAAAAAAAAACTTGAAATTACATTACAAAATCTGGTAGATACTGTCTTGAAACTTTATCTCTCTCGATTTACATCCCAATTTCCCATACTCTTAGGTATCTATAGCATATGCAAGCATAGCCTATGTCCTTTCTCATGCTCTAGACTATCTGTGTACCAAATTTCATTTAATTCGGTTCAGTAGTTTTGGCGTGAAAGCACGACAGACAGACAAACAGAGTTCCTTTCGCATTTATAATATTAGTAAGGATAAAATAAATAAATAAATAGCCTAATCGAGTCTAATTTTGGTACCCAATGCGATACCTACTAGGTACCTATCAGATACAGCTTATGTTATATGTAAATTTAAAAAGAAACTTAACATATTGATCGATAAACTTAAATTTAAAAGCTTTTATAATGTCAAAACAAATTTTACTAGACTTTAGTAGGTATAGGCATACATACATTACTATTATTATATCAAATTTAAAAATAGAAACCATGTCATTAATTTATTGATCGCAAGCTTATATCATTAGCACAATTTATCAAATTTTGACAATATTAACGGTACTTTACAGATCAAGAAACTCAAGACATTTTTTTGATGTTACACTGTATTAATATTATTTTAGTCATAAACAGTGAATAAATTAGTTTGATTAAAGTATAAACCTGTTGTGGGTTCGTTGACTTGATGATCTGACTGATAATTTTAAGGATTTGGATATATTTGTTCTCAGTATTCATTCTGAGTTCAGTGTGATAACACCTTTTGCAAAATCTGATGGTACGTAAGTTGATCTTTTGAAGAATTTTATTTTGTAAAAACATTTTGTGTATCTTTTTGTATTTTTGAAGCATTTTACATGCTAAGATTAAAAACTACTTAGTTTTTAATGAAAGAAAAAATTTGCTTAGCGGTCAAAGCGTCTGTCGTACTGAACTAGAACGCGCAGGTTCGAATCCTGCCCGCCAGCCAATTATTTCCTTAATTAAAAATAGCTTTTTGTGTTATATGATAACGATAACATTTGATATTAGATTCAGAAGCTTGTCATATCCACTTTTCAAATTAGGTACTATACCTACTTTAATATTAGTAATAAATATTTCACACTATATCTACTCTGCCATGTTAAAAGATTTTGATTTAAAAAATATTTCATATATCATATATTTCATAAATTATTATAATTGCTTTTTTTATATGAAAATAATAAATTTGTCAAAGAAAATGAATGTTTTGCGTTCTATACTTGTATATCATTATTATATGGTACAAGTAATTTTCTGGAAAATAACTTCAGTGTATACCTAGTCTGGGTAATTTGTGAAATCTTTTTCACCTTGTCACATTAACTACTTCGTAATCATCATCGGCAGATCGTGTATTACTTAATGACAGATCAGTGGCGACCTCTAGATGTAAGATAGGACATAATTATTCAATATGCCGTAATGATAGTTCTGTGATGACACGATAAGTAGAGCGTATGTATACGTTATCTCAAGACCTTTAAGTGGGTCATGTGTGATATAAATTGATGCTTCTACATAAGTGGCTATGCACAGGTTGCACTAAATTATAGCCTTATAAGTAGGCCTGCTAGATAATTTATCTTGAGGGGCTCGTGGCTAAGTTATAACAACGCTAATCAACCGACGCTACGCTTGCCGAGGTCAGTCTATGGATGGGTGACCATTCTTAACACATCGAGACCCCTCCGTGCCTCGGAGAGCACGTAAAGCCGTTGGTCTCGGTTGTCATACGACCATCTATGACAATCGTTAGTGTTAGTCAGAAGCCCAAAAAGCCTGACAACCCAGTACCTATATCCTTCGAATATCGGTATTGCCCAGAAATTGGGTTGCGAAGGTCCGATGGCAGTCGCTTCGTGTAAAATACTGATATTCAGCCGCATCTGGTTAGACTGGAAACCGACCCCAACATGGTTGGGAAAAAGGCTAGGAGGATGATACTGTAAACCGTATGAAAATCCGTACAGTGATTTCTGAGATTCGCCCGAAAAACAACTAACCGCCTCGGCCGTGAGGAATATATGAATAATAATAACAGGTACTTAGCTGAAAATACCTTTGATCTGTCGGAAGATATAGCTGATAATATCATTAGTTGAGTCTAGGTAGGTATACCACTTTACATTTATAATATTTAAAGTTTTATACACTTAAAATAGAACAGGTTTAATATGGCCGTTGGTGCGAAATGGTCGGTTTATTTAAATATATCACAAAAATATGTATAAATTGTAACGCTCTGATAAAAACTAAATTATATCAGGTTTTAAATTAGTCTATTATTTTTGGGTCTTTGTTCGTTTAAAATAGATTAAGATATCCTGTTACGTGCAATACATAAGCTCTTCGTTTTTATATTATGTTAACAAGCTCATTAGGTATACGCGTATATGTATAATAAAAAAAATATTGTACTGTACATTATTATCATTTTTAATATTATTACGTCCCTAACTAGAGTCCAAGGCCTCTGACTTTTTGAAATCATGTAATGCATCTAAACACTTAGGTATGTTCATCACATAAATATTTGTGTCCTGTGGAAATAGAACTCACGACCATTAGTTACGATCCGGTACTCGAATCACTAGACTATCATAGACGTCGACGTATTCTGATAAGAGTGGGACAGTAAATTGGTTGGTAATGATTGTTTATTACATTTACGCCTACATTAGGATTTCTCCAATATCGTGCTGGGTGCTTTTAATAACACAAATATTACATGCAACGAAAACAGTGTCAATTATCTGTAACCAATAAAAAAAATGTTCTGTGCGAAGATCAAACCCCTGACCCGTTACGTAGCAGCCGATTGTTCGATCACTGTGCCTACGAACCGATGAAAAACCTCATTATTAATTATTTTTAATAGGTATAATTAGAAACTGTGATGTCTGATTACAATTTATGCGTAATAATTAATTAAATGTTTATAAACAATAAATTTTATAATTTATATTACTTATTATAATTATTGTTTGTATGGCAAGGTTAAACTTCCGTATGCATCAGAGATGCGATACGGAAAAATGAACATAAACAATAAAATGAAACCTATTTTGTTTTTGTTGCAGATAACTCACGCTGCGAGGACAGGAACGAACCTTCATCTCACCGACCTTTTTGCTGTGATAACGATACGGATGAAATGTCATTAACGTCAATATCAAACTGACGTTTAACCGATCTCTCGTATGCGGTAATTTGCGGCAATTTTTGTTCGTACAAAATCGGACAGTGAAAAACTATGCGGATAAGTTCCGAAAGTAGATAGTATTTGTATAAAAAGGTTTGTTTTGCTGGTGTAATGGCATCGTGGAAGTCTGTGGGTTTGTGGACAGTGTGTGTGGTGCTATGCTTGCTGGGCAAGATCTCTGGGCTGGACAATGGGCTGGCAATGACGCCGCCCATGGGCTGGTTGGCGTGGGAGCGGTTTAGATGCAACACCGATTGCAAAAATGATCCTGATAACTGTATTAGGTGAGTTGATAACTATTTCTTGTATTCACTTATCTAAAAATACACTTGTTTCGCAAAATTGGTCTAGAATGCAACAAAAGATCCTAACATAACCACGCCTGTGTTCCCTTAAGGCTAATCAGAGATGCACACAGTTCACCAGTAAGTATGTTGGAAGTTTTATGTGTGTTTTTCAAAAGTATCAAAATATTTAATATTAATTTATTTGGGAGTCTGCTTAACTGCATCGTATATAATTCATAATAAGGGTGTATGTAACGATAACTGTAAAAATATTTATTTATTGCACTCAATGTACAGAATATAATTATAATGGACCCTGTTGAGCATAGTAGGTAGGTACCTAATGTAGGAGGGAGGGGAAAGCATTGTGTAATTTCACAATCAAAAGCTTTATAAATTTATCTTTGATAGTAGATGTTAATCACACACCTTTCGTAGTGAATGTTTCGAATCCCAAGACCATGTCTCTAAGGCCAGGGAAGGCCAGTGCGGTTTTTAGTCGGTACGAGTCCGGACCCTGCCCCCCACTGCGATGGCAGAGGTCTTGCGCACCCAAAAACGCTCACTTACTCTAATTTTATAGAGAAAAAAGATTTGATTGTTGTTTGTTTGCATTGAATAGACTCCAAAACTACGGCACCGATTTGAAAAATTCTTTCACCATTGGAAAGTAGGGATGAGCGTTGAATCAACGAACTAGTTGAATCAACCGTTGATCTCATGTCAACGTATTAACGTTAACTGTATATGAATCAACTAGTTGAATTCGTCAACGACGTTTATGAATTTAACTCGTTCTTCTCGTTCAGTAATCGAGAACGCAAATGAAACGGACTGAGCAAATTTAAAAAATTTACGTTAATAATAACGTAAGTCGCGAGGGACGGTCATTTCATGCAGTTTGAACTCTAAGTAGCGTACATAAAAGTAGCGTTGAATAAAAACCGTTCATATCAATAAACAGTTTATGTTGCAAGTTGACATTAGAAGTACGTTAACTCGTTGACGAATTTAACTAGTTGATCAACTAGTTGACGAACGGAAATCAACGTTAACGTTTCGTTAAGGGAAATACTGTCAACGACCCATCTCTATTGGAAAGCTACATCTTTACCGAGTAACAGGCTATAATTTATAAGAAATACTCAGACCACGCGGGCGAAGCCGTTGGCGCAAAGCTACTATTGTACATAACTGGATAGTCTTGCTTACATTATTGCTAAGACTGAATACGGTACATAAAGCTGTTGAATAACTTGCAACTGTGTATAATTTCCTTTAGAATGGCTAAGCGGATACAACAATGTAACTTATATATCCCGATAGCTATTTGTTGTAACACTTTCTTAGTAGTTAAGAGAGCTGTATCATAAATCCATAATTCATACTGACCATATAACTTTTAATACTATTCGAGTGTATTTTAATGAATTAAAGTCGACATTAGAATGATACAGACCCGATTAATCGTGGGTTTGTGGTCTTGCAGGCGTTTTACTACAATCTATTAATTTCTGAGGTAAGTCATAGGACTTAAACATACCTAGCAGTAGTTATTACATAGGTAATAAGAGGCAAGCCAATTGCCATCAACCGGGCACACATCAAACTCCGAGCTGCTACTGGGAATCGTAGAAACAGGGGTCGAAACAATAGTTTAACTTATGTCTGCTCATAATAGATACTTGATAAGTTTGGCCGCATGGTTAAAATATACTTACTTTTCGTGAATTATATTATTATTTATATTATACTAGCTGTCCCGCTAGACCTTGTTCTGCCCTATTTCTCAAAAACAAAGATTTTACGTTTTTTCTCTCCTTAAGAACCTTCCTCAGACTTCATCAAACACAACAAAAAACAAATCAGCCAAATCGGTTCAGCCGTTCTCGAGTTTTGCGCTTAGCAACACAATTTTGTAATTGATTTTTATTTATATAGATTATTTTCGCATTGACGAAATTAGGAGGAAATCTATGAACGTTACAATAATATAGTAATTAGATAGATAAAGCAAGGGTGTTCCATTTACCATTTCTGTAAATGAGCTTAATTTTGTCAGTGCGACGGCGGCGAAATTAGAGATGCGCCAAATGTTCGTATTCGGCAAATTACCCGAATATTCATATTTGGTTAAACCCATGTTCAGCGCATCTCTAACGCAAATACAACAAGACCTTTACAAGACAAAGTTTTACGCTTTTTAAACTAGATTGACGATCTTGACGATTTGATAGACGTTGTAACCCATAACTGTTAAGACAGCCGTATACAATCCACAGTGACCGTCTGTTCCGCACGATGACGGACATCCTGGTGTCGGAGGGGTACGCGGCCGTCGGCTACGAGTACATCAACGTGGACGACTGCTGGCCGGAGCGCGAGCGCGACACGCGCGGCCGCCTCGTGCCCGACCGGGAGCGGTTCCCATATGGCATGAAGAGCTTGGCTGATTATGTGAGTACTTCCTTTCAATATTACCAGCCGGTATCGTCCCACTGCAGGGCAAAGGCCTCTCTACCTGCCTTCCTCTGCCTCTTCTTCCTCCTTCCGCCAAACCTACCAGTAAAGGTCTAGCTCCCGCCATCTCCTTTCGGGCCAACCGCGAATTCATAATGTATATTATGTACCTTATTTTGAAAGGGCTAGTCAATCGATTTGGGAGGGCACTTAAAGCCTTGGAACCTGGTTTCCTTAAATGAACATCTATGACAATCGATAGTGGTAGTCAGACATCAACCATCCTTAGTGCCCAAAAAGATAATTGTCTGTACTGCCCATAAATATTAGGTCGCAGTTGTCTGATGACAGTCAAGTCATAAGCCCTTCCCTTAGAGTTGAAAATCATAATATTTATTCATAGAAAAACTTATTTTACTCAGTCAAGTAAATAATGTTCAACTCTTTTTACTTACATTACTCATACGGCATACCTAGTAAGCGTTTTTGGGAACACTTCTGATTAATTTTATTAGTGAATCTAAGAAGAGGACATTGTTTGATCAGTTTTTGTATAATCGCCATTGTAAGTGTGAGTTACTTACTACTTACTTAAGAAATATAGACTTAAAATTACCCACCACCACTATCACTATACCACCATTATTCCTCAACTCTGTATCCAGGATAGCTTTATAAAGGGAAAGTTTACATTTCAATTTATTGTTCTAAAGCAGCTTCCAATGTCAATTACTTTCTATTTATTAATTATAAGTCTGTATAAGCACTGTAAACACTAACTGGCATTGAATTGATAGAGATTCTTTTCATAAATTACGATTTCTAGTATTGTTCAAAGTCAACCTAATTAAAATCGATATTTGCATGTTTGTAATAAATCATTTAATTATTTATTATTACGGCAAGAGGTGCGGAAACTCACAGAAATTAACATTTTAAGTAATAGTTAATTATGTAAATGCATAGTGATTGCATGTTCGCGATGGATTTGCAACGGATAAATCATCAACCTAAATAGACTGTGACTGAGGAAATATCATATCTAAATGCTAATATTATGTTCCCATTTGTGTTAAATGGGTTATAATTTAATCATTTCGTTATTATAAGTTCCTTTACTTTTGGATATTAGGTAAATTCGTGAAAGTATTTTGTAAACGTTTCAATTTTAAATATTATACGGGTTTATCCTAAAATAATCTCACAAAGTAGTGATTATTGTTTGAACATTGTCTGTCAAAATTTCGACTTTAAATATTATGTAGGCACATAATCGCATTTGCCTTATTTTCTCTGTGTATATGCCTTCATCTGTCATAACAATAGTGTACCTATTGTTACGAACTACGACCTTTAAAAGGTTATAAAGAGGTTTATTATCAAAAATTATGTCATAGTCTATGACTAACATTCTTGTCTGTTTCTTTTTACTTTTTACTTGCATCTACTTCTTTTGTTTGAAAAAAAAAGGATCGAATGTACTATTTTAAAACAAAAAAAACTTTATTACCTACCTATGAAAAACATTCTTTTTCATACATTTACATAACCCACAGGTACAGCCTGCTTAGTTTTCGTAACGCGAATGAGTCTAATGTTAGCCAATCGCGTTTTATACCTGTATAGATTCATAATATCTTCACTCGTAATCACAGCGTGTATATCATGTTTACTAATGTTATTCAATCTGCATTTGGCATAACAATGATGAAACAGAGTAGTTTTCGAAAGAATACGTTAATTTGTGTTCATATTTTAAGTTTATTAATACCGTCTACTTCTACCTTCTTAATTAAAACAATGTCAATTTTAGTTTTATTGAAAACAATTAAAAACAATCTTTTATCTAATAAAGTTTTATAAATATATCTTTCGTTGTTATTATCGGGTCAATATGAGATCAGCAAGATAAAATTAATTTCAGTTAAAAAGTGTGACTACCAGGTGTGAATCCAAAGACATGAAATTAGTTCTAATTTCATTCTTTATAATAAAATAATAAATAGAAGAAGCTCTGGATTTTGGGAAATTCCCATAGGATTGGAAAACCAAGATCACTGGTAACACGGGTTCCACAATTTATTATTATATTATATCTGTGATAAATGTAATAAATTGTCATTTGTCGTTGTCATCTTAATTTGCCTACTTAAACTTCATGTATAAAAGATCAATATATCTAATCGAGTCAAATTATACAAAGAATTACAAGTGGCTATTGAGCCTCAAGTTTTCCTAGAACGGAGACTGAACTGACTTAAATTATTATTTTTTGTTATAGGCTTGTTCACACACGCGCATGCATTCTGAACATGCAATGATCCATTACGATTACTTAACTGACTGTTATAATTTTTGTTTATGAATTATCGACATAGACGCAATTACGAATGTAGCTTGAAAATTTGACTTCTGCAAGAAAATTTGTACCGGTTTCCCCTTAGATACCTACTCTACTACTACTCGCCGGTTATAGGTAGTACAACCGTTATAAAAAAAGAATTAAGCGTTGGGTACTTTTACCAAAAATATGTATATTAATCTTATAATGAATTCTCAACCTGTTCCGTTTACCTAATGCAAAATTATAAAAAAATCGAACTAGGTAAAACGATTCGATTAATAATCATCGATATCATCGTCAACCCACACTCACTGTCCCACTGAGTTTAAAAAACAATAATCAGGTAATTTAGGACAATAATTAGGTATATTGACACTCATTGTGAATGGTCGTCAAATATATATAAAAGAAATACTACGGCTCTACCATATTGATAGTAACAAAAGAAAAAAAGTTATGTAAGTAAACCTGTATTATACATATCAATATGAAATGTCAAATAATTTAACTACAATAATAGTTTTTAATGAAAGGTAGTTATTTATGTTTTGTTTGTTATTTGTATGAACGCAGTGTTACTTAATTCTGTGTTATGATAAATGGCAGGCAATTTATCTTAGAATTGCCCTTGTAAATTCGTCCCTTCATTACTTGTAAGACAAAACGTGCTCCGTATTTCGTCAGGAACACAAGAGAGTTACTTAAGTGTTACTTAACTTGAAATAGTACTCTGTTTTTATATTGTATAGACTAGGCTCTATTGTGCAGTAGGTACTCTGCGACTGCGAACTTTTCAACGTTTGTTTATTGTTTGCCGCTCCCACGGCGATCGTAGTAGAAACTTAAGATTCACGATCGACGTTACGATATTGAGTGCCGTCCTCTAACAGCTGGAAAAGTCCATAGTATATGACAGTCATATATGCACCAAGAACATTAATTGAACGAAAATATCGTTGATTTCAATGGGTACCTTTTTGAAATCACTATTCGATCCATAGACGAGAAAGGTCCCTATTCTCCAAAAACACTGAAATATCGTCGCTTTATAAGTTAATTTCAAAATCGGGGCATTTGACCTGAATAACCTTGATAAAGATCATTAGAGCGATCTTACAGTAATTGAACACCAAACGACTTTGATCAAAATCGCTGACTGTGTCAATTAAAAACGTAATCCGGTTTCGGTAAAGTGTAAAAACCCGAAACCACCGAATAAATTGAAACTAGCAAAAACATTTGGCGAATTACGGACATCATTTTTATTGTGTTACTTGACCGACGAAATCTCAATGTCAAGTATCAAAATAGCATCTTGGTAATCGGCATTAGCACTCAGGTATTATTTATTTAACGTGAAATGAATCTACTTATGATTTAAATCAGCAGAAGTTTTATTAAATAGTAGTTTAAACATTTTGTTTTATCGTAAAGCGCCCAAAATTCTTTCGTAAAGTGCTGCTCACTCACCCTAAAGCCGTAAATTTTAAAATTTAGAATGTGATGGCAAATTTCGACATGGTGGTTGGGACTGGCGTTGGCTTAGTAGTTAGATAGGTAGGTGGATAGCGTCTGGTGTATTGGACCAGAAGATGCAGGCTCGAATCTTGTCCGCAGTCGATTATTTCCTTAAAATAACTGTGCTCAAAATTCTTTAAAAAAGCGGAAGGCAGATAGAACTTCGATAGAAAGTAAATTTTTATTAAATATGTTAGAGTTCTTAGGTAAATATAACTGAACTTAACATTTAAATTTCATTAGCAGAATATCTATATTGTCTAAAACTATTCCATTGACACACAGCTGACACCTTTGAAGCTTATAACCTAAACCTAAATAACCTGCATTTGCTATAATACTTAATCGCCCCCAGTATAACGACTACAAAGCAGTAGATACCACTTAAAACAATAGAGCATGTCATTATATATTCCTCAACTGTTGTATGTCAGTTATTAAAGCCTCCAGGGCAAGGAGTGTTCGATATCAGCTATTTAAAGAAGCCTCGGGGAATTCTCTCAAAGTCACGCATTATAGGAGTATAATTATGGATTCTTATCACATCATATTTAACAGGACCCCGTAAAGTTATTGGAATTGTATGAAATCTGCCAACTCCCAATAGGATATGGAAGACTTTATCTACTCAATTCTTCTCCATTTGATACGCACGAGCAAATGCTGCTGCTCTGCTGAGGCAAATTGTTATGTTATCATCGTATTTGTATCTGTTCGGGCTAATCTCAGTAACTACTATACTAATTTTCATATGGTTTCATCAATAGGGAGAGGACTTGTCTAACAAGATTTAATAAATTCAAATTGAAATTCAATAAGGAATAGGAATTTTATATAGGCACAGTCGCTAGTGCAAGGTCAGTGTTGATATAATCATTTAGGACTTTTGTCCTACCGTATATAGGCGTTCAAAACAGCGGAAGCCAAAAAAACTTATAAAAAAAATATTTTACCACTAATCCTATGACATCTGTGCTTAATAAATTATAATTTGCAGCTACGTTACGGAGGATATTCAAACAATCAAATTTGATTTATTGACAATAATAACAGCATATTAAATAATTATTATAGGATGTCAGCAACTTATAAAGATGCTCTTAACGACGGCCAATTTATTTGCGAACTGACTATAAACAAACACGTTTGAAACTGATAAATATCTACGTTTATTAATGATATGGACTGGAGGCGTTGATATGTTCTCATGGGAACATTAATAGTTATCAAGTCCTTGCTCCACGCCTACTTTAGCATATCCTCATTCGTGATTGTACGTACTGAATTTAATTGTTTTATACGTAAATGTATTGATATGTTAACAATTATGAATTAATTATTGTGTTAATATGAAGCAAATTGTAGCTGTGTGAACATAGTCCGATTGAATGAAGAACGTTCTTAATTAAATGATAGCTTAGCTTAGTTAGCCTTTGATTGCATTATAACAACTACCTATTGCCGAGTATGAAAGCTTTACGTAGCTACATTTTCAAATATTTACCATTACTACAATTTTCACTGAACATTAATAGAAAATGTAGGTTGTTTTATATTTAGCTAAACGATATACGAGTGTGCATGAAATACATAGCCTGTTGGCCAGAGAAAGGCTTGACAAGAATAATACTTACTTAGCTTAAGAATATTCATCAAGTAATATGGATATGACCTTTAGCTTTTATTAAGTCATAGTCACTTTCAGATTTTAAATGATAAAGTTTTACTCCCACTTAAATCATATACTAGTTTTATATGATGACGTGTATGTTTCGAACACTTTACATAACAAAATGTAATACTATACAAAAGATCTTCCAGTTTAGAAGTTAATGACTGGCATTACTGACATACCTGGATGACAACTTAACAAGGCACTTATCTATATTTGCCATCGTATTATTTTTATAAAGGAAGATTTTAAGTTTTATTGACAATCACATAATTATAAACACAAACAAAAGCATTAACATATAGACATCATAAAATACCCATAATTCTGTGATAAAGCATTTTGGAGAATTAATATTTATAAACATTAGTTGTTATTGACAATAGTTGTTTTCAACGCCCATAGTGAATTAAGTTTAAGTTTACAATAAACTGTTTTGTCCAAAACTTTGCAAATAGATTTTTTAGAATAAGTATTTTCTATAACACCCTGCACAATCCTACAATCTTGAAGAAAGCATTAGACCGTATGTCCACTGAACTGACCCATAGTCGTGTCACATGTTGCATAACACTTATTGTCTAACCGTTTACAAGAGTTGGATTTTACCGGTCCTCGTAAAATATTTAGTTTACCGACTTCATCGTGTCTTTGCCACTTGATCACTTCCCGTGGATTTCGTAAGAGATGACTAAGCTTTGCGTCAATCATGTTTAAGAGAAAATGGAACGTTTCCAACCTCTTTAGTAATCATCTGACTGCAACTAACCTTATCCGGTAGCTGATAATGCTTATTTGGTCCTAGGATCGGCCCTTGTAGTATTCGAAGCACTGATATGATGATTAACTGACAGCTAACTGGCTAAAAATTTTCATAATTATATTGTTATACAATCAGAGTAGTAGCAATTATTACTTGCCAACGAAAACTACAACCAATACAGGCTTCGTCTAGTTTTGGGGGACAGTGGTCAAACAAGAATACATAATTAAATACAATATTAAAATTTTTGCTTAAATTGTATTCTGTTAATAATTGAGATTAATTATTACAGTTTAATGACTTAGTTATTAAGTTTTCAGTATGTATTGAATTCATGCATGCGTGTAGTACATTCGTTCAAGATTTAATTACAAAGTGTAGAAAACGTAGTTAGTTACGCATTAATATAATATATATAGTGTGTAACTAATTATCACTATTAAATAAATTGCACCTATTATCTTTGACAAATCTAATGTCACAATCGTCACCTTTCATACAATGCTACCAGGAAATCATGATTCTGAGGGATTAACTCTTCTTCAAACCGCCACAGTAATGTTTTGGTAAATTGATTCTCACCGCAGTGTGCCGCGGTTAGCGCGCGTGCCGAGAAAGTAGTGGCAGATCAATTACATGACATAATGGACATTCGTGAGATTTTTATTGTACTTATGTGTAAAGCTTTTTATGACTGTATTACGTATTGAATAGAGATAATAGTTAAGTTGAGTTTTGTAATGAAAGCGCTTTCGATAGATTTTTTTTTAAAGATTCTAGAAATTTGAATTTGAATTACTTTTATCCAATCTGAAAGCGATTAGGTATGTTAGTTGGGTAGTTAGTTGAGATTTAACAACTGTAAATATCTGGTAGGTAAATTGGGAAATAAAATTAAGTTTTTAAATTAAGTTTGCATGGCCTAGATAACAAGAGATTATTAAAACAAAAAAAGCAGGGACTCTATACAGCCTAAAATCCATTCCATCCATTCTTCTGTCTGTAGGATATAATTAATCACACATGAAAAGGTAGGTACATTCATATTTTCCATAAATCAACAATACTTGCAAACTTGTGAATAACCAATATTTTACAATAAGTTCCAAACGTTATACAAAACATTTGTACCGCAGCTGACAGTCAAGACAATGCCAATAAATACAACAAATGTTGGAAAGTGTGTTTGTTTTTATAAATTGCTATTAAGATGGATAGCCGGTTTATAACCGTTAATTCAATGAGATCAACACCTCGTGTGTCTACATCCAGTTAATCAAACACACGTCAAAAAATTTGTGTTAAGAATATTATGTTTACTTTGAAGATTTGCACTTACTACTGCTAATAAGCTAACAATATGTTAAACATAACCGGTGCTTAAACTAAATAGTTAGTAAACAGAGATTAACATTTTGTGAGTAAATTTTTTATCTGTTGACTTATTTTTTTTATAAACTAGGATTAATGTCATCAGTACATAAAAACGTATATACTATAGAATTTCAATTTTGTAATTTATACAAAGACTACTTCTTTAAGAAGTACCACCATTGCTGAACATAAGCTTGCTCCAATTTACGCCAAACCTTCCATTGTTTGTCTTGACCAGCCAATCAACCCTAACTATAAAGATGGCTAAGATGGACGGACACGGTTCATGGCCCACCCTATTTCACCCCCAACCTATTCTACGTTAATGTTTTAACCTAACAACTTAACCTACCTGTAGGTACTACTATAAATTTCCAATATATGATAACCTCTCATTGTATTGAAAGCCTATACATTGCAAGCTTAGTTTCTACCTGCTGGATAGCTTGATGTGTAGTTGTGAGTCATACCGTATATGTGTGAAAACAAACAAGTCAATGAACTTTACCGCACGGAACGTTCTGTAAGGCCGTGTAATTCAGCTGGACATCAAGACTTCATGACGCTAATCGTCCGTAATGCACATTTATCACTCATCTCGTAGTATTATGTCTCTTACAGCTGGTTCCCACTTGTCGGGTGTCGGATCCGTTTATTAATCGGAGGCTGTAGTGGCAGAACATTATATATGAAGCTATTCACACTTATCGGAAACCGATTTTGTGTCGGCTCCGACAAGAAATGTCGGGTGTTTTGCCAGCCCTCTACGCCCGGAAAAAAATCGTGTCGGATCTCGCTCGCATATGATTAAGAATGGCGCTGTTCACATTTGTCGGATGTCGGGGCCGATAACCCTCTCCCCGCTTCCCCTCATTCCGTTCGTGCGTACGTCGTCGCTGCGATCGCGCACACAAACACTTCGCGGCGCGCAAGCAGAGTTGTTGTGTTTTTATTGTACGCACGTTTGGTGATTCGTAGGTAGTAATGGAAAGAAATATCGACGATCGATAGAAATATCGCCAACCTTTCTTCAGTACAAATGCAGTCTCTAAATCTTGTATTTTGGTAGTTTATGCTCACTGATATTTGAGCCAATAGATGGTTGAATGTAGTTATCGACATTCTAAAATAATTGAAAAACTTAATTTCGTCACTCCTCAATTCTGTTATTAAATTCTGAAATGTTCCCAAACTAAATCTTTCTTTCAGGATTGGGTGCACCCAATATTTTCTTTTCTTTGCTGTATTTTCTCGTTTTCTTCTTAAATAATAATACATCACAACAAGAGCTTCGTCGACGTCCATCGTGCAAATCGCTTCGCGTAGACTGATTAAAATTGGCACTAGCTTCGACCGTGGCCGACAACCGATTATTAATCGTGTATGTGAACAAAGACGCCGACACCCGATAAATAATCGGCTTTGACACCCGACAAGTGGGAACGGGCTCTTACGATCACGAATCAATGAGTTATGTTTCAATTCATTCATATCACTTGCCATAGATAAGTGAGATTTTTTCCAACTTATCAGAGTACATTTGACCATTAGCAAATAAATTGGATATAAATTCAAATTTTGTTTTTCTAGGTATATCAAAGATAAATAATAATTATTTATCTAATCTTACGTGCGATATTAATGTAGAAATTAGAATAGAAAGAGAAGATAATATAAGTTATATAAAAGTTTCTTCTAAGAACTTAAAGACATTGATCATCAAGATTGACAGTAATGTCAATCAACGCGGATTTGCTCTGATTTGCAAGTATATTATCCGACATTTATCCAAACATTTCAAAGTGAAAGTGTATCTAAGTATTTAATCTGTTAAAATTTATATAACAAAGATATTCTACAACTATTTCTTCATAGGAAATCATTTCGATTACGACTTACAATCGATCACATTAGTACTCACAATTACTTCGTTTTAATTCACATTTACTCTCATTCGAATTTAAAACTTTCGTTAAATTGCCAATTGTTGGTTGTAATAGAATCGTCATTCGGTACATTATCGAATTTAGAGAAAGTTACGCGGACCCCACAAAAAGCACTTGTAGAAATAGTGATGAAGTTGACCTCTAAAACCCATAAAGAGTGAATTTTAATTTCAAACCTGGGTATCTAGAACTATCATGTTAAAAATTTAAAATTTATATAATGTTTTCAGTGTCAATTATCTGATGTAAGGACGTAGACCTCGAAATCATTGAATATTAATGATGATATTTATTTATATTGTTGCTAATTTATCGATTATAAGGGTCGGTACATATCTGACGGAAAATGCGTCGCGTTTTATCGGTCGCGTAACGCCAAAACAGACAAATATATGATAAAACATTCAACCTTTCACACCTAACCGATGATGCGTTGGTGCGTCGAGCGTACAATGATGATACGCTCGACGCATTTTCCGTCAGATATGTACCGACCCTAAGACGAAGAGATTTTAAGTTTGTGATTTATGAGCTCCTCACTGATGTCAAGTGGTTTTTCTATACCGGTTTAGACGGGTATAGGTGATAAAAGGCGTTATAGGTAGGTTATCTATGTTATTCGATTTGTGTGTAAAATAAAACGTAATAAATGAGGATCATTGTAGCAATTGAATGATCTGATTAATGTAATAGATTGTCTGTTAATTGCGCCGTGATCTCTCTTTGACGGCATCTTTCAACGCTATCTGAAGATAAATGAACATCTTTGTTCGAGCTAGTTCACTTGTCAAAATATTAATGGTTTGCTGACAAATACTGTGTGGTGCAAGATTACATCAAGATTATCTAAAAAAAACTATTATTTTCTGACGTTAAAGTAGGCATATAATATTATATAAAGTATATGCAGATGCATAATAATATAATCTGCCTACTTTAACGTCAGATAACAATAAATTTTTGAAAAACCTTATAATAAAAGCAAATTTTGCAAATTTTGATCCGAAACGGTAAGAAAACAATGACAAACACGCAAATATTATCAAACTGATGTTGAAGTCACGTTTATTTCTTGTCTTACCTTTGTTATAAGGTGAACAAACTTGATCTAAGTATTTATTTATTTTGTATGTTGGCAAAGGCAGTTTTTTTTCACTTAGCACATGTTTTTGCCTCCCTTTGAATGTTTTATGTGAAATGCAAATATCTGTTAATGTATAATGTAATGTAGGTAATTTAAACTTAGTGGGTTCCAATTAATTTAAAGTTAGATATACCCTTTTCATGCGTTATTTTTATGGATGACTTACTATTCATCATCATCATCATCATCAGCCTTTATTAGTCCACTGCTGGACGTAGGACTCCTTTAATGAACGCCACAGAGCTCGATCTTCAGCTCTTTTCGACTAACTCCCCCTTTTTGAATTGTAACACTTGCTTATAACATCGCATCGGCATCGTTTTCCGCACTTCTAACCGTTTATTCGCCAGCATTTCCTCAATTCGGTACATTTTCCGTGACTTCCTCGTGACGTTTGACAGAAGATACTAGTTAACGCTAAAATATGTGCCAATTGATTGGGTTCCGTTGCATTAGTTCCCATAGTTAGCTTTATAATTCAGTAGCTGGTGTTGAAACATTTAGGTACCTATAGATTATGTTTTGAGTTTCGATCTACCATTTTTCAAATGAGTGTTTTCCTGGTGTATTTTTTTTAGAGTGGCAACTCTTAATAAAAAATAAATGATAGTTTAACAATTCTACCGAATCTATCCCAAAAGTAGGTAGTTAAAATGTCAGCAACAAACATATAACAATTTAACTTTTTGTGCTACACACTTTCGTTACGTGTTATGTTATTATTCACATTCGTCACATGGACAAAGCAAGCTTCGAGCTTTCTCTAACATTCAACTTTTCCCGAATATCAATCTCATCTCTTCCTATATAGCTTCCTATCGTCATGATATTTATGCTACTTGCCCTCTTAACTGGAGACAATACGGCATAAAATGCCGAGCACCATTAAATCTACAATCATCACGGACTTTTCCCGCAAAATGGCTTCTAGATCTAGGCCTCATAACCCGCTTTCCTTCAACCAAATCGTCCGTGATGGCACCGAATCATTTTGTAGACGAGCCAGATGAAGTTACGGATCGCAGACTACAAATTGCGTTGTGGCTTCAACTTTCTTTGTGATTCTAGATAAATAGGTTAGGTACTGGAAATTTAATAGCCTAATTGAGTTGTAGGTTTCCTGTAATCAATGCGAAATACCACTATAGGACAGTCAAATAAATTGCTTGTAAGAATAAGGTCTATTGTTACTATTTTCATAGATAAACCTTAATAACACTATTGGACCTGGGAATCATACCTACTACATCTAGCGTAGCAGTCAACCACTAGGCCACTGGCCAATGACGCAGTTAACTCTACAGAGGTTCTAGTAATGTTAACTTAAAAAAAAAAACTAAAAGAAAAAGAAGCAAAGAAATATTGATTGTTACAATAGGTTGAATGGACTTCCTCGGCGTGTAAAATTCTATTCATTTCTAAACTTGTAATGTTAACAACGAAAACACAAAAGATGTTCCTTATTTATTTCATTATTTAGTAAGTACCTATATTGAATACTTGCTACGTTAAGCAACGTTTTCACCTTCAACTTGTTAATTTTGAGATTAACGATATTTTCTACTGAGAATAATAAATTCATTTCACTCCTAACTTTCTTCTGTATGTTATTGGTTGAAACGACTCAATGAATTGTTGTTTCTAGAGAGCTTTGAACTTTAGAAATTGCAAACGTGAATCCGAGACATTAAATACCTTATCATGTGTGTGCATTGTCATGGAATGAATATGTTTTATAATTCTGTAACGAATTAAATCTGTTGTAAAATTTTTATTGCCGCGGTTCTTATATTTAAAAATGCTTTTTAAAATGCCTCCCGAATATTTAAAAATGCTTAACTAATACAGTTTGATTTGATACTTTTCGTTTGTTCGTTTTAAGACAAGTTAATTTCATCATCAAGCTATATTTGTTGCAATTATGACTGCCTTCATAAACTATGCAAATTGCAAAGGCTTGTTCTTTAGGCATCAAGAATTAATTATAGTATCTTTATTTGATTTTGATATATCTGCGTAGTGTACAGTTACCAAAAACGATAAATACGTAGGCAGATAATTACAACAATGCAAAATGTGTCGAAACATATGGTTTGTAGCTACGTATGAAACCCCCAAATCAGATAATAATAAAAAAAAGTATATGAGTATTATATCCATTGTCTAGTACCCATAGTACAAGCTCTGCTTAGTTTGGGACTAAATGGTGGCTGTGTAAAAATGTCCCCAAAATATATATTTATTTATTTTGCTTAGGTAGGTATAACACAATCTTTGTCGAAACACAGATTGCCTGTTGCATACTTATCTCATTTGTTACCTGTGCCTCGACCATGAGTTTTGCTCACTAGACTCGCTAGCGACGCCGTAAAATATTTGTATGGAAAACCCTCGCAGCGCCTCTAGCGGTTACGTAAGAAACTAAAATCTGCTATGAGATTACAGCGTTTCGATGCGAAAAAAACCCATCGAAAGCCATTCGGTAGAACTCATGGTTGACGTACTGTACATAAACTTGTCTATATCAAATCACGTCTTAAATCACCCTGAACATGATACCAATGAAAATTCACTTTAATAAAAAGTTGTTATACTTAATACAACCTCCGCAGACATTAACAAACGGCTGATGATCGGCAAAACCACAAGTAATTCTCATGACCTTGCTCCAGTTCACCCTATTTGAGTGTTGATCACATTGATCATGGTCGGTGAACACAAATAGCCTGCCTTGAGCTGCCGAAATAGCCTTAATTTGCCCATGAGCTGCCCAAAATGGGTGTCAGAATACAGTGTTCCGTTGTGGGTGTACTTTTTGCTGTCTAATGATTTGAAAATGCAAATTTATGTTTTGATTGTATGTTCTACTGTTTATTGTAAAGTGTAAGTACCAACTCATTTTGTGATTCTATTCAAATCGTTCGGTAAGTCGGTTTAAATATTTTTTTAAAAATTTAACTAACAATGCATTTTGGATGTTTGTGATATTGTTAGATCTTCAATTACTTAACTGTAGTATTATGGTCTATACATTTTTAGTTTAACTTACTTCCAATCAAAGAAGCTTGTCCATAGTCTCATTTGAACCATTCAAACCCAAGAGTAGTTTCAAGAAATTGTTGATAATAATTCCTACTAGTTTTTACAACATTAGTACAAGTAGGTATGTATACAAATATAGAAACGTAATATTTGCTAATAGAAATGACGGTTGCTTTTAAAAATCCACTTCACGTTTACGTCATAGATCACAACATTTTATATGATATTGCGCTACAGATTCGGTTCAATGTCGTCTCATCGTCCGCCCGTGAGAAAAACACCCGAATACTTGCCCTGAAGGTCGCGGTAAAAGTGTAAAAAACGGCCAACGCCCAACTTGCCCGTATCTGGGCCAAGTGCACGCCAATTAGTGGGCAATTGCACGGTGTGCGTAAACACGGAAACAGACTCGCTTTTAAATAGTTTTTACCACTGTGGAATCTTCACGCTTTCATTGGACAGGAAATTGCTCGATTTGGATGAAAGACGACGCCTCTGATTGAAAAACTTAGATTAAAACTGTTTCTCTGATTGATAAACTTAGATTAAAACTGTTTTATAGAGCTCTTTACATCCGTAATGTTGTTCTTCTAGATACGAGTAAAATAGTTACAAATAGTGAATTTGTTTGGTCTGATATCTCTAGCCCGGAAATATCTATTCCATTTTCCATTGCGGTAGTCCAATAAAAATGGAGTGATCCAACTTTGGGGCCAATATTCTGAAGTCTGTAATTGACAATTAAACTCAAACGTTTTACAATTAAAAATGCATCTCCGAATGCTGCTCGTGATCACTGAGTGATCCCCGATTCAGTGAACTTGTATACCTACAAGCTTTAATAATCGAAAATTGTTATAAATGTATAATATTATTAGCCTATTAGGCACATAGCGTGTATTCATCAGAAATTTTGCTATACATATTGTAGCTTCAACACTAAAATCCAATGCTTTATACGTTTCCAAATCAATGAATGTCCAAATGAATTATGTGCCACGTCCCGAACAAAGATACAGCCTCGTTGAGAACACATTACCCTTTGCCGAAACAAATTCATTCACTGCGCCGTCATTTTGTACGTAATCGTGTCATGGATCACTTGTTTGTTCTGGCTATTCAATTTCATGCCTACAATATATAATGACAAAGAGTTCAGATTGGCGGTGACGTAGGTCTGACTTTTTCCAATTTTATTAAAGTACCACGACAGCCATCTTTAAAATATCTGTTTTCTATTCTGCAGTATGTTTATTCCCAAAAATATATAGGTACTAACTAGTGCAAATCTTAGGAGAATGTAAGTTCAAAGTGCATTTAGTGTCACAATTGAGCAATTCAAGCAAATTTCGCTTCTTTTTCAGTACTGAATGCAATCATATTTTTTTTACGACATTTTCTGTCTAGATATTTACATCCATCACAAACGCACCCACAAACTAGACTGTTCGTTTCAAGAGACATGACATTGTATTGCCGCTCATATGTCAACATTTCGCAGCTGATGCGCGCGTGGCCTTGACATTGCGGCTTGCGTGAGCGCATCCAAACCGCAGTATTGCTTGACTGACAGCTGTCACTTTCTGGGGGGAGATTATGTAGGCAGCCCCTTTTGTATTTTATGGGGGACAATTTGCATTGTTTTGGTACGGATTTATGAGATTAACCCGAAACATTGTAGATCTTTCCAGTTGTTGGAAAGTTCCGTGGTCGTGGTTAAGAATTGGCCACACCATAAAGACAAGTTTTTAAGTCAATACGACGAGAAAACTATTACTTAACAAAGCATTTTTGAAATTATTAAACATTTCTGTTAAACATGACATATTCATAATATTTTTGCGCTTTTTTACTCACCGTCTATTACAGATATTGTACGTTTGAGTAATACGCAACGTTTTCTTCTCACACTGTTATAATAATAACCCTTCAACTTCATAATGATCTCACAAAGGCTTTATGGAGGTGTAAAAATCTTACACAAGATTACTATCTACCCACACTTCATAACGCTAACAAGTTACCGACAGAGAAACTAAGCAACCTTTACAAACTAAGTCAATTACTTTTTAATAGCTCTCATAGAGAGGTCACGGCAATTTTCTTGTCAAAATAATTAAACACTAGGTACATAACATGTGATTTTTATACGTAAGACTTTTTATTAACGAATAGGCAGTGTGATTGGATTGAGCTGTATGATTTTTCTTTAAGTAATATTACACAAAAATACCGAGTAATAGATACACTATAATTTTACCATATTGTTACAAAACACTTGGGTTGGGTTTCCTGGTTTTCGCAACCCTTTCAATGTACGTTTATTTTACAGAATCACATTTTTTGGCGTACGGCACCACCCGCGTAAGATTCGTTCTGTGGAAACCAGCGATTGGGATAAAATCCTTTGTAAATCCAGGATCTAAGCTATCTTTATTCTGAGTTTCAGCCCTAGTTTCAGTAACATTAGTAGGATTATTGTAATTGTACGAAAGGGGAATCTGATTCTTTTTAAAGAAGCCTTTATTGCTCAATTTGTATTTAATACATTGTTATGAGGTTCACCACCATCATTCACAGCCGGAGTCTACCTACTGGCTCTCTTTGTTATTACTTGCCCGGCCCTACAGTCATCACATTCATACATGACCTATGCAATTTTGTGGCGGTCGAGGATGTTGTAAATGGCATTCGGAAACAGTTTCTCTTAATTTGTAACATCTCCGCTATGTCTTACGCCGTCTGCATAAAGAGTTGAAGCAGATATTACCAGTAAAAAAAACATATTACGTTTATGTCTGACTTTATTACCGGAGACCAAAAAGGAAGTCCCATATACGGCAACGTTCTTCGTCATTTAAAGTTCGGTTTCGTAAACTTCACTAGCAAGTCATATGTACGTATTTGGGCAGAAGAAATCAGAGTACTCACAAACTAAATTATATATTTATGTAATGTAAAAGGTCAAATGGAACAAGTTGTCTTGTCACTTACCTGTTACCTTAGTTAGTTACCACGCAATTGTAAGAACTATAAACCGATAATGACTGAACGCTGTTGTGGTCCAAGTTGAAACGTTTTCGATATTTTAGTCCATACTCATATTACTCATCCATACTTATGTTATAAATGCGAAAGTAACTCTAAGGCTCAATATTCAGAGACGACACTTAGTATAATCTAAGTGTAACCACTCTAAAGCATAAGCTGTAGAGTGGATACGTACTACGTACGATCCCAAACCGTGAAACGAGGACCGTATTTTCACGGATTCGGATCGGACGTAGTGAATAATATTCAGAGACGAGAGACGAGAGAACTCTTAGGCTAAATCAGAGACGACGCTAAGCGTTAGTTTACGGTTAGCGTCATTTCTGAATATAAGCCTCATAAAATTGTAGTAGTCTGAAATAAATAACAAAATCATAAAACCACTTAAGTACTGAGGTCAGTTGCCCCCTCTCAATAATTCAGCTCAGAACTGTTAATATCTTATTGGTAATTAGTTGCTTCAATGCATGATTACTAAGTTAATGATTCATTAATCATAAACTTTAATAAACGACTCTTAGCACATTTTGGTCGCAACTTTTTAGTGCGTATGCAACCTCTTTACAATGGTGTTGTAAGAAAAGCCCTTACATTTATGTGAACGGGCAAACAATACAGACAGACAAATAACAATAACTGACACGTTAGACACACATACCTGTATTATCTCGCGAGTTATCGCGAGACCCTCGCAGTAGGATCAGATGGTTCTCACGCCTTCTCGCTATGTCAGGTTTGAAACAAAAGCGATCGCAACCACACAATGCTGTGACCTTTTTAAATTGGATTAAAAGTTCTCGAGATTCCTTAGGAATGGGAGTACATTAATTATGTATTAATCACCGGATGTTGGAAATGCACGATAGTACATATTTGGAAACTGTTTCTCTGTTTTGAATGTGGCAAACAGCAACCATACGAGTTGGCCGTCGCAGCCTAAAGACGCCAACAACACATCTTTTGTTGTTGAGATCTGTTTGAAAATCCTACCGGAATTTCACTTGTTCAATAATCTCGTCTCCAGTTGTTTCGGCGCGAGATTGTCGACGACAAAATTATCTCGTAGCATGCTAGCCTAGCTAAGGTATGTGTACTAGAAATACTTGCGTAAAGTCACAGGTAGATTGTTGCATGCTAATAAGATCGAACTTTTGCCTTCCTAGAAGTGGCCCGAGTGTTGCAAATAACAGGTTGGTTGCGCAGAGGAAGCAATAAATAATGTAAGCGATTATCGGCCGAGGCCTAACCTAACGAGCTAGCGCCTACGATCTGTCCTTACCCCCAACTCGATTTGATATCCTCACTACGAAAACTCGATCGAGTCGGATGGGTCAAGTCAGCCAAGTCCAAAGAACTAGCTGCAAGCGAGAGAATTTTTCTAACATCAAAAGACTAATGCGTCTTTTTTTGTTGTTTTAAATTATGCTTATCACTTAAATAAACTTATATCTTTTGTTGTTACAGTTTACCTACTACATGTCTCTTTGATTTTTTTAAATTGTTTGATATACGAATCTTAAGCTTTATTTAAAAAAAACGATTTACAACTTAAGCTCACAAGTCACAGGCTCAGTCTCTTGTAAGATTCATTTTGTAAATATTTATGTAAGCCTGTGAATATCAAACTCGATTATAGATTTCTCACGAATTTTTCTAAATGAAAATCTATACTGCGATATTGTAGTAGGGGAACTAAGTACGAAATCTAGGCGGAGAAGATAAAGGAAGCTATTATAGGTTTACAGTGGCATATGGTATGTTTCGAAACGGAGTCAGTCGAGTCTTTTCCCACGAGTTTGCGCAATACGCCCGTTGGCACGACGCCACATACAACCATACATGTCATCTTTGTATCACAAGAACATTATTATACCCGATGTGATCCCATATTTATATTTGTCGTACAGTACAACATACGTGACGTAAATGAACTTTGAAGCGTAATGAGCTCGTGGTCTACAGTAGGTGTAACATACATTTGCAACAGTTTTTGTGAGTTTATCTATTGTCATAGGATTTTCTAACAGTGGCTTAGACAAGTTGCAATTTGTCAGTCGAATCGACAAACGAATAGAAACAGGATGTATGGAAATGACATTAGTGACAGACCGATTTACAACATGTCTAAAGACTCTGTGCACAGCAGCGAGATAGTGAAGGGGTTAATAATAATGATGATTTGGATTAAATAATGAACTACTTAGTGACATTCATTACTAAAGACACTTCAGTCTTTGTCTATAAGTGACATGAGACTAGAAATAAAACACTTTTCAGCTGTAACATAGGAAATGAGTATTTTTTTATTAGTAGTAAGTATTTATAAGGCATATTAACTAATTCGTAATAGCTATTCGTCATTTAAAAGCCACAGAAATTTCAATGAAATAAATATGTATATTTGCCGCGGATTATTAGTAATGGCCTTCTTAATATGAAATGGGAACACCATTTCTTAAAAACGAAGTACATCTTAAAGATGATGGAGATGATACTTCACATAAATAAGAAAACATAGTTATAACTACGTGTTTTAAGTTCATTATGCATATAAAGAAAGTAAGTAGCGAAATAGGCAGTTTGTTTCGCTAGAAAGCAGTATTGCGTAGATTTTCTTCATGATAATGATGTACTTCTATAAAGGTTTGTATGTGTTGTTTACTTTCTTTTCCATTATAAGTATATGACATGTCATTTATACCCATATCTCTATGATTTTTTTATTTTTTTATATTATTATTAAAGGATAGATATATCTTAAGTTTGATCTCGGTCGTTGCACTTTTTGTGTCACAGATTCTGGCCTCATTCCTACAGGCATTTTATCAAAATTTTTGATGAAGGAAATTCAAAGCCGTACTTAAAAAATCTTATCTTATAAAAAATTTAGAGTCTGTAAAATTCGAATAATATTTAATAGCAATATTTAATAAGTCGGTGAAATTCGATAGAATTCCAATTATATCGTTCCTAAACAATAAATTAATGTAAAGGGTCTTTTCATAAACACAAATTATTCTTCAGAAGTATTCAATGTTCCGGTAGTAGTGAACCGTACACTATTTAAAGACTAAAGACATCCAAATTAATTTCTTTTGTATAAAGGTTCAAGGAATAATGTTGGTACTATGGTCGGCTTTGTCTTCTGAGATATAATACATTATTTACTTAACTTATAGTTTTCAGTTTTCTCAAGTAGCAGTAGTAAACAATGCTACATAATACTTTGTCTAATAAGTTTATTGAAAGGTTTTGATAGCTAATAAAATTGTCGACCGATAAACGAATACTAAACTATTCAGCGAAAGTTTTAATAATAACATTAGTGATTTAAAAAAAAAATTGTCCAAGATTTTTCCTGTGAATATACAAGTTAGTCATGAAAATGCACATGCATGCCTTATAATTTATTTGTTTACACAAACGTAGATATTTGTAGGTAAACAATAGTTTTCTTATTACTAAACCGATTAACAAATACTGAACAACAAAATCAAGCTCAACAAAGATTTGTCAAAATCAAGGCTACATTTCTCAATATAAACACTATAAAAGAATATACAGGTAATAAAAGACTTAATCTATATATTTTGCCCTTGAACTGTCAAAATGATCAAAAGAACTAATCAATGGTTCATATCAAAGTAATGGCTATATCGCATAAAATTTTATTGTTTAGTGGTAGTGTAGCCTTGTAATAGGAGTGAATGACTTGTTCGCTTTAATAATCTATGATCAACGATAATGAACAAAGTTTTTGCAAGTGATTTCATAACAATAAGGTCCATTATCCAACAATAAGTGAATTAAGGTCTGCTCATATCGCCTTAGTTTTTCAGACCACACAAAAAGTTAAGGTTGTGGAATGCAAGCATCTTTTTGCTGTCATTTGTTTTTAATTGTTTAAGACCAGCCAAGCGGTCTAAAGAAATAAGAAACAATAGTTGATTTAAGAGAATCGTTCGTAAAAACGTTCGTGATAAATTTTCCGTTTTTGTTTTGGAGTAAAAAGATAATAATGAAGGTCATTGGCTCACCACCCGTGTACTGTCTCCAGTCTTTTTGGTCGGGCTGAAGTTGGTGCGAGCCGACGAGCAGAATGCAAAATAGTTTGAGGTTATGGACATCCCAGGCAGAGATTTCTATTGGTCGACAGTTGGGTTCCAGTTATTTTCAGCCATCATCGTCACACTGTATGACAAAGTCCTGGGATTTCCTTCTTTAGAAAATAAAGAACTAGAAATTGCTTAGCAGGTGTAACAACACAAAAACAATGTAAAAGTTTGTTTAAGAAAACTCGTTTATCGACCGTTTTATGTACAGATAGTGTCTGCAGGTTGTGATCTATAACACAACATGAACCTTACTCGCAAATGCATCGTATAGTGTATTAGTTATATTTTGATGAAAATGAATATCCTTGAGTAGGTTTTATTATACTTGGTTTGGTAATACAATAGGTAAAGTAGGGTTAATTAATTACAATAGTAGCCCTTTTGTTTTAAATTAAGCATGTGCGAAACATAGTCCAAATTTTGTATTTATATGTAAGTTAGATATAATGCTTTTGGCTCATAAATTAATTGTCTTCAATTTTGTTACCAGGTACACAGCAAGGGCTTAAAATTCGGAATCTATGAAGACTATGGAAACTTTACGTGTGCAGGATACCCCGGTGTGGTCGGCCATCTTGCTGGAGGTAAACATCAATTAATTTCCTATGTTCTTTCTTTCATCCGGATAAAAAGATTCTTATGAACTTATCTGCAAAACTTTAGGAGTTACGGTTGCTCTGATTTTGTGATTAGTCAGTGAATGGTACTTTGATAATATATCATTTGAAAACTAGTTGAAAACAGTTATTGCCGGGAGAATGATTGGTAAAAATGTCTACCTAATCAAAACCTACTTATTGAGACATAACTTCCTTTACATGTCAATTTAAATGCAACACTTTAACTCTTACGAGGCAAGACTTTCAATTCTACAAAAGAGACATGAAACACAGCATTTGTAATCATACTACTTAAAAATACATATAAGATAACTTGCAACACAACAATAGACCTATGTCTCAACTAGCCTACATATCGAAACTACTGATGCGATGTACCGACGCGACTGACCTAATAAGAAATTTTAATACCCATATGAATTCATGTGTTGTTAGGAAAAGTATTAAAGGCGTAGTGCCCATCATAAGGGTTGCGCAACATCGCGTGTATTGCAACAGCGCTCGTGACTTCCTGACCGACAGTGTGTACTGACTAGGTAGGTTCGCCATCTGTGCAAAATTGTATGAAGCTATTTTACTACCCATAGTATTATTATTTTTAAATCATATCTAATTCGTTCCTGTTATAAAGATAACGTCGCGTCCAAAAAACTTCGACTTCCTACTACACACAGTTCTAAAACATTAAGTTTATAACACTTCATTACACCTGTATTTTCCCAAGGGTAAAAGAGAGAGGTATATTGCTGTACACCAATACCTGTGCAATTTTAGGTCTCATTTAAGGGGCGAGGCGAGTCTATTGCCATCAACTGGGCACAACCTATACTCGTCTATTGCCCCATCAACTGGTCACAATCTAGACTCGTCTATTACCATCAACTGGTCACAATCTAGACTCGTGTTTTGCCATCAACTAGGCACAATCTAGACTCGTCTATTGCCATTGACTGGGCACAATTTAGACATCGAGCTCCTACTGGAAAATTTACAGTAATACTGAATTACATTACTCGATCCGGAAATCTAACTCAAGAGCTCTAACATACCAGTCTTGATCAAGACTCAGGTAGTTCATTTTAATAGATTTTTCCTGTACCTACTATATTATTCTCTTACAGTTACTGCATATAAGTATATCTATTGACTATATTTTGCCCCGTAGGAAAAAAAAAACATATAGCTAAACTATAGGCCTTAGGTACCTCTCTCTCCGCAGCTAGTAATATCGGTTGGTTCACCTATTGGCACACATGACTTCCTTCGTCGACTTAACTATTTAGTCTGTACATCACAATTAAGTTCAGCATTGCGTGAATATTTCGCGTGCTCATTGCATGGAAATAATTAGGATAGGAACAGTGTAATTATGCTGTTATTGAATAGGTAAATAAATATAAAAATAATTAGTGCGATACTTTTATCAGTAAGCAAGGGTAATAATATGAATGTCAAAAAAAAAACAATATTTTTTATTAGATAAAAATAACATACCTACTTTACCGAGTGTTTAAATATGTACACGTATTACACGAATTACATAAAAATACGATGTAGATACAGTGTTTGTTTACACCATTTATTAATTTGCTTCCCTGAATAAAGTGTAGGTAAATAAGTGTATAATTCAAATAACTAAACCTAAAAAAGTAACTTAAAATGCCGTATGCGCCTGATACGCACGAACAATTTCATAATGATGCGTAGCTAGGTGTTACGTTATTTACCTGTCAGTTGAACTTCTACATCGGTATTATACATACCTTTACAAATGTAATCAAACAAATTAGAATTGTAAAAGCATGTACTTAAAAATCGACTGGTAAAAGCTTAGCTGAGACATTGTTTTGTAAAGTTCTATGTTTTTGACTAGTACCGCCATCTATTGGCATCTCCGAGGATTTTCAAAGTAATAATTCTAGCTGTGGTCAAATTTTAAGGAAATACGTTTAATTTTGACAGTTGTGCATAAAAAGATATTCGCATTTGTATAAAAATAATATGGCATTGATCACTTATTCCTCAAGAGTAGTAATATCTACTTTAAGTATTCTTGCAATGTTGAGCAAAACTTACTTACAAAACATTGACGTTAAAACCATCTTGTGTTAACCAAACTAAAATAGTAATTATAATAAAGAGCATGTCCACAATAAATTCAAATTTATGCTTAAACTAAGTACTTAATTATCAAATTATCCTTGAATCAGTAAATAATAGTTATTAAACAAGACTTGCTTAAACAAAAGCCGGTTGCTGCTATGAATTCGGTTGCAATTTCTGTAAATGTTGTAAATCCGGTTGCAAGTATGTTTAATAACATTACAATATCGGTTTTTATAGATCGAACCCCCTTTATGGAGTAAATGATTGTTGTTTATAACTGAATGTACATAACTTCTGGTCCTTTCACTTGTTAAAAGGACCAATTACATAATTTTATATTTTAGTTTCTGTTTTCATTACTACCGAACTGGGCCCCATATCCGCTATTTTACTTAAGATTATCATTCCACTGACACACTACTGAGATTCTATTGATATTTTAACAGATTGGGTATTCTGCAAAATTTTATAGGTATATATAGTGATCGGTGAAGTGTCGCTAAAATGGCTGTATTCTTATTTCATTTATTATTTAGTATTTTGATTTATAATAATTCATTACAGACGTAAACTATTGACAATCGGGCTAACAAAAGCTGTGTCTGTCCGTCTATGACAGTTGAATGGTAGTTCAATGGAACGCCACTGGTCTTAAATAAAGAGCAGACTACCAAATGTGTAAAACTATTCTATCGACACACTATTGAAGTGTTAGTAAAATAGTAGACTTGAGGCCCTATTGTGTAGGTACCTACACATGCAGTTTGATTTATGTGTTATACTTACTACATATTATGAAATACATAACTGAATGCAGGCGGCATATTATGATCGGAGGCCTTTCTTGCAGGGGACGCTTTTTGGTTGATACGAGTATTATGATGATGATGGTGAAATATATTTTAAAGATATATTATCATTTTGTCTTTAATTATTGTATTGATCTGATTAATAAAGTACCCAATATTAGGCAATCTGAACGTTCAAAGACCAAAATAATTATGCCAAACATGGCTGTGATTGATGGTTCCTTAAAACTAAAGAAGATGTTTTTCGTATTGATTTTTTGTAAAAGATAATTATCTCTTGATACTAATCGGTGATATTATTCATGATACAAATGACCTATCTACTCCAGATGCGGCGACCTTCTCGGCGTGGGGCGTGGATTATGTGAAACTGGATGGATGCTACGCCCTCCCCGCAGACATGGACTATGGCTACCCAGAATTCGGAAGACAACTCAACCTGACCGGCCGGCAAATGGTCTACTCCTGCAGTTGGCCCGTCTATCAAATATACGCTGGAATGCAGGTACAGAAATTTACTTGTACTTCTTTAAAAGTTTGGCTACCCCACATATTTATGTAAGTAAAGTATAAAATGTTTCCTCACGATTCTTACTTGCCCGAAAATCAGTAAGAACGCCAGACCACTAATACGAAGATGATATTTTTGCTATTGTCATCACTTTGTCATATTCTTTTGTTTTTATGAACCTTAATATAAAAAATCATCAACGACTCCCAATAAACAAGGATCCTTATACAATTGTTCATTAGTCCCGCCTACTGTTCTTCACATGTGTACATAGAACAAAAATGCAAATGACGAATTGTTCTGCATAAGCGTAAAATTGCCTCTGTGAAATATGAAGGCGCCTACTGTAACTGGTCTCAAGGCAATGTAAATACAAAGTTATAATTAGTGTGAAGGATGTAACACTGCGTAAGTATATTGAATCTATTCATGCGATTGAATATGTATCGTAAACTAAATTATGCAAACATTCACATTCTTGAAATATACAGAAGCGTTCTTGAAACAATAGCACCCATCATTTATCTAGTGCCTACATAAACACGGTATCGTTAGGAGTTTATTACTGTCTTAGTAGGTAGTTTTTTTATTCAATTCTAACAAGATTCAAGCATAATATGAAAATTGTAAAGGTCCTCGTTACTCATTTTACCATCTTATCTCTCTTAAAAATTGAAGTCTTCAGCGCTCTGATATATTGCAGCATGAATTGAGCTTTTATATTCTAGATTTTATATTCTTAGTATTTGAAAGATACTAAATAAATTGATCTCTCTTTCTTTACATTTTCTGACATCCTTTTATCACAGTCCATTTAAATAGATGATCTATAATATTGCATGTCATAAAAACCAACAGTTTTTTTCTTTATATTTTATGAAATTGAAACATGTATAATTTTGTCGTTTCCAGCCGAACTTCTCGTCTATCATTGAACATTGCAATCTGTGGCGTAACTTCGACGACATACAAGACTCGTGGGCATCCGTCGAATCTATCATAGACTACTACGGAAACCACCAGGACGTCATCGTGCCCAACGCCGGACCTGGACACTGGAATGACCCTGACATGGTGAGAAAGTTATCACACGTTACACAGAGTTACTCTTTATTTTCTTTAAGTTTTGGGGAGAGTAAAAACGTGTGTTAGGTCTATTTTGGAACCATGGAACACAATAAGGGTTAAAATTGATTTTGTTAATTCTTAAAATAAAATTTAGTCAGCTTCCACTTCATTACCACCTTCTACGAACGTTGATAGAATTAGTCATGGAACTAGTTACTTATTGGTAGGTACTAAATATAATTATAGCTAACAACACTATATTTATCTTCCAGCTGATTATCGGCAACTTTGGCCTATCCTACGAGCAAAGTAAGACGCAGTTCGCGATTTGGGCCATCCTAGCAGCACCTCTCCTCATGAGCGTGGACCTAAGGACCATACGGCCGGAGTACAAGGCAATTTTACAGAACAGAAAAATTATCGAAGTCGATCAAGATCCGCTCGGTATCCAGGGCAGGAGAATATACAAGGTAAATTACATTTAAGTAGTCGAGTTAACTACGTGTTGGCAATCGCTTTGATTATGCATACATTACCAATTCATACAATCCAATCACAAGGTCTCATTGTACAATACATTATATTAATGTGTTATTAGCCTATCTGTATTAGTATTTTAATGACTTATGATGCAGAGAGCGTCTCTGCATGTCTCTGCATCTTATGTCAGTGGTGAGCCACTCTTCTGGCTCCGTTGATTATAAAGCAAAACCTGTTATTAATCAGTAAATATTAGGTAGTATTTTTTGGACATCTGGTTGAAACTCTCTCGCAAATCTCTTAAAACAACGCCAAATAAAACCTTCTCCAAATATCGCAGAAACAAATTTAACTTGAACTAATGCTCATATCATTGTGCTTATTATAATAACTTTATCTTGTTTTGAATGTCCAGCATCGCGGCATCGAGATCTGGTCACGTCCGATCCTGCCGATCCAGGGCCAGCACTACTCGTACGCGGTGGCGTTCGTCAACCGACGCACGGACGGCACGCCCTCGGACGTCGCCGTCACGCTGCGGGAGCTTGGGCTCAACAACCCTGCTGGGTACAGGGTTGAGGTCAGTACAAACTTATTAAATCAGTGAACTGTTAATTCAAAAAAGAGAAGATATGATAAACTAGAACTATTTTGACAAAACATATTTTTGCTTCAATTCAAAATGTATTTTTTTAAACCAATACATAAATAAAAGTTGTGTGTATGTATCAAATAAAGGACCTATTTTGTACTAGAAAAATTTCCGTTTCTTTTTAAATAAAATTTCTTAATTAAAGCGAGAGTGAAGTCATAAACATCAGTCTAGCTACTCTTACTTTCTGAAAAGTTTATTAATGCCATAAAATTTATTCAAACAGGATTTGTACGAGGACGTTGACTATGGCGTGTTGTCGCCACAAACCAAGATCAAAGTGAAAGTGAACCCCTCAGGTAGAAAGTGTCTCACTTGTTCGCTTCGCAAGGGCCCGGTATCACGCTTATGCTTTTCGCTACCTCTGGTAAAGTATGCCTGAAGTCCGGCCGAATTTTTGAAAGACCTATTGAAGATCTTAGATACGCTAAAGACGAAATAATCAGGACTTACCTAGTGATTCTGTCCGATAAATTGCACCGTACCATTAAAGGTTCGGTTGATCACTGTAATACCAATTTCTGATCAGTGCCAGTGGTGCTGTCACATTCACATTCATTCAAAAAACATCTTGCATGGGATTATTTTCTTTAGTTTCATCATTCATTAATGGTTACGGTTATTATGGGCACAAAAGAATTGAATATTGAGAAGGAGAATATCCAAATATCGAATCTTGTATGTAACTTGATTCAGCAATCTTAAGGAATCAACAAGTTATGTAATAGATTTTGGCTAATTTTTTTTTTGTCAAAAACAAAAGTTTTTGTTCGTTTATCAGTAGGAACACAATTCGGTCGGACAGAAAACCTCTAAAGTAAGAATTAATCAAATGTTTTGTACAGAGTGTGTTTCAAGTTTTATAGTAGAAAGTCACATAGCACGTAGCAGTAGATATATAAATATTGTAGAAAATAAAGTGAATTAAGTAAATAGTATTAGTTTGGTGATTTCAAAAGGATTACATAAGAACAGTGTAGATTTATTCATATTTTCTTGTATGCTTTTTTGTCTCAGTTTTCTTGTATCCAATGCTTTATTACTTTCGCGTTATTATTAGTAAAACATTGTAAATGTGTACCATTACGTCCACTAAGTAATTGTTTCCGCTAGTTCAATTTATCTTTCATCATTAGTTAATCGGAGATCAGTATCATTATCACTAATTGGTTTCCATTGACTTATCGTGTCATCATTAATCATATCACTACTTTGTATCTTTTCTAATACTAATCTTTCATTACTATTATTACTATGTCCTACATCATTATTTTTACATTTAGAAGTAACTTTATATTAATAATCAGAATCAATAATACCTACATTATGTCACTGTGAACGTTTTGGTTGCTAGTACTTCTATGGAGTTTCAGACAATTTTATTTTGATCAACCTTTGACAAAGTTTTTTTTTTATTCTTAACGTTAAATCTAATGTTATATACGTACAGCATATTTCATTTAGATGGCTTTAAACTAAACAAAACTTAACATTAAATATATGATATTCTTACTATTAGATAACCTGGGTGGTGAAATGATTTCCGATAAGTTCACGTCTAAATATTAATAATGTTTCCCAATTCCCGCTCCTCTTTATCTCTCTCTTACCTAACCTTTTTTTATTGCAACCGGTCTCTTGTTACCCCCATTTTAACATCTTATTTGGCATTTACATAATAACAAATTTTACTATGCAGGTGTTGTGATCCTCCGAGCTGATGCGCAGCCTTCGTTTGCGTACAACGCGATACCGACGCGGACGCCGTACGCGCCGCTCAACGACGTCTTTAGACTCAGCAAGAAATAACGCCATCTATTGAGCAACAAACGAACTCAAAGTCAGACTCGACATGATCTACAAGTACAATAAATAAATGTTTTCTATTCTTTGTAATTCTATGTCGTTTACTCGCTACGTATTTAGGGACTTTATTTTTATATGCTCGTTTTGCAAAAGTTAGGTAAGTAGGTATAATTATAGATTCTGATAAAACTGTGTGATTGTGTTTATTCTGATTCTGACTTTTTATCATTTATTTTTTTATAGAATCGGAAGGTTTCTTGACTGTTTATATAAAGTGCCTTAAAGTGGAAATGCAGCGAGTGCAACAATAATCGTAGCGTGTAAACGATTTTTATCAGTCCGTGTACATTTAACTTTGGTGTGAAAGATAGTTACCAGCCGGTATGTCTCTGTCTTGCCTTAGGTTACATTTTATTTATGTTTCGTTCTCGCTAGTGTGATCATTGAGATGTTATTGTGTAACAAAACACGTGGAGAATTGATTATTTGCCATTACGTTGTACCTAGGATAAGGATGTACATTTTAGGTGCCTATAAATGTAAGTTTTTTCGTAGTGAACGTCAATAAATAATTATACTTTTAATAATAGTTTTATTTTCCTTTCCTTTCTGTTTACTCTTAAAGTAGAGGTACATATGAAAATGACCAATAATTGGCTAAAAGCTACAATTATAATTATTAATAATATAAATAGATCAGAAACTAAGACATTGTAAGATTGTGATCGAAAATAGTTTTCATAAATCAGTCTCCTTTTAAGATCGAGCATTTAACAAGCGTACTTAATTGAAGTATTTACAATAATAATTATTTACAAAACATTAAAATCTAGTATAGTGATGAATATTCAAATTTAATGACCCAAATATTCCAGGCCATTAATTTATTATGATGTTTATGAATTAATGTTTTTGAAAGCCATGTCATTGGTCAGCCTTCTATCCTTCCAAGTGTACTTGTATCCAGCCACAGTTGTTGCAAGATTTTCTTCCTCGATAATGTTACTGCTCCTAAAAAAGAAATAAATTTTATTAGAGCAAGGATCAATTAGCAGGACACAATAGAAAACAATTAATACTATCTACTAGAGGGTCATGAAGCTTGATGAATTATGATAATCGTCAAAACAAAATGCAATCATCAGCTACAATTTTACTATCACCAGTCAATGAACCGCGTTTTCTAATATACTTATAGGTACTTGACTATCTTGATTTGACAAATGTACCATTTCTCCATAATTTACTTGCTTCAATTTCAAAGTAATAATAGTATGATGAAATAAGAACCTCTATACGTGACTTTTGTCTAATAAAGTATCAATTATATTTTTTTATAGAAAAACATTTATTACCTTCTCTTCCTAAAGAATATCGGCTTCTCGGGAATTTCAGTCGTAATGAATTCTTCTGATGCTTCACTGTTTATCACCACAATCTCTGTTGGGCTTGGTAAGGGATCTAAGAAGATAAATTCTTCCATGTCTTCCTTTTCATCTTCTTTAGAATATTTTTTAACATGAGAACTTTCTGTAAAACTTATATCACTTTTGTTTTCCTGGTTTATCTCAACAGGATTACTTCTCGGAGTAAGTATGAAATCTTTTAAATTTAGATAATCTTTATTCGTGATGTAAGGTGCTGTCGTTATCAATTCACTATTATCTTTTTGTAGTATATTATCTGCAACTCCTTTGTCGTATCTGATATTGTAGTTTTCTTTAGATTCTTCTTCGTTAATCTCTACGCTAACTGCTTCACTAAATACAACTGGTTCCATCTTTTTAATCATGGATATATTGTTAGAAAAACGGGATTTACTCATTTTCGGTTGTTTAGGGTTGTTTTCTATAGAGTTCCATATATTAGGATTTTTATCTTGTAGGTAGATTTTTTTCATTAAAGGTTTTTTCCTTGCAAGTACAGTTGGACTACGAGTCGCAATATTGTAGCGAGGTTCTTCTGTTACCACAAACTTCTTTTTGCTTTTTGGAAATAATGAGAGTTTTCGTCTTTCTTCTGGTAATTTATGTTTTGACGACGGACTTTTGAAGTTCTGATATTGCACTAAATTTGGCTTTGGCTTTAAAATGTTGGCCTGCATCGTTGTTTCTATTAATAAGAGTAATACCAAACTGAATACGAGCTGTAAGAAGAAAATTTATTTTTACTCGATATATAAAAATAATAGGGACCTGCTTCACCACCTTTAGATAGCCGCTAACCACGGTAAGTTAAAAAATGGAACGATATTTATAGAAGGTGGTGACACAGGCATTAGGTAGATAGTAGTATATGTCATTATTGATAAAAATCTCTGATTATTTTTTCGCAATTTGAAAATCTCCAGATGGTCTTATCACTTTAACAGGCACACTTAAGAATTTCGTACGTTTTAATTCAAAGGCAAAACATACCGTATTTTTTGAATTTGATATTCTAGTAAAATAAATAAAAATAGTTATGCACTTACCGGAAGAAATTTCATTTTGTCCGAACAATATTCACATTTAATAAATAACACTAGCACATACAAGGGTGAACCCAGTACTGATTAAGTACAACTATGTTTAAACTTTAAATACGTAAAGAGAAAGCTATAAATCACATTAGTTGATAATTAGTTATTCTTATGAACATAATTTGTTCCTTAATGATCCTTACATTACTTGTAAATGCGTAACTTTTTGGCTCTATCGATGTAATTCTAATTGATTAATTAATTTCTGTATCCTATTACCACAGGTAAATCTTATAGTATCTACTTTTTAAAAAGAGCAGATACTCAAAAGCTTGATAACGAAAGAAAAAAATTAGAGACTATTCTTGAATTGAAGAAGTTCTACCATAATGTAACATTAGAGATACACTGTGGTTCTACCATCTACATCATGTAACAATATAATAATCGTTCGCTTTTATTTGTTATCACAAGTATAACTAATTTACATAGTATTATAGATAGGTAGGTACATAATATGGAAAGGGTCCTGGAGGTCACACTGTCTCCATAGCTAAAGTTGATAATGTAACTGAATCACGCACTTAATGTAGGGCCATTAACCTAAAACAAAGACCTTTAAAGTAATTGTGTTCAAAACAAATTTATCACTTGTCCGTAAATGGACCTAATTTTGGAATCTCAATTATCCAGTCTAGTAACGTAAATGTATGATTAAAATTCATTTTTTGATGGACAGACAACATCATCAACGCATTTTAAATATATTTTTTTTATCCTGGGACATTTTACACAGCACCATCTAGTCCCAAACTAAGCAGAGCTTGTACTATGGGTACTAGACAATGGATATAATACTTACATACTTTTTTTTTTGTAAATACATACTTATAATATATAAGAAACACCCAGACAAACACAAACACTTAAGTTCCTCACATAAATATTTGTGTCTTGTGGGAATCGAACCCACGACCTTGTGATCAGCAGTCCGGTACTCGAACCACTAGACCACAGACGTCAAATTGATTGATGTGATATGGGCTAATGCGGGCTGGCAGAGTTCACACCCCGAAAGAAAATCTCTTAGGCATGTAAGTAGATTTCCTCACAATGTTTTAGTTTCGTCTGGCAGTGATCATATATTGTTGCGATTTTTTTCACGGCGACATATTTTGAATGCATAACTAGGTACGTAGATTAGTTTTTAATAAAAAGCAAGTTTTACTTTGCTATAAACAATTTATATAGGACTTAAACATACATAACAGCTATGAATAGGAACATTATTTTATTTTGTTTACGTTAAAAGACAATCGACTTCAAAAGGTGGTAAATGTGGAATAGTCCTTCTAAAATCTGGGATAGTACAACAAAAACTATATCCTTCTCTAGGATTATCAGGATGCCAAGTTAACCACGAGAAATTGCTGTTGCCTCTACACACATCGTTACAGAAGAACATTTGGCGAGCTTCAGCGGCTGTGTAATATGGATTGTTTATTCCAACAAACGCTACACCACATTTACGTGAAAGTTCATAGACAACCTTATAGAAAAATTGAGGAACTGGTATTACTGGATTATTATTCTCATCTGTGTGTAAATACAGGTCTACTTTACGTCCGCTTTCATTGTCCAGTTGCGTCAATCCAAATGTTCCAGTATAAACAATAGTGTTGTAGCCTGCGTTATGAACATGATTCCTGAGATCGACTTCTAAGGTATTCCAATTTCCTCCATTAAAACCAGTCCATTGTGGAGCGCAGTTGACGTAGTGGAACGTCGCTCGCTCTCCAAACGCAAAAACAAAATCGGTTTTGGCGGCCAGGTGACCTCTTGATAGAGTTTCTGTCTTTGTCATGTAGTTATCAATTACAGATCCAACCAGTTTGGCCACTGCCGCTTTTAGACCTCCTGGAGAGTATAATGAATTAACTGGTATAAACCCGTAATGATTATCCGCGATAAAATATGGTCTATCGACTCTAGTTTGATATAATGCATTATAAGGTTTCTGGCTGTACTTTGAGTAAATGACATTCAGAGCGGCTTCGTTAAAACAGGACTCGTAGTGGGGGTAGAAGGTATTCTCGATGTTGTAACCAACCTCAATAATAGGGTTTCCATCATAACACAAGCGTTCTGTACGTCTGCTAATATGTGTTGGAGGACGATGACATCTGAATAAAGAAAACCGCGCTGGTGCGTTTAGCCACTCCTCGTTTTTAAACATATCTCCACCCTCACAGCTTATTGAAGCTGTGGTTAGTTGCCGCTGTGCGTTAGGATGCGTTATTGGCCCTTCTCCCTCACAACTCAAAGTTAAGGTATCGCCGTAATTCATATCTACGTTACCGTAATTGTCAGTCGGTTCTAAAAGCTTTCCATCTCTTACAATAGCTGGTAAAGGCTCTCCGAAGTGAATCCGAGTATTAAGTCTACACTTCTGTCCGTTTTGTATGTTCAATGCACAAAGTATCAACATGAGAGCCCGCTGTATCATCGTTTTTAAACATTAATTTTGATTTTATACTGTACTGGTGTTTTATTATGATTTCTGATATTTAAAAATAAGCTCCGGGTAATTTTGACTTTAAAATGACATAATGCAAATGACAGATCAGATATCAATGGGAAAATAGAATCACAAAAATACAGGTTAAACATTTGAACATTAAAAGAAGGATAAATAAAGGAAAATGTTGAGGAAAAGTCTTAATAAAGACTACCAATAACACAAATATCTGCGTTAGTAAATTCCTCTTGTTAACAATACCAGTCGAACCTAAATAGGGAAAGTTACGAATATACGTCATACTATGTTTATTAGTTATGTCAAATAATAATTATTAATTGCCGGAGAAGGCCAAAAGTGATCCAAGTGAAGTGTACAGGCCAATTATGTGTCAGATTCCTGTAGAATAAAAAATCCATCTAATATATAAAATTCTCGTGTCGCGGTGTTTGTTACCAAACTCCTCCAAAACGGCTGGGCCAATTTGTATACAATTTTGTGTGCATATCGGGTAGGTCTGAGAATCGGCCAACATCTATTTTTAACCCCCGACGCAAAAACGACGGGGTGTGTGTGTCTGTCTGTGGCATCGTAGCTCCCCAATGGATGGACCGATTTTGATTTTGTTTTTTTTATTTGAAAGGTGAATTAGTCGGGAGTGTTCTTAGCTATGTTTGATGAAAATCGGTCCAAGATGGCCGCCGCTACAAAATAGCGAATAACATATTTTTTCACAACTCGGTCATTCATACCCCTAAATGATAAGGGTAACCCACCTCTACATAGCAAAACAACGTTTTCCGGTCAGATAGTGATATAATATACCATGAAAAAACTAAAATAAATCCACTGAATTAAATCACTGGAGCAGCCACTGCGACTGGCCAGATGGATATTTATTCTACACTGGGCCCGTGTGTACCACATCGTTGGTCGTGTTATCGCAATAGTTTTAGGTTAACAGAGGGCCCGATACCACTCTATAGAGTCGTATGCTTGTATACGTTCGACCTTATTTTGCTTTCTGGAAAGGACTTTACTTAGTTACCATGTAGCAAGCACTCAAGCAGGTGGTGAGCCTATTACCATAAACCGCGAATCTAAACTCCAAGCTGTTACTGAGTATTTCCTGGAAACTTCAAGAAACGAATCCGGGACCTAGCATAGCAGTTGCGCTTACGATCGCTAGGTCACAATGCATCTAGTACGAAAATAAAGTTATGCTCGGGAGGTGTCACAGTATGCAATTTCGTTGCCTCGTCTTGTGTCCAACTTGAGTAGAAGAAGGGTTTTTTTTGTTCACGGCTATCGTATTATATTACTGCGACCCTGGTAGGTCTATTGAGATCGCTGAATCTTTTTAGAGTTCACCGCTAAATCCTGCGGCTGACACAAACTGCAGGATTTGCTTAGGGGTAAGCTCCTTTATTTCATGAACACCTATGACAATCGTTAGTGTTAGTCAGAAGCCCAAAAAGGCTGATAACCAGTCTATCATTAGAATATCGGTATTGCCCAGAAATTGGGTTGCGGAGGTCTGATGGCAATCGCTTCGTGTGAAATAATGATATTTAGCCACATCTGGTTAGACTGGAAGCCGACCCCAACATGGTTCGGAATAAAGCTAGGAGAATGATGAAGCTCCTTTATTTCCTCAGGGCTTAGAATGTGTTTGCCTAGATGAGCACTGCGCTTTTGTTTATCGATCCACATTCTCTAGAAGGTGGAGTGGCGTTTCCTCACAGCGTCGACAGGTACGCGTATCGCTCAGCCTTAGGTAGTTGTAGGGTACCGATGATGATCTGCAATCCAATATTGAGTAATACCGATTTGCTACGGTTGTACGGTACCTTTTCTAACGTACATAATATGACAGAGAAGCATTCGATATTACGAGGTAAAGTAACTACAAATAATTTTAAGTACTTACCTACAAAATTGTGTGTTACTTATGACAAGGCAACAATTTAACTCTTCAATGCTAGACGGTTTCCTTAACTTGTTTTAGTACTTAGAATATTTATAGTTTCCTAAGCTTAGTTTCTAAAGACAAATCAACTAAGACGGCGTCAGAGTATATAATACCTACATACTTTTATTAAATAAGTAGTTGACATGAGACATGTATATTTAACGCCAAATAATGGTACAAAGTCAACACGTGTTAAAAAAAAACAACTCAGCGATTTGATTAAGTGGATTATAAAAACCATTAATATTAAATTCTAATGTATGTTTCGAAGTCTTAGCAAAAAACTTGTTTAAGGTGAATGACCTGCTGCCCAAAGATTCGCCGAGATCATCACTAAACATACATTACTGTACTAAATAGCGATTTATAAATACAAGGTGTTGATTTTGTGCTATGTATTTTATCACATCAATGCTAAAACAATCTGGTTTTATAGGTATAAAATTAGTATCGATGAAACATTAGCGGGTTGAACAATGAAATGCCCTAAACTAACGTGAGAGTGAGAATAAGCAATTCGCGACGATTGGTATTGGTAAAATAATTATTTTTTTTGCTTGAATTGTTTTCTGTTTGTTTTGTGTTTAGTATCAGCGTTATAATTAGCTCCTTGTGATCATAATCATAATCAATTATGGCAGGGATATACGGTATAGTATTATTATTCCATTTATTTATTATTGAACACATTTTCCTACATAAAAAAATACTTTTCTTTTTATTATTAATAGAGGGCGGGCAGATTGCCATTGACGTGGTACAAACAACAGATTCAAAGTCCGAGCTGCATATGTGAATTGCTTGATAAATAAAAACAACAAAACAAAATAACATAACAGATTATGGATCCTCTTTTTGTACGAAATAAAAATTATTATTATTACTTTAACATTATTTTATGAAACCCGTAACGTTGATTGATCTACCTACCTACCCTTTCTCTACGATAGCCATATTAAGCTATCTTTAAGCAAAAGATTACTAATAACTAAAACAAAATTGTAAGTTATTAAATTATTATTTACGTTTCGGTATCGATTGAGTTCTCTGACGCTTATCATACGTGCGCATACGCGTGCAAGATGAACTTTGTGCATAGTTCGCACGTGCCTGCGGTCTGGTACATAAAAGACCATTTTACTCGATATATATAAAAAGGGTATGCACATTGATAATCGATAATTCGATATACAATAAACAATTATGTTGCAATTAAAAAAGTATACAAGTATTATATCCATTGTCTAGTACCCATAGTACAAGCTCTGCTTAGTTTGGGACTAGATGGTGCTGTGATAAGATGTCCCCAAAATATTATTATTATTTTTATTTTAATTACATCACTAGTATCTCATCGTAAAGTCATTGAATAAATTATTCAATTTTCATCATTAGTTAAGAAACGTAAAGAATGATGGGTAAAGTTGGCCGGTATATCCAATAAAAATAATTATGATATGAAATGAATCCTTATATCATACGCTTCAATTTTTATTATTGGCAGAACACTGTAAACTGCCGGAGAAAAAAGATATCACCCCCCAAACATCTATCGAATGAACCACTTCGGTACTTAAGCTATCCTAAAAAAATATATATACAGACGTTTATCTTCGTGACTCTTCATAACAACGATTTGTGATTTGATATTAATTATGTTTACTTCTAAACCTACCCGCGCGGATGTGTATACTGGACTCGATTACTCCTGCTGTGAACTTTTAATTCATTCTTGAAATGTAAGAAATAAACCGGTGATGTGTTTTATGCCCTCGATCTATACATCGAGCTGTACAGCGACAACTATATATACATAATTATATATGTTATGTTTGTTGGTTCATCCCCTTTTATTTAGGCGACATGTATAACCAAATGTTACCTAAAGTTCTGCTCAACCCTTGTCGGATTATAATCGTGATAGTAATGTATTTTGTAATTTTAGCCGTATCTAGGAGTACCGCTTTCTGTATCAAACCCTTGATCCACTCACTCAACGCGAGTCTCCTTAAATGTTAGTCGAGGTTCTTGATCGGCTACGGCAACGATCGGTATCAAATAAAGATACTTCTTACCTTTCTTGGCTTTCATGAGGTTCTTGTCATGCGGGATGGCGATATCAACAATAATTACACTACGCTCTTAACGGTCTAGCACCACAATATCAGGCTTATTGGCTACAATAGTCCTGTCTGTGATGATAGAGCGATTCCAGTAGATACAGTGTGGTATGACCATTTTTGAGAACTGGGTCGAGCAAATACATTTATTATGCCAGAAAAAAAGGTCTGTGCAAGTTCTCGTCGTTAGCCAGACGCGAACAACCAGAGGTATTATTATTATATGTCGAATAGACTCTCCCGGGCGGTGGCATGCCCGACATTATGCCAACCGGACCATCGTTCATGATATATTTCCGGTAGTTGTTAGTCATAATGACTTCGTCCATAATTGCACAAACAACACCTTGGACATCTCCGATATTTCCATGGCCAGGACACGGACGCTAAAAATCTACTCACGTAAAGAAAGATGCTTTGCCATACCTCGCTGCGATCGTTCGTACTCAGTACTGTACAGGTTTGCGTCAGTTCTCTTTAGCTAAGAAGAGCGGGGTAAGTGTCCTTTGTCCACTTCAACCACAACTCGATGCATCCCCACTTCGTTTTTTTTCATAATATTATTTCTATTGACCACTGGGTTGCCAAGTCAAAGATCTCGTATAATACATATGAAACACCCAGAGAAACACAAATACTTATGCTTATCAAATAAATATTTGTGTCATGTGGGAATCGAACCCTATTTTCTGCACTCGGCACTCGATCCACTGGACCACAGACGTCGTCAAATGATTTTCATTGTTTATCCGCGTAAGTTGTTACCATATTTAATGTGTGTTTTATTGTATGCTATCACCCTAAGATTATTTACCCGAGTGATAATCCGGTCAAAATACAGCATAGCGTAAACTTTTCCATTGTAGGTATGATTTATACAAAAAATAGGATGCGCAGAAAATGTAACCTTTTATGTCCCCGACTGTACATTTCCGGTCGATTCTTAACATGAACTGTTTCGTTTCAGTAACTGTAGGTTATAAGCAATAAGCTAACATACATTAAAACTCTATTGGATAGCCGGCCAGGGTCCATACAAAAGTGCCCATCATTCTTTTCTAACGTTTTAAATAGGTACTCGTACTTAGATAATAGCAGAATTTGACAATTTAACGACCTCTGTGGTCTACTGGTTCATAATGTCAAACTGCTGACCGTTAGGTCGCAGGTTCGGTTCCCACAGGACACAAACAATATAGGTAAGTAGTTATGGTTTGGTACAAATTAATCACATTCTTGGCAAACATGCTTGCTCCACAGAATCTCCATATTTTCACGTGTCGAATCGTTTAGTCGTACTACTTACGTTGCAATAATTAACACGTTTATTAAGTTATGCTTATTAGTTATAATGTTCATTAAGCGACTAGATTCTATTACTTTTATGCTGCATAGTGTAGTGGTCGTAAAGACGACTGCTATGCTAGAGGTTCTGGGTTCGATATTATTACTTACCAGTTCAAATAGTGTTATTGGGTTTATGTATCAAATTCTGTCGAGAGGTACGTTTGTCGAGTGCGCAAAGGACATGTTTCATTTTTGTATGGGACTCAGGCCATAACCTGTACCTTTCAGAAAATCTGGGAAACAAACCCCTGAATAGAATAAAGTATCATTTTTTACATAGTATTAAATGGTTTTTATGCACATAATTAAAATTAAAAATGTTTGACGTTTGTGAAACATAAATAATTTGACGTTTGACAGGTTGTAGAGATGGCGTTTCCATAAACTATAAACCTAGAAACTCTTTAACTGAATAAGGAAAACTTACCTTCAGGAGTTTTAGGGTATTTTCAGACCTTTTGGGTCAGGTAGTAATATATAAAATGGATAATAAGTCGTTTGACATTAGTTGTGAACAGAATGTCAAACAAAATGCCATTTTGAATTTTTCGTTTAGAAGTAGAATCCAGAAAAGCAGTTACTTCTATATTTTTTTATCGATGAAAATGATCACAATCGCTTATATTTACTCGAAAATGGTGTGTAGGAAAAAAGTAATTATTACATACTACAAGAAAACATACTTTTCATACTTAATGTCGATGTGATACTACATTTTAAATAATTTTATGTGACATGATTTCTGAACGAAAGCAGACTAAGCAAACTGTAAGACGCCATATTGAATAGAATTATGGCAATAATTGAAAAACTATAATTTTTTGTACACAACAAATCAGGATTTAATTCACAAAATAATATTTTTCCCAAGTTCGTGGTATTTTTTCCTCATTTTCAATAAATGTACATCTTATGGCCGAAAATGAAACATCTCCTTTGTATGATAAAACGAAGTACAGTTCGCGCCAAACTTATTGTCCGGGTTGAAGTTGGCACGAGCTAACTTTAACACGGCCGTTTAAATCGGAGAAAGAAAAATATTAGATTAGAATAATTTAAAACGACAGATTACGACTTGAGCTTTCGTTTTTATTTATTACAACCTAATACTTTTCTTTCTCCGATTTGTACGGCCGGGTTAAAGTTAGCTACCGCCAACTTCAACCCGGACAATAAGTTTGGCGAGAACTGTACCTACCTACCGATCATAGATTAAACACGAAATTTCAAAAATTACAAAGCCCTCAAACGTATTGGCATCGTGTAGTATTTTTATAGAGCAGGTAGCAACTATAGACATCAGTAAAAAATTATGTCGGGAATTCCAAACGAAATTGGGAAATACAGCTAGTTATATTTAAATTGAGTAGAAGCTAGGTACAAAGTTTAATATTAGCGTAGTGACCGACCGACAACTGAATGTACCTACCTAATTATTATGTTACTTAGTATTAAATACAATCCGGTTATCTGAATAAAAGACTAGCTACAATTTATTCAATTAAAAACACGCAATGCTATATCATTATTACTAGGTAGATCGGAATGGATGCAAAATGAATGCAAAAAAAATATATTATTCCTTAAATATTCATTTTCCGTGAAAAACTTCTATCAATAAAAAATACAATCGGCTCACGTGATTGGATTTTTATTTCGCACCTGAACCAAAAAGAAAGCATACATTTTTTTATTATTACCGAAAACCTAGTAGGCCAAGCATTAATTTTTAAAATCGAACGTAAGGATTGTTCCAATAGTTGAAATGTGAACAAAGGCGTCGTTTCAGAAATCCTCGTGCTGTTGTAAAAAGTATCTACTTAAATGTCATTTTGTATTTAGGCCAGTGGATCCTCATTCATTCCCATATCAGCCGGCATTGGCAGTAGACGCGTATTGGTGAACACAAACATAGCTATTGTTGAGTGTTTGAATAAACAAATACATTTCAATGTGCTGTGATGGAAGTTCATTAGTTCACTAATCAGTCGGATGTTGTTGCTAACAATATGAGTCGGACAACGGTGAGTCAGTGTTTTTTTAAATTTAGTTTTAGTAATGAGGAATCGCTTTGAGATAAAGGAGTTTCGACAGTTCCCGCGGCTTATATTTTTTTCCTAATATGATAATGTACTCATATATTCATATACCTGTCTATTCAGCCGATACCACCCACTGTTGAGTAAAGTTCTCTTCTCTATTCCATAATATAACATAATTATGTTAAGCATAATGTGTTTAAAATTATAACAAAATTAAATTAAAAAGTGTATGTTTTTGTTCGTGTAAGAATCTACGTCTCGATACACTGGATCTAAATATAAAATGTTAAAAATCCTCAACCACTTCCTAGAGCACAGTTATTTTAAGATTTAAAGATGTTGGAAATACTTATGCGTATATCATCAAAAGTTAACATAATACAAAAATATAATTTAAATCACTTTCGTCCAAATTAAAAAGATCAAAATTTTTTAGACTGTTTGATTGTTTGTTCTAAATTTTTTAGACTGTTTGATTGTGGTCCTAGGTTCGATTCCCAGGTCGAGCAGTGTTTTTAAGTTTTTCTATGAAATTCTCTGTAGCAGCTCGGAGTTAGGAACTGTATAAGGGATCTTATACCGTAGAACTGTGGACATACTGTCGACATTACCACACCACTGCCTAATCCTTCGGGGAATATAGGCGTGATGGTATCTTGTGTTATATGTTTTAAAGAATGTATATTTGTTTTTATATTGATAACATAATTACTAATTGACCATGAAATGTGGACACCGTATGTTTTATTTATTTATTTTACAGAAAGCTTATTAATGACTAAAATATTTATAATATTGTGATAGTTGGTCACAAACAGTATAGTGTATAATATGCAAAGTTAGTTAGACATGAGAGTTGGACACATTATGAACTATTTGCTAAAATATTTAGCCTTGATAAGGTTATCTCGAGTCGCGGCAGTGTGGCACCATAATTATCGTATCGTCTGTTACATTGCGACCCATGGCGTCCACACAATGGCACATTTTTGACATACATAGAAATCTTTGCCTGACGTTATTTTCTACGAATTGCGTATTCTCTCACAAACTGTGCTAATGAGCGAACAACAAGTGCGGACGAAAAATACCGGGAATGGGGAAATAAGTATTGTTTTGTGTTTTGTTTATCCAAAACCATTGTGGCACAAATGTTTGCTTTTAAGTAATGGATAGATTAACTAAAAATGGGCGTAGGTATATTGAATATACATATTAGTCTTAGAAACTTTATGGAACCATAGGGATTAAAGGGACTGTTAAAATAAAAAATTAAGGTATTTTTCGTATTGATATGATTAGTAAATCGTGGCCTGATTTACCTGCTCGCATTCTAAATCGCCAACCTGCATTATGTATAAGTTTCAAATTCCAGTAAAGATACTGTTTTATTGTAGACTAGCTGACCCAGCGAATTTCGTAACGCCAAAAAAGTTATCTTTTCGTTGCCCTGACTTTATAGATTTTTTTGATTTTTAAGTGCGTTTGGCAGCACCTCACCTACCTTACCTTACCTAAGAATACCTACTCTTATTTTTTTAGAACACTATAATATAATAATATAATATTTTGGAGACATTTTTACACAGCACCATCTAGTTCCAAACTAAGCAGAGCTTGTACTATGGGTACTAGGATATATTATTACTTTATTTTATTTTTATACTTATTATACATAGGAAATCCCGAGACAAACACATATACTTATATTCATCATCACATAAATATTTGTGTCCTATGGATCGAATCGAACCCACGACCTCGTGATCAGCAGTCCAGTACTCGAACCACTAGACCACAGACGTCGTCTGATTTCTATCTACGCATATTCTTCCGTAGTCACATTGTAGCAAGGAGTTCCAATGTAGAAATGGTTAATTAGGCAGGGTCATATAGTTCAGTTAACAAGGTCAACGCCCGTCTGTCATTTATTAAAATTAATCTCTCATAGCTCGTACTTGTTCCCGTTTTATTTTGGTTGGGCTATAATTAATAGAGAATGATGTGGAATTTTACGAGGATAGTTATTTTTAGAGGTTATTTTAGGGCTATGTTGAATGACGAGATGACGGCTAATAGTGATGTATCGAAGAAAATATTATTATATACTGCGACAACTCCGAGTGAATTGGGATAACGGAAGGAGGATGGTGATGAGTGATGATTTTAGGGGTATGGTATCAAACAAGTCGATTCTATGGACAAGATATATTTAAAAAAAGAATAGTTTGAAATAAAATTCCTTTTACGGATTTTATCGCGTTATATTGATATTATTTTAATTCCGACGTTTCGAAAATCCGTAAAATAATATTTCATTTCAATTTGTCTAGTATTCGCAGTGTCAGCAATCAGTATAAAAGAAGAGGTGTTAGGTGTCGTTACACCTAACACCTCTTCGTTCTTTACTGGGAAATATTGTGATAACAGTTAAGTAGGATGTGTGGCTGTGGCCCTTCATAGTATAAACATTTATTATACTTAGTATGATATTACAAAAAAAACCGCCTCCAAAAAATACCTAGGAACTAAAAACAAAAAATAACATGTATATTTTACATTATAACTAACTAACTTGGAGTCGGTGCCAAACAAACATCAACGGAATTCATATTTAAATTAAATTTGTAGTTTAGGGGTTAGGCAGACGTGTACTGCGGTAGGTATATTATACTGTACTGGGTAGGTATTACTGTAGACCCATCTTATACGGGACGAGAGTAGGTATCGCTATCAACAAAAAACCCACTGTTTGACCCAGAAATTGAACCCAGGACCTCTAGCGTAGCAGTCGCGCTTACATCCACTAGGTCAGTGAAGCAGTCATCATGATACATAATTACATATTTTATACCAGATATCGTATATTAGGCAAAATTATAATATCACCCACCCACTGATATCCGATGAGGATGGCGACCGTTATCTGTCCATAACCTTAATTTCTCATTCACACGTCAATAATTAGTGTGTATTTACAAAAAAAAAGTATTATTTCCATAGTAAAAGCCCTGCTTACTTTGGGACTAGGTGGTGCTATATAAAATGTCCCGGAATAATTTTAAATTAAATTTAATCATTAGTAATCAATAACAAGGAAGTAATTGAGTTGAGTTTTTCGCACTAGATAGCAATTTAACAACAAATGAACACGAACGACACGCTAAAACAATGAATTAATTTTGACGACGTCTGTGGTCTAGTGCTTCGAGTACCGGACTGCTGATCACGAGGTCGTGGGTTCGATTCCCACAGGACAAATATTTATTGTGATGAATATAAGTATTTGTATTTGTCTGGGTGTTTCCTATGTATAATAAGTATGTATTCACAAAAAAAGTATATAAGTATTATATCCATTGTTTGGAACAGTTCTCGCCAAACTTATTGTCCGGGTTGAATTATTATTTATATTTAACTATCTCTCAGACAAGATGAGAGAGACGAGGGTTACACACATTCGATTTATGTAAATAAAAATTAGACACTACGTGTGTGTGGGTATCTTCAAGACAAGAGTGAATCGTTTTCTGCTAGGCAAGCCCGCTCCATCGTAGACCACATCGTTGCTTAACATTAGGCGAGTTGTGGTGAAGCGCAAGCCTATCTAAGATAATCATTATAACTTAACCTAAATTTAGAAAACCCCCGACTCGAAACGTAATTTGCCATTTTGTGCTGGCGGCCATCTTGGATTTGAAATTTATCATAGTGTATAGTATTCTCCTAGTTAGGCCCTTTCATCTGATACCCATTTTGAGGGAGTTGTGAAAAAATATGCTATTCGCTATTTTATGGCGGCGGCCATCTTGGACCGATTTTCATCAAACATAGCTAAGAACACTCCCGACTAATTCACCTTTCAAATAAAAAAATCAAAATCAAAATCGCTTCATCCGTTCGGGAGCTACGATGCCACAGACAGACACACACACACACACACACAGTCGAAAACCCCGTCGTTTTTGCGTTGGGGGTTAAAACTGTTCGCTACATAAAAGCGTACACCTTGAGTACGGGTGGACCGATTTGGCTATTTCTAAATCAGTCCAATAAGGTTTTTAGAGCAATGGAAAAATGCTCAGAAAATTTTAAAAGTCGAAAAAAACCGAGGTCTTTTTTCATATTTCTCGACTACTAAGTACCCAAAAAAATAAGTTTTCTTAATGTTTCTTTTCTTTGAGTTTGATTTGTTTTATTTATTCTGACATGACAACAACGTCTATTCACAACGTCACACACAAACAACGTCTATATCTACGTATTGGATCATTGCAACCGTGTCGACTGTTATGTAAGTTGTAGAGCGATGATCCCATGGGAGTTTGGGGCCTCCAATAACGCCATTGTTCATTGACCACAGTTATTGTCATCTGATTATACAAGGTCTTTCCTGCCTCATTAGACTAGTAGTCCTAAGCCCGACTGCTACGGTCCTGGGTTCGGCTCCCAAGTCGGGCAGTTTTAGTTATTATGTTTTTCTATGAAATTCTCAGGATCAGCTCAGAGTTTGCCTAACCGTATCGGGCCTTTTTACCCAAATGTCCGGTAAAACTGGCTGTCTGTCCGGCTTTTTGGTTGTAAAACTTCCCAACCCTTTAGTTTTAGGTCTTATGTAATAGAGGGAGGGCTAATTGCGATTAACCAGGTATAAAACCAGACTTCGACCTGCTACAAGAGATCCAACAACATTGCACAACCCGAGAACAAAACTCAGGTCCACTAGAGTAGCAATCCCGGCCACTAGACCAAATAAGCAGTTATTAATTTAAATCTCCCGTCAAATCCGAAAATGCAGCAGCAAAATATTTGAATATTGAATATATTATGGCGACTTCCCAATATTAATTTTTTTTATTTTATTTTCAGGTACTGTTACTGGTGCTGTGCGCTTTTATCCTAGTAAACGAAGTTACTAGTAGTGTATTACCTTTTCTTAGAAAAACTAACCAAAATGCAATCGCACAAAGCGAGGAAAAAATCTCGACGAAAAACGAAATGTCAGAAGATTATAGAAAATACAGCTATATTATAACCACCTACTTATAGTATTAATATACCCATATATTATTTGTAATGAGGATATTTGATTACAGTCAAATAATTGGAGGGGATGAATTTATTTAGATTTAAGTTAGGTACGAATAAGACATGACAATCAGGTCAATTTACCAAATTGTTGGCATTTACTTCTTGTATTTAAAGTTAGGGGTAAAAAAGGTAATCAATATTTTTACTTGCAGTAAATTTTGTTAAAATTGTGGCGAATATTTTTCCAAAATGCATCATAATGCTTAGTAATACTAATTATTAATACCTAATTACCCACTTTAAAATATATATCAGTCTTTATTATTTTGCTGTCAATATGTTGAGACAAAGGACTAGAGATAGTTTGCTCAAGTAAAAAAGTAAATTAATGTATAAAAATATTGTATTACCTAAAAATTTGCTATGTTTGATTACACGTATTTTTTACATATTACGAGTTATTAAAAAACAAACGCCGATCTATTTATCTATCAATAGGACGTAAGTTTCATACATGAGATACGTTACCATAAGGAACATAAAATAAACAGTGTTTATACTTAATTCCTGTTATAATTTTATTATACATTCAGCTGTGATATAATTTGTGTTTATTAATTTCCTTCCTTTCGATATAAGTACCAACTCATAAAGTAAGTAGACTTTTATTTGTATAAATACTTACTTAGTTACAAAGTCAATGACTTCTTTGAATAATTTACAAGCTTATCACACAAGAGTTGATTATGGAATAAATAATAATTATGTGTGTCACAGAGACAAACGGGAGTTATTTATCTACTGACAGCAATAAAATTATTTATTACATAATTCGTTACAATATTATTTTAAAACGAAAAATCACATGTTATTGCGATATTAGGTGCTTATAATGTTCTATTAAAATTGCGACAGTTTGCCATAAAAAGACACATCAGTTAGTAATTAATTGCTGAAACTATAAAAATATATACGATGCAATCACGACAAAATAGACTTAGGTAGGTAGTTACTATATACTTATTTCTACAACTTTTATGAATGACGCAAACTCCTATCCATGTTTCGGAAATTTGAGCCTAATTAAGTATAGCTAGGACGAAGCAATGCTAATAAATTTAACTTGTTTAAGTATGGTTATTTTCTCCAGCGGATCCAGCCTGTCAGTTTAAAGTAAAAAGCAGTAGCAGGGGAAAACATCGCTCATTATGTCAGAAAAATGAGCACTTTGACATCTGTAGGTGGACCTTAATAAAATATGTAATATTTATTGTATATTGAATCGTCATGGGTCTAATTAAAATCAACGAAAGCCCACGAACTGTGTACTCGATCGTAAGTATATATATATGGCAGTATATAATATATATATATACTATACACTAACAATGTATGAATGGTAATCAAACTGAGAACAACAAATGTTGTTATACAAACGATTCGATACATAACAACTGTAAACAATAGATTAAAAATACTTTGTATTAGATTATAAACAAATATTTAGCATTGCATACTATTTATTCCGCCTTTGTTCCATTTGCGTGAACAATTTGACATGTGGCTGCGCTATCAAGAAGTGAACCCACATGTCACTCTACTAAAACGTGTAAGGTAGGTACCTTATAATATTATACCTACACTTTAAACTTCACACCTTTTATTTTAAACGGTGAAGTGATGGTTAAGTGGCCAATACACTTAACCACTTTACCGTTGAAATCATCATCGTTGCTATGGAAATTATGATTGGTACCTATATTTAAATCTTTGAATATACTTACCTACTTTATGTACACATAAGTACCTACTTTTTTCCTGTGTTCATTAAATAAAAATTATAATAAAACCAGCACTATGAGCGTTATTATCTTATCCTGTAACTTGCTAAGTAATAATTAAGTATTGCGACTCCCGAAGTTCATGATAACATGGAGGTATAGGAAAAATAAACTGTATCGGTGTTGCCGCGTTATCATCAAAAAGAATTATTATACTTTATATGTACTTATAGGTATCTGGTATACATATAGGTACTTAAGTATATACCTACTACGAAAAAAATACATATACAATACGAATGTGACTGCGCTTTTGGGCTGTTGAACTCGTTACCCAAGCCATCAGCCATCTTAAAACACGTTGCTACGCAAATAACTTGTTACTAATTTATCACTTGACGCACACTTTAACGGTAATGATTAGCATAAATATAAATAAACATCTATTAGAGTTGTCAACCCTTCCATGATTTATACTCAAAAAATAATAAGTAGTCAATTGTAAAGTTCTGGCTGTTATATGTTTGAAAAATTTAACAAAAGTTATCTGAACAACGCTATCAAGGGCTTTCAATCACAGATCTAATCATCTGTCAAACAAATTATACCTACTGCAATAAGTCAGACAAAAATCGGATTTAAACTGTTCGCTCCCAGAGTTTAATAAAACAACTAGTATCTTCCCTTATTTTATTCTTGATCTGTACATGAAACGGAAATACACGAATCACTACCAAACAAATATCCACGAATATACCTAATTATTATGTTTACTAGGCGCAAGTGTCGTCCGCTCTGCGCCTAGTCGATGGCATAGGTTCCTTGTACCTCTGCATAGACCGCCAACACGCTTTGGCTGAAGCACTATAAGTATCCATGTACTCTGTCCTGCCAGGGTACTCTGCGAACCAAGTCTGTATGGACCTTGGGGCTACTCCCGTGTGGACCTGTCCTGGTGGGTGGATCGTCGGTCTGACTGTGGGGGGGCTGTCGGTGAAGTTCGTGGGATCCTTGTAACAACGCAGCATGCCGAGACGGTGACTCTCCATTGGTATTGGAGCGTTCGATTGTGACGCTGCTATTATTGTTCTATAATCCGTCATTGGGAATGCTGCAAGGAAAAACATTGTATATGTATAGTCGACCATAAAATTACTTTACCACCCTTAGAGTGAATATCGTTTGCACATAACAAAACAATAAGGTCTATTTTTGCTTAAGACCAAGTGGCAGATTGATTATGAGCCTTAGTAAATTTCGACGGTAGTTTTTGTCTAAAGTAGTAAAGCAATTTTATGGTCGACCATACCTATCAGAGGACTGCTTCACTATGACCACATCTAATTTTGGTCAATTGTCATTTATGAGTGTTAATTGAGTTAACCAACTGTTATGGCATGGCACACACGACGGTTTTGGCGTGATTATAAAGTTCCGTCCTTCTAAAAGCTACGATTATCTAGAAACGAATAATGTGAATGGTACCTATATTTTATTTTATTTTATTTACTAATGTAGGAAAACCAACAGCTATAAAATGTATCATAAAGAAATAGAATAAGCATTAGGAAGCCAATCACAGGTTGCAGGTATAAAGTGTCTAATCAAACGCAATAGATGTAATGACCAGAAAAAATAAAGGAACCCCAAACACTGACGACAGACTCTAAGCGATATGCTATTTCATTGTTAGAATTTATACTTAAGTAGTATTTTAAACTTTGACGTGAATTGACGGTTAGAATCCCAGTCCCTAATCTAACTTGGATAATTTTTTAAATCAGAGTTTCTGATCCTGTAGTATTTACAGGTTCCATTATAGTTTAAAACAAACGCATTATTCCTGTTCGGATTAAGAAGCATTAGATACCATTCAACCCTTATGTGAGGCTATAGAATAGAGGATCTACTTAAATACCTATATTGTACATTAAGATTAAATATAAATGGACATGACATAATTGCATTTAAATACCGACTTCTTCCAGTCCATAATTATCAGAACTGAGCACTAGTTGTGGGTTTATCATATAACATAAAAAAATAGTTATTCTTTCCGTTTTTAAATGCCAGATGATTTTATTTGTATAGAACATACCATTCACATTATTCGTTTCTAGGTCGTCCGGTCGTCCGTCCTTCTAAAATCGTAGGTTTTAGAAGGACGGACCTTTATAATCACGTCAAGGCCGTCGTGTGTGTCATGCCATAACATGACATTGAATGTAGAAGGACGGAGGGATAGAGGAAGCCCAAAGAAAAGATGGATGGATTGTGTTAAGGTTGATATGGAAAAGGGAGTGAATGAGCAGGTGACGGCTAATAGGGATGAATGGAGGAAAAGGATAGGCTGCGCCGACCACAAATACATTGGGACAAGAGCAGAAAGATGATGATGAGAACTGCAGCTCTTAGTTAGATACTTACATCTTTTCTTGAACGTGGCTTGATACATCGTTACCATTTTACCATCGAGATCATCACACGGGTGGTCCAAGATATCATTTGTCACATCTACCATCTGTAAAAGAAACATTTGTAAATTGTTTTTTTTTCTACAGATATAACTTAACCTAATAGTATGTAAATCTCGGCATCTCTCTCTTCATCATATTCCTAATTATCTTTATTTCATTGTAACATGTCATCATACTGTTCAATATGCGCATTGACTACTGACTAGCCTTGGCCTTGTTGGAACTTATGAACGCAAGTCTATTTCCTACCCAAGGATACTATTTACCTACTCGATCATCTAGTGAAGATGGAGAACAATTACAGGCTCGCATTAAAATAATTACGGCCAAGACATGGAGTTGAATAACTACTGCTAAACGGCAATAATTGCCGATTCCTACATGCGATAACCTAGACCTTTTAAATACGACATCAAAGAGCGACCATATAAGTAATAATGAATAGTATTTAATGATGAATGCATCATCAAAATGAAAATTATAAGGCTGCCGTAACTTCTAGACACCCTGCGTAGCTTGTGGCCACCCCGCGTAGTATGTAGACACCCCGCGTAGCTCGTAGCCACCCTAAGTAACTTGTAGACACCCTGTTTGGTTTGTAGATCCCCCCACTTAGTATGTGGAATCCCCGCGTAGCTCGTAGCCACCCGTCGTAGCTGTAAACACCCTGCGTAGCTTATAGCCGCCCCGCGTAGCATGTAGATAGCACGCGTAGTTCGTAGCAACCCTTAGTAACATATAGATACCCTGCGTAGCTTGTAGCCGCACCGCGTAGTATATAAACAGCCCGCTTAGCTCGTAGCCACCTTTGGTAGCTTGTAGACACCCTGTATAGCTTGTAGACACCCTGCATAGCTTGTAGCAACCCCGCTTAGCTCGTAGCCACATTTCGTAGACATTACGAGTAGTTGGTAGATAACCCACGTAATTTGTTAGTTAGCACGTCCTCGTTGCTCGTATCGTAGTCGGTATCACGCCTGACTACACTATATATAGTGCAATTTACCTTTCGTCCGTTATTACCTGCTTCCTTAGCTGCTCATAGTCCTGGCATAGCTTCTGTTCCTTCTCTAGGAGTTGTTTGTACTGCTCCACCCTCGGCGAGTAGGAGTGCGCGTCGCAGTGGCAGTACGGCGCCACCGGGGCAGGCCGCTCGATCGGCGTCGCATCTGGGCTCGGCGGCTCGCATGGTCTGCAGAGTACTAGAAGAGTTAACTAGTGTATAACTGCACAAATTAAGCTTCTTACAAGTGAATACCAGATTTCGTCTATAAAATTAAAGGGTCTTTTCCATTTACAGCTCCTATGAATCTTGGATCACGAATTAAAAATGCTTCCTGACTGTAATAAAACAGAGTAGAGAAATTTAAGCCCACTTTGGAACTTAAAAAGCCCTCTTACTGCTGTAAATGTTCTCAAATACCTATATCTTTTCAAAGCCTTAAAGTTTCTCATATTAATAATGTATTGAAAACAACATAAATACAAGAACGTACGTAGATATACTTAGTGCAGTAATGATAATCTTAATGGGAAATAATAATGTTATTTTTAAAAGGCTTGTAAGTATCGCGTCTTGACATACAAGTCACGATTTCATAGATAAATATACCGTTAAGAATTGTATTTTATCACAGTTCCGTCAGTAGTAACTGAGTTACTAATAAATGACGAGTGTAATCAACTAGGTGATACATTTTGCGATAGGTACCTACAATTTACTGTTTACATTTGAACATTGTGACGTCGATATAGCGCATTGACCGATCGGGATTCGAACCGAGGAGATGTAACAAATGCAATGTAAATTGCGAACAATATTTATCTAAATAATAGAATACAATTTTATTGCTTTTGAACCGTTTTTGCCGTTATGTCCATGGTGTAACGTATTAAGTACGTTTTAATTTTTAGGTTTCCTCAATATATATTTTTTTTGTGCGCGGCAATGCATGCAGTGGTGTGAATTGCGTTGCGATTTACCCGAGGTACTTGTGCTGCTTGAAGTAGATACTAGCCTATCTATACAAAGTATGTTCCTACCTAAGTATTATGTTATTTGGCGCAAACAGAACATTTAATACCAGTAAAGTAGGTGCCTATCTTGTGGACCAAGTATCGATTTTCGTTCATTCGAGAGCTCAATGTGGTTTAAATGAGGGTGCGGAGTTGCGGACAGTGCAGTGAAGGCCGCAGCGTGCAGCGGTACCTACAGTGAGGTAAAGGCGATAAGATCGATGACACATGCCAATATTCTGATAAAATTTATTAGTTTGATTGATTTCTACGGTTGATATTTTAGAATGCAGATTTTGCAACAATAACACAAAGGATTTCCGCTGTTGGCGGAAGGAGGCAGGGCGTATCAGCCTTGGAATAATTTGCCTCACCACTTTGTGCTGGGAAGCGGATTGTCATCCCTCCTCACCATCGACTATACTAAATTTCCAATCCCAACCCATTACCAGTGTAAAATAAAATTCTAGTAGTCCAAAATTAATTCCTACCACAAATTGTAGAGCGGAGTCACAAGAAAATAATTGATTGCTCTAACAATGTTCTTAGGCATTTCTATTGATATTGATAATGTATTAACATACTTTCCAACTACGGGTTTCGAAAACGGCCATTGGAAATCGTTAGTTGTTGTAGTCTTGAAATCCATGGTGTTTCAGTTTTTTTCTGAAAGTAAACAGATTTTTATTTTGTTTGAAACATTATCCGTCAAATTACCAATAAATGTCATTAACATAGCTCACTCACCTCAATATAAAACGTTAATATTTTTGAGATTTATTATAACCACCTTAGCTAATTGACACCCTACATAATTTAGTATTGCTTTTGAAGCCAAAAATTTGATCTGTAACAAAATTTCTTCAATGAGGGAAGATAAAAACATTTTTGAAGTTTTACGTTTTTTTTCTCCTTTTGACGGCCATATCAAAAAGTAGACAGTGATAATCAGTAATAATCTGTTCAAGAAGTTGAATTCATGTTTATGGTTTTTTTTTGTAAGCATCCATTTGCGAAGATAATGTTTTGTGGGAATGTAGGTCCTGACACCGAAATACAAAATATTGTTTTTCCGGTGTACTTTAGTCAATCTGTTATTAAATTACAAAGCACCCACGTAATAATTAATACTGCATCACTCAGTGTGTACTGAATCTTATTTCTTTGTGATGCAGAACTTTTTAAATGTCGCTGTCGTTTAAAAAAATAGTTTACACATACCAAAACGGCTGTTTTAAGTGGCAATATATTGTATTCATACAATAACCTCTAAAGGGTTACATATTATAATATTACACTAATTATTTATAACTTAATAACATTTTGTGTTTAAATATGACCAGTGTCATAAAATTTGTGGTAACTTGAAACATTTTAGACTTCATAATGGTAGTTTCTACCTACTCAAATGGCAACATCAAACCACCAAACTTCAAATTCCGTAGCTGTCAGCATCGTTGTTTTCCTGTCATCCGTCATCAAATCAGCTGTGTATCACACACAGAGAACATGTAACATAATAAATGTGCGTATTAAAATTATTGGTGTGAAAATGTCCACTGAGACATCTGATAAAAAATCAACTCAATGTTTATGATAAATTCACGGTGGAAGAGACATGGCGCGCCGGAGGAGCAGCGGCATCACGAGCCTGGGGTTTAACCAGGATCAAGGTTTGTGTTACTTCCTAGTTCGTCAACCTGAGTTCTTTGTTCTCAGGTGGTGTTAGTATTAATCACAATACGGATGAGCTAAGTGTGTTTAGGACGTGAGGTTTGGCGGTGGCGGTGTCCGCGTGGAGCGTGCTGCGTCGCAGGCACAGGCACAGCGCGGAGCTTCCCTCGCCACGCTCGCTCGCGTAGCTGCGCTCTCCACGTGTTGTTTATATTTTTAGTAGTGCGCCCACGCGCAGTTTCCATTCTTCGCGAATTCGCTCGCTATTGTTTGGGCGTTGGTTTGCTTTGCCTTCGAACTTACGTATGTACTTGTAACTAAAAACGCAATTTTCGTTCGTTTTTATCGACGTCATAGTTTCTATTGTTTTGATAAACAGCTGTTATATGTTTTGATTAATGGAAAATGTGGAATTACTTTCTGCTGCAACAATACAATATAATAACAGATGCTAATATCACACTGTTATGAATTAATTTACATATAAATAATCCTTATACTGTCACAAAAACAAATCTATAATTACTTTATCAAAGCACAATAGCCCACTCATCATAATTAATGCAATTCAAAAAGTCTTATTAGATAAAGTATCTCTTTGTTCTACATATATTATATCTTGGGTTACTATTAGTCATAGTTCACTTTGTAATGTTCATGTTATCTTGCAGGCTGCTTCACATGCTGCCTAAAAACCGGCTTGCGCGTCTACAATGTGGAACCACTCGTCGAGAAAGCTCACTACAGTAAGTACTGCTTTAAAGTCAGTATTTAGAAGAGTCCATGGAGTTGCCTGCGTTATTCCCAAGGCCTAATCAAGGCAACCCTATAAGTATTTGAAACCATAAGTTAGTTTGTCAAGGTTTGATGTATGAAAGTGTTCATAATGCATATCGGTACAATGTTTGATGCCTGTAATTTTTAAAACAGTATTATAAATACTACCGAGGTTAATATTATTTTATTATACATAATATACTCATTTTGGTATAACTAGAGTACCAAAATGAGTGAATACTGAAATTAAAATATTACCTTGTTAAGTATATTTACCTGGTCCACAGTCGCATGCAACCGACTAAAAGAGGGGGGAGGCCTTTGCTTAATTTTGGGACAGTTCGGGCTAAAATAATAATAAGTATATTTATTTGCAACATCCAAGTGTGTTGTATGGACTACTCTACTAGTTAGATTAAGTCTGTTATAACTGTGATTTTATTGTACCTATTGCTTGGTGATGTATCATGTAATAATGTATAATAAGTATACAGTAATTATGTGTATACATATATAACAGTAACATACAATTTATATTTTACTTGTATATTTGCATTAATAAATATTAAATTAGGTATATCTATCCTTGAAAATATTTTAACTGTTTCTCAGAGGAAAAATACAAACATAGGTACATAACATATATAAAGTATATAAACTTACCATTTGCTTTAAGTAAAACTAAATTAATGTGGGGAACAGAAAAAATATATAATCCATCCATGAAATTCCCACTGCAGAGCATGGTTTCTTATTGGAAAGTTTGATTCTAGGGGATAACTGAATACTTATACTTTTATATTATTTATTATTTTATCTGAGTGTAAACAATTGTTGATGAGCCTAATAAATAAAATAAAAAATAATTTGATACATTATAGGCCTGTTACACAACCTCTAGATATCCACTAACCGTTGGATAAATTAACAAATGAAACAACATCTGAAGAAATGAAATGAAATAACTTTAAAATATACAATAACAATATAGAATAAATGGAATAACAGTAAGACTAAACTACTTTATTCAAGGTTTGTGTGTTGTGTTGATTCAGTTTAAAATGTTTTAAATTATTATTTCCAGTGTTAAAAAAAATGTTATCATTGCTTTTCTAAAAGAAGTAATTTCCCATAGAAAGTTGCTAATATACATAATAAAAAAAATATGTTTTATTAAGTCTCGCCTGTTCTTCGGATAAAGATGGGTAGAGTTGTAAGCAGGAAATAATTTGTAGTTACTTTGTAAATAACAACTCATAAAATCACCTGATTTTTAAGTCAATGCCCTGCAGTGTTACCTACTCATCGAAAATAAAGTTTAACATAATAGTTTACTTAAATACTTATGTACCTACTTTTGATTTTTTGATGTTGTAAAAATGATTGACCATAAAATGGCTACGACTAAGGTTTTATAAATAGGAATGTTAATGTGGTACGTACATAATACAAAATTAACATTTTCGAATCGCACTATCGATGTAAATTATTTAACATTTCTGAACTTTACAGATACTTACACAGTAGGTGCATACCTAACCGACAAACCTTGTAGTTCGAATTTCAGTTAAGAATCGGGGCTTTATCTTTATTGAAATAAATATCAATGCAAATGGTGACAAATTCCATTATTGTAACATGTGCCCAGCATGCTAAAAAATCAGGAGAGGTACCTAGCTAATTCTTCAGTATTTAAATTAAATATTAAACTACTTTTTTGAACTACTTAGTTCATATTTTCCCAATTCTGGGCTAAGGCCTCTACATATTAAAATACTTAGTTATACTAAAATACTTAGTTTATATTGTTGCGCCTTCGTTAAAAGACGCAACAATATGTATAAACTATTAATCTACTTATACTTAGCGAAAGTATAATAATTATCAGCCATTTATGTATTTATTTATCTGTAGGTACCTATTTATCATATTTATCTGAGTACCTAACGATCTTGTCTTGTGTAGTATCTATTATTATTGTAGTATATAGCAACAAAGTAAAAGGTAAGATATACCTACCTACTTAAATAAAAACATGACCTTGCTTTTGCTTTCTATCTTATCTTTGTTTGTAATGAATGAAGAGACATGCCAATTCCAAATTAATTATCAATCACCTAAAAAGCAGACTAAATTTTATCAGTAATCACTTATGTCGAATAAAATTTTACCAAGTCTAATGACTTTCCCACGTACCGACGCGCGACGTTCGCAGTGACCATTCCAAATGAAAAGTACGTAGGAAGTGTGAATGAACTTCTAAATTTAGCCCGTTCTGGTGATCTTTGATTGAAATCTTATCCTAATCTGAACTTGGTCCAACAGTTCGCGATAATTTATTGATTTTTAATTACGTTTTTGCAGTAAATAGGTATACATAAATAGGGAGTGTCCCTAAACTAAATCTCCCGATGTCTGCAAATTTTTTACAATATCTAAATCTTGGTCATGTTTTATATAAAAAAATAGAATTTGTTTAGAAATTTCTCTCAATGTTATCTTAAAATCACTACATAGTATAAAACAAAGTCGCTTCCGCCGTCTGTCTGTCCCTATGTATGCTTAGATCTTTAAAACTACGCAACGGATTTTGATGCGGTTTTTTTAAATAGATAGAGTGATTCTTAAGGAAGGTTTATATGTATAATAACATACCACGCGGGCGAAGCCGCTGGCGGGAAGCTAGTAATTTAATAATAATAATTATATTTATTAATAATAACCCACATAAAAACGCATTTCCATGTCCCATGAAAACATTTCACGATTGCAAGAAATGCAAACAATGCGTCTATAGTATTACTTACAATATAGATACTTAAATGTTATCTGCTGCATACGTAATCAATCTCGGTCAAGTGGTATGACTCAGCAGTCGGCGATCAGTAGATCCGCTGAAGAAAACCAGTTGTTTCTGTTACATGTCTGAACTTGTGCATATATTAAATACTTATACCTATTGTTACTGTAGGTACTCGCTTATTGTACATAGATATAAAAGCCTACTCTAAAACTACAGGGCACGTTTAACGTTTTCTAAAATCTCCAAACGACTGTCCTACTTCCAAATTATGAATTTAACGATAACTAAAAGGGGATAAATGATAGGGGGAGAAGGGGGGCGTAACGTGCGCCAACACCCTATAAATTAAGTGGTAAGTAGTGATAGACAAAGGTGTAGGGTGCGGGGCCAATGATATCATAAAGGACTTAGCTTGATTTTTCATTGTTCAATAGAAAAGCATTCCGCCCTTTCCCAGACTCGCTTTCCTGGCCGTTGAACTCATAGCTCAAAGGTTGAGCTAACGTTAAAATAACAGTTCCATCAATTGTTTTAGAAACAAGGACAGAGAGTTACGAGTTCTATTTTAGTAATGCGTTATTTGTAGCTAATCTCTACTGAACGTAAGGTCTGGATTCGATTCCCAGGTCTTTAGCAACGTTTTATTACATGGGACCGGCAAACTATGGGTGTATAGCAGTACACCTCTGCCTAACCCTTCGGGAATGTATGTTTTATATCCTACTAGCTTTCCGCCAGCAGCTTTCCGCCGCGAGGTTAGGGTATTTCTTATTACTTTCATCCCCTATTTCAACCCCTTCCACCCCCCTTTTCGCAATAAAAAGTAGCCTATATCCTTTCTCAGGCTCTAGACTATCTCTGTACCAAATTTCATTTAAATCGGTTCAGTAGTTTTGGCGTGAAACCGCGACAGACAGACAGAGCTACTTTCGCATTTATAATATTAGTTAAGATTTTTATATCTTGCTATTTAGCTAATACTATTTTAACGGCAACCCGGTAGTAGTATATCATGTTTTGCTAAATAAAATGTTAATGAGAATCGTCAGCCATCCATATTTATTCCGCTACCAACAACAGTACCTCGAATTCACGAACAACGTGCTTCGCATTACGTATTCTGCTTAGTTTGTACAATTCTAAGGTCATGGTTGTATACACAGGAGTGTGGATGAAGTCGACATTGTTGACATACACTTGATTATATTTTTCCGTATTTGTTGAGCAAATAAGTCACGAAATACGAATACAATGTGGAGGCGGCTCACAATCAGAGCGTGAGAATTATTCAGTTCATTAGAGGACTACTGATAAATAGAATTACTAATAACATTTTGTAAATATAAATATCTGCTATTGGCATCAGCGCTTTTTGTAAAAAAAATAGGTACGTATAATGTGAATCATTTAAAGCATAAATACACGGATTAATGACGAGTTGATGACGCAAAACTTTTTATGCGCAATATTATATTGCGGCTTAATATTTGGTCTTGATCTAGCTAACTGTCCATAAGTAGGTACACGTGTATTCTAATAACATAAATTTACATACAATACAATACAATAACACAAATACAAAAGTTTTCAGCAAATATCAGCTGAAAACAAATTTCTATAACAGTAACACCTCATCATTTCAGTCAGGTTTTAATAGATTTAGCTAACATTAAAAAACTCTGTCTTAAATTTCTTAACTCATACACAGCGTCGTAGGAAGTGTAGGTACCGACGAGTGTTTTATTGTCTTTGGTTACTACGCTAGAACTAGACGAAGAACGCGGTATCAATTCAAAGAATGCACAACAACTAAGAGTGGCTTGGATGAGAGTTGCTCATTTTGTCTGCCTTATTAAAATACTAGCTTTTCGCCAGGGGTTTCGCCCGCTATCCAACGGGAACCATACATTTTACTAGGATAAAAAGTAGCTTATGTGCTATTCCAAACTATAATCTATCTCTGTGCCAAATTTCATCCAGATCCTTTCAGTAGTTTTTGCGTGAAAGAGTAACAAACATCCATCCATACGTACATCCATCCATCCATCCTAACTGTCACGTTTATAATAATTATTAGTACGATGTAATTAATCAATTATTTCAAAGGCCACCAGGGCATAGATGTCACATAAAGAGACATTATTTTTGCCACATAAGACGATGTCTTAGCAGCGACACCCACGCGATAGAGCTGTTTCTACGGCATACATCCTTAATTGTCAGTGTTCCATTTTTTTTCTCTTTCGTTCTTATACAGTACGATTCAAACTTAATGGCGCCTGGCGGCTCGGAAGTTAGCTACTCGCTGCGCAGTACCCCATCTGTCACCCCTGCTGTCACAAAAAAAATTGTTACTGCGCAGCGACTGCCTCATGTTCCGAGCCGCTATTAAGTTTGAATCGTACTGTACAGTTCTCGCCAAACTTATTGTCCGGCTTTAATTACTTTTGTCCGGGTTGAAGTTAGCTCGTGCTAACTTCAACCCGGCCGTAAAAATCGGAGAAAGAATAATATTTACGGTTGAAGTTAGGTCTTGCCAATTTCAACCCGGACAATCAGTTTGGCGTGAATTGTTCACTTCGACCAGCCATTTAGCCCTGCAGAAAGATTTACTTATCAAATTCTGATTTGTCCACCTTCAGGCAAGGAGGAGCTCGGCGATGTGTCCCTCTGCGAGATGGTGTTCCGCACCAACTGGCTGCTGGTGGTGAAGGCGCGCCGCCCCTGCAGCCTGATGCTGCTTGACGACCAGCAGCGCGCGTTCAAGGCCGAGGTGCTCTTCAAATCGCCTATCAGAGCGCTCAGAGCCAGGAAGGATAAGTAAGTTTTAGGAATGTGTGCGCGTGAATCCATTCCAATCCAATTCAAGTAACTGTACACCTGCCTCGTTGGTCTAGTGGTTTCAAGTGCAACTGCTACGCTAGAAGTCCTGGCCTCTTGGGTTCGATCCCCGGAACGAGCAGTGTTGTTGGATTTGTGAAATTCCCAGAAGCAGCTCGGAGTCTGGATTTGTACCCGGTTGATGGCAATAGGCTCGTCCCCTATTACCTTGGACATAAACATACGCGCGAAAGGTGGGTGTACATTAGTACGCCTCTGCCTACCCCTTCCGGGAGGGAATACAGACGTGATGGTATAGTAAAATTTGGCAAAGAGATAGATTGCTTCCTGAGAAAGGATAAGTATTGTTTTTTTTTCATTCTTTGGCGCTATTGGGATTAAGTGAAACGCGGGCAACAGCTATGTGTGTGTGTGTGTGTGCGTGTGCGTGTGCGTGTGTGTGTGTGTGTGTGTGTCTGTCTGTGGCATCGAAGCTCCCGAACGGATGAACCGATTTTGATTTTGTTTTTTTTATTTGAAAGGTGAATTAGTCGGGAGTGTTCTTAGCTATATTTGATGAAAATCGGTCCAAGATGGCCGCGATATTTTTTCACAACTCCCTCAATATGGGTATCAAATGAAAGGTCTTAACTAGTAGAATACTATACACTATGATAAATTTCAAATCCAAGATGGCCGCCACCACAAAAAGGCATTACATTTCGTGTCGGGGGTATTCAAAATTTTTAATTTAGGTTATGTTATATTTATTAGTATTTAACTTCGCACCATCTCTTATCTCTTTCTGTCCAGAAAGACTTCGTTTTCATCAGAATTCTTTTAAAGCCTTATTGTCTTTCTAAAATTAGGTATTTTACACTCATGACTGACCATTCATAGCCTAAGTACATAAATAAGATTTGCTAATTAATACGTTTTAAAGAAAAACAAAAGGATAACTTACTCTCTGTAATGTCATTTAACATGATGATCCTAATCTTATTTACGACAGACTAAACAAAACGGTCTTCAGAATAAGGACTCAATACACTAAATCTAGTAATACCTTGCGTAAACTAATCGGTAACAAGTTCAATTGAGTTGAGTAGTATTTGCATATGAACTACGTCGAATATGCAACCAAACGTGATAGGCACAGCTGGGCTAGACGTTAATAAACGTATATATCGAATTTAAAACGATAAGATAACGATAACCTTCACCGAATAACCTAGTAAATTGTAAAATATTGACGTTTTATATCTTAAATATCAATGTCTGGTTTTTTATTGAAGAACGTTAGGATTAGAACTACCTACTACTACCTACACTAGGATTTTTGTTCTATGCGTTTACAATACCTACACAAATACATAGGCCCCATAAACCGATCGATAATAACAACAATAACAGGAGAGGTAGGGCGCAGCCATTTATGGCTCAAATCTGGAGCAGCCCATCTGGGGAAGTACCTCCACTTTACAGAAAACAAGCAGCCAAATAACACACTTTATTGTGTGTTGTGTTCCTGCAGTGAGTAAGGTCGCCAGAGCTCCTTCTGAGGATGCGCTGCGCTGGCAGTAAGAGAAATATTCCCTCAAACTGTCGGCGCAGTGAATCCTCCATAAACCTCTAAGAGGTTTTTCGGGTCGGCAACGCGCGAGTGATACCCCTGGTGTTGCAAGCGTCCATAGGCTATGGTAACCGCTTACCATCAGGCGGGCCGTATGCTTGTTTGCCACCTTAGTGGTATAAAAAAAATATACAAATTTTTGTTCCGTGCGAGTATAGAACCCACAACTAGTGGCGCAGAAGCTGACTGCCACTATGTCAAATGTACCTTCGATTTGGTGGATCAAAAATCATTTTTTTATTATCATTCATTACTATTATTATTATTATTTCGCCAAATCCTGTCCGTCCTTGACTGAAAATTAATTTATAAATTTAAAATAATGTATGCTATTACGACTAGCGAACTCTCAACACTATTTCATAAATACTACATTCACCATTTAGAAATATGTACGTAGATTGTAGGTATAATGCAATAAGATGATATTAAACCTGTTTAGAGGTCATTGCACTTTCACCTGTAGGTAGGTACAATTCAAGGAAGCTAGCCAGAATTAATAACCTCGTATTATTACGGCTCGTCATCATATACAGACAGAATTACAGGGATTTCAGTGAAGGTAAAGTACGGCAGGATAGTTCTAAATCTAATGTAAATAAAATTCAAAGGAAAAGAGCTTCGATCAATTCGAAGGAAAAGAGACATAGGGCCTGTTTTACCATCTTCTAGTAAGTTCCCATTAGATTATTTGGCAGATAGTTTCATAAAAAAAGGCAATTTTTTAATTTATCCAGAGGTTAGCGGCTATACAGAGGTGACGACACAGGCCCATAATGTTTAAGAGCATTGACAGGAAAAGGGTATCAAAGATTTTAAAACACAAGCAGTTATCACTCGGCCTACAATACAATCCATGACATATAGGTACACATCGGTAGATGGACACGATAAAATCGCAATCTAGTAACCATAAAAATGTGCTCAGGATTAAGATTTTTTGTATGGAAATGTTCCTAATAGCCACTCAACTTTTAAATCTCTACCTACAAAAATATCATTCATCATCAAATTAAATTGGATAAGGCCTTTGCCCCGCAGTGGGACAATTATAGGCTAATATTATTAACAAAGTAACGGGTGATCGTAAGACATATTAATTAGCAGCTCGGAGTCTGGATTTGTACCCGGTTGATGGCAATAGGCTCGTCCCCTATTACCTTGGACATAAACATACGCGCGAAAGGTGGGTGTACATTAGTACGCCTCTGCCTACCCCTTCCGGGAGGGAATACAGACGTGATGGTATAGTAAAATTTGGCAAAGAGATAGATTGCTTCCTGAGAAAGGATAAGTATTGTTTTTTTTTCATTCTTTGGCGCTATTGGGATTAAGTGAAACGCGGGCAACAGCTATGTGTGTGTGTGTGTGTGCGTGTGCGTGTGCGTGTGTGTGTGTGTGTGTGTGTCTGTCTGTGGCATCGAAGCTCCCGAACGGATGAACCGATTTTGATTTTGTTTTTTTTATTTGAAAGGTGAATTAGTCGGGAGTGTTCTTAGCTATATTTGATGAAAATCGGTCCAAGATGGCCGCGATATTTTTTCACAACTCCCTCAATATGGGTATCAAATGAAAGGTCTTAACTAGTAGAATACTATACACTATGATAAATTTCAAATCCAAGATGGCCGCCACCACAAAAAGGCATTACATTTCGTGTCGGGGGTATTCAAAATTTTTAATTTAGGTTATGTTATATTTATTAGTATTTAACTTCGCACCATCTCTTATCTCTTTCTGTCCAGAAAGACTTCGTTTTCATCAGAATTCTTTTAAAGCCTTATTGTCTTTCTAAAATTAGGTATTTTACACTCATGACTGACCATTCATAGCCTAAGTACATAAATAAGATTTGCTAATTAATACGTTTTAAAGAAAAACAAAAGGATAACTTACTCTCTGTAATGTCATTTAACATGATGATCCTAATCTTATTTACGACAGACTAAACAAAACGGTCTTCAGAATAAGGACTCAATACACTAAATCTAGTAATACCTTGCGTAAACTAATCGGTAACAAGTTCAATTGAGTTGAGTAGTATTTGCATATGAACTACGTCGAATATGCAACCAAACGTGATAGGCACAGCTGGGCTAGACGTTAATAAACGTATATATCGAATTTAAAACGATAAGATAACGATAACCTTCACCGAATAACCTAGTAAATTGTAAAATATTGACGTTTTATATCTTAAATATCAATGTCTGGTTTTTTATTGAAGAACGTTAGGATTAGAACTACCTACTACTACCTACACTAGGATTTTTGTTCTATGCGTTTACAATACCTACACAAATACATAGGCCCCATAAACCGATCGTTAGGTCATATAATAACAACAATAACAGGAGAGGTAGGGCGCAGCCATTTATGGCTCAAATCTGGAGCAGCCCATCTGGGGAAGTACCTCCACTTTACAGAAAACAAGCAGCCAAATAACACACTTTATTGTGTGTTGTGTTCCTGCAGTGAGTAAGGTCGCCAGAGCTCCTTCTGAGGATGCGCTGCGCTGGCAGTAAGAGAAATATTCCCTCAAACTGTCGGCGCAGTGAATCCTCCATAAACCTCTAAGAGGTTTTTCGGGTCGGCAACGCGCGAGTGATACCCCTGGTGTTGCAAGCGTCCATAGGCTATGGTAACCGCTTACCATCAGGCGGGCCGTATGCTTGTTTGCCACCTTAGTGGTATAAAAAAAATATACAAATTTTTGTTCCGTGCGAGTATAGAACCCACAACTAGTGGCGCAGAAGCTGACTGCCACTATGCCAAATGTACCTTCGATTTGGTGGATCAAAAATCATTTTTTTATTATCATTCATTACTATTATTATTATTATTTCGCCAAATCCTGTCCGTCCTTGACTGAAAATTAATTTATAAATTTAAAATAATGTATGCTATTACGACTAGCGAACTCTCAACACTATTTCATAAATACTACATTCACCATTTAGAAATATGTACGTAGATTGTAGGTATAATGCAATAAGATGATATTAAACCTGTTTAGAGGTCATTGCACTTTCACCTGTAGGTAGGTACAATTCAAGGAAGCTAGCCAGAATTAATAACCTCGTATTATTACGGCTCGTCATCATATACAGACAGAATTACAGGGATTTCAGTGAAGGTAAAGTACGGCAGGATAGTTCTAAATCTAATGTAAATAAAATTCAAAGGAAAAGAGCTTCGATCAATTCGAAGGAAAAGAGACATAGGGCCTGTTTTACCATCTTCTAGTAAGTTCCCATTAGATTATTTGGCAGATAGTTTCATAAAAAAAGGCAATTTTTTAATTTATCCAGAGGTTAGCGGCTATACAGAGGTGACGACACAGGCCCATAATGTTTAAGAGCATTGACAGGAAAAGGGTATCAAAGATTTTAAAACACAAGCAGTTATCACTCGGCCTACAATACAATCCATGACATATAGGTACACATCGGTAGATGGACACGATAAAATCGCAATCTAGTAACCATAAAAATGTGCTCAGGATTAAGATTTTTTGTATGGAAAGTTCCTAATAGCCACTCAACTTTTAAATCTCTACCTACAAAAATATCATTCATCATCAAATTAAATTGGATAAGGCCTTTGCCCCGCAGTGGGACAATTATAGGCTAATATTATTAACAAAGTAACGGGTGCTCGTAAGACATATTAATTAGTTTTGATTCGCGATGAGTCATTAAATAACATTGCGCATGACTTGTATTAATTTTCATGCGGCGATTTTCAGTACTACGCATTAGAGGGAGTTTATAGTCCATTACCTACTTTTTATAAACATAGTATATAATTATGCTGTATTGTATTTTTAAACAGTCAATATTTACTTACTTTTAATATTAATTTTGGAAATTGTCGAAAATCGATAAAATATCCATACCTAAATTGGTGACCAATTAATAATCAACTAAGTATACTTATCTCAATTTTTGGAACGGTATTGCGATGAGCATGGTTTGGTTTTCAAAAGGTAATTTAGTTTGTCGTAAAACCCTGAAAAAATACACTTGTTTTTATTCTCCATATTCTCAAACTAGGACTTAAAATATATTTCTTTCTTTTTTTGTAATAAGGCGACTCATTTCAAACCTAGGCTACCTAGAACTTAGAATAGATATATAAAAAAGTATTGGCCATATGTTCTGGCTTCTGGTTCTGGAATACGCATAGTTTAAACAAAATTTTGTTTTAATATGCTAAATGTTCTCAGGTGGCTCAGACCAGTCTAGACGAGGTACCTATTCTATATCTATGGTCATCAATATGTTGTTCCATCGCCAGGGTAGCGGTGGTCTTATCGTCCAGCATCCAGGTGCTGTCGCTGCCGTCCCTGACGCGCGTGGCGCTGGTGCGCACGCGGCTGGGCGCGCGGCCGCTGTGCGCGCTGGCCAGCGATCCCACCGCGCCGCACCTGCTCGCCGCGCCTGCGCATCGAAAAGGATCGCTGCAGCTACTCGTATGTATATCTAATCATTTTAATGAGGAACAACTGGACTGGTAGCTTTTCAGCGACTCTCTCTCATCAGAGAGAACTGTGTGGTTACGGAGTACAGTTTTTTATATATATTTTTGTCCGGCTTGAAGGTGGCACGTGCTAACTTAAACAAGGTCGTAAAAATCGCAGAAAGAAAAATATTGGACTAAATATTGAAAGCTAAAGTCGCAGGCTGTCGTTTTAAATAATTTAAATCCAATATTTTTCTTACTCCGATTTTACGGCTGGGTTTGAAGTTAGCTCGTGACACGACAGCTTCAACCCGTACAATAAGATTGGCGAGAACTACCCATGACGGGGCCGTAAAATAAAGAAAATGTTACATTGCATAAATTTTAAGGAAGAATGAGACCACTGAGGATCTAGAAGTCAAAAATACTCACTATGTCAAAGGCTGCTATTACCTATACTTGCCTAATCTAATATCCTACAACATCGTTTCCAGGACGTGACGCGTGCGGTGAAGGGCGCCCACTCTTCGTCTCCGGCCGTGATGGGCTGCCACCAAACCGAGCTGGTCTGCCTGAGTCTGTCCGCCAATGGGGCGAGACTAGCCACAGCGTCTGAACGGGGCACCATCATCAGGGTGTGGGATACCTCTACCAAGCATATGCTGCACGAACTGAGACGCGGCTCTGACTATGCTGACGTGTACTGGTGAGTCTTACTATATAAGTTCTCGTTTCCAAAGGCTTCAAATTATATTGGAAGGTGAAGACAATTTTATATGACATTTAATTATGCTAGCACACTAGAGTCAACTATAGAATTTCCATTAAAATCAATCCCCAAACGCCTGAATTACTATTTGGATTTATGATGGTAGAAGAGGACCCGTCACGTCACGTCACCCGCCAGTTCGCTTCAGGAATGCTACAAACTTGGTTCGGCGTAGTAATTACTAGACATTTTCGGCTTTCATTCCACTCGTGCCGATGGGGAAAACTGAAAATCTCAGCATTGAAATGATGAAATTATATTTTTTTCTGCAAATAGGTCTTTCAAGGACACTTTTACAAGTCATATTTTTAAGCTAGATGGCTCCGGAATTTCCCTATCGACGACCTGTGAGAAGAAACTCTGAAACAAACTCAGGGAATCATTTTCCCGAACATAAATGTTTTTTACATATAGTCGATTTGTGCCGATAATGATCGAGTCCTGACCGTCACAATAACGATGTTGTAGTATAAACTTCAACCCGTCGGGCTCGCTGGTGTGCTGCGTGTCGGACAAGGGCACGCTGCACGTGTGGGCGGCGCGCGGCGCGTGGCCGCACGTGGCGGCGGCGCGCGCCAGCCCCGACACGCGCGCGCTCTGCGCCTTCGCCGACGACAACACCGCCGTCTGTACGTACTCTAACATACCTATATTCATTATAACATTATAACGTCCCACATACTCTAACATACTATATTAATTATAACGTCGTACATACGCTAACATACTACATTAATTATAACGTCGTACATACGCTAACATACTACATTAATTATAACGTCGTACATACGCTAACATACTATATTAATTATAACGTCGTACATACGCTAACATACTACATTAATTATAACGTCGTACATACGCTAACATACTATATTAATTATAACGTCGTACATACGCTAACATACTACATTAATTATAACGTCGTACATACGCTAACATACTATATTTATTATAACGTCGTACATACGCTAACATACTATATTTATTATAACGTCGTACATACGCTAACACACTATACTTATTATAACATTTTTTCGCCATAATAATCTAAGGGCCATTTTCCTGTCACACGGATTTGCGCCCGCATGCGTGACAAACCCGCTTGCGTGTGCAAATCCGCGTGACAGAAAAGGGCCCTTACATAAGTACTTTAATTATAACATTATACCATTATAACACCGTACGTACTCTAACATACTATGTTCATTATAACATTATAGCGAGAATTAGCGAGTCCCGACTGACGGCACACAGAAACTCTACCACAATTTACTATTCCTATACCACTGAACAGATATGCTAGCTAGTATGAATATAAATGTGTCGTGCTTTCACGACAAAACGATTGAACTGATTTAAATGAAATTTGGTACACAGATAGTCTAGAGCCTGAGAAAGGACATAAGGCTGCGGCTCATAGGCGAAGCCGCTGGCGGTATCCTAGTATGGATAGAAACAACAACAATATCCAACACATACCCAATTACCCAGTCTTATGATCAGTTATTTCGCAGCATGACGATACATAATCACCTGATGCATTATATCAGACCACGAAGGTCGTATGTCACACATCGAATGACTAGTAAAAGTGCAGTATACATATAAATAAATTGCGTGACTATAAGTACCTACCTTTTATAATAATGGTCTAAGGCTGAGATTCAGAGAAGAGACTCAGCATGAACTTACGCTTCCGTGTGTCAAATTGTAATACAAATTTGACATACGGAAGCCTTACTTTACGCTGAGCATCGTCTCTGAATGTTAGCCTAAATGACACTTCGTTTTAACAACCTAGTTAGTCAGGTGTTATTAAAAGGGCAGTTTAATTTTTCAAAGTGATCTCTATTTGTTTGATATTCTAAAGTCCAAAGATTTTTTTTATTTACACAGATACACGCAAAATTACTTACCATCACGCCTGTATTCCCCTAAATGTTAGGCAGATGTGTACAGTTCGGCTTGAAGTTGGCTAACTTCGGCCCGGCCGTGAAATCGGAGAGAAAAATATTGACGACTTGAGCTTTTGAAATATTTTTTCATTCAGGCAGGACTAAAAGATTGTCAAGCCTGTAGGTTACTAATATACTCTCACAGTTCACCGGTATATTTAGGCCCCATGATGTAATAAGGGGCGAGCCTATTGCTGTCAAGCGAGCACAAATCCAGCCTCCGAAACTATTCAAATTTCATAGAAAACCCCAGCAACACCGCTCGACCACTAGCGTAGCAATCGCGCTTGGGACCTTTAAACCAACAAGACGGTCAGACACAAAATTCCTATGACTAAAATGTTGCTTATAATTGCAGTGATATGTGAGGATGGCACTTTCCACAAGTTCACGTTTGCAGCCGAGGGCAACTGTCATCGTAGCGACTTTGAATACTTTCTACAGGTCTGTATACATTACTTAATTAATTTATAAATATTCTTGTACAATTATAAACATTCATTTCTATTATTAGCTTTCTATGTTCTAAATCGGATAAGTAGTTTCATAGATAACCTTCTAAAAAAATACAAAATTACAAAGTTTACCCTTTTTTGTTATAAATTAGTCTAGGAGCTGGAAATGTTATAAGCAGCTATAGGGAATATGCGTCTGACTTAAAAAAAGGTCAAATATTTTTTTTTATGAACTTTATCGTTTTAGAATTATGTCTATGTAGATATTTTTTTATATTATTTCTTTTATGATGAGAAAATAATTATTAAAAAGTCCAAAAAAAACTGTTGGAAATTCAAATCACTTGAAACGCTACACTATCGGTCAAATGGAATATGACGTCAAAGTCTACTAAAACAGTGTCTGTTGTACGTGGTTGTTTGGTTGAGAGAACGTAGACTTTGACGTCTCGGCAAGCGCGCCAAAATCGCGGGTGTTTAAAATGCCAATATCTGTCTCATAATTTAATAAATTTTTTTTGTTACTTAATTTTAGTTTTAAGGAGCTGGATTTTTTTTTACGGCTACATAACGATATAAAGTATCGTTTGAAAAAAAAAAAAAAAGTGCATATTCCCTATTCTAGAGATTTTACAGTAGGTATTCTAGGTACGATATTAATTTGTATGTTATATTTTTATTGTATAACTCATTGAAAAGTGAGTACTTGGTCTTCAATGCCCGCGGTAAGTGTCCGGCAAGTGTGCCCTCAATAAAATTAAACGGTATTGAGCTCAAGAGGGTTTACCAGTTTAAATATCTCGGACATTATGTTACCGAGGGTCTGGATGACCAAGAAGATATTGAGAGGGAGCGGAGGGCATTGGCGATTCGGAGTAACATGGTGGCCCGCAGATTTGCTCGGTGTAGTAATAAAGTAAAAATCACACTCTTCAAAGCATATTGTCAGACATTCTACACGAGCAGCCTGTGGGTCAGTTACACTCAGAGATCTCTCAATGCGCTCCGCGTCCAATACAACAATGGCTTTAGGATGCTATTGGGGCTGCCCCGCTTCTGCAGTGCATCGAGCATGTTTGCTGAAGCAAGAGTAGATGGTTTCCACGCCATCATCCGTAAGCGTGTCGCGTCGCTGTTGCGTAGAGTGAGGGGCAGTACTAATGGTATCCTAAAGGTCATTGCGGATAAGTATGACTCCGTGATAATGAAGGAGTTCATTCGAGTCCATATGAAGTAAAGTTTCGGGTATAAACTTGTACATACTATACTAACATAGACTAAGTAAAATTGTTACTAACAAAAGATGGATTTTGTCTGAATAAATAAATTTATTATTATTATTATTATTAATTTGCCTTTATATGTATTCCAGGTGGGAGACGACGACGAATTTCTGCAATGATGTTTTTTTAATATTAAATTGACTATGGAAGATATAGTTACGCCTATAATAAGTGATAACACAGTGAAAAGTGATGTTATATATAGTAATATAATTATAAATAACATTCTAACGTTACAACGCTTAATTTGAAATTCGTGATAATTTCAGTAAATATAAATAATAATATATAAAGTTTTGAACTGTACGTGTATAATGCACGCTCTCGCGGCTTATAGTAGTTCTTATAGATATTTTCCATAAATTTTATGTAAATAAAAATGCCGGTATCATTACTAAAATTTCTAATTAATAATACGTGTATGATTAATGTTATAAATTGTTATGATAAAAGGCTATATTGTGATAGTAATGTATTTATTTCATAGTACTCTAATATACCTAGTTCTTCGAAATGATTATATTATATACCTTATATGGAGACAGGTCGTTTATTTCGACTGTTGTATTATACAATGTTTTTCTTTACTACTAAGCGTGGGGGAAAATTTAAAATGACTAAATAACTTAGTCTAAATGCAATATTCTTTAACTAGATCGTTTAGTAGTGACATCGGCTTAGATATAGTATATTTTATTTCCTCCTGCAATATTTGTTTTACTAAAGGGAGCGCCACTTATCTGTAACCTGGCACAATATATTTAATTTTGTTATTAAGATAATGTTACAAGGTCAACGAAATAATATGTTTGAAGTTCGTGAATTGTGTTGAAAGAAATGCTAAAATTATTGTGTGTGCGTATTGTATTTTCTTAAGATATTCTACTTTACAATACATTATAAAGATTTTTGATATTGGCAAGAAATTTTGAGTATAAACTGCCATGTTTGACTAATATTAATATTTTAGATGTGTCGAATTATTTGTAAGGTATAAAAATATATCTAATTGTTTCTTCAGTTTCAATACACGAACTTTAAATTTAGTTTGTAATAAATATAGTAAACATAGTTTACCAGGGCTTTCATTGGTAAAATTTTTGTTCACTCTAACCACAACGGTAAAAGACAATGGGCACTAAATTGCATTTTTTTATTGTTAGGTTCAGAAAGTATGAGTTATGGTTTTGTTGTACGTAGGAATGGTCCATACTTCAGGCCTTATGTATAAGGCGAATCATACATACATTTTAATTGTTTTAAAATGTTGTCTATCAACCCATTCCAATTTATACATTCACTAAAATGGGTTATATACATCTTATAATATATTATTTGATTTAGTATAGTAAACATGTTATTTTCAATGCCCACTTTGGAAGTGAGAAGCTTAATTATAATTATATACTCAACATCGTCACATTTACATTTTTCCAATGATGGACATGTAACCAGGCTTTTATTATATTAAATTATTGGAGTGATTTTAAAGAGGCTTGTCTACTGACTTATACGTACATTATGTTAAACGGCACAGGGTGACAACATGTGCATGTAATAACAAAAAATTAAAAAAAATGCGACTGCTTGGCTGAAATATTTGAAGACCTGTTGCTTGAGAGGGCGAAAGTGGATGACACCTAGGGCAGGGTGGGTTATAGGTTCGTAAATATGTCGCCCATGCGGTTCACGCTAGATAATTTTAATCTAGCGATATCTGTGAAGAACTTAAATGTTTGTGATGTGTTCTTATTATTGTAATGCAATTAATATGTTGTTAATCAATAGCCATAGTTATAATAGTTACATTTAAAAGCAATAATCATATTTTATCTTAGTTACATTCTGAAGTTAGATAATTACACAGGGTTTCCTAGTGTGGATAATATCTGTTTTATTTTCTGTGGATTCAAGTTCCATGTTAGCATATTCTGGTCTGATGATTTGTGTTCAGTTTTCTAAGAGAGTCTGTTATATTAGCTGAATTTGTAATACATTTACTTGCATCATATTTTGTATTCCTATCATTAATCGTTGTTATATAAAATCATTTTATATCATAATTTTATGTACTCAACTCATTTTTGTTCCTCGTTTCATTGTTATCGCTCAATTTTAAATTGTACCTTTTGCATTTGCTCATATTATTAGTGGAGTGGTTCAAAATTTGTTCTTCATAGTTATAATTATCCAATATTATCCATTTTTTTTTTTCACCTATAATTATTTTACATAGTCATTTTTGAACTGAGAGAATGTTATGGAGTTGAAATATAAATCGGAAGCTTGTATTAAGTACATAACATATGCGAGCCCTTGTGTAAAATTATAATGTAAAGATAATGTATAATTATGTAAATATTTTTAATAGTCACACACTAGTTTTTGTACTTGACATTAGCAAAATAATAATATTTGTCTCAGCTTAAAACTTATTTAATCACTTTAGTAATAATTATTTAGGGCAACAGAACGAGCACTTTTGGACACTGTAAATACGGAGTTTCGGAATAATGATTTATTTTTTTATGAAATTGTAAAAACAACAGGGACTCCACTGTTTTGTATAAAAGCTTTAGGGGTATAGAAATATACCCAACTAGGGTTATTTGGAATTTTAACATTAAAGTTTTCTTTTATACTCCTTGTTTTTATTACAAATAACAAAGTACATATTTATTACTAGGTGTGTCATTTCCCAGACATGCTTGAGTTCTAAACTAAGTCAGCAACTATAATCACATTTTATGCAGGCCAGACTGTCATCAATGTTACAATGAGTTGCGTAAAATGTCATAATTTAAATTTATTTATTTCCAGACATCTGCTTCTGGGTTCCCAGAGATCATAAGCCAGCAAATAGTCTAAATTCCTAAAAAACAAAAACAATATTGTACCTACTGCATATACTTAATTAAAAAAGGCACAATTTCAACATTGCCAAAAATTCAGCTCACAACAAAATATCTATTTAGTTTTTTTTAAATAAATATCTTTGGACATTTTACACAGCACCATCTAGTCCCAAACTAAGCAGAGCTTGTACTATGGGTACTAGACAATGGATATAATACTTATATATTTTTTTTTTGTAAAGACATACTTATTATACATAGGAAACACCCAGACAAACACAAATACTTATATTCAACACATAAATATTTGTGTCTTGTGGGAATCGAACCCACGACCTCGTGATCAGCAGTCCGGTACTCGAACCACTAGACCACAGACGTCGTACGTACAATTTCACTAATCCATACCCATAGATTAGCTCTTTTCCGCAGCTTCGCTCGCGCTAAGTTTGAACCCCGTTTTTTTTGTTATTCTGTTATTCGGGGCGGAGACAAATCCAACAAAGCAAAACCATGCAAATTGGTCCAACAGTTGTCGAGTTATAAGTGTTGTAACAAACCCGACTTTATTTTATATATTATTCAAATTCAAAATATTTTATTTCAATTAGACCATATAAATAGGCACTTTTCAAAATTATAATGTAAAGATAATGTTATTACTAGGTGTGTCATTTCCCAGACATGCTTGAGTTCTAAACTAAGTCAACAACTATAATCACATTTTATGCAGGCCAGACTGTCATCAATGTTACAATCAGTTGCGTAAAATGTCATAATTTAAATTTATTTATTTCCAGACATCTGCTTCTGGGTTCCCAGAGATCATAAGCCAGCAAATAGTCTAAATTCCTAAAAAACAAAAACAATATTGTACCTACTGCATATACTTAATTAAAAAAGGCACAATTTCAACATTGCCAAAAATTCAGCTCACAACAAAATATCTATTTAGTTTTTTTTAAATAAATATCTTTGGACATTTTACACAGCACCATCTAGTCCCAAACTAAGCAGAGCTTGTACTATGGGTACTAGACAATGGATATAATACTTATATACTTTTTTTTTGTAAAGACATACTTATTATACATAGGAAACACCCAGACAAACACAAATACTTATATTCAACACATAAATATTTGTGTCTTGTGGGAATCGAACCCACGACCTCGTGATCAGCAGTCCGGTATTCGAACCACTAGACCACAGACGTCGTACGTACAATTTCACTAATCCATACCCATCGATTAGCTCTTTTCCGCAGCTTCGCTCGCGCTAAGTTTGAACCCCGTTTTTTTTGTTATTCTGTTATTCGGGGCGGAGACAAATCCAAGAATGCAAAACCATGCAAATTGGTCCAACAGTTGTCGAGTTATAAGTGTTGTAACAAATCCGACTTTATTTTATATATTATTCAAATTCAAAATATTTTATTTCAATATTAGACCATATAAATAGGCACTTTTGAATTGTCAAACTAGATGCACGGTTCCAAAAAGTGGGACTTATGGAGAAGAGCCGGCGAGAAACTCCATACCTTGTCACTCTTTTAAAAAAAATATAGGCTAGTAACAATAAAATTTTGTGATGAATAGTATGAGTACAATGCAGTATGATGTGTATGACTTAAAAAAAGAACAAAAAACAAACAAAAGAACATAGCCATTGCAGTAAGAGCTGACCAGTCCTGATGGACAGCACCCGTTCACGAGCATGATGTGTGTATCGGCACCATATGACTCAACCATGTTGTAGGGAATAAAAAGACCTGACACACAATGCCACTATCAGCAGGACATTTAAGTGAGATTCGTAAATTACAACAAAAGTAACAATTCATCAACTTTATTTTAAAATAAATTATAACTATCTTATTTACACAATATACAGCTATATTTAATCACTCTCTGGCTTCTTTCGACCAAATGGATCAGTCCAAATCTTCATATCTGTAAACAATATTTGAATCAGTACTTTATTTACTGATGAGATATTCTACTTCCTACTAATATAAGTTTGGATGGATTGATGTTTGTTACTCTTTCACACAAAAACTACTGAATGGATCTGGATGAAATTTGGCACAGAGATAGATTATATGAATAGCACATAGGGCTTATCCCAGTAAAATGTATGTTTCCTAAGGAATAGATTTGTACTTATTCCACACATTGACAATTACATCATCAACGCAGAATAATTTATAAGAAATACCTAGACCACACAGGGGAAGCCGCTGGCGGAAAGCTAATGTATCCTATATCTACAAGTTCCACAATATCAATATAATACCATAACACTACCTACTTGCTACTGGGATAATTTGGTCAGTGTCAGAGAATAAAATTCATCATTCTTGTGAAGACAATGAATACAGGTCCAACTGGTTTACCTGTATTTACAAATATTGCCTACACGTTTTGGGTAAAATTAATGAATAGAGTTGACATGGACAATTCAAATAGTAGTTCACAAAATAACACAAGATTTTATGATGATTTTATTGGTAATAAAAGAAACATTAGTCTTACTTCCAGGTTGAATGTCTTCCTGTCTAATATTCTTCCTTGCTTCCTTTTGAATCTTTCCTTAAAAATAAATAATTAACCACACATTATAGTTTCTGAAAAGTATGTTGTGATTCGATGGATTTAGGTAAACTTACTATATTCAGAAGGATCCATCATAGGAGCAATTGCAATAGGATAAAGCGCTAGTCCTATGAACCCTACAAATCCAGAGATGAAGGCAGTATATCGCCATCCTCTGTGAAAAGCCATGTTTACGTAATTTTAAGTTTCAAATTATTTTATCACTAAATTCGGCTCATTTTCGAGTTGAACCAGCAAGTTAATCCGAAGACTCCGAAGAGGCAAAGTTTTGACACTGACAATGACATTATGATAATATTGACATTATATTTGTCACATTGTCACTGTAATCTGTCATTATTATTTCTGGAATACATTTATTATCTCTGGCGTCCTGGCCACAGAATAAATAATAACAGACTGGCCACTCCCTAACGTCAGACACCTCTGGTCCCCTGCATTCTGCCGGTGTTCTTGCCGGACGGACTGCCATCAAACCCTACGCACTCTCACGCGCACATTTGCATTCGCACGTGTACAAACGTTATTTTAACAAGTTTGACATTTGGTATTGTAGTGTGCAGCGGTATAGGAAAGTTTGTATGGAGTGTCACAGGTGTGACCTGGCGTACAACCTGCCTATAAATCTTGAAATTGAAAATAACAGTCGGGTCTTAAGTTTACAAAAGTACAAAACTATTCAAGATCGGCGTTAAAAGTCTAAGTGTTATACTTAGACTTTTAAGTTTTAGGTATAACATAATATCACGCCTGCTCTTAGGGCCCTTTTCCTGTCACGCGGAATTGCGCACGTAAGCGGGTTTCCCCGCCCACCTCTGCCACCCGGGGTTCACGCACGATACTGGTGGCAGGGGTGGGTGGAGGGCCCAACCCGCTTGCATGCGCAATTCCACGCCCTTAGAGTTAGGCAGAAGTCCACTTTATCTACCTACCTGTGTAGGTACCTATCCCTACAGTTCGCTGATATGTTTGGGTCCCATGTAAATGTAACACAGGGCGAGGCGGGCATAAATCCAAACTCTGAGCTGATACGGAGAATGTCTTACAAAAACCTAATAAAAGCCCTTCTGCTCGATCCGGGTAACAAACAAACAGTAGCATTCGACGAGTCTAGTAGGTACCTAGGCCTAGTAGTTACATTTATTGTCATAAAACTACGCGACCTGACCCTCAAGCAAAACACGCTTTGCTTGAGGGTCAGGTCGCTACCAATTTCTCACGTCCACTTCCCTCAATCTGTCTCTGAAGCATGAATAACATTATTTATTCTTTTGTGAATGCTTGACAACCAACACGACTAACTTTACAGCTAGTTCGATGTCGTATGATACCGCCTCACCTTATTATTTATTCTTATTTACTACCTCAGAAATGCGTCTTTCCTTATTGTGCTAAAAACAAACACAATGACCACGAGTCCGAAGACCATAATTACATTCTGTCTAACATAATAGGTACTTAATCTAATCGTGTAAGAATGTTAATGACATTGAACTACATTTTGACTAGATAAGTAACATATTTTTGTTTCCGTACTTAGTTGAACAAATAAAGCACCTTGACTTGCCAGACAAGGCGCTTGGCTTCGCTGTCCGCTACGCTATTGGCTGTCCGTATGCGTATAGCGGAAACACACATGGATAGCGAAGTGCTCATAAACGGGGTATCGGTTCAAATCGCTTTTAGACCTATGATAAAATCGATATGCCTAATAAGGGGTGTCATACAATGATTTGTAGCAGAATAGAGGAAATTTTTTGTGAATATTGTGCGATACCTAATGAAAATACCTATAGGCACTAGGTAGGTACCTATTGGTATTGTATTATATGTATTGCTGCGTGAGTTTGAACACGTACCCGTGACCCCGGTCGAACGGTGATGAGGCGATCAAACACCCGTCTGCTTTTAGTAGCCAGCCACCCACACACCGCGCCGTCTTCCCCAGGCGATGGTTGGCGTGACGATGCATAAAGCATTTCCAGACGAAAAAAAAAGGTAAAAGTACCCCATCACAACACTACTCATCCTATGTACTTACTACCTATCTAAGTAGCTACCCCCTGAAATTGAATTTTTGAGCGCCTCTGGTAATCTGGTTACGCGGCCAACACACGTGGGTGAGTACAGTAGGGAAGGGATTGAAGGAAATGTACCTACTACTACCGAATCGATCCAGTATCCTTTCCTTAGTAGGTAAATTTAAAAATCGGTAAGGTTACATACAACCTACGTAGGTATCTAATTTTGTTATCACCGTCGACAGCTGCGTATCCTTTCAATACGGTTACAACTTGCAAGGGTCAAACGTGAACTAATGAATGAGTCATACACATACGTTCCCACAATAATACAGATAGTGGTCTAAAGTCCATCGCTACAAACGGTTTATCTTTAATTGATTGATTCATAAAATGATCATTGTAGGTTGTCGGTATAATGACAGTTTAAGATTACAACATAGGGCGACATACAAGCGGCGTGATTTAGGTAGGTACCTACCCTACTAACTTGTATCTCACATGTTTAAAATAAACTCTTTATCTACTTATGTAGTCTAGTCTAGACATTTATTTATTTAAACTTTATGTACATAAAATGGTACACAAGGCGGACATATTGCCTTAATTAAAACATACCTAGGTGTACCTACTTTACAATTACAATGTCATTCTCGTACTCGGTCTCTGTCATAGAAACAGAAGTCTGTAGTGGATTTCGGCTTTCTGGTAGGAAATTTTTCTGCTAGGCTAGTTTATTGGCAACAGTTTCGCTATATCGGTATGGAACCATTGTTTATTGAAGTATAACCACCTACAGTATTATTTGTCGTTATGTAGGTACAATTTTATTCTGCAGGTAGGTACCTGCTGATATGCACTTAAGTGCAACCACTTCAATAAATCACGAAGGGCGATTTGGCTGAAATTGGAGTAAAGAGACCCTACACCATGTGGGGTAAACCGTAAAATAGCTTTTTTATCCCAATCGTGGGTTCCCACAGGAATAATGACTGCAAAAGCCAAATTCCCGTGGCGGGGGAAATTCCATGACGGACGGTGTCTATCAGACTCCTACTGACTAAAGCCAACCCCGATGTTCCCACTCGCACTTACGTTGGGGGCTACGGGAACAACGCATTTCTTCCGCGGCCCCCGAGTCTACGTATACCTAAGTGTTACGCTCCTCTCTATCACCAAATGATACTTAATAGCTAAACCACTAAGTAGTTAATCTGATACCTATTTGTATAAGCACCAATACAATTAAGTGATACCTACTACATTGTCCCTGCGACTTCACGTATTGTGTAATGGCATCGTGTTACACAAACAATAATAATAAATTGCTTTTATTTTGTATTCCGTTTATTGTTCTGCGTAAAAACAAAATCAATCTTTTGTAACTGATTTTATAATAATAAAACAACAGAAGCGGATATTTTTGTTTGGCAAAAATATTATCTATATAAGTAAGAATAGAAGTTAAAATACAAAGAACCTTAAACATTTATTTAAGGTTCTTTGTATTTAACTTCTATTCTTAGACTTCTAGTATTTAGAATTTATTTTTGTATAAGCACACCAAACTTAACCATTGATGCAGGTTTGGCAACAATATATTTTAAAGAGACTATAATAATATGCTCGTTTAAAAGTAGGTACTTACCTAAGTATGGTGATAAACTACGACTTGACTCAAATCAATTTTTCTTATTATTGGGTAAACAAGTGTTATAGGTATTAAGTGAATATTAAAATTACGGCCGGTTTGTAAAAAAAAAGCTTTTATTTACAATCTTTGGCAGAAAAGTCCCCTTAATCACCTAATAGATTACTATCTAAAATATCAACATCAGAATATGGCTTACTAACACCTTCTTCTAATAATTGTAATAGTTTTGCATACACTAAAGTTGGCGCGTCCACTGCGTACAAAAAGTCAATGTGATTAAATTCTTTGAATGGCACTACATAGTGATCTATTGGATTCACAAGTTGGACATATAAGTTCGTCACATCAACATCACTAGATAACCAATCGTTCTCAGCGCTGAGTAGAGCGATAGGCAACGTGATTTTGTGTACAGGATATTCTGGAGGTGTTACACTCCCGTATTCCTTAAAATTCCCTGCAGGCCCATAGTCAAACTGTTGGAATTTGCCGCTCTGTTTGATTTCTTGTGCATAATGTATCAATGTCTTCGTAGAAGCTCCCGCCGGTACGTGACCTAATATCATCGGCAACAAAGACCTATTGAATTGTCTTTCGTCGTGTCCACACAAAACAAACATTGAATTTTCACATATTACTTCCTCATAATGGTTGATCTCACAGGCATGTTTTGATAACCATCGTAGCACTGAGTTTTGCGGAAGGAACTCATTTGCTCCGAGCAATTTCATTAGGTATTCTAAATTATCACTAAACTTTGCTAACAAGCGTATCGGACTTCGGATTTGAGTCATGTAGGCGACCGGGGCCAAAGCGAAACCTGCTCTCAGCACTTTGTTATATTGTGGTTTTGTGGATAGCAATGCGAAGAGTACCGTGGTTCCCATAGAGTGACCAATATAATTAATTTTGACGTCCCACCCTTTTACGTCCATGATGTAATCTAAAACCGCAGGAAGATCGTGTTGGCTCACCTCGTGAAATGTAAAGTTCCAAAACTCAAACGATTCAATGCTCCTTGATACATGAGCTCGGGAGTATGTGTTTCCTCGGACGTTGGCGAGCCACACGTCGTAGCCGGCTTCGGACAAAATATACGCGAGGCCTTTCTTGGGCCCTGGTATTATCCAATCCGCAGAGCTTCCGAGCAGGCCATGGTGTAACAGTACTGTCTTCCTAGGACTCACTTTAACTTGGGCGTTTTTGAAATATGGGATCCTGTGTACTGTCAATATATAGCCGTCATCTGTAATGATCGTGTGGGACTCTGCCGGGAATCCGTGGAGGGCAATCAGTTGCGGTGTGCTCATGTGGATAGCTGGGTCGTCATCTGAACACTTGTACTCCATTTGAGGCGGCGCTATGGTGTCAAATATTTTATTATCACTTGTTTCAGCTATATCGACAAAATCACGGAATTTCCTTTTAATCCTCGATTGTTTATCTTCACCGTGGCGATTAATGTTGTCTGTGTCCGCGGTGCTGTTTCCCAAACCGAAGTATGAAGTGATTTTTCTTCGCACATTGTCGACGTAAAAGCTTTTTATTCTGCGACCTCTTTCGCGCATGTAATTTGTTAGTTGAGTAGTTCGGTTTGTGAGGGCATCGAACACGTTAGGGAACCAGGAGACATGACGGCACTCACTGTGTTCTATGAAACATATGAACATAAACACAACTATTAACGGAAGCTTCATGTTGTTATGATTGTGCGGAGCGGGCGACCGATCCCTCAGCGACTGAACCGAATAATGGAGCACTAACGTAATTTATTCCCGCGCTGGGAGGTCAAGGGGAAACATGAGTAACTCATAACAGTCTGATGCACACAAGTAATAAGTATAAATACGAGATAACTGATAAACAAAGTTCATTTTGTGAATCATTATTTGTGACTAAATACTGGATATAGCAGTAATAAGCAATAACATACCGATATAATTATTATGTTGACTATTTATTTATATGAATTACGCATTAATGTTATACCTTGTTATTTATAATTTTTATTTTTCTGTCTGACCTGCAACGGTTGTTTATAGGTAGGTACCTACCTACCTAATTACCACGTTTAATTCACGTATGCTGACCATAATACCTATGTAAGTATTTGGTGATAGATCCTACTAGTATTATAAATGTGTTTGGATAGATGGATGTTTGTTACTCTTTCACGCAAAAACTACTGAACGGGTCTGGATGAAATTTGGCACAGATATAGATTATAGTCTGCAATAGCACATAGGCTACCTTTTTTCCCGGTAAAATGTACGGTTCCCGTGGGATAGCAGGCGAAGCCGCTGGCGGAAAGTTAATTTATCATAAAGGGATGCACCTTACCCTTTTCCTCCGCCTAATTCTCTCATAGTTAAGCTAGCTAATAATATAGTAATCTGTGGTGATAAGCACGTAGAAACTGAAAGGGACCATGTCACACATACCTCTCATAAATTACAATTAAAGCTAGACCAATGGCGGCGCATCCAGGTATGGATGCGCCGCCATTGGTCTAGCTTTTTAAATTCATAAACGATTAGGTACACACATATTTATGTGATTAATTTGTTTTGTTTTGCTCATTGTACAAGAAACGGTTTTAACAAAGCCACGAGTAGGCAGCTAACACCGTGGAAATATCCCAAAGTGTGTGAATCATTGTCAAGAAGAGTTTGTTTTGGGTAAAAAAAATTGGAATCGTTTAACATTTGACCACGCAAAAACTAAACTATCAAACCGTTTTGATTTTTTCCAGGTTCAATTTATAGGCGAAAGGACGTTAATTAAACATGTAGAAATAGTTCGTGCCACTTTCCTAATTTGCAAGTAGTACTTAATCTGGTACTGGCATAGTATCCTGAATCCTGAGCTAAAACTAATCGTGCCAGTCAACTAAGGAGTAGGTAAACTAGCACACGGGCCGGTTTTTTAGCGTGCCAGTTGCCAACGACTGGTAGCTTATAATATTAGGTATCTAATTTAAACAAGAATCTAAATTTTATAGCTTTTGTAATGCTATTCCAGGGATAAAACAACAAAAAAATTAAAGCTTTAGAACTTTGTATTATTGTACATTGAACATGTACTAAACTTTGAACGAAGCCCTAACCGCGTAAAATTAAAAAAAAAACTATAGTGATTTCAATTTAGCTTACTGATCCAACCATTGAATCAAATTAAGCTTAGATTTAATTTAATTAATCTTTTTGTATTTTTTAAGCATTTTCCATGCTAAACCTTGAGACTTACCTTGAGACGTAAATTTAGAATGTGTAGGAAGATTTCGACGTGGAAAGTAGGACTCGCGGTGGCTTAGAGATCATTGCGTCTGGTGTATTTAACCAGAAGACGCAGGTTCGAGTCCTGCCCGCCAGTCAATTTTGTCCTTCGTTAAAATAACTGGTAAAATATTATTCTCTATGATTTTTACGGCCGGGTTGAAGTTGGCTCGCGTCAACTTCAGGCCGAACAAAAGGATTGGCGAGAACTTAAGGTACCTAAGCATCTTAGAATAACATTAGAACTATTGACCTATATATTAATGCGTGGTTACTTAGAAATTGCCCAGGTTAGTACCAAAATAGGGTAAGTATGTAAGCTACATCCAGTACCACAGTCAAAACATAAATCATCAATGAATCGCGGATTCGCGGCAGACAAAGCAAACACTTCAATATTTACAAATGAATCGTATCTGATAGCCTGTGTCCGTATACATCGCTGTTACGTGCGATTGAATCTTCGACAATTCATAATCACACTAACACTCACGCCTTTTACCCACAGGGGTAGGCAGAACCTAGAGACCGTTACTTGCTACGATAATCAAAATTACTGAGACATTTATGGGAAATGATGCCAGCTCACCTATTATCTATCTTTTTATTTTTTTAACCCCCGACGCAAAAACGACGGGGTGTTATAAGTTTGACGTGTCTGTGTGTATGTGTCTGTCTGTGGCATCGTAGCTCCCGAACGGATAAACCGATTTTGATTTTGTTTTTTTTATTTGAAAGGTGAATTAGTCGGGAGTGTTCTTAGCTATGTTTGATGAAAATCGGTCCAAGATGGCCGCCGCCACAAAATAGCGAATTATATATTTTTTCAGAACTCCCTCAATATGGGTATCAAATGAAAGGGCTTAACTAGGAGAATACCACTGTGATAAATTACAAATCCAAGATGGCCGCCAACACAAAATAGGTAATTACATTTCGTGTCGGGGTTTTAAAAAATGATTAATTTAGGTTAGGTTATTTAGCATTTTTCCTGCTAAGATAATAGGTACCAGTTATTTTAATGAAGGAAACCAGTCGCAATACATTTCAGAAATAAATCTGCTTACAGCTCTGACCATACAAAAAACATTGTATTTTATAGGCATTTAATTTCTTCACATAATTTGCTAAAATCATCTATTTTCCACTTTAACAGTTCTCTTTCAAGATCCTTTGCTTGAAGATTCTGGAAGTCATTTTCATCTGTAACAAAAAATTTTAAATCAGTAATAGTATTGTTACCAAAGGTAAATTAGAACTAAATAGAACCTGCTATAGGCATATCTATTAGGAGGAGGAGGGAATCCATAAGGTTTGAAACACACGAAAAAAGGCCTTTTCTATTGTTCAACGAAGGGCTAATCTTTAGGTAATCTATACTAATATTATAAAGAGGAAAGATTTGTTTGTTTGTTTGTTTGTAATGAATAGGCTCCGAAACTACTGGACCGATTTCAAAAATTCTTTCACCTTTGGAAAGCTACATTATCCCCGAGTAACATAGGCTATATATCATCACGCTACGACTAATAGGAGCGGAGTAGTAATGAAAAATGTAGCAATAACGGGGAAAAAATTATAAGACCACGCGGGCGAAGCGGCTGGCGGGAAGCTAGTGGTAGATAATACTGATAAGTAGTATGTACAGTCACAAGCAAAAATATGTAGACACTAAGCAAAATTTAAAATCGATTTTCTTCTAAAGTACTGATAGAAAATGTGTGGTATTATCAGAATAGTATTTACGAAATAATACTATAATAGTGGCATTGTTGTTCCCTCAAAGTTGCAATCGTTCATTCAGGAAAAAATCAGTTTAGCACTTTCGTGTGTTTATATATTTATGCTTGTGACTGTACTTAGCACAAGAAAAAGAGATGTGTCTGAAAGAGAGGTAGGCCTTTGCTCTGCAGTGTGACAGTATAGGCTAATATATTAAATAAATAGTAGGTATGCAAGAGCATCTTACCGTAAATAGGGAACCAGCCACTTAGTTCCAAGACAGCTACATTAAATGCGGCCAGTTGCTTTGCACCAGTGGTACTCCTTCTTGGCCAGACTATAATATTGACCACATCCTCTCTACCCCCCAACCTTTGTCTTTTAGTCAAAAGAATATTGTGAGCGATAGATTTCTGTAAAAAATATTCTAGAATATTGCACATTTCTTTCAATGATTTGTAAGATTCCTTTTGTATTTCACAACAGAATGCAGGCACAGGGTAGTTTTCATCCAAGCAATAGATATCTCCTTTTATGTGACGCCATTTCTGAAAAAAAATTAAGGTTATTAAAAAAATTGGCATCATTGAGGGGCTTGTGACCAAGTTGTAACTATGCTGATCAACCGATCTGCAAGGTTAAGCTACACTTGCCGCGGTCAGTCTGTGGATGGGTGACCGTTCTTAACATTATCGAGACCCCTCCGTGCCTCGTAAAGCCGTATGTCCCGGTTGTCATACGAACACCTATGACAATCGGTAGTCAGAAGCCTAAAAAGCCTGACAACCAGTCTTTACTTCAAATATCGGTATTGCCTAGAAATTGGGATGCGGAGGTCTGATGGCAGTCGCTCCGTGTAAAATACTGCTATTCAGCCACATCCTGGTTAGGCTGGAAGAACACCCCAACATGGTTGGGAAAATGCTAAGAGGAATAAGAAAAAAATTGGTATCATTGATGTATATTGGTATTGGTACTAATGTTTTATACTGACCACATTCTCTACATATAAAGTGTTCTGCTCCACAAATATATGATAGTGCAAATGGTTGACAGATGCATAGCCACACATGCTGTTGAACCCAATTCTTATGTTTCTGCAACAAATATGAAAACATAAAATAACAAATTTCAAATAATAGTTATAATTATATGATAATAATTACCAAAAAATTGTAATTTTAAGAAACAAATTGTTTTTGTATAGTTTGGTAATAATTTCTTGATAAGTTAGTTGAATTTCACCACCTCCTGATAAGTCTCTGTTAAATTAAGCAGATTTTGTCTCTGTTAAATTAAGCAGAAGTTAAATTGGCAGAGTTTTATAAAAAAAAATGTTGTATTTTTTACATTTAATTTTATCTAGTGGTTCGTGGCTATTCAGAGGTGGTGAAAGAGACCCTAAGCTAAGTTATACAGGTTAGGTTAATAGATTAGGTCAGTTTAAGGTAAATCTATACAGCTTGGTAAGTAGCTGCGCTTACAACTTTCATATTTGCATGCTGCATACATACAAATGTATTGTGTACTTGCCTACACTCACCGATCCTGAGCAAGGAACATGATTTCTACAACTAACTCCAAGCTCTCTGGCGTAACAATCTGTGGCAGGCATTTATTTACTGAAGGACAAAGCAACGAATGGTATCTGGATATTGGACTCACATTCACCAATACTGTATGTATATCACCATCTGTAAGATAACAGAAAGATTTACATTTAAATGTATGTGACTGCTAAAGCTCTCATTGAATTAATTTTATATCATTTTAACCTTATCTAAATTAAGTCAGTCCACCAGCTAAAAAGTGTTGCATCAATAATTTCTGTTTACTTTATCTAATATATATAATATATATATAGTTTGTAAAATGTAAGTATGTGTCTCTTTTTTTTTAAATACCAACCTTTGCCTTCTATGTAAAATAATATTTCTTCTGGTGATACTTTATTGAAATTGAATTTATTTTTATCAAACGGCTGACAGATATTGTTCATCTCTTCCGGAGTTCTTCTCTTGGAGCGACGGTCAGGATTTAACTGTATAAAAGTACAGACATCAATTTACATGACTAAATTTTATACCTACATTGTAAGTAGTTATGTAAATTGACAAATAGGTAGGTACCTGAAGTAAATATTTGTCATCTATAACCATTGCTTCTAACTTATTGATTTTATATCGGAATATATCCGTTCCCTCGTGTATTTCATCCCATTTTGTTGTCAATAAATCCGTGAACGGGGTTGAGCTATTAAAACTGGTGAAATCATTTAACTTAAACATAATTATTTTACGATGTGCACTTGTACGGTGTGTACAATTATTTACTACTATTATTAAAGTTGTCGTAAAGATTTTAATAATTACTACTTAAAACTTCTAAAGCACAGACAGTCACCAACCAAAATAAATAGAATGGTATAGGGATGTTGAAAAAATATCGATATATCGATATAGCGATATTATTTTTTCAATATATCGATATTTGTAAGCGATATTTATTATTTCGATATATCGATGTATCGATATAAAATTCCAAGTATCGAAAAGGTATCAAAATCGATATTTTTTCAGAACAATAAACCGACCAACTTAAAACTAAAATATAAAACAGGCAAAAAAAAAATTGGTAAAGATTACAAATGACCTTTTTTTTTTTTTTGGCTGTTTTATAATTTAGTTTTAAGTTGGCCGATATATCGATATTTTTTGAAAATAAAAATATCGATATTGATATTTTTTTTTAAAAATATCGATACGATATATATCGATACTTTTTGAATTTCCGACATCCCTAGAATGGTATTGTTGTAGGGATGTTCGATCCGATCCGATACTTGTATGGATCGATACAAAGGAATACGATCCAACCGATTTTTGTATCGATACAATGGCATTCGATCCGTTAGTGGATCGATACAAATACCATGAGGATCGGATCGAAAAATTTGTTGTATTAAATTCTAAAATAATAAACAATCTGTAACCTTAATATTTATTCATAATATTAATACCGCATTCCTTAGCTCCAAAGTATGGTTTATAACGACAAACAGGTTCATATTACACTAATATAAATATTTATCTGGCGGTGGACTGTTAAATCAGTAGTTATATTATCCTATATTTTTCAATATACCCTCAATTTTGGCACGATTACTTGAGATTATAGATAATTTCATAAAAAAGTCAACCAAGCCCTACGTTATCTGTCAGTTGTAGAAACAAGTAATATTGTTCTGTGGGTAGAAACGTCTGTGCCCTCCGAACGTCTGTTCTTGTTGGCCATCCACTTTAAATAAAATCTACAATCACCTAGATCCAGAGCGGCTATCAAGAGTATAATTTTTACCTACTACTATCATTCAAAAATTGGCCAATGTAAAAAAAAAAATTCTCTACTACTTAAACTTTTAAGCTTAAAATTACGATATCTTTAACATTTTCAAAGTTGTTGATACGATACTGGATCGATCCAAAAAATCGTATCAAATCAATCGGATCGATACTTGGATCGATACAATGTATTACGATCCATTACGATCCGGAATATCGATACAAAGCCCCTGGATCGAACATCCCTATATTGTTGAATGAATTTGTTTGTCAGAACCAGAACCAGTTACCAGACTGTCAGTTTTTGTCAACAGACAAATAGCACAGATTATGCAAATAAATAGTAACCAAAACCCAAAACTATAGATACCAAAAATACCATGACTTTATAGGGAAGAGTCAAGGAGAACGATTTGTAGCGCCATAATATCAGCACAGTATTTTTTTTTCGCAGTTTTAGGATAACTATTGTCATGACACGGACAGATGAACGGCCGAACAAAGGCCTGGGGACTTACTATGAGCTTATACGAAACCATTCAATTTCCAGTCGTTTCTATAGCAGGCCTGCTTCTGAATGACTAAAAATTATACTATGACGGTAACAATAAAGATTTTTACGGCCGCGTTAAAGTTAACTCGTGCCAAATCGGACAATAAGTTTGGCGACTACTATGTTTCCTCCTACTACTACTATGTACCCTCTAACTATGTTAGCGCTATGGTGGAGAGTTTTTGAACTAATATTTACTGTTTACAGCTGCCTGGACACTTTTTCAACTCTTCTTGTATAAATGACGTTCTAACTTGTCTTTATAGCTGGTACCCTCCTTATACATCAACTTGTCTAGTCTGATTTAATTAAAATAAATACAAATACAAACGAAAGCCGTTGGCTCGCGTAAACTTCAGGTCGGAGAAAAATTAGTGGGTGGGTATACGCCCCTTGCAGAGCGGAATCCCACACACAGACAGAGTACATATTTTTATAGACGACAAAGGTTTGCTATCGAAAGTCAAATTAGAACACCAGCAACTGAGTGCTACACTCATCCGATTATTTTGGGGATCGTTTTCATAATGATACCTAATTACTTTATAATTATTTATTTATTATTTATGGAACACAAAACATTTTAAACATTATGTAGTAAAAAAAAAACTTTTGCTAAGATTCAAGCTGAAGATTATTTGGATTTGACGGATTATCTTCATGATAAAGTAATAAAACATCCATTATTTTGTTTGACATTCTAGCAGCATCATAGGAACTCAATTGTGACAACTTATTGGCTATTATCCGGCCTAGTTGACCATGTTTTGAGTTATCTATACCAAATGCATCATGCTGTACACCTCTGAATACATTGAGGATACCATTTGCTATGTTTTGGCATGTTGTATCAATTTCATTTGAGGGTTCCTCTGTATCATCTTCATTACTACTTATATTTTGATTGCTACAGTCCTGAAAAGATAATTAACAAATGCAAATAAGTACAGAAATGATAAACAAAAATAGAATTAACCAACAGTTTAACAGATACCTACTAGTTATTCATTACAATGTACTTAATGCTATTATTTTGCTTTTTTAAGTACCTAAACTGAAAAATCTGGGCACACAGTGAAAGCAATATGCTGCAATATAATTTTAGAATAAATAAATAAAATATATATAATGAAAATAAATTTACTTACTTGTAATTCATCACTTACAAACTCAGTTTTATTTGTTTGTGTGTTCTTGTTTACTTTCAACAAAAATTTGCAGGCATCCCATAAGTGCCAAGTTATTTTACATGCCTGAAACAGAATAAAATATTATTAAATGATCAGTAACTTACAGTAGCATAGGTACTAAAATAAATAAGTAGAAATAATAATTGTTTTTGTTTACGTACCTCTTCATTTCCTTTAGCTTCATTTGCTCTTATTTTTCTTAAGTAATTAGCAAAGGTCGATCTAATGTTCGTCCAGCGATCTTTAACAGCTTGTCCTGTGAATTCATTGCCGTACTGAGATGCAAACTCCGCGTAAGTTTTATCCCTGTACTTTATTGAAGTATATTTGGGATGTTTTGGGTCCCAGATATTTGGTCGGGACTCCATAAATTTCACTAATTTTAAATTCATCTTACGTGTCCAGAATACTTTCTCTTTTGCAAATTCAGAAATCATTATAAACGTCCAAATACTGATTATTATTACGTTTATTTACAGTCTTTTTTTATTTACTTCAGCTGACCAGCTGACTGAGACTGACAAGTTGACAACCAGTGCTGCCACATTTTATTTGGGGGGAAAATGCTAAGATTTGTCCCAAAAAATGCTAAAAACGTGCTAAATAAAAAATATGCTAGACGACACATGAATGATTGATGAAACAATAGCTAAAAATGGGAAATGAAACCAAATCAAATAATATACAGGAAAAAAAATAACCAGTGCGCAAATCATGGCACAAAAAACTAAAATTTTTTTTTATTTTTTTTTATTTTGATTAAAAAAAAATTACCTATCGTCTACGAAATATGTTTACTTTGAAACTGATAGACGGTTCTTGGTACGGCGATGCCGTGGCACTACCAGTGATGCTACTCAACTTGAGTCACTTTTTAGTGACTGCAAGCAAGGTGTGAAATTAATAATTAACGACCGAATATTTGAGTCAAAATTACAGTGAATTTCTCATATTCATATTTTAAATTGATGATTGAGTGAGTTTCAGTGAATCATCCGAGTGACTTGTTTACTTACGAAACCACTCGATTGAAATTTTAAAATGACTCGAGTCAAGCGAATGTTAAAACGATATTTTGCCATTGCCCATGAAAGTGCTAAATATGAAATATGCTAAGTTCATAAATTTAATGCTAACTAGGCCAAAAAAATGCTAAATTGAGCATTAAAAATGCTAAAACGGCAACACTGCTGACAACTGACTGAAATGAGGAAATGACACAAGTAATAATAGCGACTGTCAGTTAGGGATGGCGATTCTTTACGAAAAAGATCGATTTTTGAATCGATTCGAATCGTAACCTAATAAATCGATTCACAAAAAAATCGAGGTCCAAAAGATCGATTCCTTAAAAATCGATTTTTTTCATGTTTACATTTACAATGTAAATATAAATCCATTTTATGAAAAGAAAAATACCATAATAAATGCTCTCTTATCAGTACAATCACGGATTTTTTTAGTTCAGGGAATTCGATACTGAAAATTATTAAAAATTATTTTTTAAGTAATTATTTCATAATTATTCAATTATTTTTATTACCATGGCAAAGTATCAGGTCAGGTTTAAAAGAAGACATTTATTTTCTAAATGTATTTGTTACCTTAAAAAGTGAAGAAAATAGATAATTCAGCTTATAGTTCCCAATGTTTAATATCTAAGCTTTTTAAAAACAACAGCCTGTCAAGTCTACTGGGATCCTTTACGAAAAAGATTCAAGCGGTTCCGCTCATCAGTTGCGATGTCGCCGGCAATGGAAAAAAGGCGCTCACAAGGAACAGATTACATGAAATAGATGAAATCAAAATAAGTGTAAAGTTAACTGAGTATCGAATTATCGCAAAAATATGGTCCCTGATTCTTTATTGGTAGAAAAATTAAAGCGCGCGGAGCGCGTAATTTAAATTCCTAGCTGGAAATAATTTTATGGCTTATACCAAAACTGAAAAAATCGAATGCCGATTTTCAAGGGTAGAATATCGATTCACTGAATCGATTCCGACCTACATATCGATTTAAAAAATCGATATTTTTGGCTCAAAAAATCGATTCTTCGATTAATCGATCTCAGATCGCCATCCCTACTGTCAGTGTCAGATCGACATATCCATTTATAACATTTAACAATAATTGCTCCATTAAAAAAATATTTTTATTTGTTGTCTAGTTGCTAATAAAAAAATAATTTGTTTGCTTGTTTTCTCTAGAGTTGATAAAAATAAACTTCTAAGGCTGATATTCTGAAACGAAACTCAACATGAACTTATGCTTCCATATGTCAAATTTGTATGACAATTTGACATACGGAAGCCTAAGTTTATGCTTAGCATCGTCTCTGAATATTAGCCTAAAACACAGTGAAATCCCTGTTGTGAACTGCAAATTTTCTTCTTACTAAAAAGAGCTCCCGCATTAGGAAACAATCCCTTTATCGCGGTGGACTTAACTAAAAATTAACGTAACATTTAACAACGTAACACAAAGTAGACGATGGAATAGGTGCAATACAGTGATAATGACTGGTGTTTGGTTTATTAAAAATAAGAGACATATAAAATATCTGTGTGAAAAGTTTATTTATGTTATATTAAAAGTGTACTCCGTACATAGCGACGACATCTGTGGTCTAGTGGTTCGAGTACCGGATTGCGATCACGAGGTCGTGGGTTCGATTCCCACAAAACACAAACATTTAGGTGATGAACTTAGATGTTTGTGTTTGTCTGGGTGTTTCTTATATATTATAAGTATGTATTTACAAAAAAAAGTATATAAGTATTATATCCATTGTCTAGTACCCATAGTACAAGCTTTGCTTAGTTTGGGACTAGATGATGCTGTGTAAAAATGTCCCAAGATATTTATTTATTTATAACATTACCTACATACCATCACGCCTGCATTCCCCGAAGGGATAGACAGAGGTTCGTGGGTATGTTTAGGTCCCTTGTAATAGAGGGCGAGCCTATTGCAATCAACCGGGCACAAATCCAGACTCCGAGCTGCTACAGGGAATTTCACAGAAAAACCCAACAACACTACTCGACCCGGGAATCAAACCCTGGTCCTCTAGCCTAGGATTTGCTCTTGGGACCACTAGACCAACAAGGCAGAGAGGGTTTTTATATGTGAGGTCATAAAAAACAGCCAAATTGGTTATATAGGTTAATACTATTTACTAATTTAATCCACGACGCGCGGCGCAATTGCAATGGCGACGTCGGCGTCGTAGTCGCTATATCAAACAGGCAGTCCAAAATTTTGTTTCAGGGCACTTAGTTAAAAAAAATAATTGCACCTAAGTATTTAGGTATTCGTTTGAATAAGTCGCCTACAAAATAATTGGACCGATTTGTAAGTAGGTTTCACATTCAATTTAAGTGAATGGTGTGAAGGTTGATTTAAGAGTCAATGAACTGAGTAACTGACATTCATACAAATATTGAGCGTGGAACATGTTTTTATTCAACTGAAAGTGACATGACATTCTCTTTCTTGAAATATAATTAGGCCCTGTTTCACTACCCCCTGATAAGGCCCCGTTAAATTACTTGGCAGATAATTTCATACAAATTTTGTTCTATTTTGGAATTTATCCGGCGGTTTGCGGCTATCCAGAGGTGGTGTAACAGGCCCTTAGGTTTTATCCAAAAGTCATTAGTTAAATATCATTGATTCATCATTCCTGTATTCCATGAAATATTAATTAGTATTACGCACTTAAGCAGAGGTGTATTATTAGTAACACCTACGGTTCGCCTGTATGTTTAGGTTCCATGTAATAGGGGGCGAGCCTATTGCCATAATCCAGGCACAAATCCAGATTCCGAGCTGATGCTGGAAATGCGAATTTCACAGAGATATCCAAGAATACTGCAGCAGTCACGCTTGAGACCACTAGAACAATGAGATGCAGTCGTATTCGGGGCCAAACATACAAAAACGCAGTTTGAACCCAGTAGGACGGTCCTCACTTAAATATGGATAGGTACCTAGGTAATTATAACCTGCTAGTGCCTGCTATGTTGACAGTCTGCCGTGAGCTAGCATCGGAGCGCGTACTGGCGCATTTCGAGCCGTCGGCGCAACTCGTGCTTACGGTAGACGCAGGCCCGGCAGGGCTCGGCGCGGTGCTATCGCAGTGCGGGGACGACGACGCACACAAGCGACCGCTCGCATATGCATCGCGCTCGCTGACCGCCAGCGAGCGTAATTACAGTCAAATACAAAAAGAGGCAGCCGCTATCATATTTGGTGTAAAAAGGTTTCACCAATATTTGTATGGCGGCTGCCTCTTTTTGTATTTGACTGTAATTACGCTCGCTGGCGGTCAGCGAGCGCGATGCATATGCGAGCGGTCGCTTGTGTGCGTCGTCGTCCCCGCACTGCGATAGCACCGCGCCGAGCCCTGCCGGGCCTGCGTCTACCGTAAGCACGAGTTGCGCCGACGGCTCGAAATGCGCCAGTACGCGCTCCGATGCTAGCTCACGGCAGACTGTCAACATAGCCTGCCGCTGCCTATCACCCCATTCCCAGGGCGCATTGTTTCGTAGTAATTCGCGGAGAGGACTTAGTACTGACGAAGCGTTGGGAATAAAATTCCTGTAGTAATTTACGACGCCTAGGAATCTTTTAACTTCGGTGACATTGGCTGGCTCGGGGGCGCTTAATATTGCCTTGACCTTGTCAGGGCTAGTCATTAGTCCCGTTTTACTGATGACGTAGCCTAAGTAAATTACACTTTCTTTGAAAAATTCGCACTTATCTTTTTGAAGACGTAGACCGGCCTCGCTTAATCTACTTAGAACGTCCTTGAGTCTTTTAATATATGAGCTTCTATCGGGTCCTGTAATACATATGTCATCGAGCCACACACTTACTCCGTCTATTCCGGCTAATAGCGTTTCCATAGACTTTTGAAAAATAGCGGGCGCGTTTGCAAGGCCGTAGACTAAACGTGTATATTTGAATAGCCCTTTGTGTGTGTTTATAGCCGTTAGTTCCTGAGATGACTCGTCTAATACAAATTGATTATATGCATTTTTTAAGTCAATTTTACTATATAACTCACCCCCTCCAATCTTAGCAAAAACCTCTTCAATTCTGGGTAATGGGTATTTTTCTATAACCAGGTCTTTATTTAATGTTACCGAGAAGTCACCCGCGATTCTAACTTGGTTGTTTTCTTTTAACACCGGCACTATTGGAGTGGTATAATGAGCGTGGTTTATAGAGACTAAAATACCTATTACCCAGAATTGAAGAGGTTTTTGCTAAGATTGGAGGGGGTGAGTTATATAGTAAAATTGACTTAAAAAATGCATATAATCAATTTGTATTAGACGAGTCATCTCAGGAACTAACGGCTATAGACACACACAAAGGGCTATTCAAATATACACGTTTAGTCTACGGCCTTGCAAACGCGCCCGCTATTTTTCAAAAGTCTATTATTCCTTGCGTGATCATGAAGTGATCCTACTTGGACACGACGTCTTATTAATACGCATGAAATGCACGAAGTTATTCTATTTATAACTTGCATACAAATATCTGTATCATATCAAACACTTTCCCCTTATGAAAGACAATAAAAAATACTTAATTAAAGTCTGTGCGTCTATTGTTTTTAGCAAATACGCATGCATTTTTTAGTGCGGACTAACCATGAAGGATCGTCGTGGGATAACTACCAAAATACACACTTAAATCCTTATACGTATAGATTACACATGGATAGCTGGATACACGGCCAGTCCATGTAAGGATTTAAGTATTTCGAATATTATTTGAGTATCCTACACATAAATATAACCAAAATTATGGTGTTTTAAAGAAAATTCTTTGTCTTCAACACAAACACAAGTTAGGACCGTAATAACATTATGAAGCCTATATTTTAGGTATTTTGTGTTTTATGACAAAGTCCCTGCACCCAAAACTCATTAATGCAGTAATGTAGTGAATGGCAGTTAATTGGCGTCCATGACTGCAATGTCAGAAGCGGCGTCGACTCCCGCGCAACGGTACACCCTGGGATCTCGATCGGCGTGCGCGCACAGTCGTCGCTGCGGCCTTAACCGCCATGGGTCGTTCTCTCCGTACGCTCGCGGCGTATACACAACCGATTATAGTAAAAAATGCCCGATACGCTACCACCGGGTGCCCGTTCTCTAAACGAGAGCGCTCCCAAATTGCCCCAACCGCGGAATTAACGGAAGAAATTTTCTCAAATGCAAAACCCTATTCAGAGGTCCCGGGACCCAAACCGATTCCGATACTGGGTAATACGTGGCGGATGGTGCCAATTATTGGACAGTTTGACATATCTGAATTCGCGAAAGTGACAAAGCATTTCTTGGATAAGTATGGCAGAATTGTGCGTTTGGGCGGGCTGATCGGTAGGCCCGACCTGTTGTTTGTTTACGATGCGGATGAGATAGAGCGGATGTACAGAAGGGAAGGGCCCACGCCATTCCGGCCTGCGATGCCCTGCCTCGTCAAGTATAAGTCTGAAGTCAGGAAAGATTTCTTCGGAGAACTACCAGGAGTTGTAGGAGTGTAAGTTGGAAATTTTATTTACTTGTAAAAGCTTCGTAGTTTTAGTTGTTGAATTGACCTCCTTTGGCTTCATTTTCGCTTTTGAAGTGATATCTACATAAGCCACTATTTTTTATCGTGAAGCTACGTTCTAAATAATTGGAGGAAGGAATTTAATTAAACCTATATAAGCTTATATCTACTTACTTAAGTGCGCCAAAGGCGGCAGATTAACAAAACAAGAGTCGCAGTTCCGTTAACGAAAGGAATGTCGAGACTTTCACTTTGCAAAAATGAACTGACATAATTATAAAGCCATTAATGTTTCTAAACTTGGAATCTTCTTGGAAACTTCACGTTTGTTATTAAAAGCAAAATTTCAATGCATTATTAATTTGATGTGAAGCAATAAATGTCTATGTGACGAAAGTTTATAACAAGGTTATTGTGGTACTTAATTCTAAAGTCAAGGTGGACCTACATTCATTTTGAAATCATAATCATCAGTAGCCGATCCATTCTTTTGTAATTTATTATTCAAAATAACAATCATCATAAATGTTTAAAAACACAGCTGATACTAAAATTTCCAAAGCATTTTGGTTGTTTTGTGTACCCAAATTAACACGAAAAAACCCAATTTAAATCCCAAAACAAGGCGTGTGCAGGTAACAGAGCATGCAAGGTAGAAGGTGGGTCATTGTCTGCGGAGAGACGCCGCACGCGCACTGAAGATCCAAAATATCTATGAACCCCCGTTTGCGGAGACTATCTTTACTACGGCCGAACTGGGTTCAGCGCTTGTTTTTAAGACTTTTGCAAATCAAGTGCGCTTGCTTAAGCCAACGAACTTATCGTTCAAGAAAATACTGTGTACCTAAGTACATCTATGTTTGTCATTGGCAGTTAAACACAACGACGCTATTAACTAACACTAATAAAATTGCCTACAAATTAAGCACCCGAAGAAGCGAGCATTATTGAGTACCAACATAAAGTACAACGTTCATCTTGAATAACTTAAACATTTATGATCAGCAATTATTATAATCCTTGTACTCATTTCAATAAAGGTTTAAATATTAAACTCACGAGATCTGCACTGATCACTTATAAACAAATAGTTATCCATCTTTTAAGCAAGTATCTACCGAAAAAATATACCTTTACCTAAAGTTTGAAAAACTTCCATGCAAATTCAAGTGATTGTTGCATAGAGATTCAAGTGATTACTTAAATCCCTGGACTTAGGAATCATCATCTAACCTTTTATGTGTCATGGATATCCTCTTTTTTTATTCTCAGCATTAGTCTGAATTATAAATTGGGTGCTAATATATTTTAAGTAATTATTCCAAAGATAAAAAACATTTATTTTTGCTGATTAGTATAATACATCGAAATATTTTTTTTAATCAATAAGTTTACTTCTACTTTTGGAGCGGGAGTCACTCGTAACCAAGGACGCTATAAGTGTAAGGGATGCGAAATTTCGGGATTTCAATAATTTTGTTGTGATTTTGGTCTAGGTTTCAAACAAATTAACCACTTAATTGATGGAAGATGTTTCTGAGTCGGTATCCTAGACCTACAAACTATTGCACAACACTAGCCCTACAAAAGTTTGATTTGTTTAGCATGCGCCCGCGCTGAATGCGTGACGCCCTTACTGGTATTTACACTTGCTAAGTGCGTATGTGATTTAGGTTCCATTTAGACGTTAGTGAATGTCCTTCGGTTGGTATGTAAGTTACTTACATTACTCATCGTAAGTCATACCTGCTGTCCTGACATTATACACATGTATCTATCTATGACATGACATATCTATGACAAGCAGTAATGTAGTACAGAGACCTATCGACTGTCATTTGGTTGTTTGGTACTTAGTTCTAGTTCTTGGATAAAGCTCACTTTACGGTATCCATACTAAGTAATATGCGGAAGAACCTATCTAGGTATAAGTACCTGTATGCATTCTGACTGGTTATATTTCTTTACTACGGTAAGAACTTTTATTGAGAAGCAAGATTAAGATTGACTTCGTCAGTCATTGTTAGAACACGTATCATGAATGACTTTTTAAGTAATTCCTTGTAAGAATTTTCTTGTTTCTGAAATTAACATTACTCGTATTTACAACCACGTGCGGCAATTTTTTTCTAGTTATTAACATTTAATAGTGATCGTTGTTTGTTTGTGTGATCGAAAATATGTATTGATTTCTAATCTATAAATTAGTCTGGTAGTCAACTACAACTTTAGTACCTGAATGGAAGTTTTTTAGGTCTTCCTAAAAATCGAGTAAGAAAAATACGGGTCTAATATGTCACCATAATTGGATAATTAATTCACATAATTCAATGTCACCTATATTTTTACTATTTCCACAAATAGACAATACCGTTTATAGGCTGTTCACACTTAGCCTAGTGCTAAATTGTTGACAATGTTAGTTTAGCGCAGTCATGGATATTGATTCAGCGTTTAGCACATTGTCTTGAAGGTCGAGGTTGTGATGTAACAGTGTCTTTGAATATTATGCGTAGTCATGCTGAAGCAGAATATTCTGTAGCATTCAAGGCGACCCTAAAACCACAGAGCCTAAACGTTCCCTTGAAATGGATAAGGCTCATTGCACATCGTCGTGATCATCATCGTACAACTTCGTGCAGAAAATTTAAATATTAATTTTCCATAAAGTACGTCCTTGCTTGAATTATATGAATTATAAAGACTCCTGTTATAAGTAGTATTTTGACATTCTAAAGAGTAAGACAGGAAAAATAAAGAAAAGAAGTCTACTAAAACAAAAGATTTTAACTGTACCTAGTAGCACAAGTACTTTATATCCAGTTTCCGTATGTTTCTGTCCGCAAAACTTAAAAACTTTTAATTTTTACACTATGTTGTGTTGTTTTCCATATAAATAAAAAAAAATTCTCAACAAAAACAGGCTGGTTGACTGGTTGTAAATAAAATATCAGCATCAAGTTGCACTAACCGGTTTTGATAGCGCCGATTATTCGAAAGCTGTTCTGCCGTAAAGCCTTCGCTTGATGTTTTTTTAGATACTCTACCGGTCCCGTATGCTACCGCTATTGCCGTGTATTCATAGTGCCTATAGCTAAATGGACTCGTACCGTTATTTTTTGTGTTATAGACTTTAGTTTATATTACATCCTTAGAATGTGAAAGCGTGACAACGATAGTGATTTGTTTAGTTGATTTTTTTAACTCTGCTTATTTTACTTGTTAATTATCACACTTTTTTCACAATTTTCGACTCATTTGCATTCGCCAACATTGAGAATAAAAAATATTGAAATAATACTTATTGAATTCGAATAATAATTATACCTACTTAAAATATTTTTATTATCAATTTTTTTTTACATACTTAAAAGGTTTTTTTTATAAGGAACGTTTTCGTTCCTATATTACCATTTTTTGTTTTTATAGCAATCGTTCAATCACTCGCTGCAAATATCTAACCAACCTAACCAAACCTTTAGCTTGTTTTTGCTTTATCGTCATACAAAAAACATACTACTCTACATTTTATCTCCTGTATTTCAGGATTTAGTTTTTTTTTTCCAACAAGATAAAACACATCATTATTCGTGATTGTGTGGCGCACAATGATACTTGGCCCACTTGGGAAGCAGGGCGAGGCGAAAGCCGCCTGCGCAGCATGACGTGACGAGCACGGTAATGACGCATGCCCAAAACCGACAGAGAAATTATCTCTCAACTACTGGGAGCTGATTACGAAAAAATAGAATAACATCATCATCATCATGGAGAACCCACTCCTGTGTGGGTTCGGTTTCCGCACTTAGTCCTGCAGTGGACCATTGTACGCGTGCCGAGGGGCTGTTATTCTAACCAGTCCAACTCCCTCCAGAAGCAGATTAGTCTTTCCGGCCTCCTCAGTGTGGGAATAGAATATCGCAATAAAAAATAAAATTTCGGCATTTACGGGACAAAAGAAAATATCGGTACTTACGGGACAAAAGAAAATTGGCCTACCAACAGCGTAAAAGAGTTAGGTTAAGGGTGGACAACGAGGGCGGTTCAGGAACCATAAATCAGTGAACAAGGGTGGATAAAACTCATCATCTCGGAAAATACCTATTACAATCGAAGTTCGTACAAAGTAATTTTAATTATTTATAATTTAAAAGGTACGGGTACCAGTCATTATGGGTATAAATGCACTAATTACGATAATCTTTTATAATGGAGCACATATTATTCTCCATCAAATTAATAATTATAGTTAAGTCTAATGACTTCAAATATCAATTCAAAATTCAAAATATTTTTATTTCAATTAGACCATATAAATAGGTACTTTTGAAACGTTAAACTAGTTGCACGGTTCCAAAAAAAGTGGGTCTTATGGAGAAGAGCCGGCAAAAAACTCCATAGATACTCTTTTAAAAAAAAATGTGTGGTAACTGTAACAATTATTGTGAATAGTAATGAGGATGATGCAGCTTGATGTGTAGATTAAGAGATTAAAGAGTACGTAAGTATTAGAATTGAAATTAGTGCCATAGCAGTTAGAGCCGACCAGTCCCGACAGACAGCACTCGTTCACGAGCATGACGTGTGTATCGGCGCCGTTTGACTCAACCATGTTGTAGGGAATAAAACGACCGAATCGCAATAAGTTGTCTTGCAAAATCTTAATTGCGTTTATTTCAACGTAGCGGCCTTCTAGGTTTTGATCGTCATCAAGATGCGTCCGCTAATTGCAGGTCGTTCTAATGCTTAGCTTAAATTAATATAGATGCAATGCAAGAACACGTCTCGCTAACTATTAATTTGATACTAAGTAGCGTGTTTAATTTGGACATACTACCTAACTACTTAGCTCATAGTTAATTCCATTTAATGCAACAAGATTTAAAGGATTATATATATAACGGATAAAAAAAAAAAACTATGTCTGGACTTTAAAAGAGACCATGATTCTCTGAGTTTGTTTCGGCGTTTCTTCTCAGAGGTCGTCAGTTAGGAAATGCCGACGCCATCTAGCACAAAATCGCAAAACAAACATTGACTTGTAAAAGTGTCTGAAAAGATCTATTTGCAGAATAAATATCATTTAAATATCATTTAAATATCATTTAAATATCATTTAGATTGTTCTTAGAGGACCCATTGGAAAAATCTATATACGAAATTGGATCCCGATTTGAGACTTGATTTCTTTCTTCGTCTTGCTGACCAGTGACGAAAAAAGAGAGACTCGTGGCTAAGTTATAACTACGCTGATCAACCGATCTGCACGGTAAAACAACGCTTGCCGCGGTCGATACCCCTCCGTGCCTCGGAGAGCACGTAAAGCGGTCGGTCCGAGTTCTCATACAAACACCTATGACAATCGTTATTGATAGTCAGAAGCCTAAAAAGTCTGTGACAACCAGTTTATTCTTCGAGTATCAGTATTGCCCAGAAATTGGGAAAAAACGTTAGGAAGATGCTAACCAGTAACATTAGACAAAGTACAAAATAAATATTATACACGACAAAGCCAGTGCTAGTGTGTAATGACTTAAGTAAGCTGTATTTTCTCGAAGTAGAACAAAACACCATAAATGGCTGGGAAAAGCCAGAAGGATAAAAAATTACGTATGCTGTACATACTCTTAGGCATTGAGATAGCGACGTGTGTGCTGTGATAATTACGAACCAGGTTCTGCATATTCATGTAGCACACATCATAATGACATACCAAGGTGTATGGTTATGACAAGGGCTCTATGTTTAGTTAGACTCAGTATTCATTTCACTGTAGTAGTCACTTCATTTTAAAGAAAATCATCATCATGATCATAAAAAAAACGTATTTATGTGTAATCGCCAAGCCATGTCAGTGGCATGATAAGTGGGATTATGATTTATCATTTGTAATCATCAATAGATACTAAACGATGGTGATCCAAAGGGACCATCCACATTGCCAAAATGTTATAGTGAGGCAAATGAGGCTAGTAGTCTGCTTGATTTGGCTCTTGCAGTAAAGGACGCGATACAGACTCCACCCTAACAAAATAACGGCTCAAACATTAATACGTTTCTTTCTTCCTCCTCTTCTTTGCTAAACTCTTCATAGAGCGGTCGTGGTCGTCACATCACGGTGGTGGCACGTTTCACAATCCGTCGCCATTCGTTTCGCATCGCAGCTTTTTTATCATGATTGATTTAGCTTAGTCTATCATCATCATTATCATATCAGCCAAAAGAGGTCCACTGCTGAACAAAGGCCTCCACCATTGACTTCCACAAGGACCTGTCGTATGCTGCCTGCATTCAACGACTCCCAGCGACCTTTACGTGATTTAGGCCGGTCCATCTCGTTGGAGGTGTCCCACGCTGCGCTTTCCGGTGCGTGGTCTCTACTCGAGAATCTTTCTGCCCCAGCGGCCATCAGTCCTACAAGCTATGCCATCAGTGCTTAGTCTACATCCAATTTTTAATAAAAACAATGATGCTATGACTATAGCTTTTACCAATTAAATCCGATGCACTTAATTCCATTTGGTCTAATGAATCCAATTTAGCTGACTGCAAGACGTTGTGAAACTAAATAAGTATGTCGGTTAATGTCTGAGAGCTGAACCGGTTGCGAAAAGATAACACGACTAGATCCACTTTTAGTTTTAGCATTAAAACGATGTGTTTGCGTAAAATATTAAAAAAAACTGGTTCTTCTCAAGGAGGGTATTTGTCAGGTTGTTGGCTTGTGAAAGCGATTCCATTCAACTTAAAAAAAGCTGTGTCCAATCAATGCGAATCTTTTTATTCTACTCAGCAACTGCTAATAGAATAATAAGCTGAAAAACATTTTGTTAGCTATGCTATGATATTATGCAAATAGATACCGATGGCAATTGGAAATTCATATAGGTATTCACGGGCAGATATAATAAGACAGTGAGTAGATAGGTATAATAACTTTGCGAATGTTAAAATGTAAGTGTCAATAGTGAACCGCCATGCGCAAACAGATAAACATCCTCTGAATAGTTAATGTTGTAGACACACTCCAAGTTTCAACGTGATAGTGTGTGTTTTACATCACTCCACGTTTTAAGAACCATGGTTTATAATTTGTCAGTATAGAAAAGAAACTGTTCCATTTGTACCGATGGGTTTTCATTAGGTATGTCTTTAATTGATGCCATCTTTTCCAGAAGATAGAAATTAATAAATAATAACCTATTTTGTCATGATTGAAAAAAGAAGATTATAAATCTCTATGTGGAATTGTTTATCATAATAGTAATGTACTCACATGAGAACGATTTTTTTCTTACTAGCTTTCCGACAACGGCTTTGCCCGGGGCCCGCTGGTCTGGGTATTTCTTATAATATTCATCCCCTATTTCAACCCCTCACAGCCCTTTTTCGCATTTAAAAGTAGCCTATGTCCTTTTTCCGCTAGACTATCTGTGTACCTGTGTAAATTTCATTTAAATCGGTTCAGTAGCTTTGGCGTGAAACCGCGATAGACAGACAGAGTTACTTACGCATTTATAATATTAGTAAGGATTGAGATGGGAACCTGCGGCGGCTACGGACAAAGACATCATCGAATCGCATCAGTGGAATATGTTCTCTGCCTGTTATCATAGTCTTCCCTTACGGAAACTGAGATAATAAGGAAACAAATAATATACGAAAATATTTGAGATAAAACAAAAACAAACACAATCATGATTAATATAAACAAGAATAATGTAAAATTTATCTATTTGCCTGCATTGAAGCGAATCGCAAGAGGCATTGAACTCAGTAACATTTTGCTTGGAATAATTGCATAAGTTTTCATAGTTACGGCCATTAAAGCGGGTGGTTCAAATAGTTTCGCAAACGGGAGAAAGTCAATCTTGGTTTTGGTAAAGTTCATTGACGTTTGAGTCATAAACCATGGGTAAGTACTTTATATTCGGCTAAACATCGCATTCAAACTGCAGTAGCTTATTTGCATGCATAGGGGGCGATGTACGAAGTCCGTATGCCAACTATGGTTAACTGTTTTTTTGTACTCAAAAGAAAGAAATGTTAATTGTTTGAATTTATTAATATTGAAGTTTAAAAGGAAACTCCTTCAATGACCAAGATATGCTAATAAAAAAAATGCGGGGTAGGGAAGAATTGTAAGTTATTTAATTATTTACGTGCTTTCACACGTCTCTCATCTTTCTAAAGTAGATTTATACCTACTCCCAAAAAATATTCTAGGAATTAACAATGTTGAACCTTCTTATATCACACGGTTATGTTGGAACGGTTTCTTAGTTTTACATGGAAAAGTAACATGATATCGTGATCCGAAGCGTCTGTATAGTCGCATACTCTCACGCATGTAGCTTCAGACACGTCACTGGTGCGGGAAAAAACGTTTATATTCTGCCGACGATTTCTTCGTAGGTATGTTGTCATTCTCATCATCGCAATCGTCATTTGCTATGAATTTATAATATGATAGTTTTAAAGTTTACTTTAAAATGCTCTGTGTTTGCCAACCAGTACCGTCTATTTATTTTTCACATCATTATACAAGTATTAGGTATCCACCGACCTTGGGTAAGCATACCGAGAATTGTTTGTACATTAGTACGCCTCTGCCTTCCCTTCGGGGAATAAAGTCCTGTTATAGGTTAAATCCTTATTAATATTATAAATGCGAAAGTAACTCTGTCTGTCTGGCGCGATTTCACGCCAAAACTACTGAACGATTTAAATGAAATTTGGTACACAGGTAGTCTAAAGCTTGAGAAAGGACATAGGCTACTTTTTAATGCTAAAGGGCTGTAAGGGGTTGAAATAGGGGATGAAAGTTATAAGAAATACCCAGAGCACGAGGGCGAAACCGCTGGCAGAAAGAACCTGTATGTCTGACAGATTTTCTCGATGGCATGTGAAGTATGCCAACCCGCAGGCCAGCGTGGTGGACTACTACCCACTAACTCCTCTCATTCTGAGAGGAGACCTGTGCCCAGTAGTAAGACAATTAACAAGTAGGACAAAGCGCTAGAACCGTTCTTACTAAAATCATCATCATCGTCATCAACCCATTACGATGGTGGTTATTTTAGTAATCACGGTCTTAAGAACGGTTCTAGCGCTTTGATGAAAATTACATTACTATGATGATAGGCGCATCCGCCAGATAAATGTAGTAAATCTATCTTCTTGCTCCTCTGGTTTGACGCGGTAGAACTCTACAACATAGAAAACTTAATGTAATACCACAGAGTATTGTGGTAATACCAGGTAATCTGCAAAGCCAATATTTGCATTTTAATAGCTTAACGTATTAGGGACCCAACGGCGTACATTAAATGGTTTGTTTTACATTGCTTTTGTTTCATTTATGACGCAAGTTTATGGCTTTGCCTACAAAAGCTTTACTGCATATAAAGCAGATTAGTTCTGGTATAACGTTTATTATCGATGATAAATTTATTTAATTAAATTTGTAAACATTTTCAGTAGATATAATACCTACATACGGCAAAAGCTTTGTAGTTTTTGTTGCCTATATTTTCTTACAGGTGTAGTATTTTTGGAAATTACTTGATTCGTAATTGTTTTGCACCAGACTGCATTTCTTGTGGATTTTCTTGGACATTTTCCCTGCTTTGTGGGTGTGTGAATCCATACATTACAAAATATATGTTTTTGTCCTTCAGGCATGGGGAGCAATGGCGTCGGTTTCGCTCGAAGGTGCAGCGTCCGATCCTACAGCCGCAGACGGTGAAGAAGTACGTGGCGCCCATCGAGCTGGTGACGGAAGACTTCATCAAGTACATGGAGAATGCACGGGATGAGAAAGGAGATCTGCCCCACGAGTTCGATAATGATATACACCGGTGGTCGCTTGAATGTAATTATTGCCAATTCATTTTATCTAACAACGCGGATCAACCGATTTGTAAGGTTAAGCTACGCTTGCCGGAGTCAGTCTGTGGATGGGGGACCATTCTTAACACATCGAGACCCCTCCGTGCCTCGGAGAGCACGTAAAGGTCCCGGTTGTCATACGAACAGAAGCCCAAAAAGCCTAACATCTAGTCTGTCCTTCGAATATCGGCATTGCCCAGAAATTGGGTTGCGAATGTCTGATGGCAGTCGTTTCGTGTAAAATACTGATATTCAGCCGCATCTGGTTAGACTGGAAGCCGACCCCAACACAGTTGGGAAAAAGGCTAAGAGGATGATTATAATCTATTCTATGAATGTTAAAGGAAAAGATGGATGGATTGTGTTTAGGTTGATACGATGGAAAAGGCATTGAATGAGCAGGTGACGGCTAGCAGGGATGAATGGAAGAAAAGGATAGGCCGCGGCGACCCCAAATAAATTGGGACACCGGCGGGAAGATAATGCTGCTATTCAAATCTGTCTACAGTCTGTGAAAACAAATGTTATTATTATTGCTGTTACTACTCATATAATAATAATAATAATAATACGTTTATTTTCGGACAACAATGATCCATAGTGTTAGTAAACAATATTTGAACTTATTACTAGTGTTAGTATCTACTAAAAAATAATTAAAATACAAAAATAAAAAGGAGAACAAACAGATTACATGGTATTGTGGAAAAGACAATCACCATTTAATGTTTAGCGATTGTCCTTTTCACAAAACCAATGATAATTGGAGAGTCAACAGTCTCCGCCACAGTCTTGAGGATGCTGTTGCCACTCGCCCGCAACCTTGACAACAGCGACGCAGTTTTCTTGCGAATGACGGCATGGAATCCGTCAGTTCGATTCTCTGCAAACATGTTAGACGCGCTGCACCAACGTGGCAGTCTCAACAGCATCCTAAAAATATTATTATATTGGATTCGTAGGTCATCCAGCGCTCTCTTGGTATAGTTGACCCAAAGATTTCCCCCGAAAAGCACTGGCAGTATGCTTTAAACAGCGTTACTTTTACCTGCTTACTACACCGAGCGAATCTTCGGGCCAACATATTACCTCGGACCGCCAAAGCCCTACGCTCCCTTTCAATATCGACATTGTCCTTAAGGTCGTCGGTGAGAAAATGCCCTAGATATTTGCATTTTGTCACTTTTTTGACGTTCAAGCCGTTTAGGGTAATGTCCGGTGTAGCATATGGTACAACTCGTATTAGAAAGACAAACGACCGCATTAGGAATAATTTCTCCTTATTTAATGTCGGTACGAAACAAACAAAAGCAAAACTTTGTGAATTTCATACAATTCTCACTAGAAACTTAATTTTCTCACGTGTCTATGATCAGTGCAGTAAAATCTTAGCTTTTAATCAATCATGCACTAGTAACACATTCTTCGCTCAAGTGGAACAAAAGGCGCTTGTTATCTGTTACTTAGCTGTTATTTATGACGCTTGACTGGTTTAAGTGTATATGGATCATGATCAGATTGGCTCTGCCTTTAGTTTTAACAAATAGAAGTACGTTAGTTAGGTTACTGCTTTAACTTTCTTACTAGCCAGTGAAGCGACACTGAAAAGCTAAGATTAACGTCAGGTAGAATGCAATTGTCTTTTGTTTTTGTATTGGTCTTTTGATTAGTCTGTTTTTTAATTTGCATTCAAACAGAATTGAATAGACTGGAGGGCCACTGTTCTTTATTGTACTTTTGAAAGATGTCGAATAAACCTATTCACTGCTATGGGCTTTGCGTCAGCTTAGAAATCTTTTTTCCGATTAATAACATTATGCGTGGGACGGCCTCCAACGAGATGGACCGACGACCTGGTAAAGGTCGCTGGGAGTCGTTGGATGCACGTCGCATACGTCCCGTCCTGTGGAAGTCAATGGGGGAGGCCTTTGTTCAGCAGTGCACCTCTTTTGGCTGATATGATGATAATGAACATTATGTAACATGTACAATAAATCTATTTTGCATTCTCAGGTATCGGGCGGGTAGCTCTAGACGTGCGGCTAGGCTGTCTCTCATCGGAACTGACCAGCGACTCCGAGCCCCAACGCATCATCGACGCGGCAAAGTTCGCGCTGCGTAACGTTGCCGTGTTGGAACTAAAGGCGCCATATTGGAGATACGTGCCGACGCCATTGTGGACGAAATACGTAAACAACATGAACTTCTTCGTTGAGTAAGTACTCTATCTCTACTGAAACCGGTTCATGACTTGTAGATTACTATAGTTTTAAGAATATAAATATTCAAAAGTATACTAGTAAAGAATCTTTAATATAAGTAAACTTTTTATACGAAACTGTTTTAGAATAACGTATCGCAGGACCACAAAATTTTATTTAAGTACCTATAACATTTCAATAATGTCATTACAAAACATATATTAGAATGGATACAAAATAGATCAAATCTTCTCCTCAATATTGCGTTGAAAAATATTTGAATAGGCGCTAACTGTGACTAGATTTCACCGACTATTTAAGTTTATTTATTGCTTGTGTATTATTTCAGGCTTTGCAGTCGTTACATAAACGAGGCCCTCGAACGACTTAAGACCAAAAAAGTCACGTCAGATAATGATCTTTCTCTTCTCGAGCGCGTACTCAGGAGTGAAGGAGATCCCAAGATTGCCACTATCATGGCGCTGGATCTTATCTTAGTTGGCATTGATACGGTAAGAACTTGTCTACCTATTAAGAATAATAAAAAAGCTATTGTTTGGTCCCTCTGGAGGCTTAATTCTGCTATAACAAATATAGCGTCATCTACATTCAAAATAATTTAAAATGTTGCCAATCAAGTCGATGTTGTGCAGTTAAAAATTACCTTTTTACATATACTGCTAATGTAAACCTCTTTTTCCCTCTAGATATCAATGGCAGTTTGCTCTATCCTCTACCAAGTGGCAACAAGGCTAAAACAGCAAGAGAAGATGGCTGAAGAAATCAGGAGAGTGTTCCCTGATCCCGCCAAGCCGATCAATTACGCGGACTTAGACAAATTGCATTATACTAAAGCTTTTGTTAGGGAAGTGTTCAGGTATGCCATGTTAATTACTACACTGGTCAAATATTATGAAATAACCAAATGTCTTTTGAGAACATCAAGAGCCTTCTTTCCTCTCATTCACAAAAATCTATCTACCTATACCAAAAATATTTCTATAAATAAAAACGAATCGCCGAAATGTTTGTACGCGAATATCTTCCGAACAACTGCACCAAATTGAATAATATTTTTTGTGTTGTGTTCATTATTGTCAGGACAATGTGTGTGTATTTTTTTAAATCCACCGGAACACGGGTCACTAGTTTAGAATAAAAGTATTAGTAGTTACCATTAAAGCTGCTACATTAGCCAATACCACTATTTTTGAATAAGTTTACAGTTGGTTTTTCGAAAACTTATTTTAATAAATTATTTTGTTTCAGAATGTATTCTACAGTTATTGGTAACGGTAGAACACTTCAAGAAGACGACGTTATTTGTGGCTATCACATTCCCAAAGGTGTAAGTATTACAGAGGGATTATTGTTTTAGTATTTCCACGCTACGTTATGATATAATTTTGTCCAATTCTAATCTCATGTCTATTGCATTGGTCTACCATTTCTGCTACTAGAAGGCTGTGAGTCCATGACAGTCTACGTGGACTCATGCAAGTAATATTGGATCATTTCATTCAGTTTTTGGTGGCTAGCTGGACATTCTAGCTCCATGATGTCTGGCTTTTGTCTTAAGTGCTTATCATCAAGCTTTAATTCTTATCTTCAGGTTCAAGTGGTATTCCCCACCATAGTGACGGGCAACATGCCGCAATTCGTCTCCGACCCTGAAGAGTTCAAGCCAGAGCGATGGCTGGAGAACGACGGCCGGCTGCACCCCTTCGCCTCACTGCCCTATGGCTTCGGAGCCAGGATATGTCTGGGCAGAAGATTCGCTGACTTGGAAATTCAAATTCTTTTAGCGAAGGTTTGTGTTCTGATTTTATAGTTGTGTGGCGTCGCACAACACTAAGCGCCCGAGGTGCGGGGACTGCGGCGCGGGGCGAGAGGAAGCGTTCCGGCTCTCAGTCGGCCGCTGCCTGCGCCAGTGCATCTTCGGTCGCGTCCGCCGTCGCCGCAGTCCCCGCACCTCGGGCGCCTAGTGTTGTGCAACGCCACAGTTGTCATTAAACGGCGTTGAATTTTTGTTTGAACCTACGGATTATCAGATTCTTTTTATTTTTTTACTACATGGTCCTTTATTTTTTTACCCCTTACGTCTGTTTGATTGAATTGCGTATAATCCGACGTCCACCATCATCTGTTCTAATATCTGTAGATTGTGCATTTTCGCTACAGCATTGCAATAACCATGAAAATAATAAGTTATTACCTACATATTGTTATGATCATTATACATATATTATACATAATTATATTTGCCACTGTCTGCCGTTTATAAATTTAAAACAGGTCCACTGCTTAACAAGGCCTCACCCATAGACTTCCTCTTCCATTTTTGTATAATAAAATTAAATCAGTTTTTAAATGTTTTGCTTTTTATTTGCAGTTAATTCGCCGATATCGTTTGGAATACCACCATGAGCCACTCGACTACGCCGTCACATTCATGTACGCACCGGACGGCCCACTGCGTCTGCGCATGATTGAGCGATAAATACACTATGTTTACAATAAAGATTATAATTATATTTTATAAATATTTTGCTATACATTTTTGATGAAAGGTAGAGACAGTAGAGAGGTAAAAAGCTGGTATGGTATACCTTATCTGATTTATGAGGTGTTAACGTTAACATGGTTATAAATTAGGTGATTTATATTTTGTATAATATTGAGGATGTAAATAAATAAGATTTTAAATTTGGTATTATTTTTTATAGCAAACGTGAGCACTATTATATGTAGTAAATAATATTTTATATTATGAACTTTACTGTATGTACCTACAGCAATTTCAAAATCAACAGTATCAAATTAATCGCCTTAATTTTTTATTTTATTCGGGGTACTTTTGTACCCTTATCTCCCAAAAAGTCAAAATTTTGCTAGATACAGTATCAACAATCAGCTGGATCAGTGGCTGAACCATAATAACCATTTTATTCGCAATCGTATTGAATTTGAGAGAAAGGGCTGCCACTACATAATAAATAGCGCCATCCCTTTTTCACAACGTAAATGCTTGACTTGCAACACTTGACTTTGCTAGTACTGAACTACTGATATTAGAAAGAGCAATATTTTCATATAGTACACGATCTGTTTGATACCCATAGTCAGCAATGAATATTCTCTTATCACTCACTACTCAAATAAGCTTAGAAGTTATGAGAGTTAATTACTCATTTCTGGCGTGGTAAAACTTTCTAAAAAGGTACATTGAGATATTAGCCACGCAGTTGTGCGGTTTACTTACCACACTAGATTTCTTTGTGATACTTATGTCACTTTTTAATATTTGTGGCGTTACTCCATAACGCCTAACTGTTACTTCAACGCAATCGACTGAATGACGATTGTAGACACTATCATGTTTATTTTAGGAGTATATTATGTTGGTATGGTGGGCATCAGAACTGACTTATCCCCTTTATTCATACTATGTATATGTAGTATACTTACTTTATATTACTTTATTTCTATATTCCTAGATAGGTACTTTCATGGCCTTATTAATTTAGCGACCAAGGCGCCCTTGCTGAGTGTTATGTAAGATTTTGGGTTTCAAAAAGCCTAATTTAGTTTTAACAGCACTTGAAGTTAAAAAAGTAATTTTGAAACTGGAATCATTCGACTGTTAAATTTTCTAATACCTACAGAAACTAGCGTAAAAAAATGTAAGTACATTTGCAGGTAGATATCTGTCTAGAATTTAGAATCTAGACAAATATCAGAACTATTATTTAGACTCTAAATAATAGTTCTTTCCCTGAAGCTCCACATGCTTATAATATTTCCTAAAATGTTACTTCTTAGTTTGTGTTTTATTTTTATGTGAGCAGATTTTAAGTGGATTATTCTATGTATTACGTAAAACCACACTGGCAATTACACTTATGAACAAAATAGGTACCACAAATGACATGTTACCGCATATGCAATTGGGCACATTTTGTGGTTATGCCTTATTAACCTAGCAAGCGTAAGAGCGCATTGTCTAGTAATGTTTGAGCCGTAAATATGTTTGAGAGAAAATGCACTAAAGCTTTTGTGAAATTCGTCTCCACATCGAATTTCTGTTCCTCTATATCTTTGGTTAGGTAAGTAACTCTACAAGAAGTTTATCTCCTGAGACGGCTTACTCAATAGGGAACAATCCCTGTTTCGCGGAGGTCTCTATAAACAACGAAACAAACATCCGTGGAACACAAATGTTTGCAGTTAGCACAATGTACGATAGCTTTGTATGAAGATCCTTCCAGCGGGTATGACTAAAAACGCATTTTAAGGAGATGTTTCACCACCTCTGAATAGCTTACCGCTGGATTGGAACATAAATTGTATGAAATTATCTTCCAAATAATTTAACGGGAACTTATCAGTAAGCTGTAAAACAGGCTCTTAATATTTTAAACTGTGACAGGTTCCGTCGAATTTAAATATTTTAGAATTTTAGCGTTTGCAAAATATGATGTCAATTTTGGTTTGTTCAGTTTTGGAGGTCATCCTTCTAATTAAGTAAACCAATGTCACGTATCGTCTGTTTGTCCGCCATGGCGTCCGGTGCTTGTTTTAGGAATACCTTTGTTTTACCTTTGTTAGACAACCGCGTCTGGGTAAATGTTTCCTCCACGCTGACGGACATCGCTTATGTAATTTAAGGCGTGTACTTATGTGACGTGCAAATACTTATTACGGACTAATGATAGTGTGGCTATTCGCTTTTAGACCTTTTTTTTCACGTATATTGTTAGGGGCCAGTGTGTTGTGGTGTTGCAAAAGTTGAAGTTGAGTTTTTATTACTGGATATCATCCATACACAAAATAATGTGTGTTCTCCGGACACGGCTCCTTCCTAGTGCGGAACCGACTTTTTAAAACAGACAAAAACTGGAAGATATATATCTATATTTTGAGTTGCGTCAGTCTCAATTGTGTATGTATATAATTATATGACTAATGTAGCCAGAGGCCCGAGTATCCTAAGAGCATTTTCCGCAGTGCTGACTGATCAAATGAATACTGGTTGGACGTTATTTTGGAGAGTTATGGAATACCAGAGGATAGTTAAATCTTCTTTCCCTGAGTAAAGCGTATTCTCGTATAAAAGCAGGTAAACACATTAATAGTATTCCTTACTAAGCTGGTTCATTACATTATGGAGTTTGACTACAATGTAGAACCGCCTCAGAATGAAGTTAGTGCATATCTACCTCGGTAACTGGATCCCGTTGTCCAGTAGTAGATCCAGTTTAGCGCAAAACAGAGCGGAGTGATGTCAAAGTACTAGGTTACTACTACTACTATACTTAGTGACGACAATTAAGTATATATAATAGTGAAAGTTAAAAATTAAGCTTTACCTGGCAACTTCATAGTTTTTCTGAAGGGAGATTAAGTAACCTATATTTTTATATTTCCTTCGGTCACATTCTGTCAGCTAATGATAGATTTTTAAGAATACCAAATCAAAAAAGTTGATCCAAAAAAGTTAAATAAAATATTATTTAACAACAATTTACCAATGTATATACCTAATATTTAGTTAATATTAGGTAAATTGTTAAAAAATAATAGATGAGAATATCTATTTCTTACACCGGATTTTAGCCTATAAGTTTATAGGTACTATCTTTTTGTATTTTTTAAGCATTTTCCATGCTAAGATTACAAGTTATTTTTAATGAAGGAAAAAATCGGCGGGCGGGCAGGATTCGAACCTGCGTCTTCTGGTTCGGTACACCAGACGCTTTGACCACTACCACCGCGAGCCCTGCGCGCCAGTCGAATAAGTATATATATTAACAACAATTAGTTATCGTTAGTAGTACGGATGAATGTTACCGGTTGACCATTTTTCAACTTAAAGTAAAGATACGAAGAAACTACGAAATGGTGTAAGTACCTCAAATTTTTTCTTGGTCTAAGCCCTAAATGTTGTCAATAGTAAACAACAAATACAATATTATTATATTCTTCAAGTTAAATACATACTATAAATGCTTGTGCCAACATTTTCCGGGCCCAGCTTAATTTGGCGTGACTGTTGTTGATTTGTTGACGAGTAAATGCCTGTTGGAATATTATATAGGTACGTGTGTGTTGCAAATTACGCAATTTAGCAAATTGCCCGTGTAAAATGCTTGGAAAAGGTCATTTTACTCGCCAAATTGCAGACACAAAAATGAACTTTCTATGCATAGACACGCATAAATAATGGAGATGGTTGAAGATAAAGAATGGAGCATTCAAAATATAATTATGTTTAAGGGGCTTGTTTCACTGCCACTTTGTAGGAAAGGAGATAGTTTGCGTAGCCCAGACGCAATCTATCTAAATATCTATTTACTCTAATACCTATCTACATAATATGCTTTTATAATAATAGGTAGTATGGATTATAGCTATAAGTAAAATATCGTATAAGTATCTCTTTAAGTCAAGATTTTAATAAATAAAAGTATAGTGCCGTTATTCTGCCGTTAGTGTTTGTGTTTGTCTGGGTGTTTCCTATGTATTATAAGTATGTATTTACAACAAAAAAAAGTATATAAGTATTATATCCATTGTCTAGTACCCATAGTACAAGCTCTGCTTAGTTTGGGACTAGATGGTGCTGTGTAAAAAATGTCCCAGGATATTTATTATTATTATTATTATTATTATTATTATTATTCACTTGTATAAACAGGGTCATCTCGGGCCATCCATCCCTTGGGCATAACACTGATTTTGATCTTTTTAGAAAGTAGAAGAATGGGAAAGATTTTATGATTCTTTTTATAGGCATAACTGTGGGTGGAGGCCTATCTTAGGCCTAGCAGAGGTGTGGCCAAAGGTACCGTTTACCGTAAAGCTATCTATCACTTCAATAGATTATGTTAAAATATACATGTCAGTAACAGTTTTAAACTAACTGTAAACTGGCAATAATAAAATATTTTAAAATTCATACATGACCCAGTAAACCTTGTGATTTCTAATGGATTTAGAATAGTAGTATAGTAGGCCGAAAAACTTTGCAAATTTTGATACCTATATCAAACCGGTTACAAGAAGTGGTTCAATTATTAAGTAGGACAGTTTCGGAGATTTTATGCTGCTAGATTAATTATTTATTTTATTAAGTATTAAAAAAAATAAGGACTAAAAACAACTAACATTTTTATATAAATAAATATCTTAGGACATTTTAACACAGCACCATCTAGTCCCAAACTAAGCAGAGCTTGTACTATGGGTACTAGACAATGGATATAATACTTGTATACTTTTTTTTTGTAAATCCATACTTATTATATATAAGAAACACCCAGACAAACACAAACAACTAAGTTCATCACATAAATGTTTGTGTCTTGTGGGAATCGAACCCACGACCTCGTGATCAGCAGTCCGGTATTCGAACCACTAGACCACAGACGTCGTCTACCTAAGTGTTGATAATGAGTAAAGAGTAGAATAAAATGATTTTTATTTAAGTACTTGGAACGCGGTTTTTACAGTGTTCGTTCAGTTGTAAAGCAACAATTTATAATTATGGACAGTATCGATGAGAATGTTGACATGAATGTGTGACTAGAATGTACAAAATAAGGAATAAGTCATATCAGAGGATGTTTGAAAATGGAGCGAGAGACATAAGTTGAAGGGAATCGTTTGTCTTGGTATGGGCACGTGATGAGGAGGGATGAAACGCATGTGACTAAAAGAGTGATGCCATTGCAGGGCCGGATTTAGAGGTGTGGAGGCCTCGGCGCAACAAAAAACAAAAAACAAATTATTATCCAAACAAAATGAAAAAAAAAATTGTCGAGTTTTTCTCGAAATAATCATAACCATGTTTATACAAAGGTAGAGAGGTAAAGGTAGAGAAAATATATCAAAGGAAAAGTTGTGTGTATTAGTCGGAATTTACCAAAAGATTTTTTTTCGAAGTCTATTGTTTCGAAGGCCCCTCTTTTGTGGAGGCCCCGGGGCAGTAGCCCCTGTTGCCCTCCCTTAAATTCAGCCCTGTGCCATTGAATGTTTAAGGACGGGGGATAGAGGAAGGCTAAAGAAAAGATGGATGGATTGTGTTAAGGTCGATATGATGGAAAAGAGATTGAATGAGGAGGTGATCGGTAGCAGGCATGAACGAAAGAAAAGGACGCTGCACAGACCTCAAATAAATTAGGACAAGGGGCAGGATGATGTTGATGATGTTCTTGCATAATTAGTGTTTTCTTTTTTCTCACAAAATTGGTACATATGTCAATAAATAGTACGATACTTCCAAATATAACATAGACGTCATAATGGAAGGTTCATTCACACTTTTCCTTGGATATAGCGCGTGCATTCGCACTTGGCCGTCAAAAGAAATAGAAAGTAGTCTGTACTCTGTAGTACCTACGCGGGAAGTGAGTGTTTGCTCAAACGATAGCGGCGAGATGCTTTCAAGGTGAAATATGAAACAATAGCAACGGATGTTACTTATTTGGTAGTTTTGAACATCCTCCGTGCCTTTTGATTGTAAATGGGACTCCATCGTCTCATCGTCTTAAATTTACCATCAATCGACCCATTACTGTAATAAAAAAATGTCTACCTATATATATGCCTAGTGTTTAAAATTCCCATTACCTAACCTACGTGTCTAAGGTTTGATCCACGCAGGAACAATGCCATACGTAATGATGATGACCCAGGTCTTGTAGTGACCCATAAGTTTGTTGTGGAAATTCTTACGGGCTTTGTCATTCAAGATGTTGATCATGGAATTTGGAATTCATACATAATATACATTTTGTACGAAATACTACGAATTTTCTAACAGGAAAACCAAATTACATATCGAGTAAGCACACACAAAATTTCAATGAATTGAATTCACACATCCTACTTTTACTGAGCAGTCAGAAGCCAGATGTTTATCAACTCTAGCACACGCACTTGTCTCGTATGTTGTAAGTGTTGTAACAGATTGCTTCTGAATCATCTGCCCGGTGTCGTCGTACGACGCCCTCAGAATTCAGGGTGCGTTTGCGCAACTCACCGCTCCACAATTTTTTTAAACCTGACATGATTGTAATGATTGGGACATGAAGTCGCGATGTGAGTAGAATATGTTGATACTTTATATTATGTATTTTAATTATATTCTGCCCATCATAATAAATAATATTTTGTGGTAAATTGCAATATCATATCATTAAGGAACTAGAGAAATAAATATTAATAAAATAAATTTATTATCACGATGAAGATAGTATAGAATGTTTTGCATATTTATTCTCGTATATTATTAAAATGATGAAACTATCAAGCTGGCCTAAAACTTAATTAAAATTATTATTATAGGTACGAATTAATAAAATCGATTCATAAATTATCGATTTAAACATGGTTGTCTGTCTGTCCGTCTGAAAGTTTGTCTAACATAGGCATAGAAGCCTATATGCATATCTATTACTACAGGTAGCTAGTACTTGTATGTATTCCTATACAAAATACAGTGAAAAGTAACAACATATTGTACATAACTAGGTAAATAATGTAATCACTGTAGTGATTATGTAAAACAGTAGGAGTCATGCAAACCGTAGTTCCGTTTATTAATGACTGCAAAAAATAACTGAAATATTATGTAGGTATATCCCACTTTCGAATCGGTACTTCAAGCATAAACATACTGTGGTATGGGTTAAATATCTTAGTCCATGATTAGATTTAGATTTTGGCGACTTCTGTGGTCTAGTGGTTCAAGTACTGGACTGCTGATCACGAGGTCGTGGGTTCAATTCCCACAAGACACAAACATTTATGTGATGAACTTAGGTGTTTGTGTTTGTCTGGGTGTTTCTTATATATTGTAAGTATGTATTTACAACAAAAAAAAGTATATACGTATTATATCCATTGTCTAGTACCCATAGTACAAGCTCTGCTTAGTTTGGGACTGGATGGTGCTGTGTAAAAATGTCCAGGGTTTATTTATTTATTATTTATTTATTTAGATAAAACTTTGACAAATACTTCTTAGAGTATTGCTCGTTTACTTGAAGAGTTCATCAAAATGTTATCCAAACTGTTTGATCAAATTGACGTTACACAATGGCATACTCGTACTAACATTATTGAATATATATTCATAAAAATTTCGATTCATAAATAACTCTAAAGGCTCTGTTTCACCACACCCTACGTCAAATTACTTAAGCAGATGATTTCGTTTATATTTTATTTTATTTTTAATTTACTTAACTTTCTACTGTAACCATTGGAACTGTAATTTATAGTTCTATACGTTATACGACTTTAGTTATGATTTCGGCGAAAACTGCTGGTAAAGAAAGAAATATCTTACTCTAGTGTGCCGTAAACTGAGCTATAGATAACAATACCATTTCGATGCGAAGTGTGTATAAGCTTAATCACATAATTTTCAACCTGCCATAGTGAAGCACGTATTGAGAAAGGTACAACACAATTACTGCTACCTACTCATGTAGGTTAGAGGCCACGGTCACAACTCTAAGCACGCAAAGTCGCGGGCAAAGCTGGTGTAGTAAATGACGGGAACTAGAAAGATACTTTCGATCTCGTTTGATACGCATAGTGGATCGGAAACTGTGTGTTGTCACTACGCGCACGTCTCCTGTGTCCATTGTAATACGATTTTGATCGTTTACCTTTGTGAGACGTCAAGTTGGATGATGTCGATAGTTGATAAATCTTTTTGTTACATTTTAGGCGATGATTATACATATAGGTCTATTCAAATATCTCTTTAGGTACAGTAACCTTATAGGTATAGGGCGTAACAATAGGGAAACTATTGTTATGACAGTTGAAGTGATATTTTATTGCTTATAGGTTAAGTTAAGGTTAATATGTTATAGATCATAGATGGCTTTAAAGAAATTCCAAAGATTTCTTATGAAAATTAAATTATTTAAAAAAATTAATTAAGTATTATTTAAAATTCTGTACTTGTCTTTTCAAACATTCCTAAAATAAAATAAAAACTTATCTGATTTATTTGGTAATGTAATATTAATTTCTCTATCAGAATAATTACCATTAACATTATAACATTTCTGTAAATTACAGTAGAATAGACTACTCAGGAAATACATTTTACAAAAGATTTGTGATACAATGGACACTTGCGCAGAAAGCAAGCACCTAACGCGTGCCCAAGGAAGCTCAGTCGACGTCCGACTAGCTAGTGGCACACAGGGAGTGAACAGAATTTGTGTTAGTGGTGTTTGCCAAATTTTATAGTGTTGTGCGAAAAGTGACTGGAGTGGAATTCAGGATTTTTTTGACAGGTGAAGAATTGATTAAAATACGGCTTTTGGTTTTATTTTGTACTATTGTCATTATTAAGGCATTATAAGGGAAAGTTGGAGAGTAACAACCCTACTGTGCACTACCCTGTAAGCCCTGTAAGTTGCCTAAGCCAGAGTTCCTAGGCATTTTTATTTTCTCCGAGAGCATAGAGAGGGGTTAATAAATAAATAAATAATTATTGCTATTAATACCAGTTGAACATTATGGAGTTGAACTTACAAGAAGTTGCCAAGGGCCAGAGTTCCTAGGCATTTTTATTTTCTCCGAGAGCATAGAGAGGGGTTAATGAATAAATAAATAATTATTGCTATTAATGCCAGTTGAACATTATGGAGGGCTCAAACAGAAACTCCCCATAACACTGTGCTGCATTTGGTAACCGAACCCTGGACCTCATTGCCAGTAGAGGCATATATATATATAGCTACAAGATCAATGATATAGACTAAACCGCTTAAATAATTAAGTTTAGATCATACATGCTAGACACATAAGTAGTTATTCTTTATTGTATTTGGTAATAACAAGGCTAAAAGCTAGCAGTGTACAGCCGGAAGAATGCAGGTTTGATTTGGATTCTTTCTTTAGTTACGTTATTACGTTTATAAAGATACATTATTTCCTAAGCATGCAGAATATTACCCACTTCATCCTGGTCCGATTCCGATTCCCAGGTTGTGAGTCACAGTGTTATGAAATTCTCCGTACCGACTTAGCAGCTCTGAGTTTTTTTGAGGCTGGTTAATGTCAATAGACTCATCCCCTACATGGGACCTAAACACCGGCGAACGGTAGTAGCTGACCACACACACCCCTCTGCCTACCCCTTCGGGAATACAGGCGTGACAGTATTTCCTTACTACCTCGATTTTTATGTGAAGGTGGGTAGTCTAGTATTTGTAATTGTTTATGTTAAGAAAGATATTTTTACCCGACTGCCGAAGGAGGAGGGTTATGTGTTAGACGCGTATGTATGTATGTATGTATGTATGTCCGTTCCTATGTCCGGTCGTAACTACTCAACGGCTCAACCGAATTAGATAAATGACACCTCATTAGATTCGTCTTGATGGCACGACTGTCACTGGGTACATGAAATTTAAAAAAAACAATATGGCGGATTTTATACGCTTTAATGTGCGAACTGATTTTGAAAATGATCTTTAGTTGTATCAATTTATATTTTAAATCATCATTTAGGATCTATCTAGTGATTCTATGATGATTTATAAACTAAAAAGAAGGAAATAAAATCAATTATCAAAAGAAACAAAAAACCCGACTGCGTAAAAACTACTAACTAAAAATCTTAAAGCAAGCTGTTCGTTCATAAACAAAATTGTTTCTTTGCTTGTCCCGCCTGCAATACATTTTCCAACATCACAGAGCTTGTTTTAAGATTTTTAGTTAGTAGTTTCTACGCAGTCGGGTTTTTTGTTTCTTTTAATAATAGATTTTTTATCTTCATTTATCGTGTGCGCGTCATAAATAAAAAAAATTTGATTCTCAAATGGCAGGGACCAGCTGAAAACCAGTGCTGTGCCCTCCGCACAGCAATTACTGAGCTGGTTTCCTTGCTACACATAATATTATTATCTTAACTTTTTTTGTGTATATGTATTGTGTTATGTACCTACAATGAAGGTTATGTGTGGCAAAATAAAAGGTTAAATTGCCTTAAAGTATTTATCATGAATACATTAAATTACGGAAAAAGATCTGAGTGCCATAGTTACAAAAAAAAATACGAAAAAAATAGGTATCTTTTTTAAGAACTTCGGACCTCCTTTCAAAATAAGAACGAGTATGGCAACAATCACTGCTTGTCGCTCGTTCAGGGGAATGAACTAGGTAGGAAGCAATGCGTAGATAAGACAATTAACCTTCATGGCTTTATCGTTTTTGAAAAAAACAAAGTTTGTATTCACAGACAACAAAGTTATTTTAACATATAAAATACATATGTATATACATACAAATAAACTGTCTTGTTGTTCTAGTGGTCCAAAGCACGACTGCTACGCCAGAGGTCCTGGGTTCAAGTCCCGTGATGGTTAATGGGTTTTTCTATGAAATTTCCAGTAGCATCTCGGAGTCTGGATTTGTGACCGGTTCATGGCAATAGGGTCAACCCCATTACGTGGGATGTAAACATACCGGCGAACTGTTGGTGCACAATAGTACACCTCTGCCTAACCCTTGGGGGAATACAGGCGTGTAACTCTTTAGACTGGTAGTCGGAAGCACGGCTGCTGAGTGAGAAGTCCTGGTGTCTATTTCAGAGTCGAGCAGATCGAGCAAGTTGTTGTTGGTTTTTTATACTTATAGCTCTTTATCTTTATATATAAATCTTTAAAGAATAGACACATCGTTTTTGGACACAGTTTGCTTTTGCCGATTAAATTGCTTCACCATTTTTGATTAAACAGCTTCTAAAGTTCATAGGAAACATGTTCCTGTGAAAAAGTTTAGCAGGGATAAGTCAACCCATTTACATGTCCCACTGCTGGGCCCACGTCTCCTTTCGTAACGAGAGGGTTTGGGGTATAGTCCGTTGTTGGCCTACTGAGGATTGGTGCAGCAAGTGTTGTTGGTTTTTTATATATTACATATAATTCTCAGTACCTAACAGCCTGAATTTAGATTTGTAGCGTCAACTATCAAGCTATATAAGAACTTGTACGAAGCGAGAAATCCCGAATCGCGCAAGTGAAGTTTACCGTGCAACTTGCATATATATACAACCGCCCGACATCAACCGTTGGGCAGTGGCCCGCCAGGCATAACACCCGCCTGCTCGGAGGATCCTCCCTTTGGATGGAGGGACATCACACCTAGTCCCTCCACAGATTTGTACCAGGGTCGCCTCCCATTTACCAATCAAGCCGGTATGTTTAGGTCCTAAAGTCTTTTAGTTACTTAACTTTTAGGTAAATGAAACATATCGGCGAGTGGGTACCTACATATGTCTTAAGTAAATCTTCATTTGTCAGGTTTTTAAAACTGTTCTACGTTAATCACTGGTATCTTAGGACTGACTCCATTACATAAATAAATATCTTTGGACATTTTTACACAGCACCATCTAGTCCCAAACTAAGCAGAGCTTGTACTATGGGTACTAGATAATGGATATTATACTTACATACTTTTTTTTTTGTAAATATATAATATATTTTTGTAATAACTTATAATACATAAGAAACACCCAGACGAACACAAACACCTAAGTTCATCACATAAATGTTTGTGTCTTGTGGGAATCGAACCCACGACGACCTCGTGCTCAGCAGTCCGGTACTCGAACCACTAGACCACAGACGTCGTCATGTACAGTCACGAGCAAAAATATGTATAAACTAGGCAAAATTCAAAAGCGGTTTTCTTCTAAACTACCTACTGATAGAAATTTTGTGGTATTACGAACAAAGTATTTACGAACCAATACTATAGTGACATTTTGTGTTATCTCAAAGTTCGATCGTACATTTATGAAAAACTTGCTTTAAAACTTTGTTAGGATTTATATATCTTTACTCCTGACTGAACCTATAGCAAGCACAAACACAAAAAAATATTTAAATACTAGCTTTCCGCCAGCGGCTTCGCCCGCTATCCCACGGGAAACATACATTTTACCGGGATAAAAAGTAGCCTATGTGTTATTCCAGACTATAATCTATCTCTGTGCCAAATTTTATCCAGATCCGTTCAGTAGTTTTTGCGTGAAAGAGTAACAAACATCCATCCATCCATCCATCCTCACAAACTTTCACATTTATAATATTAGTAAGAAGTAAGATAAGATAAGATAAGAAGATATCTCTCGAAAACGCTTTTCCTAATAATATGGCGCCTCATGTCATTTTGACGTCCCCTACTTATATTTTATGTACGAAAAACACTCTACACGCAACTGTTTACAAGTAGTGGATTGAGTGGACGTAATCAACTATTCTAAAAGAAGTTCGTGAGATTAGACGGTTGCAGAAACGGAAACTAGAATGGCTTTAAATGCAATTATGTGTGTTAGCTAAGGCCAAAATGAGAATGTGAGTTGACCTCGCCGTCTGAAAGGTTAAAATTCATAATATATTGCTCAAGTTAAAAAAAAGATAAATCTTTAAAGTATTTATACATCGTTTTTGGACACAGTTTGCTTTTGCCGATTAAATTGCTTCACCATTTTTGATTAAACCGCTTCTAAACTTTAAAGGAACCATATTCCTGTAAAAAGGTTTACAGGGATAATTCAACCCATTTACATGTCCCACTGCTCGGCCCACGTCTCCTTTCGTAACGAGAGGGTTTGGGGTATAGTCCGTTGTTGGCCTAGTGAGGATTGGTCCGGGTTTCCTCACGATTTAATAGTGCCTTGAATTCGAGTTCAAAACAACCACGACAAGACTTAGCAGTCCAATTACTAATTAGCTATATCCATTAGGCTATCACAAGTCACACAGCCTTTTTTATATTTTAACTAACCCGTCGCCGTTTTGCCAGTGTGGGTTTTATGATTTTTTCCGATGTTTTAATAGTTATTCTGCTATTCGGGGCGAACACAAATCCCACAAATTAAAGGTCACTAAAATCGGTTCAGTCGTTCTTGAGTTATAAATGGTTGTTGGACTTTGTTTTATATTTGATTCAACCCCGTTTTAATTGTTATTCGGGCGGAAACAAATCCAACAAATCAAAGATCATGAAAATCGGTCCAGTAGTCCTCGAGTTGTAAGTGTTGTAACAAATCCGACTTTGATTTTTATTACCTAACTAATTAAGATTAAGAAAAGATAATGGCGTTGCCTTCTGATCTTAAGTAAGTATGCATATCACGTAAGTAAATATAGTAAGCAATATACAAAATCATTTTATTTCAGACACATCAAGAAAATGAGGGGAAGTTTCAGCGTAGTGAAGTGGCCACTACGTATATGTGGCCCAGCTCGGCGCCTATCCACGAGCGCGCGATGTTACCAGGCATCCGACGGTGGATTAGAAATCGGTAGGTATTAATGATTTCCCCTACTGACATGATCAATGCCAATCATTCGAGTAGGTTCTTAATAACCTTCTAAACGTGCTCTGAGGCACGATTTCCGGATTCGGATTGCTGGAAATATCCCATAAATATAATAAACAGCTGCTGCAGACTGCTGACTCGGCAAACTTCGTAACGCCAATAAGTTTTATCACGTTTTAAACCTTTTTTGGACTTCTACAAATATTTTAAAACCAAAATTAGGAAAATATGTTCAGCCGTTCTCGATTTTTTGTGAGACTGACAAATATCAATTAATTTTTTTTGAGGTTTAGAGATGTTTATGTATGTTTTAAGACGGTATAAAAATAAGGTACACTTATATCTAAGAAGTATTTTCATTTTTTTTTCTCACATTTTCTTTTTCTTCTGGTATCAGCAGGACCTATACAAGCTACCAAGTATCTAGAGTTGCTAAGTGTTTGAGTGCTCAAGTGCACAGGACGATAATTTAACATCATTTTGTGTAATGAACCCCTATTCCGATCGACCAACTAATTACTTGTATCATGTTGGAAGAGTCGGAAGGGGTCGACCTCGGCGAACATACCACAGCCAAATTGCGGACGTTCTCAAAAAAGGCAAGTTAGAAGCACCCTAAACCGACGTGCATGCATGTGGAGGTTAATGAACTTATATGAGGCGGAACTGGTGTGCCAGGATCGTAGCAAATCTATAGTCTCTGCCTACCACTATGGGAAACAGGCGTGAAGCTATGTATGTATGTTGATTTTACAGATTCGGCGCGTTATAAACCAGGCTATGATTTATGATACACACTTAATAAGGTTATTAATAAGGTGTCTCGCTATGTACAGTCACGAGCATAAATATGTAATCAAAAGCGAATTCAAAGCAAATTCAAAAGCGATTATCTCCTAAAATACTGGCCGAAATTTTGTGGCATTACGAACATAGTATTTACGAACCAATACTATAGTGGTGTTATCTCAAAGTTGCAATCGTTCATTCATGAAAAAATGGTTTCAGCAAGTAAGTGTTTATATATCTTTGCTCGTTATTGTATATACACGCTGTTTAAGGCGTCAGGTTTCTTGCAATTCTGTTCTATATTTCGCGTTTCTACGTTACACAAGCCTTCGCGGTCTTCGAGCGTGTAAGTAATACGTAGTTAGCCAGTTACTCCATGTGCAGTAATTAGATCTAGATCTAGATCTGGTATGAGGTTGTCTAGCGATATACCTACAATTATTTTGTTTGAGATAAGATTAATTATAACACGACATTGGTTACTCTAGCTAAAGCTGGTTCACAAGTACGTACCCAATATTCTACAATCTAAATTTTTTCTATGATAATTGGAACAGTTGGCATACACAATGGGTTTACGCTGACATTCTCATAATTGATGGGAACTGGTGCATGTAATTTTTTTTTACGAATTGTTTAGTCTGTGGTTATAATGAGAAATTAAAATTGATGATCAGGAAAACTGTAATGAATAATATCATAATCATCAAGGCATCTAATGTCCCAATGCTTCCTTTCAGAGTAAAACAAGTATAACTTAATTGTTGGTAGAAAGACTGTAATTAGAAAATAAATGTTGGTTGGAAGACGATAAAAGTAGTGTAAGGACAGTTATCTATAGGATAAAATAAATATACTCATTCTAATTAGAATGGGTATACTTCTAGTTAGAAATAATGGAAACATGTAAAAACCCTGAGTTCTTGTGCTGTTCTAAATAAATAAAAAACTTACAACTTAACAGCAATTAGATCAAATGGACATTGAGGTTTCCCTTAAGCCATTGTTGCCTTAAACTAAGCCGTATCAAACTTTACAAAGACCGACAAATAACAATCAGATTACACGCACCTTTTTTCCAAACACGTATTTGACACACTCTCTCGCTTCTTCATTGTTACTCGAATGTGACAGAAAAATGTACAGTCACGAGCAGAAACATGTATACATTAACAAAAATGCTAAATCGATTACTAATAGAACTTTTGTGATATTATGAAGACAGTACGAACCGATACTATATTTACATTGGTGTTATCACAAACTTGCAATCGTTCATTCATGAAAATATCGCTTTAGGCTTTTGGTAATTGTATACATGTTTTTGCTCGTGATTGTACTTACTTTGTTATCAGGTCCGAAGCCGGTGCAGGCGTGTCCGGTAAAGGGGTCTCGTGCGAGATCGACGCACGCGGCGATCGACACGACCGTGTTCGACATGGCCCCGTCTGTAAAGTCGTGGGAGGAAGTGCCTGGACCGACGCCTCTACCTCTGTTGGGCAATACTTGGCGGTTTACACCGTATATCGGTAAGTTTGTTTAGTTTTATTTTTTTAATATTTTAGAATTTGGCATTTTGAGCACTGTCATACAAAGTTTTGAAAGAAGTACACAGTAATTCCAGTTGTATATGGGCGGTGATATGGATGACATGATGCTTGTTTGTGGACTTAAACAGTGATCTTGGCCGCCCTAGGCCCCAGGCCATAGGCCATGTAGTAACTACCAGCCGGCCCTTTCTCAGCACAAACATTTGTTACGATTGACTACCCCTAATATCTGGGCCTACTGGGCCGTACGGCAAATCTACCTAAGAATATAAAGAAATATAGGAATAAGTAGTAGATTGTCTTTTCTTACACAATACATTGTTTGAACAATATGAACATACTAATCATACTAGCAGTACCTAGCGCGCAATGTTATCCGCCTTGATCTGGTGTTTGCAAATTCCGTGGGAATTTTTATAAGTCCCTTAGCGGTTGCTTATATATACCTATACGAAACTTATAAACGAAGTTTCTAGGTCGCATAGTTTCTGAAATCTTGTGATCAATCTATCAGTAAGTGGTATTCATTTATTGTACATCATGTTCGTCAACGGTTTACATCATTGCTTGGGAATTATTTACGAGGATACTATTATCTCAATAATAACTTTTATTTTATGTATCTAATAAAAATTAAAATACACTATGTTGTTGCATCATTGGCATCTTGCAATATTGTGTTGTCTGTGGTAATGCTCTCTAAATCGCTGGAAATAAAACTTTACTTTATTACCCTTGAGCCATCAACTTCTTGTTAAAAGCAAGTATTAGGTCAATGATCATCATAAGTTTTTAATATTTTTATCAGGTATGCCAGGATCGTAGCAAGTGGAAATCTGTAGTCTCTGCCTACACCAATAAGAGGCAGGGGTGAAAATATGAATGTATACCACTATGCATTTTTTTTGGTATTTCGTATGTCAGTGTTGTAGAGTTGGTAATTAAAACACATAATAGCAAACATGTTTGTGACATAGTTTTGCATTGTAATTTTACTTTCATATTCTTTCATCATAAATATGTTAATCGGTATTGCCCAGAAATTAGGTTGTGGAGGTCTGATTGCCATCAGACCTCCGCAACCCCCGCTTCGTGTAAACTACTGATATTCGGCGGCATCTGGTTAGACTGGAAACCGACCCCAACACGGTTGGGAAAAGGTTAGGATAATGATGAAAATGATGATATTTCACTACTATAGAATTCTAGCAACCTAAGAAAAGTCATGGGGTCCGAGTGCACTGTTTAAGGGCATTGCCAAACGCCTTTTCGACGCTTCACGTGACCCAAAGGCCTTTATTTTTGTCAGAAATTCAGCATTACCATCCAATGTGGAAATGCAATCAGCCTTTTGAGTACCCTTCCAACAGATAGCGATGCGGCGGAGTTTTTGATGCTCTACATATTTAAAGTTTTCTTTTTTTTAATTTTCCTTCGTTTTTTATATTTCCGTTTTTGGAAAGCAGTTACTTTTTTCTTATTGTAGAAATTTAATTTAAAAAAATAAATAGTGTCGACATTATTTTGTAAGTATTATTAATTTTTGAGGCAGTTAAAGTAGGTAACTGATCTTAATTTAAAAATATTATTTTAATTATTCATTATGACGAAAAGAAAGGAAAGTTTAATAAACCGAAGTTCATTTTATACTGGTTGTTTCCAAATTGCGAGAAACAACACATTAGCGCTTGAAATGTGGCATAGTATAAGTACAACAATATATTAAGTTAGAAAATAAGACAGACACTGTTTTTAACCACCGACGCAAAAACGACGGGGTGTTATAAGTTTGACGTGTCTGTGTGAGTGTGTATCTGTCTGTGGCATCGTAGCTCCCGAACGGATGAACCGATTTTTTATTTGAAAGGTGAATTAGTCTTGAGTGTTCTTAGCTATGTTTGATGAAAAGCGGTCCAAGATGGCCGCCGCCACAAAATAGCGAATAACATATTTTTCACAACTCCCTCAATATGGCTATCAAATGAAAGGGCTTAATTAGGAGAATACTATACACTATAATACATTTCTAATCAAAGATGGTCGTCACCACAAAATTGCAAATTACATTTCGTGTCGGGGGTTTTAAAAATTTTTAATCTTATTTATTCCTTAATTATATAATAGCTAGTTTAAAATATTAAATTAATTGCTTAGTTATACAATTATAAGATTACGGTAAAATATTGTACCGTTGTCTTAACTTTGATTTAAGATTGGTTGATGTAAATATATCGTTCGAGACGAATCTATGCGAGGTCAAAGACCTCTTAATCAAGATTTGGCAATGAAATTGTTTCTGTTGAGCACAACCATGCGAATACTAGGTGATGGCATTGAACTCAGAAGTAGGTAGGTACACGTTTTTTTAATAACCGTATTAATATGGGTTTACTAAGAGCCATTTTCGGATCATACATAAATAGGTGTGTAAAATCAAATTAAATTTAATGATTTTATAATCTGAAATATTCGCTTTTTTAATTTGGAATTCTTTGATGGCCGCAATCCTAAAGACAGTGTAGCCTATGTCCTCAGGGTCCCTTGCAAAAATTATCGAAATCTGTTCAGCAGTTAAGATGTGAAAAGGTAACAAAGAAACAGATACATGCGAAAGTAAGCATTTAAGTATAATACCAGGATATAATACCCTACTAGCAACAGAAACAGTGCTAGAAAATTGTGTCTATTTGCACCATTATCACTGTACCTCTAGAGCACTATACTTTAGGAATTTTAATCTGCGCAATCGTTCACAACCTTATTTAATTTTTTAATTCAATTATAATCAGCTTCTGTAACTGTTCTGGGTAACTGGTGTAGGTAGTTCGGTACTAGTTTTATGCTTGCTTACATTCTGAATGTATTTAATTAGACATGCTAATTAAACATTGTCACAACGATGTCTATCAAAAAAAATTATTTTGTATGACATTTAAGACACCCTATAAAGTGACGTAGACTGTCATAAATGTCATTTCACTGCCTTATGTGATTATATAAGACATTAGAAGATCACCTTCTAGTATTAAGAGGTTGTTGAATAAGTAGGATATTGTAGGATATTGACAATTCAGCAACTCAATAATATACTTAAGTTTACGTCATACTAGAATAAGTGAGGTTAATCTATGGTTTCGAAATAATTTAATCTTATTCATTCGTTTTTATAAGATGGTATAAATTTAACCATTCAAGATTACATTGTAGAATATATTTAATAGGGGAGCACAAGCTTAAATTCATTTAAAATTCTTTCAATGTATTGCACTAAAATGTATATTTTAAACCTCCTTTTTGGTGTTAAATATCACATTTGCAACCAGAGCATACAACTAGACTATACAGCACACCGTTTTACAAAATTAGCGCTTTAAAAAATACCGTTCCATGATTTAAAACGATAACATCAACGAAGAAAAAATATCTAATATGCTCAAGAGATAGTTTTTTCATTTCAAAATGTAGAATATTGAAATAATTTTATTCTAAAATTGTGAAAGGATCAAAAAATTCTCACACATAATATGATTTTAATATTTTATATGCTAAAGTATTTATATTACAAATATTAATAAACTTTAAATAATATTTTACTCAAATAGCTAAAATCTAAAGTAGATAGGTAGTAGTTAATTTTTTTGGTGGCCTAAGGTGGCAAACAAGCATACGGCCCGCCTGATGGTAACTGGTTACCATAGCCTATGGACTCTTGCAACACCAGGGGTATCACTCGCGCGTTGCCGACCCGAAAAACCTCTTAGAGATTTATGGAGCATTCACTGCGCCGATAGTTTGAGGGAATATTCCTCTTACTGCCAGCGCAGCGCATCCTTAGAAGGACCTCTGGCGACCTTACTCACTGCAGGAACACAACACACACTAAAGTGTGTTATTTGGCTGCAGTTTTCTGTAAGGTGGAGGTACTTCCCCAGATGGGCTGCTCTAGATTTGAGCCACAAATGGCTGTGCGCTACGTCTCTTCATTCTAATAGTATAATCGTGGAAAAAAAGTTATTTAACTCTTCCTGTCTGTTTGTTACCTTTTTACACCTAAATTGCTGAACGAATTTCTATTAAATCAAACTGAAAAAAACATTTTGGTTGCGAGTGAACCCATGGGCAGTTGCGAGGGAAACAGCTAGTTTCTTATAGATAAACATAATTATACAATACATTATCATATACAACCTAATTAGAGTTTATTTTTTCGAGGCGAAAAATCTGCGCTAATATAATCTGCGACTAAATAAAAAAAATAAAAAATAGTAAAGTTATGAAACGTCAGCCATTAAAATATAATAGCATAAATGTTACGTATTAAAAATACGCGGCATATCCATAATCTGCGTAATACTTCGACACCTTGACTTGACTGTGGGAAGGTGAGTAAATTTATTTACATACAGCCATGAACTAGTAAACTTGAGGCTATGGGTGCCATACCTATCATAAGATCCCATCTCCATAGGATCAACCTTTTTAGAACGCGCAACTATCGAGTTATAAATGCTTGTAAAAGCTGCACTATCCCCGGGTGACATAGGGTAACATTAATAATGAATAACATTTGAACCGTAACCTATTTCCCAGCACAACGCAACTATCATTACGTTTCAAGCATTAAAAAACATTGGCAACCTAAATTATTTTAATAAATCTATACCCTTCCACTATTGCTCCGGTCCAGCATACTATTATGTATTTCTACCACGCGGGTCAATTATTCCGCAGGGGGTTAAGGTTAATCGATATCAGTTGTTTTACAAAACCATCGAAGTAACTAGTTGAGGATGTACTACTTTCTCACATAATTCCACTTTTATGCAATCGATTCGAGATTCGTTTTTTGTATGAACATGCGTACGCATCAATTCTCATTTCCGCATGCATCCGGCTTCGTACGCATCTTCTTACCAAATATTAATTTTCGCGAATGTGATTCAGACGTTAGACTAACATGGTAAATCAAATAATATTTGAGTAAAATAAGTATTGTTTAAGATAAATAAGTAAGCGATTAACATAAAATACTTGAGCATCTTAACCAGTGCGCAACTCAAGTTATTAGTGTTTGCCTTAAGAATATATTATTATCATAATCCCATCACTAGACGTTGAGTATATTTATAGAGTAAATACGTGGGCGTATTGATGGTTGTTCTAAAGCTTTTGACACCGGTTCTGTTGAGAAAATTATAAATAATTCTGACAAATTATTTCATAATCCCACACACCAGTAGGTACCATTATCTACTCTCTGACTAGTATCTGAATAGTGATCATTCATTATATTTTATGTGCGCGTCATATATCTTAGGTAGGTACCTACCCTACCTACCTGTTACAGTTTAGAATTTACTGTAAGCTAAGTTTATTTAAATTACGATAGGGTTACATAAAAATATCCGTCAAATATAATGTTGTAGAAAAGTTTTTGAAATAATATTCGTAATTCAAGAATATACTCTGTTATTTTAATATTTCAATGACTGTCATTATGAAAAGCATGTAACCGATTATGATGCAACTGATAGCATGTGCGCGACAATCTTCTCTAATTACACTCTGTAATAATCCATCACTCCTTTGTTTTTGGTGTCATAAATGTTCGCCGCGATACAAACTGCATACCAATTTTCTTTAATATAGCCACCGTTACAAAATCTCTATCTAGGACAAGGTCGATGTTTTGGTTTTGTATGCACGCTGACAATGAATTATATCTCATCAAATGCTCGTCATGCATTGAGACATTATGAATGGTTGTACTAAACCTACTACATTGAAGTCTGTAGCTACTCTAGAAATTATTTAGACAATCTGTGGTCTCCTATGTTTTTTTAATCATTTAAAAATGCTATAAACACTTCTCGCCAAACTTACTGTCCGGGTTGAAGTAGGTACGAGCTAACTTCACCCCATCCCAGTTAGCTCGTGCCAACTTCAACCCGGACAATAAGTTTGGCAAGAACTGTACGATGTTTTGTTTAAATACAGTCCAGGAATTGAATTGCGGAGGTCTGGTGTTAATCGCTTTGTGTAAAATAGGTACTAATATTCAGCCGCTTTTGGGTACACTGTGGGCTGACCCTAATATAGATGCGAGAAGGCTAGGAGGGTGATGTTATGTTTTGTTTGAAATCGGTGAGGCTCTTGCGAGTCTACTACCTGTAGTAATAATGTGTCTCTCTACGACAGCGACGGTGGCGTCACCTCAATGTCATGTCATCATAATTATATTTTTGTGGTGACAGTAATAATAAATAGTAGTGTTTATTATGACACCGCTCACATGGTCAAGTGTCATATAAATTTCCGTCACATTTTGGCAAATCACTCAAGCACTTTATAGCAATTTTTCATAATAACAAATAACGAATACGAATAAGTGTTCTTGACGATAAAAATTGCAATAAATAGAAAATAATAAATGTACTTGAATATAATATATTATATATAAGAAGGCATCATTACATTCCATATTTCCAAAACAGAATTTGCTATTTACTAAGTAAGCACCTAATGGGAAAATCTTTGTGTTTTTATTCGCAATAAAGAACCGATTCCTACTCCATCCAGTCTTGTAAGGACCAGCCAAGCATGGAGGACTATCTGTGAATTGTCCTTAGGTCCCATTGCGGATCCTAGCCAAGTCTCTCGGTTCAACTAATCCTTGCGTATATAAGATACGTCACAAATCTGGGGCTTTTGAACTAGTAGAGCTAAATTATTGGATGTAGGGGCAAGTTGTGGAATGAAGTAGGCATTAGACGCTATGTACGCAACGAGTTTCCTTCATTGTGCAACCGTTGCATGGTTGACGGTGCACGGTGAATATCAGACACACAAATTGCTAGGAATTGTACCACGCTAGGAAATTGCTAGGAAAGACAATATTACGTCTAGCATCCGATGTTAGTCAGCGTGCGTTTACAAAAACACATTTTCACAGCCACTACGCCGGATGTGCCTTCAAAATTTGTAATCTAAATATATAAAGAGGAAAGATTTGATTGTGTGTTTGAATTAGTAAAGTCTTCCTGCTACCTAAACTGTTATGATGATACCTACTGATGATCAAAACTGGTAAAACAGGAGAACAATTAGAAAGTAGACCTGACTCGGGACTTGGGTAAATCTTAGATTAGAAAATCTTGATTGCACAAGATTTCTAAACAGGTCGGGAATTATTATGGTGAAATCCACCACATTGAAGACATTTCCTATTGAGGTTATTTTACATTATTTTTTTATTTAAATGAAGGGAAAAAAACGGTAATCTTAGCATGGTGAATGCTTAAAAAATACAAAAAGATAGTTTTATAAACTAGTTTGTCTTTTAAAAACTGTACGTTTGGAATGTCCCACTACAGAGCGAACAATGGTCACATTAGCAATAATTACCTACTATGCATTTTTACTTCGACGGATACTCGACATATTTTGGTAGGTAATTAATTATTTTTCCCTTCTTAAGTCACTAAGGCCCGCACTCAAAAACGTCAATTAAAGTTAATGAATCATTAACAAACTGTGTCTACTATATCTTGGCCTATTTTGCATATTTGAGTTTGTTTTCAGTGCACTAAGATATATTGGGTCTCTCTTAGCTAATGATTCATTACGTAAAGAGACGTCTCTGAGTTCGACCGTAAATATATTACTTTTTAAGATACATGTAGGTAACTATGCCCGTAACCGTCAGTTTAATTTCGTGTATCTTGACCCTTAACGAAAACTAAAATTACACAATCTTTCCATATTTTTCTTTCCGTTCCTAAAACTAAAAATATTTAGTTTCCAGATAAGGCCTGAAGGCCTTATTCGGGAACCTACATAGTTTTGCTTACTTTTTAGGACTCCAGTGTGCACCGAACCTTACAAAATAGTATACTATTTGGATATAATGCGAAGCTTATCTCAGAACAGAAGATATTATAAATGTCAAGGGGGCATTATTCACATTACATAGAATCTAAAATTAACTGGCGTAGACAACTATGACTAAGCATACTGTTATTTGCTTCATAAGTTCTTTTACATAAATAACAATCTTAGAGTAAAATTTATTATAATATAAGTATTGAAGATAGATAATATATAAGGTAAATAAACAAATATTATCTAGTCTCATTACGAACATGAGCACTACTTTCTCAGTAGACATTTTGTAGAAAAGCGAGAGCTGTAATCTGCAAAAGAAAAAGTGTTAAAGAAAGGATCCTTATTTCACTTTAACCTACAATTCCTGCTAAAAATCTTCAAGTACATTTTGCACTCATTTAAATGCAGCAATGTATATATTTTTTTTAAATATCTATACATAATATGTACAACTTTTCAAGAGATCATCGTAACATAATTGCAGTTTTCAAATGTTTTACTGCTTATGAATGTGAAAGTTAATGATATAAAATTGCTTTGCACACGGTGTATATTTAAATGTATATTAAGTATTTAATGTGCATACAAATGTATCCACTGCACTGAATAATATTTTTTAATAATTATCATTCTGTTATGAATCACGCGAAAGTTTCAATTTATCATTCCATGAACACATTTTAATTATGTATATAGGTATCCCTTTACGTGCGCAATATTTTTTTCTTAAATGATCTATTTAATTATAGGAATGTCTGTATTATCTACTTGCCAAACTTGAAGATAGGCAGTATGCAATATAATGGATATTATTGGTTATTCCGTGTCGGAATTCGGAGTCGGAGTCGGATTCCCTGGGGTATCAGTGGCTTGTAGTCGTTTTGATTTTAAAAAACCAAACATGGCTTTAAAGTCTAGCACAGACAAGACAATTTTAGGGACATACTATCAAATATGATCACTATTTTACAAGATAAATGTATTTATAAGTTTAATCGGTGATAATAATCTATACCTATTCTCTAAGATTTTTGACCGAAGTCCCAAGGTTTTGTGTTTAAAATTTGGTTATGGTTTAGTTAAACCTTGAGATGCAATTTCTTTTTTTAAAGGAAACGAAGAAATCACCCGCATTAACTCTTAGAAAAAAATATTTATCTATCTATTAGTAGAGCACAAAAGAGATTTTATTTTAATTGTGAGTGTAGACCGATTGAAGAACAAGATTTGAAATTAGAGTACTGATTACCGATTAATTATCGATAAACAAGAATCGATGAGTTTAATCGAGCTCTCACTTTCTTAGGGAGAGGTGTCTAGTGACCGCAAAATTGGAAAGTGAAACTGCAGGGAACGGGAATGCATTGCGGTGTACAGTTTCTACTCAGATTGTTTTGAGTATCGTTTAGCGACTACATAAGTATATTTGTTAGATTCTATGAGCGCATCTAGAAACACATAGCACACAAACAAACAAACACGTCATGGCACCGTATGTGTGTTAAGTGATGTGTAGCGTGCCTAGAAGTAAAGATAATGTTTCCAAAAAGGTTTTGCAGTATTAATTAAATAAATCATTATCTTTGGACATTTTACACAGCACCATCTAGTCCCAAACTGAGCAGAGCTTGTCCTATGGGTACTACACAATGGATATAATACTTATATACTTTTATTTTCGTTAATACATACTTATAATGTATAAGAAACACCTAGACAAACACAAAAACTTATATTCATAACATAAATGTCTGTGTCCTGCGGGAATCGAACCCACAACCTCGTAATCAGCAGTCCGGTACTCGAACCACTAGACCATAGACGTCGTCTAGATGTAGTCAATTTAGATGGAGATGAAAGAAAGATGAATGGACGGTGTGAAAGATGTAATGGTTACAAAATAGGTACTCTATTCATTAGTTACGTTAATTTTTTAAACGTTTTTGGTTAACGTCTTTTTAATGTATTAACCAACTTTTATTGCTGCTGCCCTTTGTAAAAAAAGCTGTTTGGAATCCAGTTAAAAGTTAGTTTCACAACATTGCTATACTTAGGTACCTACCTTAGAAATAACATTTGCAGTTTCATTTTTTGATTTATATTTGAATTTTCGGTTTCCAGGTGGATATTCCGTGGAACACATCGACAAAGTGTGCCTTTCTTTGCGTGCTGAGTATGGGAACTGCGTGAAGGTCACTGGACTACTAGGCCGACCTGATATGCTGTTCGTCTTCGACGCTGGTGAAGTTGAACGAGTCTTTAGAGGGGAAGACGCTGCACCTCATAGGTGTGATATCCTTTTGCTACTTATATCATCAACCCATTGACTATGCGATGGCTGACCACGGGTCTCCTCTTAATCTGAGGGATTAAGCTAAAGTCGACCACGCTGGCCTATTTCACGTTGGCACATTTCACATGCCTTTGAGAAAATCTTTCAGGCACGCATGACAAAACCTCTCGCGAATATGCGACATGATCTCTGTAGAAAGTCAGAGGTGCGAGCACTAAATTCGAAATGGAGACCTTTGATTTAGCAGTCCAGTGGTCACATCACTAAGCCATCCTGTGCAGAACCAATAACCTATCAAGTTATATAAAACTAATATTTTCAGACCATCGATGCCGTCTTTGAATTATTACAAACACACATTGAGGAAGGACTTCTTCGGCGCCGAGGAAAACTGTGCTGGAGTTATTGCAGTGTAAGTAGGTACTGTAAAAAGACTAAGACCTTTTTCACCACCTGCCCAGACCTCTGCTAACTGCCGGATAAATAAAAAAAACAGAACAAAATGAGTATGAATTTCTTCTTCATACGAATTAATTATCTGACAAACAATTGATCAAGATATAACCAGGAGGTAATGAAACAGGACCTTAATATTCATCTGCAATTCGATTTTTGAAATAAACATACCTTTACTTAAGTTACTGTTTAGAATCTACAGACAATCTATGCTAAGAATCTTATTAGCCCCGCAAATTGATAATATGCCTCGCGACCATCTTGGTGACGTAAAAATGACGTAACAGCACTCAGTACGTTGGCACCACAAGCCAGCAAGTACAGCGGATGACGTCATGTGGAGGCTAATTAGACAGTTTTAGCCTATTAGCAACATGCGGGACTTATTTGTATTTTTTTTGCTTTCTCTACATTCATAAATCATGTCGTACACATGCGCAGCCGGTTGCCGGTGTTACTCACAACACAAACTATCAAATTGAAAACAAACAAGTTTTCAGTCCTTGTATGTCCTTTCCAGGCATGGAGATTCCTGGTCAGCCTTTAGAACCAAAGTGTCACGTGTGGCGTTAAGTGCTGGGGCTGCCGCTCAGTACACTGTCCCCGTGGCTGAAGTTGCTGATGCTTTTATCCAAAGGTAGCTTTTCATGTTTTATATCGTCATCCAATTTTATTTTATGTTAAGAGAGATTTTTTCATGTCGGACATAAGAAACCTTTACCGGCGCAATAGGTGATACGAAAACTATAATGCATGTCAATAGTTTTTTTTTCTTTAATTACAGAATACGTAGCATAAGGAATGAGAATTCAGAAACACCTGACGACTTTTTAAATGAAGTACACAAATGGTCTTTAGAATGTAAGCGGATATTTTGATTATAAACTTAGTTAAAACGCTTTTAATATGTTTATTGACGCATAGAAGTTGTTTTTCTTAGTAGATAATTATTTCTAGCTGGTTTTGTCACCATTATTATTATTGTCTCAAAAACAAAAGTTCAAAGTTTATTGTAACTCAAAACTCCCATGGAGCGCATTAATTGTAGAATTATAATGAATTTTTATGGAGATAATTTGTCTGATCAATCGTTTAATCTATCTGATCTATAGGTACATATATATATATTTATTTTAGCTTTAGGATTAATTGCATTGGACACCCGCCTCAATTGTTTTGAAGCCCACGAAGACTCGGAGAGCATGCGCTTGATCCACGCCGTCCAAACCTTCTTCCTAAGTGTAGGGGAACTGGAACTCCGGGCACCCTGGTGGCGGTTGTACCCAACAAAGATGTTTACAGAATATGTCGCCGCATTAGATACAATCCTTAGGTAAGGACGACAAACTGATTGCAATACAGTCAACAAAAAGTATCATTTAAAAAAAATACTGGCAGTAAACAGATTAGACTTATTTAAGCAGGGCAATTTGAAAAAGGAATAAATTACAGAAATGTGACAAAGTGAACGTCGTGTAACGATTTAAAAAACAATTTAATGATAATTAATTTACTGTACTTTGTTTTAATTTTGTATGATGCATGCTGTGTGTTTTTTTCTACTGTCTATCTATCTATAGTATCGGTATTGATATCTTTCTAAATAATTCTTTGATCAACACTATAATGTATAATATTAAGTCCAAACAATGATGAAAATTATAACCATTATAATATAATAATCAAACTGTTGATTTGTATTTCAGCGTAACTCTCAGACATGTGGAGAAGGTGCTAAAGGAATGCGAAGCCAACGGTAGCAGTAAGTCACTGCTCCAGGATTTGGTGACGGCTGCTGGGCCTAGAGTTGCAGCCGTGGCCGCTTTGGACCTGTTCCTCGTAGGAATTGATACGGTAAGTCCCCTTAAGACAAACTGATGACAGTATTTAGTCATCTGAGTTAACAGATATTGTAATTGTTTTTTAATTTCAAGCGGGATAAGATTTAAAATAAATTGCTGACAAAGCTATAAATTAGGTGCCTGACAAAATATTTGAGGCAACACTACACGAAACAGAAAAACGTACTACAAATATTCTAAGAGAAAATATTTTGATTAAGGAACAGTTTGCTATAAGTATACCTAATCGTTTTTATTTTCAGACGTCAAATGCGGTAGCTTCAATTTTGTATCAGTTGTCCTTAAGGCCTCAAGTACAAGAGCGACTTTACGAAGAAATCAATAAAGTTCTACAAGACAGACCGATGAAACCAGGAGATGTCAATCAAATGCCATATTTGAAGGCTTGCGTCAAAGAGGTGATGAGGTAAGGTCAAAGACATAAATATTTCCAGTAATTGAGGGGTCATCACGAACAAAATTGTAAAAAGAAAGGCAAGTGAGTCGGTAGGAGTCAGACACACTGCCTCCGTAGGTGGCACGGATCCATGAGGAATTTCCGTATCCAAAAAAAAAAATAGCTACAAAAAGGGAAGACTATTTAGTCAAATTTCTTTTTCAGAATGTATCCTGTAGTAATCGGCAATGGTCGGCAGCTGACTAAAGATACAGTTATTTGCGGCTACAATATACCTAAAGGAGTAAGTAGTAAGAAAATACGAGTACAAGTAATATAGTTGCGCAATAAAAAAATTGTATGTTGCATTTTAAGCTTTGAAAAAGGCATTAGATAATTGTATAGGACTTTGAGTTTCTTCTTTCATTCATATGAGTAACTATGATTTGATATCTAGCTTTTAACCATAGTATATTAGCTTCTTTTTTTTAAGCATTTTCCATGCTAAAATTATTACTTATTTTAATGAAGGAAAAATCGACTCGCGGGCAGAACTCGAACCCGCGACTTCTGGTCCCATACATCAGACGACGTCTGTGGTCTAGTGGTTCGAGTTCGATTCCCACAGGACAGAAACATTTATTGTGCTAAACTTAAGTGTTTGTGTTTGTCTGGGTGTTTCCTATGTATTATAAGTATGTATTTACAAAAAAAAGTATATAAGTATATTATATCCATTTGTTTCTGTCTAGTACCCATAGTACAAGCTCTGCTTAGTTTGGGACTGCTTGTAAAAATGTCCCAGGATATTTATTTTATTATTTTTAGACGCTATGACTGCTGAACCACCGCGATTCCTCGCGGTTTTGCCTTAATTAAAACAGCATGGTATATTTTTTCCAGACTCAGGTGATATTCCAACACTATGTTATGGGCAACAGCGATGAGTATTTCTCAAACGCGTCCGAGTTCCTCCCAGAGAGATGGATGGGTAGAACGCCGGGACAGACACATCATGCCTTTGCCTCGTTGCCTTTTGGTTACGGGAAAAGAATGTGCCTGGGCAGAAGATTCGCTGAACTTGAAATACATACAGTTATTTGCAAGGTATGAAAACGAGTATTTCACTTACATTTTCTTACCAAACCAAGCAAGTGGCAAACAATATCCATGATAACCTAACCTAAATTAAAAATTTTGAAAACCCCCGCCACGAAATGTAATTTGCCATTTTGTGGTGGCGGCCATCTTGGATTTAAAATTTATCATGGTGTGTATCCTCCTTACCTAGGTGAGCCCTTCCATTTGATACCCATATTGAGGGAGTTGTGAAAAAATATGTAATTCGCTATTTTGTGGCGGCGGCCATCTTGGACCGATTTTCATCAAACGTAGCTAAGAACACTCCCGACTAATTAACCTTTCAAATAAAAAAAACAAAATCAAAATCGGTTATCCGTTCGGGAGCTATACTCATCGGGAGGAGGGTTCCATTTCTGCGTCGGTTAATGGCTATCCAGAGGTGGTGGAACAGGCTAGGCAACTTTGCAAGAACTTAAATTCGTTGAATGTATGATAAAATATTAAACCAACTGTATTTTCAGATGGTGCAAGCCTTCAAAATGGAGTATCATCATGAACCAATGGAATATCACATACATCCTATGTATACACCAAACGGACCTATTAAACTGAAGCTTACTGACCGGTAAACTGTACAAATTTTATGTGGCAGTCACTTAGCTGTATATTTGTAACAGTAGTAGGTACCTAACATTTTTGTGTAGAAGTAGAGTACCTATTACGAGGAAAGGAGGTTTCACTAAAATGCGTCTCTCTATTACTTATCCTTAAAGTATTATTTCGAGGAGATATTTGGGCTTGATTAGCACTTCTAGCTACCTCTTTCCCTGCTCTGTGACTCAGAAAGCCTGTCGCAAGAGCCTAAATTCATTTTACTTCATCATACGAATAATAATAATACCATAGGTAGATGATATAGGATTATGATTGTATGTCTGCATTTCTGATAATGGCTCTCTTTTAGTGCCTACCTATCCTTTATTTTTGTATACGGTATTTCATGTATTTGCACGTAATGTAGCTCTCTGTAATAAGTCATAATGTTCAAGCGTAACAATTTTTTTTTTTATATCTTAATAAAATTATGTACGAGTGTGGTTGTCTCTGTAATCTAGCTAAAATAAACTGTGTCGTATATATATATAAATGTAAAGTGATATATTATGTTACCATAATCAGGCTTAGATATCTATAAAATAATAATTGATGTATGTTTTAAGTATTTTAGCTATTATTTATATAAATAAGTGCTACAGGTGATTTTTATCGATAATAAAATACTCAATAACGAATCAATGTTTTTGCTATCATCTTTACATTTGTATTTGTTACCCAATTGTTTTCCTACCCATTTTGGTTCAGGTAATATTCAATGTATTATCTGGTCATACAAATGTGCTATTACGAAAGTTACCTTTTATATATTAAAATTTTCACTATCATCGACTTATTTATTGTCCCACTGCTAGTCATAGGCACAGTTGATATACGAAACAGTTCGGAAACTGTCTACTAACGCTCGAAACGGCACACTCATACAAACATAGAGAGACAGACCATGGACAAGACCTCTAAGCGGTTGTCGCGGTGCTGTCAGTAGCGAGCATAGATTAATATGTTATATTGGATATAGCGAGTGCCGCGTCAAGACGAGCGGTCATGTATAAGTTTATCTCCGCGATCTTTTAAAAAAGCCACGAGAGTAATGATAAAGTTAAAGATCTTCAGTTCTGCAAGTTGTTGTGTGTTAAAATTAAACTGTTCCGTGTTTTAAATTTTATACTATCGTCTTTGGCTGAGCTTAACCGACGCCGTGAGTATACTGATTTAAATTGTATTTGTAAGCTACTTATTTCAATTCGATTGATTGATCACTACAGAAAAAAATATTTTTATAAAAAACATTACAACTTACAACCCTACTGCTTTAATGGAGCGTAGGTATTTATTTCTTCAACTAGGCTTAGTTTCACTACTGTTCCTTTTTATACTGTGTCATAGGTTTCCTTTCCTATCAGGATCATTACATAGAAGTTATGCTTTTGCGGATTGGCAAACTACCTACACACCACGATAAAATCATAAGCTTGCAGGTTTCCACACGATGATGTTTTTTTTAGTTAAGCGTGTGATATAGTTTATTAATTATGTGCCAATTATTACAAACAGCCAGAGATCTCTGATTCGAGACCTACAACTTGGCAGGCTATGGACATGACATCACTGCTTCATAATATGGACATCACATAATATTAAAATAAAACAACACATTATTTTTTGACATTCATAGAATGTTTTACTTAGATTTACTCGACAAGCAATCTTACTAACATTACAAAATCATTGATAATAAATTTTCATGACGTTAGGTACATCAAGCATGTTTGACATTAGTATTTTACAATATTTGAAACATTCAAGGCAACTATGTTTATCGAACTCGTGTTTGGTTGAATGTACCTAAACTAGCCATGTAATTAACATTATACGTACACTAATACATTGAATGGCCACATCAGCGTATTGGCAAATATATTTACACAAAAATATCACATGAGTATATTTAAACAATGAGTAATTAATTTTTGATTTTATACATCGTAAATTCAGAATATATTATTTCATAAAAATACATATTATACAATAATATTGACTAGGGATAAAATATACATCATAAATTGTGAGGATGCATCAAAGAAGACACGATATTGTATTAGATATTATTATGGCACTATTTTATATAGTGATAAAATAGGCATGCAAAAACGCCCGAAATAATTACATAAAGCTTAAAAGGCAGTGAAGTTACTATAAAAGATAATCAATCCATATAACGCAGCCGTATCTTTTTGTATAAAATTGCAAAATGGGAATGCATTAAGGTGTAACATTATACATTAAAATATCACAATATTTAATATTAACACATTACTAGGTATTCACAATTTCAACAAGGGTTCTGCAATTCAGTTGCTTTTGCAGTTACAGTTCTTAGTTTAAGTTTTCTGTTATTTTTATACAAATAAATGGCAAGTGTTATTGATAATATCATTATTATAGCAGAACCCATGGCAATATATACGATGGCGGTACCGCTAGTAGCGAAGGCGGCAGATTCACTTATAACTCCGATATCGCGAACCTTTCTTGACCTTGGTTTTGTTCTCGTGGATTCGAAGGAGTCTGTAAAATATGTTTAATTTTATTACAACAATACATTCTGCAATTACAAAATCTGCTTGCTTATTTCAATGACCTTCCTTATTAATGAATAGGTACTCTCTTTACCAATACATTAGGTAGCTATAAAAAAATATCTAGATTTCTGCATTAACGCCATACGGATTATTACATTATTATATTATTACGGGGATAGCCTGCAATTTGAAGACTTTTAAATTGTGTATAGTAAATAAATATTTCTACACTAAATGTAGAATATTTAACGACTTAAAACGACAATATTTAATTAAGTATTATTTACTTCGATTTTCCTAGTTTTTTTAATAGGTAGGGTCCCTACATTCAATTGCCTCTATTGGTTTATCTTGGCTAATGGTATTTGTTTATCTTATTTAAAAATATTGATTGGCTTACCGATTTCTGATTGCGAACCGTCGTCTGATTTTTGATCATCATAGTCTTTAACTAATCGGCTGAATCTTGGAGATTTAACTTCATTTTCTGCTGGGAATGGAGGTAAATATGTCGATGGTGGATTTGTACTACTTGGAGCAAAAGGTTGTGGACATTTCGGGTCTCTGGATCCAGGGTAGCAAGAGCTTGGTGTTGAGGGCTTGGAAGTCACTGGCTTGGGGCATCTGGGGTCATTGCTACCAGGGAAACAATTTGGTGCCGAAGTAACTGGCGGTAAGTAATCATTGGGACTTAGTGTTGGTCGCGACGGTTGTGGACAGTTCGGATTAGGTGAACCGGGATAACATACAGGTTTTTGTGGTTCAGGCGTTGTTGGTTTAGGACAACGCGGGTCATCGCTACCAGGGTAGCACCTAGGTGGAGCAGGTGTTGTTGGTTTAGGACAACGCGGGTCATCGCTACCAGGGTAGCACCTTGGTGGAGCAGGTGTGGTTGGTTTAGGACAACGCGGGTCATCGCTACCAGGGTAGCACCTAGGTGGAGCAGGTGTTGTTGGTTTAGGACAACGCGGGTCATCGCTACCAGGGTAGCACCTTGGTGGAGCAGGTGTTGTTGGTTTAGGACAACGCGGGTCATCGCTACCAGGGTAGCACCTTGGTGGAGCAGGTGTGGTTGGTTTAGGACAACGCGGGTCATCGCTACCAGGGTAGCACCTTGGTGGAGCAGGTGTGGTTGGTTTAGGACAACGCGGGTCATCGCTACCAGGGTAGCACCTAGGTGGAGCAGGTGTGGTTGGTTTAGGACAACGCGGGTCATCGCTACCAGGGTAGCACCTTGGTGGAGCAGGAGTGGTTGGTTTAGGACAACGAGGATCTTGGCTTCCTGGGTAGCAGTTTGGAGGAGCAGGTGTGGTCGGTTTAGGACAACGAGGGTCTTCACTACCAGGGTAACACCTAGCAGGAGCAGGTGTGGTGGGTTTAGGACAGCGAGGGTCATTGCTACCAGGGTAACACCTAGGTGGAGCGGGTGTTGTTGGTTTAGGACAGCGAGGATCATCGCTACCAGGATAACACCTAGGTGGAGCAGGTGTGGTTGGTTTAGGACAACGCGGGTCATCGCTACCAGGGTAGCACCTAGGTGGAGCAGGTGTGGTTGGTTTAGGACACCGAGGGTCCTGGTTACCCGGGAAACAGTTCGGTGGAGCTGGAGTGGTTGGTTTAGGGCAACGTGGGTCATCGCTACCAGGGTAACACCTAGGTGGTGCTGGTGTGGTTGGTTTAGGACACCGAGAGTCTTGGCTGCCTGGGTAGCAGTTTGGAGGAGCAGGTGTGGTTGGTTTTGGGCATCTCGCATCAGTGCTACCTGGGAAGCATCGAGGTGCTTCAGGTGTAGTAGGCTTAGGGCATCTTAAATCAGTTGAACCGGGATAACATTTGGGTGCAGTTGTTATGGGCGGCAAATATGTTGGAGGATTCAACGTTGTCGGTCGTGGTTGTTGTGGGCAATTAGGATTAGGTGAACCGGGATAACATACAGGTTTTTGTGGTTCAGGCGTTGTTGGTTTAGGACAACGCGGGTCATCGCTACCAGGGTAGCACCTAGGTGGAGCAGGTGTTGTTGGTTTAGGACAACGCGGGTCATCGCTACCAGGGTAGCACCTTGGTGGAGCAGGTGTGGTTGGTTTAGGACAACGCGGGTCATCGCTACCAGGGTAGCACCTTGGTGGAGCAGGTGTGGTTGGTTTAGGACAGCGAGGATCATCGCTACCAGGATAACACCTAGGTGGAGCTGGAGTGGTTGGTTTAGGACACCGAGGATCTTGGCTTCCTGGGTAGCAGTTTGGAGGAGCAGGTGTAGTTGGTTTAGGACAGCGAGGGTCATCGCTACCAGGGTAACACCTAGGTGGTGCTGGTGTGGTTGGTTTAGGACACCGAGGGTCTTGGCTGCCTGGGAAGCAGTTTGGAGGAGCGGGTGTTGTTGGTTTAGGACAGCGAGGATCTTGGCTTCCTGGGTAACACCTAGGTAGTGCTGGTGTGGTCGGTTTAGGACAGCGAGGGTCTTGGCTGCCTGGGTAACAGTTGGGGGGAGCAGGTGTGGTTGGTTTAGGACACCGGGGGTCTAGGCTGCCTGGGAAGCAATTTGGAGGAGCGGGTGTTGTTGGTTTAGGACAGCGAGGATCATAGCTACCAGGATAACACCTAGGTGGAGCTGGAGTGGTTGGTTTAGGACAGCGAGGATCTTGGCTTCCTGGGTAGCAGTTTGGAGGAGCAGGTGTAGTTGGTTTAGGACAGCGAGGGTCATCGCTACCAGGGTAACACCTAGGTGGTGCTGGTGTGGTTGGTTTAGGACAGCGAGAATCTGTGGAACCGGGGAAGCATTTTGGTGCAGAAGTTACTGGTGGTAAATATGTGGGGGGATTTATTGTGGTAGGGCGTGATGGTTGAGGACAGTTTGGATCTGGTGAACCAGGATAACATACAGGCTTTGGAGGCAGAGATGTTGTAGGTCTCGGGCATCTAGCATCTGTGTTACCTGGATAACAGTTTGGCGCCGCAGGTGTGGTAGGCTTAGGGCATCTAGGATCTGTGTTGCCTGGAAAGCAGTTCGGTGGAGCTGGAGAAGTCGGTTTAGGACAACGAGGGTCTTCACTACCAGGGTAACACCTAGCAGGAGCAGGTGTGGTGGGTTTAGGACAGCGAGGGTCATTGCTACCAGGGTAACACCTAGGTGGAGCGGGTGTTGTTGGTTTAGGACAGCGAGGATCATCGCTACCAGGATAACACCTAGCTGGAGCTGGAGTGGTTGGTTTAGGACAACGAGGATCTTGGCTTCCTGGGTAGCAGTTTGGAGGAGCAGGTGTGGTCGGTTTAGGACAACGAGGGTCTTCACTACCAGGGTAACACCTAGCAGGAGCAGGTGTGGTGGGTTTGGGACAGCGAGGGTCATTGCTACCAGGGTAACACCTAGGTGGAGCGGGTGTTGTTGGTTTAGGACAGCGAGGATCATCGCTACCAGGATAACACCTAGGTGGAGCTGGAGTGGTTGGTTTAGGACAGCGAGGATCTTGGTTTCCTGGGTAGCAGTTTGGAGGAGCAGGTGTGGTTGGTTTAGGACAGCGAGAGTCTTGGCTGCCTGGGTAACAGTTGGGAGTAGCAGGTGTGGTTTGTTTAGGACACCGGGGGTCTAGGCTGCCTGGGAAACAGTTCGGTGGAGCTGGAGTGGTTGACTTAGGACAACGTAGATCCGTGCTACCGGGGAAACAACGAGGAGGTTCCGGAGTGGTTGGTTTGGGACATCTAGTATCTGTTGAACCTGGATAGCATCTGGGTGCTGGTGAAGTCGGTGGTAAATATGTTGGTGGGTTTAATGTCGAAGGTCGTAGTAATTGTGGGCAGTTTGGATCAGGGGAACCGGGATAACAAATAGGTTTTGGAGGCGTTGGTGTCGTTGGCTTTGGGCACCTAGGATCTGTGCTGCCTGGGAAACATTTTGGAGGTTCAGGTGTGGTAGGTTTAGGGCATCTAGGATCTGTACTACCTGGATAACATCGTGGAGGTGCGGGTGTTGTAGGTTTAGGACAACGCGGGTCTGCACTCCCTGGGAAACAGTTTGGTGGTGCAGGTGTGGTAGGTTTAGGACAGCGAGGATCATCGCTTCCAGGGTAACACCTAGGTGGAGCTGGAGTGGTTGGTTTAGGACAGCGAGGGTCTTGGCTTCCTGGGTAGCAGTTTGGAGGAGCAGGTGTAGTTGGTTTAGGACAGCGAGGGTCATCGCTACCAGGGTAACACCTAGGTCGTGCTGGTGTGGTTGGTTTAGGACACCGAGGGTCTTGGCTGCCTGGGAAGCAGTTTGGAGGAGCGGGTGTTGTTGGTTTAGGACAGCGAGGATCTTGGCTTCCTGGGTAACACCTAGGTGGTGCTGGTGTGGTCGGTTTAGGACAGCGAGGGTCTTGGCTGCCTGGGTAACAGTTGGGGGGAGCAGGTGTGGTTGGTTTAGGACACCGGGGGTCTAGGCTGCCTGGGAAGCAGTTTGGAGGAGCGGGTGTTGTTGGTTTAGGACACCGAGGATCTTGGCTTCCTGGGTAGCAGTTTGGAGGAGCAGGTGTAGTTGGTTTAGGACAGCGAGGGTCATCGCTACCAGGGTAACACCTAGGTGGTGCTGGTGTGGTTGGTTTAGGACACCGAGGGTCTTGGCTGCCTGGGAAGCAGTTTGGAGGAGCGGGTGTTGTTGGTTTAGGACAGCGAAGATCTTGGCTTCCTGGGTAACACCTAGGTAGTGCTGGTGTGGTCGGTTTAGGACAGCGAGAATCTGTGGAACCGGGGAAGCATTTTGGTGCAGAAGTTACTGGTGGTAAATATGTGGGGGGATTTATTGTGGTAGGGCGTGATGGTTGAGGACAGTTTGGATCTGGTGAACCAGGATAACATACAGGCTTTGGAGGCAGAGATGTTGTAGGTCTCGGGCATCTAGCATCTGTGTTACCTGGATAACAGTTTGGCGCCGCAGGTGTGGTAGGCTTAGGGCATCTAGGATCTGTGCTGCCTGGGAAGCAGTTCGGTGGAGCTGGAGTAGTCGGTTTAGGACACCGAGGGTCTTGGCTGCCTGGGTAGCAGTTTGGAGGAGCAGGTGTGGTTGGTTTAGGACATCGAGGGTCCTGGTTACCCGGGAAACAGTTCGGTGGAGCTGGAGTGGTTGGTTTAGGGCAACGTGGGTCATCGCTACCAGGGTAACACCTAGGTGGTGCTGGTGTGGTTGGTTTAGGACAACGCAGGTCATCGCTACCAGGGTAGCACCTAGGTGGAGCAGGTGTGGTTGGTTTAGGACACCGAGGGTCCTGGTTACCCGGGAAACAGTTCGGTGGAGCTGGAGTGGTTGGTTTAGGGCAACGTGGGTCATCGCTACCAGGGTAACACCTAGGTGGAGCAGGTGTGGTTGGTTTAGGACAACGCGGGTCATCGCTACCAGGGTAGCACCTAGGTGGAGCAGGTGTGGTTGGTTTAGGACACCGAGGGTCCTGGTTACCCGGGAAACAGTTCGGTGGAGCTGGAGTGGTTGGTTTAGGGCAACGTGGGTCATCGCTACCAGGGTAACACCTAGGCGGTGCTGGTGTGGTTGGTTTAGGACACCGAGAGTCTTGGCTGCCTGGGTAGCAGTTTGGAGGAGCAGGTGTGGTTGGTTTTGGGCATCTCGCATCAGTGCTACCTGGGAAGCATCGAGGTGTTTCAGGTGTAGTAGGCTTAGGGCATCTTAAATCAGTTGAACCGGGATAACATTTGGGTGCAGTTGTTATGGGCGGCAAATATGTTGGAGGATTCAACGTTGTCGGTCGTGGTTGTTGTGGGCAATTAGGATTAGGTGATCCGGGGTAACAATTAGATGGAGCAGGTGTCGTAGGCTTAGGACACCTGGGATCAGTGCTACCTGGGAAACATCTCGGGGGAGCAGGTGTTGTAGGTTTAGGACAGCGAGGGTCTGTACTACCGGGGAAGCAGTTTGGTGGTGCCGGTGTTGTAGGTTTAGGACAACGAGGGTCTTGGCTGCCTGGGTAGCAGTTTGGAGGAGCAGGTGTCGTTGGTTTAGGACAGCGAGGGTCATCGCTACCAGGGTAACACCTAGGTGGTGCTTGAGTTGTTGGTTTAGGACACCGAGGGTCTTGGCTGCCTGGGTAGCAGTTTGGAGGAGCAGGTGTGGTTGGTTTTGGGCATCTCGCATCAGTGCTACCTGGGAAGCATCTCGGGGGTGCAGGTGTTGTAGGTTTAGGACAGCGAGGGTCTGTACTACCGGGGAAGCAGTTTGGTGGAGCAGGTGTTGTAGGTTTAGGACAGCGGGGGTCTGTACTACCGGGGAAGCAGTTTGGAGGAGCAGGTGTGGTTGGTTTTGGGCATCTCGCATCAGTGCTACCTGGGAAGCATCGAGGTGCTTCAGGCGTAGTAGGCTTAGGGCATCTTAAATCAGTTGAACCGGGATAACATTTGGGTGCAGACGTTATGGGCGGCAAATATGTAGGCGGATTTAATGTAGTCGGTTGCGGCAGTTGTGAGCAATTGGGATCAGGTGAACCAGGATAACACCTAGGTGGAGCAGGCGTGGTTGGTTTAGGACAGCGAGGATCTTGGCTACCTGGGTAACAGTTTGGTGGAGCAGGTGTGGTTGGTTTAGGACACCTTGGATCTGTACTACCAGGATAACACCTTGGTGGAGCAGGTGTGGTTGGCTTAGGACAGCGAGGGTCTTCGCTACCAGGGTAACACCTAGGTGGAGCAGGTGTGGTGGGCTTAGGACAGCGAGGGTCTTGGTTGCCAGGGAAACAGTTAGGAGGTGCAGGCGTTGTAGGTTTTGGGCATCTAGGGTCTGTTGAACCTGGATAACATTTCAAAGTTGGTGGTAAATATGTTGGAGGATTCAACGTTGTCGGTCGTGGTTGTTGTGGGCAATTAGGATTAGGTGATCCGGGGTAACAATTTGATGGAGCAGGTGTCGTAGGCTTAGGACACCTGGGATCAGTGCTACCTGGGAAACATCTCGGGGGAGCAGGTGTTGTAGGTTTAGGACAGCGAGGGTCTGTACTACCGGGGAAGCAGTTTGGTGGAGCAGGTGTTGTAGGTTTAGGACAGCGAGGGTCTGCACTACCGGGGAAGCAGTTAGGTGGTGCCGGTGTTGTAGGTTTAGGACAACGAGGGTCTAGGCTGCCTGGGTAGCAGTTTGGAGGAGCAGGTGTCGTTGGTTTAGGACAGCGAGGGTCATCGCTACCAGGGTAACACCTAGGTGGTGCTTGAGTTGTTGGTTTAGGACACCGAGGGTCTTGGCTGCCTGGGTAGCAGTTTGGAGGAGCAGGTGTGGTTGGTTTTGGGCATCTCGCATCAGTGCTACCTGGGAAGCATCTCGGGGGTGCAGGTGTTGTAGGTTTAGGACAGCGAGGGTCTGTACTACCGGGGAAGCAGTTTGGTGGAGCAGGTGTTGTAGGTTTAGGACAGCGAGGGTCTGTATTACCGGGGAAGCAGTTTGGTGGAGCGGGCGTTGTCGGACGTGGGCATCTAGCATCAGTGCTACCTAGGAAACATCGAGGTGCTTCTGGTGTGGTTGGCTTTGGGCATCTGGGATCTGTAGAGCCTGGATAGCATTTTAGAGTTGGTGTAGTTGGCGGTAAGTAAGTAGGAGGGTTCAATGTCGTAGGTCGTGATACTTGCGGACAGTTTGGATCAGGTGAACCGGGATAGCATACAGGCTTCTGAGGTACCGGTGTGGTTGGTTTGGGACATCTAGTGTCTGTGCTGCCTGGGTAACATTGAGGTGGCTGTGGCGTCGTTGGGCTTGGGCATCTAGGGTCTGAGCTGCCTGGGTAGCATTTAGGTTGCTCGGGTGTCGTAGGCCTAGGGCACCTGGGATCTGTGCTGCCTGGGTAACATTGAGGTGGCTGTGGCGTCGTTGGGCTTGGGCATCTAGGGTCTGAGCTGCCTGGGTAGCATTTAGGTTGCTCGGGTGTCGTAGGCCTAGGGCACCTGGGATCTGTGCTGCCTGGGTAACATTGAGGTGGCTGTGGCGTGGTTGGGCTTGGGCATCTAGGGTCTGAGCTGCCTGGGTAGCATTTAGGTTGCTCGGTTGTCGTTGGCCTAGGACACCTAGGATCTGTGCTCCCTGGGTAGCATTTAGGTGGTTGAGGTAACAACGGCCCTGGACATCTAGGATCTGTGCTGCCTGGGTAACATTGAGGTGGCTGTGGCGTGGTTGGGCTTGGGCATCTAGTGTCTGAGCTGCCTGGGTAGCATTTAGGTTGCTCGGGTGTTGTTGGCCTAGGACACCTAGGATCTGTGCTCCCTGGGTAGCATTTAGGCGGTTTAGGTAACAATGGCCCTGGACATCTAGGATCTGTGCTGCCTGGGTAACATTGAGGTGGCTGTGGCGTGGTTGGGCTTGGGCATCTAGGGTCTGAGCTACCTGGGTAACATTGAGGAGGTTGAGATGTCGTTGGCCTAGGGCATCTTGGATCTGTCGATCCAGGATAGCAGTTGGGAGCAATAGTAGATGGTGGTAAATATGTGGGCGGGTTCAGTGTCGTTGGCTGTGTAGGCTGTGGGCATCTTGGGTCATTGCTTCCAGGATAACAGTTTGGTGTAGCAGTTGTAGGTTGTTGAGGACACCGAGGATCCAGTGAACCAGGATAACATTTTATTTGTGGTTCAATAGTTATCAGTTGACATCCAGGATCGCGTGATCCAGGGTAACACTGTTTCGATGGTCTAATTGTTGTACTTATTTCTTTAATTACTCCGCCACAGCTTGAATCGCAGTTGCTCGTACATAACTGTAATGATAAAGTTAAAATGTATTGTATCTATGTAGGACTAATATATATTCGAATATAAAAAAAACAAGACTAAAAATATAAATACCTCAACGTTACATGTTAGGTACACTTGGTCCGTTTCTGGGAAGCGGAAAGCGCTCACTTTACTGTAAGCAATCAATGTGGCTCCGCTTTTACCCGTGTTTGTAGTTTTCTGCCATAAATCGATGAGCTTTTTCTTCCTGGAATTAACAATGTTTTTATATATTATCATCATCATCGTCATAATTATATCGTCATCGTCTTTACTCAGAGAATAAAGTTCAAAAACTTCTTCTTCGTGTCAATGGTACGACTTCGAAGTTTAAATAAAAGGCTAATATTTTTTGAATTTGAATTTTATTTGAACATTTTGAATTTGAATTTTATTTGAAAATGTTGAATATGAATTTGAAACTAAGTAATATGGATTTATTGGATTTACGCCGAAAATAAGATTAAGTATTTATTTCGTTTTGCAGATAGATTTATATTAAACACAGGAGGGTTTAAAAAATCCTGTAATGAGCAAATACCAAGTGAGTTCTAAGTTATTATAACACTCGAGTTTGAATCCAAGAGGAGTTCTGCACCCGGCAGTACGCTATTCAGTGGGTTGCTGATGATAATGATCACTGTATGGTATTATTTACTTACTTCGGGCAACCCTCCTTGTCAGTCAGTTGAATTTTGTTAGTCCTAGGACTGTCATAACTGTCGCTGTCATAAGCCCAACAATCGTGGATTCTAAGGTTAAACTGTCTTCTCACATCTTTCAGATACACCAGGATCGTTAAGTATTCACCGATTTTGATCGAGTCTTTCAGTGGAGTAGTCTGTAAATTATTTTCAAAGATTAATTTATTACATTGATTAATTGCTTCAACAATGTAGCGTCAAAAAAGTAATTTTTCTTGACGCTACGTTTTCATGCAAAGATTTAATAAAAAAATCAAATATTATTATTATTCAAAAAATTGAATAAATCTAAGTATAATTTATACCGGGAAAATTATTATCATAAATGCCACGAACTTTGAACAATGTTATACTTAGGTACATTGCCCTTATAAACTAGATAGGTATATTATGTCAACATTACCAGCCAAGTCAAGGCAATAAAAACTTGTTTACAATAAAGTTATTTAAATTACTTACGTTAGGGAACACTCCCTTCTGTATATCCATCCAGCACTCAACGCCACCGGCGGGGCCCTCTACAGCAACGACGTCCAACATGTCGACCATGAAAGGTTTCAGTTTCAGTGTGTGCTGATCCTTCGAAGATACCACTCCGGTCGAGACTTCCAGAGAAGTGCGCGCGCATGACACCTGAAACGCAACTTTTTTGTTTTACATATCGGCAATTGTATCGACAGTATTAACATGTGATGAAATAACATGAAATGATATTTATTTCTGAAACAGATCTATTCAGACACTTTTACAAGTCAATGTTTTGCGGTTTTGTGCTAGATGGCGTCGGCATTTCCTAACTGACGACCTCTGAGAAGAAACGCCGAAACAAACTCAGAGAGATGTAGTTCCTTGATTAGAAAAAGTCACAGCTCATATTGGGATTAAAATAAAAACATAATAACGTGTACTTTTAAAATCATCTTAGTTACCGCCCCCTATTACATTACACGGGACCTAAATATACTGGCGAAATGTGGGTGTATATACATTAGTACGCCTCTGCCTACCCCTTCGGGGAATACAGACTTGATGATATGTTAGTTACCAGCACATACAATGTTTTTTTTAATGTATTATCAATCGTTACACTAAATACTTTTTTATTTCATCTGATTTCAAAATAACACGAAGTTGTCTATACGTCATTGTTTTCATACCTTACGAGCGAAGTCCTGTGGGCCTTGCAGCAGGTCGTCAGCTTGGAACACGAGCACATTGTCGATGGTACCACAGGCATTACAGAGAGGTCGGGATCCGCAACCATTCAGCGGTACTCGGAATGAATACCGTGACTGGCTTCCGCCCAGTGACACATATCTAAAAAAAACAAAAGCATTAACATTTTCTTACATTTTAAAACCTCAATTTTCATTTCAATTTGAGAAAATAAATAACCATAGATACTCATAAGTTGCAAGACACCATTTTGAATAAGTTCTATTCGGTGGGTACACCGAATAGAACAATAAGGGCAATATTAAAACAGTCCCCGGTAACATTGATTCGTTTTTACTGTCGTTTCTCAACAAAAATAATAAAACATTGTACTCACTTGCAATTCGGGTCATTTAGATATCCCTTACTGTAAATAATACCATCGAAAATGTCGGAGAACTCGACGCTGACATCTATAAAGTCGCCGGAGCATTGTACGTCAATTTCGGGTGCCAGAGGCGAGTCAGCAGCCCTGGAACCTCTGACGAAGTTGACCCCAGAGTCCTCGCTGCTCTCATAGAATTGTGAGAGCGCATTGTCGCCGGACAGCGCGCGGTTCAGTTCAGCCGCGGTGAGCGTATGACTTGAATCATCTGAAACAGCTGTAGCGAGCGACAGCTACAGCGACATTTAGCAAATTAATATTGTGTAAATGAAGATAGACATATTTTATTTTAAATTAAGAACAAAAATATTTTTTTTTTATAATCGTGGCTCCAGAGACAAACTCGACGAGCAAGTTTTGTCAAACAGTCTGCACGCCCGGATTTGCTCGAGTCGAACTTAAGAACATCAAATATATTAAGTACGACGTGAAGAACGTCCATATGGATTCATCAGTGTGCTTTATATAATACTAGCTTCCCGCCAGCGGCTTCGCCCGCGTGGTGTGTTATTATACATTTCTGCACTTTTATCTGGTTGAATTTACCGCCCGTGAGGGTGGTACATCTCAATGATTGCCAATTTAGACCAGCTTGGCAAGTACTGGTTTCCCTCGAGGCGACTGACCCCCAAACCTTCCTTAAGAATCACTCTATCTATTAAAAAAAACCGCATCAAAATCCGTTGCGTAGTTTAAAAAAATCTAAGCATACATAGGGACAGACAGACGGCGGATAGCGACTTTGTTTTATACTATGTAGTGATACTCAAGTCATAGTGGCACCTAACAATTGTTGTCGCAGCGGTGCTACAAATTTAAATATAATTTAAATGTAAGTTTGATACCTAAATCGTTGACCGGTTTCTAGTTTTTCGTAGTTTGCAGAAATCGTAATGGTTTTTTAATTCGAACACTTGTGATGAATAATAAGATACCGTGTAACCCTTAGTCAAATTGCCTACCAAGGATCTGCGTGTGAGTTGACGGGACTTATTTATCGCTAAATCTGTAATTTATTGTTTGCGGTGCGCACAATGAATATTAACTCTCACGGACTTAATTTGATGTCACAAATACTGCACAGTATGAAAACTAAAACACGCTCCATATTGTAAAACAATAGTTGTATTTTATAATACTTTTGTGCTAGTTGTAAGATTGTTAAATCCGCTAGGAAGTAATATACATACTCCATCTTCGTGTATAACATATTCAGCCATAAAAATGAATTGTTTTCAATAGTTAATTCTGGACGTGCCTCAGCTTAAAGAAATCCTCATAACCAATAGTTTTTGAGCTTTTTATGCCTAATTTATTGCAATTTTATTCTTACAACGTCTATATCTTATGTGATGTTTTATTCCTGTCCCCGATAAAGCTCAATAGTTACGAAACGATAGTACCTATTACATAATTTACATCAAACCATCATAGGTATCACAAAGATAAGAAACTTGAGAGAGCCGCATGCTAAATACTCACCTAAACTTCGTAATTTATGTGAAACATAATTAATTGTATTTGCATTACCTAATAGGCAGTGTTGGTGTAACGTTGTTTTGGAAGCTTAAGGGAAATTGTTACAAAATAGATGAGAGAATGTGTGAACCATTGACATTTAGTTTTGGTACTTTATTGTTGGGTCAGCAAACCAGTCGTGTGATAAACTGTTCATTAACCTGCTTACATGTTGGATGTAGGCTTATTTTGTAATGAAAAATTAGATTCGTGAAACATCTCACTACTTACCTACTACCATTTAATTTAGGCTTATATGCAGAAATACATTTGACAATGGAAATGTAACTTTAAGAGTCATCTAGCCATACGAAGCTTTTATCAACTACGACTGCTTAAGACGACTAATAATAAATCTAGTACATACCTGCACGAGTGCAATCAGTGTCGCTATGCGCATGACAGCCGCTTCATGGGGCCCTGCAACAGATGAAAAGCATAATTTAATAAAAAAACATCACATCATGAAATAAAATAATATAGGTATATATCGTTAGGAATAAGTAGCTTTTGCTGGTAATCACTTTCTGTGACACAGTTACTGTTAAACAGGTAAAAAATAAATAGTAATTAGTGTTATATTAATGAAGGAAATTACTATTTGTATAGAGAAATCGGATGAAGGAAATCGGATCTAGTGTGTTAACTACTAGACAAATAGTTCTACCACTACCTCCGGACTGTATTTTCACGGATTCGGATCGGACGTAGTGCGGAACCGCTCATAGAGTGGATAGAAAATCGTCACATATCAATGCTAATAATTTTATTGTAATCATGAATTTTGCAACTACTGGTACCAATTAAATTTCCGTTAATTTTCCGTAATGGCTCGGGTCAATATGTAAATATGTAATAGATGAACTACCTATTGCAGAAACTATCATCAATTCTAATAAACTTTTAGTTACTTAATTAGACAGCATTTATCATAAATCCAGTAAATATGTTAAAAGTTGGAGTTTTGAAATGATATTACTTGAAGTAGTGAGGACGTTTTGTTCAATCAGCATCCACTTTTACTTAGCCTTACGACATCTTACTTGGTGATAAATAACATCATTCACGAGAATTGCTTGTATTGAACACAATAGTGTCAAGTGGTTATTGCTTGTACCTTTAAAACTGAATTATTATGAAATATTTTCTCACTTTTAGTGCCTACTTACACACTTGCAGGTACGTTTATACGGAATACACTACACGAATTTTAATTAAAATAAAAGGTCAATCAATAAAATTGTAGTCTCATCATAATTTTACGATTCGTTTTTGTTTCTTTACAACGTAGATGACACCTCCTTAAAAGTAAACATTTAATTTACGTTTTATTTTATGATGTAATTAACCAGAAGACGCAGGTTTTAGTCTTGCATTAGAGCAGTTCCGCGAAATATTTGTATAGAGAAATCGGAAGACGGACATCGGATCTAGTGTGTAAGCTACCATAAAAATAGTTCTACGACTACTCCGGACCGTATTTTCACAGATTCGGATCAGACGTAACGCGGAACGGCTCTAACAGTGGATTTTTCCTTCATTAAAATAACGTTATTTGTTTTTACTTCTGGTGAATGTACTATGAACTTTGTTCTTAGTAAAGAAGAAAATGCATAAATTAAACAGTGAGTGTTCATTAATGTAAATGGTCGGGTGTAATAACAATTATGTGCTGCAATTATGTTCAGTAAGTAACAGAAAGTAAATAGTTAATTAACTTCCGGACCACAGAGGCTTTATCAATATAAACTAGTGTCTACTGAGGACGGTGTTTGTAGGATTCATATATGGTAATATGTAGCTTTTATATAGAATTTTCATAATCAAATAATAAAATCAATACAATGCACAAATCAATTATAAAATTCATTGGACAATATTTCAAAGCTCTTCAATCAATAACTTCCTTTTATTGAATCATCATGATGCTCATTCATATGGACTATTAGAATATCGTTAATAGCATAAGTGGCAGCTCACGAAGAAGGCTTTAATTGTAAGGTTGGATCTTGAATTCGTGAGGTCAGCTACGTGAACCGGCGGCCCAAGCGTTTCCGCGTCTTATTTCGTCATAGACTCCTCCAATTAAACGCTCCTGGACTGTTTCGACACGCTTCTCGTAAGGATTGTTTAGTATCTTTTTGTATTTTTTAAGCATTTTCCATGCTAAGATTACAAGTTATTTTTAATGAAGGAAAAAATTAAAGGATTGTTTACATTATAAAGAACTAGCTTCCCGCCAGCGGCTTCGCCCGCGTGGTCTTATAATTTTTTCCCCCGTTTTTGCAACATTTTTCATTACTACTCCGCTCCTTTTAGTCGTAGCGTAATGATATATAGCCTATAGCCTTCCCCGATAAATGGGCTATCTAACATGGAAAGAATTTTCCAAATCGGTCCAGTACTTTTTGAGTTTATTCATTACATACAAAAATACAAATCTTTCCTCTTTATACTCGTAATATTAGTGTAGACTACCAACATATTTGACGTTATACATACAATTATGCATTTAGCTTTCAAAATGAATCTCTTGTCTTGTCTGCTGTAGAAAAAAAGAGATCGTCTCTAATTTACAATTGTATTTTTAGATGCTTTGATTACGAGATGCCTCGATGAGGTCTGTGGTTTAGTGGTTTGAGGACCGTACTGCTGATCACGATGTCGTCGGTTCGGTTCCTACAGGACACTAATATTTATGTGATTAATTATATATGTTTGTGTTTGTCTGGGTGATTTTTAAGAATTATATCCGTTATCTAGTACTCCGAGTACAAACTCTGCTTTGTTTGGGATTAGATGGTGCAGTGTAAAAATGTCCAAAATATTATTTCTTTTACGTCAAGCTCATAAAAGCTTTATGTAGCCGTATTATACCGATAAACTATACATAACCCGAAAACTTTCAAAAGGGTCTGCAACCCTTTTGAAAGTTTTCGGGGTATATTTTTTTTTAAATAAATGATTTTTTGCACTTGATTCCTCATGGATTATGCTTTAAAGTACACTGAATAGTCAGAATCGGGAAAAGGGAGAACTAGCTTTCCGCCAGCGGCTTCGCCCGCTATCCCGCAGGAACCATACGTTTTACCGGGATAAAAAGTAGCCTATGTGTTATTCCAGACTATAATCTATCTCTGTGCCAAATTTTATCCAGATCCGTTCAGTAGTTTTTGCGTGAAAGAGTAACAAACATCCATCCATCCATCCATCCTCACAAACTTTCACATTTATAATATTAGTAAGATAGTAAGATAAGATTTTCATACAAAAACTTTGATTCCAATTTGCTTTGTTTTTTTGTCAGGCTAACATAATTATGAAGAAACTAGACTCGATAGATGGATTTGTTAACTATGTCTATTGTCTAACTAGTAGAAATACGACTTCATTTCTGATTCCCGTCTATTAGGTACTCGTAATATAAATCTATTCAAATGGGCGACGCCATGCTGTTATTCCAATATTTGATAATCTGCGTGCCACTTTAAATATTTCTGTGACAGTGTCGAAATTCTGAATTCACTGGCACGCATCGATTATTAATACGTAGGCAGGTGTTTTCTGATAGTTTCGACAAACATGATTCTTCGCATTTTGTGGCTCACTGTAACTTTGTTGCGCCTTACCTATAGCTGCACCTATAGTTTTTATCACAGTAATTAATACTAATCGGACTTAACAATAGCATGGCTCCTAGTGTTTCCCAAGTTTTTGTGTGTTCGCATTGAAGAAACACCAATTTGTATTGTTCCCCGCGCATTGGTGATCGATTACACGACAATCAATTCTTTAGTAACCTATCTTTTGATTTACGATAAATCATTAGCAGTGTGAATTAATTAATGGTTTTTCTATAGTTATCGTATATCAGTTTCATATGAAATAATACGTATGAGAACTCATTAAACTTTAAATTTGTTAAGATTTTTATCTTGTCTATTGTCCAATAAAATGTATTCATGAGACGTCTGTAGAAGTTATTAATTTGTTTGCGTTAGGCCTTAAAGGTCAAGTGGGTGCTTAGTGATAATTTGTAAGAAGTGAATTAGTTTGAGTCCATAAAATATTTGACCTTTTGCGACAAAACTTCAATTTACTGTAGTAACCACACACGGTTGATAAAAGCTATTTTTAGCTTACATAGCTATTTAGCGCGTTTAAACTATTTGAGGAATTATCTGATTTATGGGCAATGGAAATATATGAATACGTACACTGATTTAATGAAGATGAATTGAGATAATTGCGTAATTATTTTGATGACCTACAAAAGTATCAAGTTCAGTATGTATCTATACATATAGGTACGTTTAAAGCCTTTACATAAATTACAACTAATCAACGCACAGATTCGGTAAATTTAGCTTTAGCTGATGTCATGATTTATTTGTTTTTGTGACTTGAGTTTACATTTGTGTTTCTGCTTTTACGCTTAGTTTGGACTACGATATATTTTAAACCAAGATTTAAAATATATAATTATTGTCATATCACAGAAAGAGATAGGGTAATTTGCAGACCTGTTTTTTTAAATTATTACTTAAGGTGAAATCTGGATTCCACTAATTTCCATTTAAGAACTATCGCAGGCATACTTAAAAATATCATCATCACACCATCACGTCTGTATTTCCCGAAGGGGTAGGTAGAGGCGCACTAATGTACACGCCATTTTCGCCGGTAAGTATGTTTAGGTCACATGTAATAGGGGGCGAGCCTATTGGCATCAACCGGGAACAAATCCAGGCTCCGAGCTGCGATTGGGAACTTCAAAGAAACCCAACAACACTTACTCGACCCGGGGATCGAACCCAGGACCTCTAGCGTAGCAGCCGCGCTTGGGACCACTAGACCAACGAGGCAGTCTTAAAAATATATTCTTATTATATCTATATAGCTAAACACTTAATTGTTGCTAACGTGTTTCACACATAACATAATACTTAACAAGACAAGTAACGTCAATAAATTTAGATTTTTACGTCCAATGTTGTTCAATACCGGTATTATCGAATTATTTAATATAAACCGTGTCACGGCCGCCGTGACTTCATCGTATCGTAAACCCTCTGTCCTAGACCGGTTGGACTGGTCGATGTGCATCGCAATATATATCGGTGACCCGCCCATAATCGCAACACATCATTCTTGAATTTGTTCAACAAGGGCTGTGGGCTCGTTTGATCACTATCGGCAGACCCCAAGAGAAATTTGGAGCGTAATTTAATGGTTGCGTTACGTGATTGCATGCTGCATACAATCTTTATGTAGATAAAGTAGGTACCTACCGGTGAAAGGCAATATAATATAAGCTTATTATTATTTTAATTATTTTGTCACGCAAGTTTGAGAACTATCTGAGCAAACGTTGTTTTGCCATATAGGGGTGGGTCACCCTTATCATTTAGGGGTATGAAAAATAGATCTTGGCCGATTTTCAGACCTACCCGATATGCACACAAAATTTCATACGAATTAGTCCAGCCGTTTCTGAGGAGTTTGGTAACAAACACCGCGACACGAGAATTATTTATGTATATTAGATAAGCAAAGTACGGTTGATACAATTTTAATAATTTGCCGATCATAAATTATTGATACTGCATCCTTAAATACATACTTACATGAGCCTCTTATGCCCGCCCTGTTTCACCAAATTCCCCTAAATCATCACTCCTAAATAAGAGGGTCCTAACTATATACTTAGTTGATCTTTAATATTTACGGGACGTTAGAGAAAACCGGTACACATCAGAAAATACTTATATGCCTGAATCTATAGCAAATCATTCTGGTTTAAAAGCTGGAGTGTTTTCGCATACCAATTTAAAGCTAGAGACATTCTTCATTATAGTATTTTGCAAGGGATCTAAAGATGTCTCATACAGATGAATATGTTTCTATCGTCACGAGGTAGCTAGGAGCTTTAATGTTAACTACTCGTGAAGGGCTTGATATTTGGCATTCCTGTATATAATGATGCCGTTTTATTTCAATCTATTCAATGTGAAAATCAGATAAAAAGGTACAAGTCTTCACATGCGACTCTAAAGAAGCAATAAATGGGGAAAATTAAAATGAATATGTTACTCGTAAACATATTACCGCTGAGTTTGTTCCAGTAAATAAACTGTTACGACAACACAAAAACAGTAATTTCCTTAATTACAGGTATTAAAAAAATGCAAACGTACCTATTACTTTTACTCATTTATAATAGGAGTAGTAAATGACCCAAAATTAACAAAGAATGAAGATAAACTGTCCACTCATATACTCAACAAAAGTTTTAAAGGTGTTGTAATACAAACGAGCGATCTGTAACGAATGACTAGTCACAATGTTTCCAACAATTTGTTATTGTTTACGAGTTGCTTTTGTTGTTCAGATGCATGCGGTTGCGTAAATTAACATGTTCACGGTTTAACAATTATATTATTAATTACTGGCCTGTACTTTACATAGTAATTAAATATTGTTCTAATCTTAAATGTTCGTGGGAACTGTATGAGTCAGGTTAGGGTTACCGTCTATTATTGTCGGTTGGTTAAAACAAGAAATAGGAACTATTGACCACATAATGGCTTATTACCGGGTTATGTATCATGAAAATATAATCTATTAAGAATACTAATTAACTAATTAAGTTCCATTGAGTTGAAGAGGCGTCCCCATAGATTTCCCCGGGGAATGCCTGCACCAAACGACTCCCTGTGACCTTTCCCGGTTCACTGTTCATTTTTTGGTAGCCGTATATAGATACCATGCGGTTTTCGATACGTTGTATTACCTCTTACGTGATAGAGTATCTTTATGCCCCAGCTGCCAAAGCGGCCAAGCGACCTGTATTTACAAATAACACACATGCTCTGGAATAACTGATCTAGGCCAAACAAAAATATTGTTTCCTGACATAAATTTTACCCACAACCCGATTTTGCTTTGACTCACCATTTTAGTTAGCAGGATTGTTTGACAAATGCGCTGGTCAAGCCTAATCTTTTATTATTTTAATGAACACGAGATCTTGAAATATTTTGTGTAAAACTAAGAAATATTGACGCCGGCAGTGTGACTGATAATAACCACTTGAAATAATGCAAATGTCTGCGTAAGAGTAACAAGTAAAAGTTACATAAGAAACATTTGCATAGCTATTGGCTGTTACGTAAGGTGCTTTTATCTTACGTTGACCAGTAAAATAGGGTAAATGGGTTTGCACTTTCGTGATATCTTAAAAAAAATATCATCATCAACCCATATATTGTCCCACTGCTCGGCATGAGTCTCCTCTCAGTATGAGAGGGATTAGGCTATAGACCACCACGCTGGCCTAATGCGGGTTGGCAGACTTTACATGCCTTCGAGAAAATCTCTCAGGCATACAGGTTTCCTCACGATGATTTTCTTCATCGTTAAAGCGAGTGATAATTACGCAAATGATTTAAAAAAGTCAGCCTTTGATTCGAACTCGAGACCTTTGACTTGGCAGTCTAGTAATCATGCTCCTAGGCTACCACTGCTTCAAAAAAAATTCAAATGTTATATTTATCTTTGCAAAAAAAATATCATAAGTGACATTATAAAATACTGCCATTAAACTCTATTTGAAATAACAATAATTCAATGAAAACTACTTTCAAGGCAAACCTCACGAACTTTGACCGTTTAAAATATTTACGTTAATCAGTAAAACAGTTTTCCTTTAAATAATTTCATAACTATATAATGCAATAGTCCAAGGCGGTCAAGCAATGAATCTTCAGTGTACCTACCCCTTAATTACACCTTATGACTGTGAACCTTAATTCGTGGTCGGCAATTTGTGTGTATTGCATCACTGCGGCCAATGATGAGAATCTTATAACTTTGTGCTTAACAGGGAAATCACTTAGCTTGTTGAAACATTTATATTGGGAAACAGATAATGATAATGTAATTTTATCGTCAGTTTATTTTAACTCCTAACTTCAGTTTTGGATAAACAACACTTGGATGTTTTGCTATTGAAATATCTACCTTGCTGTCGTATTTATTTGTTACATATTAACTATTGCTCCTATTAAAGGATTTAAAGCCAGTTAAAGCTTTCGTTAAGATAAACTATAGGTTTATTAAACCCATAGTATGAACATGGTAGAGATTTGGATATCCAGGTAACCATTTTACTCACAACATCCATCATTTATAACAACATTTTTTACCATAAAATTGCATTTCTTGGCAACATACATTAACACATAGCGCCCAGTTCATGAACTTTTGGCCAGTACTTATAACACAATTTAAGCAATCATTGCGTGTTCGGAATATTACACAAATTACTTTTAACGCAGCTGACGATTATTAAGTAAATATTAACTTGGTATTGCTATTAAAATACTTGCTACATGAAGCTACATAACTGTATTCCCATTTTAGCGCTTTAAACAATTATAAAGGGTCTTAATTAATTATAATAACTCTTTTAGATACAAAAAACCTGTCCCTGTGTCATTTAGCGCCAGATGTATGAAGATGAAATTGATGAATTACCTGGAACAGAAAACAACATGTTATTAATAAAATGACCTTAAATGTTTTTAAAACAAAGATGTGAGAATCAATCGTATCAATAGATACAGCAATTGAAACACATCTAAAGGTTATAGAAGGGACACCAAAGTCACGTCGGTAGTTACTGAACATCACGATATTCCTAATAATATGTCATTGAAAGATAAACTCAATCATTGCTGCAATGTTTAACGTGGAATATTTTATGAGTCTTTAAATGAGTAAGATCGTAATGTACGCCCGATACGCCCACTTTAATTTGCAACTTATAATAATAATACATACTGTGTATAATTTTGTTCTTTGTTGAAATAATCGATAAGGGCTATACCTACCTACATATGTGCCATAAAATTAGGTCAAATTGATAAAACACTATTTACGCTGGCTTAGGGTCAATTGATTGGTTTTGATTTTCTTTTCATATTTTAGCACGCTGCTGATTTTGTTTCTAGGCAATGAATATAAAAACAAAAATGATATTAAAATCAGGGATCACAAAGTTAGATAGGCAACTAATATAAAATCTGTAACGAATATCGTACCTACCTAAATAACAACTTGTCTATAATTGCAATTTGACATTCGAATCGAGAAGTTAAAAGAAAGAATATGTATGGAAATGACACAAGCTTTCGCCAAATTGGGCTGTCACTAATGTAATTTCCTTAGAAATTCATTCATGTTCTGGGGGTCTTGTCTAGGCCTCCAGAACATGCATGAAATTTGATTGGGCGAATAATGATTAAAACTTGTAAACCTATTATTAATTAAGGATTGCATGTAATGCATAAAATAAGTTATAATCATAGTATCATCGGTTTAGAATGGTCCGCGTAACCTTTACGGTGTTGTGTGTCAGGTCAGACATGACGGCGCGGGCGCAGCGCCGAGCGGTCGCTCGTAAAGATCATCCAATAAATCCACGCATCCGTTCACTTGTGTGAATGTACTTCGTTCAGTAAGAAAATATTACGGTACGAAAAAGAAGTAACTTGTTACATATCCCTGTATTGAAAATAATGAAAGTTATTTTAATTATATGTAATAATGAAAATTATTTTCATTATTTGTAATAATGAAAATTATTTTCATTATTTGTAATAATGAAAATTATTTTCATTATTTGTAATAATGAGTTATTTTCATTATTTGTAATAATGAAAGTTATTTTCATTAACTGTTCCTGTCTGTGCGACCAACGACGTGGAGCCGAACTAGCGTTTTGTAAAAATACTAGACAGACGAGAGAGACGGATTTTGGAGTTTGGAACGATACAATTTTCCTCTGGGGTGTCAGAGGAAAAGTGAAAGCAACGGTCTATATTAATAGGCTTATATTTCTTTATTAATATTATTATTTAAACTTACGAAAACATATATTTATTGATAACTCTGTGTTTGTTACCTTTTTACGCCTAAACCGCTAAACAGACTGATGTCGATAAGGACATTCGAATCGACAAACAAAATTTATCTAAATGACATTAGTGACAGCCCGATTTGTCGAAACCATGTGTCATTTCCATACATTTTGTTGGAAATAGATTGTATCCTGGGGAAGAAGATAGGCTACCAAATGTCTCAAAATGAGTAAATAGTCGTTTTGGGCCGTGAGTGCAACGGTAACAGGTTACATAAAAATGGGATCGTAATATTTGACATCCGCTAAGTACCGGATAAATTCAAAAATAGAACAAAATTTGTATGAATTTATCTGCCAGCTAATTTAACGGGAGGTTATCAGTAAGCTGTAAAACAGACCCTTAGGATTATCATTTACCAACACACATTCTAATGTAAACAGGCTCAGCTTTAAAATATTGGAGACCTTTTGTCGCAACACTTTACGCTGATATTCAGTGCGATGCTCACAATTTGCTTGCTCAAGTAATCCTACCGTTCTCACGATCACATTCGGTAGATTAATCTTTTGATCATTGACGTTACTACGACTGGGAGGACCGAATGTCACAATGACACCCCCGAACTTGTCTCAAATGGCCTTCTCTAAACCGAAGTGAAATAGTCCGCGATCGGCTAAAAAACAAATGCCATGCGATACTAACAATCAGCGTTTGTGTTTATATTAATGCTTTATATATTTATTTATTTGTAGTTATACTTGAGTACGGGTTTTATAGACTGAAACCTTGTTACAACCTTGGCATCTTCTCTAACAGTTACGAACTTAAAATCACATCCATCTAGTATCGTCTAACTTAAATTACTATACCATTGTAAATGATTGTTGACCTGAATCAAAAGACAAAACCATTCAAGATACATACTATATTATACTTGTACGTCCACTGCCTACTTAGGTACTTATTGAATGTCAGTTTTATATTTTAAGACAACCATTAAAACGCCCGCCCTGTATTTCGATGTGTCATAAAATTATGTTGGGCGTGTACAATGACTGCGCCATATTATGATGCAATCTAATTACTTATATCGTTACCCTTTGTATACAAAAGTACATCGTAACTTGGCTGTGCAATGAAGCTTTACATCGACGATCGTCGATCAAGTAAAGGTTGTATTTTGTATGTACTCGTACTATATACCTATACGGCGTACCGTCTGTGTACCAAATGACGTTGAAAGACCCGAAGGAATTTACGTATAAACTATCCAACAAACAAATAATAGTTTACAAAACTAAAAAAAACATGCTTTATAGAAAAATTCAACTAAAAAGTAAAAATAATTATTGTAAAAAAGCGTGGTAATGCTTGATGTCAAATATTGTAAATATTTTTTTGACAACAAAATATCATATAAAGCATGCATGTTTGAATCTTAACGTACCCAGCCACGTTAAGATTCAAACAACCAAGAAATCCCACAGTATTGATGTTTTAATGTTCTTACTAAAATATCGCTCGATTTTTAATTACAATGTTTTTAGATATATTCAAGGGCATGCCTATTTATTGCTGGGTAAAGTTAAAACAATGGCAACGTCGGTTGGGCAATCTGGTGGGTGTCATTTCATAAAACCTTGGACAATGGAAGGTGCCACCAGTTTCTCACAGGCTCGCTAAAAAGTTAAAACGCAAATCTAAATTACGAAATGTGGTCAAACGGATGCGGTTTGCGTCTCATGTAATTATTTGTCTTGAGATCTTTAGATGGACAACATCTCCCATATTTGGGTACGGCATCATTAGTTTGACCACTTGGCATTTTTGTGGACCCCCGCAGCCTAAGGTTGTTAGATGTGCGTGTGAGAAAATAGTAGGTAAAACAAACTACAAAAGACTCATGCGCATTTTCCCAGATAGACGTCTGAATTCCGCTAGCTCTGTTTGAACCGGCACTGGCGGAATTTTCATTTAATTTTTTATATCAAAACGTGTCTTTAGTATGCTTTAGTATTTATAAATATTATTTAAATAAATTAATATTGGCTATAAATTTAGTGTTAGCGATTAGTCTAATTTATTATTATTCTGCAGTCAAGCGTGTACAGACTAAAGTTCATAGTTCATACGTTTCATGGATAGATATAATCTGCGCCCGCTTCGTCTTGATGTGAAATCTTCGCGTACCTAATGCATAGGGAGGGCCTGCGGAAGGCTAATGTGAAAGGTAATACGTATGTCAGGCATTGAAAACTATGCCTTACATTCCACGATTATTTAAATATTGTAAAGAAAAATGTTGGAGGGAGGAGAGGGAAAGGAGACGCACCTATTCCTCTTTTCAAGAAGGAAAATAAAGTAAAAAAGGTATATATTTTGGTATTTATTTCGTTACGAGTACAACACTTCGTGTTTAACCTTTCGTTTTTAATGGTAAACAACTTATCAAAAATATAGAGTAGGTACGTATAGGTTGAAGATAGTTACCTACCTAGGAACACATACTAAAATTAAAGTTTACAAAGTGTTAAAGCCGTTACCTACTGTTTTTACTTGAGAATCTTATAGCGTATTGTATGTGTGAAGTTTCAAAACGCATTGAAAGACAATCCGTTGACCCCAAATAATTTGGGAAGACGGCAGGAGAATGATGATGTATGAAATTTAAAAATCAAGTCCATACACGTGTTATTAACTTTTTTTTTCACGAGAACGAGGAAGTTGAATATCGACATTGTTTATCATTTAGATCTAAAGGAAATACTACGCTATTTATAGATAAAATCAGCAGAAGATTAATATTAATCAAAATCTATTAGGTTATTATCGAAATGTCAGGGCTATATTTAATTTAATTTCTCTTTATTATCTTATGTTGTGATCTATTGCCCTTTTGTTGTGCACGTTTACAAAACAATCAAGTTCTAATGACTGTAGATACTATAAGTTATCATTTGAGTTAATTAAAAAACTATGATGAGTTAAATAATAAATCTTATTGTTGTTGTCGAAAACAAAATGGCCTTGACATTTTGCCGAAGTATAATCATTTCAAATTGTTAATTTAATTTAATTTTAGATTATAAAACCCCGGACCTTCCAAGGCCCGGGGCAAATGTCACCGACAAAAAACTATTTTGTTAGGTTTTCGCGTTTATAATTATACAAACACGTGTGACCACTTTTTTTGGTATTCTGGTTTTATGATTGTCGTTTTGACTTTCATATGAATTCAAGGCTAAAGTTTCTTTTACCTTGGCATTCAATAATTATTATGAAACAGTCAGTCAGTTACAAGAAGGGATATTTATCTTAGTTTAAAACAAGTTTCATACTTGCTTAATTTAATCACGCGAGTTTATTCACCTTTGTGAAGAATATTTTATATAAAAAGATTAAATTATGTTGTTGCTAATTGGTAACCACCATCAGGAATAATTATTTGACTTCTTTACAAACAGGGTCGTAAAACTCAATCGTTCCTATTTTTTAAATCGATTGGCATATTACTCAAAAATAAAATGACCTAGGTCATTAATGTAGAAAATGATCGGTTATTACAGATATTGACATTTTTGAGCGCGCAGTGTATTGCTAAAAACGCGATTATAACGCTCCGTGGTGAATTTTATCGCGCGCGCGATCCGAAATAAATGAAATAATGATTTTGGGTAGATATAAATAATGATTTTTTACACGTTCAAGTAAAACAAAGCTGCAGAAAAAAATTAAAAATTAATGAAGAAAGTTACGGAAAATTTTAACGCAAGGGGGTCCAGAATCATGTACTGCACTCATGGTATTCGGATGTGCGTCGATGTCCCTTTCACCTTGTATAACGTAGATATTTCGATATAGGTTCCTATGTTAGTTTAAGTTGCTTTTGTAATCATAATCACAATCATCAACCTACTTAATATATCTATACTGTCCCAGTGCTGGGCACGGGTTTCCTCTTGTAGAAGGATTAGGCTAAGTATAGTCCACCGCAGGGTCTAATGCGGGTTGGCGGATTACATAATTTATTATGGCTTCAAGAAAATCTCTCTGGCGAATGCTCTCTGGCGTATTCAACTTATTTAAGTTGCTTCATCATGTTTTCCTTCATCGTTTAAGCGTGATAATGAATAATTATTAATACGGACATCATTTCGAAAAGTCAGATGTGCATGCCTTGGGTTCTAACTCGAGACCTTTGACTTTTTAGTCCAATGGTCATATTCACTAGGCTATTATTGCTACTGAAATAGTCAAATAAATAAAATATTATATTACAATAAAAGTTGCCAAATTACACTCATTGATCGTTAAGAGCTAGAAAAGCGTTCATAGATTTCGTAAAACGTGTCATCGCGGCAATAATCTAAAGCCCAATTCCCACACTCATCATAAATTTAACGTCTACAAGATTATAAGGATTACCACATACGGAACATTACGAAGCCAAATGTTAGGTTGTTTAAGCAGATTGCTTGTTCAGTGGTTCGCCAGTAAAAAACGTAAATGCCATAACTGTCAGAGGTCGAGATGATTCACGAGTCACGAAGCGGTACAGATGGACGTTCATTGATGATGTTAAAGTTTGTTCATGATTTCATTTACACTGTCTTAACAATCGGTTTTGTAAGCGGTGGGTTGATGTTGTTCCGGTGTTATTTTAACGTGTGTCTGGGCGTACACATGTACTTGTATAAGATTTATTTTTCAATGTTGGAGGTCGTTGTGCTTACGCATTCTTAGGCAGCAGCATCGAATATGATCACGAGTCATATGGCCCCGACAATACCTAGGGAATTTTTGCACCTACTCTGCAGGGTAGGGTAGGTAAGGACAGGAACCTAGAGGAGCAGAGGAGGCTGGCCGTAATACGGGTAGCCATCCAATATTTTCTGCACTATAAAAAAGCAACAGCATCTAAGGATTATATTGATTTCATTATATGCTCGCAAAAAAATGTAGTAGATTGATTTTCTTAATAGGTCGCAGTATGTCTAACGTAGTCTGTACTTGAAGTAAAATATATAATTTGAAAAAATCCTTCCGTAGCAGACGCCTACGCCGTAGCGGGCTATTTTATTTCGTAGTCTCGTAGTCTTGAATGTTTCGTTAAATTTTGTATTAAGCAGAAGTATTGGCGCAATTAGTTAAATTTATAGCTACTTAATTTTTATTACAACTTAACACATACCATCACGCCTATATTTCTCGAAGTGTTAGGCAGAGGCGTCCTAATATACACTCACAGATCTCCGGTACGTTTCGGTTCCATGTAATACGGCGCGAGCCTATTGCCAATAAAAATCCTATTACAAATCCAAACTCGGATCTGCCACGTGAAATTTTATAAAAAAAATTAAACACTGATCGACCCAGGAATCGAACCTAGGACCTCGAGCGTAGCAGTCGCGCTTACGACCACATCAGGCAATTTAACAAAAGAATATGGTAAAATAAAAAAATAAAAAATTACTGAGATTCTGTCCTATGACAATAAATATAAACAAATCTAATAATTATGCGCTCAATTAGTTTCACTATTTGTTATAATTTGTCACTTCATATTCGTTTAAGTTAAACGATTATTATAAGCTAATCCATTATGATTGATGGTGATGATCAAACAGTTTCATCATGCGGTTGAATAAGTAACCATAAATAGTAATATTGTCTCCTAAGTGGTTATGTAAAAACAACAATTGGTTTTACCATAATTTGTATCAAAGCATGAAATTTTCAAACTGTTACTATCATCATAATTTGACATTGTAACATTAATTATCAGTTGACGAATAGGCTTTATCTTTACTTAATTGATGGCATAAATCAACACTTCTACTCTCAAGTTCTTTCTTTGCTAACTTAAAAATCATGAAACTGGAGTCTATGGACCTGTTTCACCAGTTCTGGATAGGCTCTATCCGGCGGATAAATAAAAAATGGTACAAAATTTTTATGAAGCGATGTAGAGAGTTATACCTATTTGTGATAGATACACATTTTTGTGGATCTAGTATAATTGCAACCATGTGTGATCAACATTCAGATATTATAGATTATACATTTCAGGGATACAGAGATTACATAGATAGTTCAATTCTAGTGTGTCGATTGAATCTTTATTCCGTGTTATGGCTGAATTAGGCACATAGCTGTGCCTAATTCAGCCATATATAGCTGCTTTCTCTCATACATTATTAAGTGATATTACCTATCCACTCGGCTTATTTTTGCAATATCCTCTCCCACGATTTGAATGCAACCTATGCGAAAATGTGCAGTATGCGGGTGCATATATGACTATTATTGCCATCCTTTTCGTTTCCCTACATTTTTTGCAAATTAGAGCAGGAAAAATATAGCTTTACGAATTTTCATGATAAAAAAAATCGCCAACTTTTTTGCACACTTGGTGTGCAAACAACGCTTACTAGGATATATATAAACTAATGAGAGTATGCCATATTTGTTACTCACAAAGACAATGGATGCCCACTCCTAACTTTGATCGATCATTCATCACGAAGACGATCAGGTGTATGTTGCGTATTTGATCAAAATGTCAAAATGGAAAGCTGGAATCAGATATGGCGACACACGATAGTCCCATTATACATTACTCCTCATTGTCAGCGTTATTCATCGATTGTTATGCAATATATTATACGTAGTTATAGTATCTTTGTATGGGCGTGTAATTGCAAGGTGTGATGTCACTGCGCTATGAGACATATTGATTTTGACGATAAGACTTTATGTTACGTACTTTATCTTATAAGTATATCGATAGGGCGATATACTTATAAGATGTTATTCTATATTGGATGAAGTTGTTGTTAAGTTCTACTTAAGTTTACTGTATTGCGAATGGGTATCTAGTTAACATTAATTTTAACTATTATTTTTACAATGTTGTTATGGATAGTTTTTCTTATTTATCACGATTTTAGATTATATTTTCTTATTTTTTTTTCCTTGTTTATTTTCTTGCATTCGTCTTGTTGCGTGTTCTAAGTAGAACATTTACTTTTGTATAGAGTAGACACATTTATTTATAATACTTGGTCTAGCAAAATTTTCAAGGCAATTATAACTTTCCTTTATAAAATAAAAACCTGCCAACACTTTGCCAAACTGCCAAACTTTTTAAAATTTAATTGCTTGAATTAATTTTGAAACGAAAAATCATTCTTATAGCTTCAACGATTTTAACTTTTGAATAACAAATTGACAGGTGTATTATTAATACGGATATAATTATAGCGTGCTTTTTAACAAATTTATTTTCTAGTATCTATTGCGTAACAAATAAAAACGATAGCCATACCTCATGATTTACATTTATGTAACATATCTACATCTCATATTGCGTCCATGATATATTTATTTAGATGTTTTGGGTCAAGCAATTATTTAAACATTTTTAAGGTAATTAAGAATTACGATTTAAATATAACTAGTTAGATTTTTTAAGGTGTGTAATAAAAATCAAAGACATCTGTTAAGAGGGGTAGGTTTAAGCACTTACGTTGCTTTTTGGTGTACAATAACTATTTATCTTTAGGATTTAAGAAGTGTTACGAAGTATTTTAAACTATGATGCTTCCTAGAAAAACATCGTGTTTTGTTACGAATGCGTTTGGAACAAGAAGTGATTAATGCCCTTATTACATCAACCAAAAATATAGGCCTAATGTTTATTGACAATGACTATTAGTGAGTATCTAAATTTTCACACAGAACTGGGTTGCAATTATTCTCACGTCCAAAGTAACTCACCATAAATTTCATGCATGTAAATGAACATTGCAGTGAAAATGTACTGACAGCTTGTGGGATAACACGCAAAAACTAAAACGATGTGTGAACTGTTATAACTAACCTAGTAACTAAGTCACAATATTATTTGTATGATTGTGACTAGGTATATTGAGACTAAGAAAAGGAGGTCATCAAAAGCCCATGCAACTCAGCCCAAATTTGTACCGGAGGTACATGACAGCTGTCAAGTTGACAGTTTTTACCATGAAATCTCTATGAAACTGATAATAATCTGCCGTAATGGCATGCGTTTGACATTCCGAAACTTAAACTGACAGTTTTTACTATGAAATCATTACGACACAGATAATAGTATGCCAAAATAGCGTGATTTTTCTCAAATTTACAGTTGTTTTTCCCATCCCCCAGTCAACATCAAAAAAAGTACGACTAAAGTTTTAACCAGTGTCATACACGGTATTTTTTCCAATACGTGTACAGTTAGCAACGAAAGTCGATGAACACAAACAATGTTTAAAAACATCAATGTACTAAAACTATTCATTAGATTTTGACAAAAGTTAATCATATAATTGTACTCTAATAAGAGAACTTGTACTACCTTCTAGGGTCAGAAAATATTGAATATTAAAGCTGTTTAAGCATTTTGAAGATTTAATTGTGTTCAGCGACTTTCGTTGCTGACTGTACCTTCGGTATATTATTTGGGCCAATTTCGATGACCTCCTTTACGTATCTAAGTAGTGTAGTAATAATAATAATAATATCTTTATTTGCGTAAAAACATGGTATAAAAAGGTGTTACAAAAATATAGGTACATACATGTTTTGCTTAAAAATAAAGCATGCAAAAGTTTTTGAGTACGTGGATATTCAAGATTGAGACAGAAATCCAAGTCCTTTCAAATGGATTTTACCATTATCATCAACCCATTTAGTCACCCGTCTCATCTAAGAATGATTTGCTGGACTCGCATTCTTAGATATAGTGTTTAAATACACGCGTTACATTAAATAATTAATTCCCGACGTTTTGGAGCTTTTATAGCGTGGTCACATTAATCTTAACTGTTTAAAACATGCTTTACACTATTAATTATGCATCATTTGAATAAATACCAACCTTAATAGACCTATCATTAAAAATTATAATGCAATATGTTATTACTCAGACGATTCCAATCAACTGCGTTCAAACGTGTGTATTATATCGAAAGAATGGCGTCAATTCCTAACAAAGCATACAAATGAAATACAATACAAGAGTTAAACAATACAAGCCAATATTTTCGTAATAATACGTAATCGTTAGACAATAGGACATCGTGCCTATTTCCCAGCACAGTACTTTCTCTGTCGTGATCGACCGTTTCAGATGATCTGTGCTCATCTACGGACGTGCGGAGTCTGCGTCCGATCTATTCGTGTATCATTTCCGTTGTCATTTTACAGTTTCAACCTATTAACTATAATAGTTGTATAATATCTATGATTGTTGACGTGTTGACGTGTTCTCTGTTTAGCTTTGTGAAAGCTTTAGTGGTCTAAGTTTTAAAGCCTTCGATTTTCTTAATGTACTTGAAAAAATTTTTTTTAACACAGCAGTGAAATGGGGGTCTTGAAAGCTGCTTTTAATTAATCAAATGATTCACATTAGATACAAAATTGTTAGAGATCGATCTGAAATGTGTATTAATTTCAGAATGTCATCATTTTAGCTCTCTCCCAAAAGTTGTAATATATGTAATGAATTTACAAATATTTGTGTGTTTGTCGTTGGATGTTTTATGATGGCTTCTTGTATAAGAATCCACGATGAATGAATATTTTATAATGTATGTAGATTGTACAATACCATTAAGATGATAAGATGCCAATAGGAGTGGTGTAGTAGGCATATTCAACGTTGCTATTTAAATTAACTTGATAATTATGCAAATGTTGTGATGTCAACTGTAATACTTATACAAATAAGTTATTCTACCTGATGAGCGAATCATAAATACTCACATTGAAGTTGAATGGACAATACCTACTCGGATATTCGGAATAAGTCGTAACCTTGTAAGCGATATACAAAAAAAAATTAATTTCGGCACCTGCCAATATTTTATGTCAATCAATATCGACGTACGATATTTCGCAGTAACAATAAATTATCACAGGTTGATGTTTTTATTACAATCACTTATAATAAAAATAACATGTCAAGGTTGTACGTGAATATTTTTTGGTAATGTTGTAAACGCGTATCAAAACCGTATTTAGTTGTGATTTCATATTACGAATCACATAAATTGTTGAAAGAGAGTTCATGAGTACATAATCAATTTGTAAATGCATTCATAATAACTAATGAGGTTATTTACTGTGTGTTATTGAGTTTTAGTAGTTATATACACTCGTATAATTAATTCAATTAATGTTACTCGTGTCGTTCACCTTAATCGACTGATCAATCCTTTGCCATTGTAAAATTTTGCAAGATGCCCATATAAAAATATAAAAAGAAATAATTAATTAGCTCATTTGTATTTAGCAACACGTAAAAGTTATTCGCAACAATTGGGTGTGGAAACAGGTCCAGTAATTTATCTATTCTAAAAAAATTGCGATGTTTTAAGAACCTGCCTGAAGTCATTAATTTATTTTTAAACAAAGTTTTTAGATACAAAGCGATCTGTCACATCGCTAACCTTGGGTTGCGGAACTTCTTGACCATGGCAACTTATTATTTTAGTGCACTTAGCACGTATTTGAAGATGATAAGCGTCTCATCTTTAAGTTGTGGTTTCGTTTTTATAATCTGACAGCTAATAACGGATGTGGTCCATGTTCAAAGTTCGACCTGAAGGGTAATTCTAGTAAATAAATGACACAAGTACAAACCGATTATCGAAATAATATTCTATTAAAATCTAATAATCGCGATAACCATAGATAAAACATGGAGAAACTGATAATAATATTAATAAACCTTTTTTGTCAAAAGAGGTTTGACATTGGGTTTGACGTATGTTTATCTTGAATCTTTAACTGAAAATCTAATCACAATCTCCCCTGACATTTTACTTATATTTTTATTTAGCAATAGGTATACCATTTTTGACGTTTGGAACGAGGAGATTATCTATATTTCGATGATATTTTAGAATAGCGGAATTACCCCTGTTATAGGTTGACATGACATTTTAGTAATCATTCAATTTGACGGACTGGTCGATACCAAGAAATGTATTGTTAGTTATATATCCGTCGCAGATCTGTGTGTTTATGAATATTCATTCAACCCAACCACTATTCATAAAGTTGAAGATGTTATTTGAGGATGCTTAATCCTATAATGGATGCCTAATACTTGAATACTAATATAGTGTAATAAATGACCTTCATTCTAAAAATATTTTAAAATATATGAGGTCGGGTTAGATTTACGATACATAAAACAGTTTTCTTTCAAATACCTAATATTTATGGCTTGCCATTTTCAAATTATTGATACAATACTTAGAAACACCTAGCTAAAATTTTATGTATCTGCGTTAAAAATAAAGATCGCATCTTGATAACTATTTCAGAATGCAAGTCTCGTGTTTATCTTATTCGTTTATAAAACGTTTTGATGACAATTTCGCACATACATGTTTATTTACTTACTCTGGCAAATGGCCTAGAAATGTCGTATTTATGTAAATCTTAGGTAATAGTGAAAGGTTTTGTCGATAATAAGTTTTTCACAAGTTATTTCTGATGCATCTTGCCAATATGTTGGTTAAAACAATAAACGTTACCAACTTAGGTAACATGGTTATTTGGAAATAGTATCTATTACTAATGGTACAATATGATTGCACCTCTGCCTAGCCCGTCGGGGATTTAGGCGTGATGGTATGTTATGTAGACAAATAAGCTTAATTGAAACAATCATATCAATCATAGAGGTATCATATCAAGTTTTCAATAGATTGCTCAGTGATTTAAAAAATGGGCTTGTAAAAAGTGCATTGATTTTAGAGTTTATGACTCCTTACACATAAGTCCAATGACTCGATAAAGTCTGATGACAAGTTTGACATTGCGAAGATGCCAATTCTGACTGATTTTACAGAGTGCAATTAGCGAAACAAGAGCATGGGTACTAATATGGCTAAGTACTTTGAACGAATCATATTATGATTCCCGTACACAAGGGCTTATTCAAACCATACATTTCCAATAGAAGCTGACCTCTGACAGTACGAAAATCTTATTCAATGCGAGGCCAAACAATACCAGCCACGTAAAACGGTGAATGCAATTCATTACTTTGATTGATCAAAAGTGGCTATTTTAGCGCCCCCCAGTGCTTTGTATGTGATTTCCAGTAAACATAAAAAACTAAAGATAATCTATGATTGATTGATTCATTTCTTATGTCAATGTTTCTGCGTAATCCTTTGACAATCGTCCTCGGTAGCCGATTGCTCTAAGCGTCAAGTGTTTACTTATCATATTTGTCATCGCTGTGGTTAAAGAGACGGATTTTGTAAGTGTCTAGTGAACTGTTGCGAAATGACCCATTGCTGATGCGTCAAACAAATTAATATATGTAAATATTGTGTCAAATGCCAGGAGACGAGTTCGTATGCGTATCATGGGCATGATTTATTGTTATTTAACGATAATATGACTACTATATGAGAATTTATTTTAACCAATTTAGGCGTAACATAAAATATCTTTGGACATTTTACACAGCACCATCTAGTCCCAAACTAAGCAGAGCTTGTACTATGGGTACTAGACAATGGGTATAATACTTATATAATTTTTTTTGTAAATACATGCTTATTATACATAGGAAACACCCAGACAAACACAAATACTTATATTCATCACATAAATGTTTGTGCCTTGTGGGAATCGAACCCACGACCTCATGATCAGCAGTTCGGTACTTGAACCACTAGACCACAGACGTCGTCAAATCAACAACTTTTATAATTCTTCACACTACACTAATATTAGTTACATACTATATCAGCTGTCATCTCATCATTTACCTCCTTTTACACAGAGCGAGAACAAAGATAAGAATGGATGGTACGATCTTTTCTTTGATCTCCCTCTTCCCTTACATAAAATTTGATTACTGCTAAATATGTTGGTACAAAATCTGGGGCAGCCATTGTTGCTCTTATAGGCCATATCAATTGGCTTTTATTTAGATATACAAAGGTTATGAATGACGGTATAGAGACATTTCTGTATTGTAAGAAAGAATAGAATCATTTCTTTGATGTATTTCACATCTATGAGAGCATAATTTTTATTTGTTTACTTAAAATTACAACAACATAATATAGTATTAAATAATATAGTATCATGTTAGCACACACAGTCATATATCCGCCCATTTGTTACATAATTATTTAAATTCAATAGGCACACTTTGTCATAAGGGTCACAGATTATATGACTCGTCATTTCTAAAGCTAAACAATATTGTAAAATTTGCCACCGAGTTAATGCTGTTACACGAGTTAATGCCGAGTCAATGTAGTATCATTCATATGATCATTCAAGTGTTTTATAAGATGCTTCTGAGGTTTCTGTTTTGATTGTAAATTATTGTAGTATATAATTTAACATCATTCTGTATTGCTGGTTTTTGGCGTGCCTTGTGGCTTTATATTATAGAGGAACATGGTAATACACATTTTATATACATAATATTATCAATATCATCCTGTTTTCCCAACTATGTTGGAGTCGGCTTTAAGTGTAAGCAGATGTGGCATATCTGTAGTATTAATGTTTCAGACATTCATACATCTACAGATTATAAAACCAGTTGTAGAATCATTTGATAACTAACACCTTTGAAGACTATACACGTGTCTTGGTTATTAATGTACTCATTATTCAAATAAATTTAAGAAAACAAAATTTAGAAAAAAAAGCTGCTGAATATTAATTAGTTTATTTTATATTCGATTTTTTAAACGATAATTCGTTTGTTTTTCCTTAATAAATCGATTTAAAGATAAATATGTTTAGATTATGTTGGGTAAAAATCGAAGAATATTTAGTTTTTAATCCTAATATAATATTATAAATGTAAAAGTTTGTGAGGATAGAGGATTGACGGATTTATTATTTATAACATTACACATAAGAATAACACATAGGATATAAGAAAAATATTTTAGGTATTTTATTGAATAGTTGTTGATCATAGTTGTTGATGCGAGTGAAGCCGCTGGGCTTAACTTGCATGATCAACAACTATTGATTCATAGTAGTAGAACAAAACTTGTAGGGTACCTTACTCAGTTAGTTTTCTACTTTCCTATTTTTAGTATACTTCTACGTAATACTTTAAATAGCGTGCTATAAAACAATAAATCTTCCACAAATTCTATTATTAGTTGCAAAAAAATTGTGCCACAAAAATATTCGGTGAAGGTTTTATAAAAACTTATCGATTCGTTCCGAATATTATTTTCTTGCAAATACAGCGTGCGAATCTGGAAACCTATTTCTTCTTTTAATAACCAATTATCAAATAAAAATCTGCGAGTAAGGAGTGTTTTACTCCTACTCGAAAATCGAATTAATGTCCGAAACACTACTGTTGCACCTAGCGTGACCCAGCCCACATCACATACCTAACAGCGAACGCTCTTAGGTTTATCGTATAAGGTAGCATAATAGGGGCGAACAATTATTGGGCACATTATTTTTGTAGTACGAAAAAGTCCCGACTAAATCCGATCCGACATCCAAAAGGTCCACGCCACTTCCTTAGAAAAAAAAAATTAAAACGGCCATCCTCGAACATCGGGAACTATCAATTAACTTGTAACTGTGTAATGTAAATTAACTTAATATCTTGCTCATCATATTGTGTACGCTAATATATGGCTTATACTCTCGGTTTAAATCAACAGGAAATTGATAATGTTTATCTACTGTTTATCCAAAAACGTCTTCCAAAGGTTAATAAGGTGTCGCATCTTAATTTGAGTTCGGTTTTACATTAAGCAGTTATTAGCATTTGTGATGGCCATGATTTCAGAGATATATCACAATAAACATAATTATATAACAGCGTCTGTATCAACTACAGTGGTTGTATCTAATTAAATATTTACCGAATTCAAAATAAAAAAGGATATTTATAATGTAATAGGTATTATATTTCTCTATCATGTCTATGCTTACACATTATTTGTTGTACCCAGCCGAATTTCGAGATTATTCCACAGATGCTTCTAATATTCAATCAAATCAAATCAAGCCTTGCCTAAGCGTTATTTAGTAAGTTCAGTATAGATTTTTTATGTTACATTAATGAATATTATTAAAATTCCTGTCAGGCGTGTCTCCTGACACAAAGGACTCTTCCAGCAACTTCCAACTGTCTCTGTATCTTGCTTATAATATTATTCAGTTTGAATTATATCTTTTGTATTCATTCGAAAGATACAATAAGATATATAATAGATAAGATATATTTAAGTACACGAGATGATTTAGATTGTTTTTGCTATTAATAATAGAAAATCCTGCAGAAAGTCCTCCAGCTGTTTTTCTAGCAGCGTTACACAAAAACGACCAAAAAACACGAATGTATCGGTATGTAACTACTCCAATATGTAGGTAAGTAAACCGTTCAAAATCACATATCAAACTTCATCCTTATGATCCTAAAGTCTAGGCACGTTTCATTGCGCAAGTTCCTATGTTCGTCAAGTTATTGTTATTAACAATAAGCATTGTAACCGCATGCCGCTATGAAATTTGCAATGCTTGAAATGACTGTTTTTAGCTTAGGCCGTAGACCATAGTCACGGTGCATTGGCGACCAACAATCAAATTAATAATAGGTAGTATTGTACAAAGTTTATTGCTTTACGTCAAGAATATTCAATTGCATACCAATTGTTAATCGTAATGATTTTGTAATCATGTCAGTCAGTTACATCTTGGTGAATCCTTGACAAGAATAGAACCCCATCATCTTCACTATATACAGCCCAAATCTATCTTCTACTGAATATAGGTATCTCTCTGGGTATGCAACTTTTTTCGCTTCTGTGCTAATCTAGTTCACGTAAGACCAATAAATTTCTCGATGTTGCTCGGACGCTCTTCTGCTTATCATTTGTCTTATTCTGATAAATACGGCTCACCGTGTCTAGCCATATGTCCTGCCCAAATCCACTCGAATGCAATTCAAATTCAAAATTCAAATTCAAATTCAAATTCAAAATATTTTATTTCAATTAGACCATATAAATAGGTACTTTTGAAACGTTACATTAGTTGCACGGTTCCAAAAAAAGTGGAAGAGCCGGCAATAAACTCCATAGATACTCTTTTAAAAAAAATATGTGTGGTAACAGTAACAATTGTTGTGAATAGTAATGAGGATGATGCAGCTTGATGTGCAGATTCAAATTCAAATATTATTATTTTAATTAGACCATATAAATTGGTACTTTTGGAATGTCAAGTTAGTTGCACGGTTCCAAATAAAGTGGGTCTTATGGCGAAGACTTGGCACGAAACTCCATACTTGATGGGTGACCAAGTCTTCATAGACACATAGAGCTTTCCCATCGATAAATTAGGCAAAGACTACCAATTATAAGAGCGAAAAATAATACTGATGACTAGGCAATGTAGTCTATAATTCATAAAGGAGTTTAATTCTACACAACATCTTGTTAAGATAAGTAAAAATGAATTATCACAAAGCGCAATGTTACAAAATCGTGTACATATCTGATTAAAAACAAAGGCTACATTTTTAGTGAGAAAATTTTCGTTTTATTCACATCGGAATTTAGCTCAATAAGGCCAAGTGCAAATTAAAAAAGGTTTTAATAGTTCTTTAATAACTTAAAACAATGTTACTCGTATGAAAAAATACGAGTCACGTTTTACTTTAAGTTTCTCCCATCCCGACGATAATGTAGAATTAGATCAATTCACAGAATGTTACACAAAAAGGAACCTTATTTATTTATATACAAGACAAGATCTCTATTAAATTGTGTGAGACCGAGCCTAATTATAATTAAGCGAACACAATTCTTACATTCTTAATTAAGTGATATCTATGCCATTACAACATAACATCTTGTTTCATTACACCACACAAATACGACATAGTTTCACGACAGACAAAATCTAATGGAATTTGACACCCATGCATTTTCTATGTCAGCAAATTAATAATAAATATCTATTATAGATTTTTTTAAATATATTTGGAACATTATAGCTTCTAGTTAAAATTTGTTCCTTTTACCGTTCTTAAAACCAGTTATGAGGAATTACTTAATTTATTAGTATTTAATGAATGTCGTATGACGCTCATTTTCAGACATGACAAATTACAAATAGAACTTCAGTAAATATACATAATACAGACACTTTCGCTCTCTGAGTGTATCGAATGTATTCAAAGATAGCAGTAGTTTTGCTGACTTAAGACGGCGCACGCGCACCGTACTCTTCCACGCGTACGCAGTACGAACTTAAGGCCTTAACCCACGTGAATGACCTTGAGGAAATGGAGCTAATTTGAAAAAGTCGCCATCTCGCTCGAGACGCTCCGTACTGCTTACACACGGATTTGAATAGTTCAAAGATTAGAGTCGCAGAGAGAATAAGTGGTATTATTTGGAATACTGCCTATTATGTTTAAGCATCACTGAGAGTCACGTCATGTGCACGGTATTAAGTGACTAAATCGATACTTTCAATTATTGTGTGTAAGATAAGTATGTTTTCTTATTGGTGACATGACGTAACGTGAAGTACTTCATTTCCGATATTACCTATATAGAGCTTGCTTTTAGATTTTTAGTTAGTACCGTTTTAGGATTAGTTTAACGCAGTCGGCTTTTATGTTTAATTTAATAATATGTTTTTTATTTTTTTGCCAGTGAAGTGAGTGTGTAGATGATGTGTAGTTCAGAGAACCAAATAAAAGTTTCAGCCACTCACTTTCAAAGTTTATTAACACATAAGTAATACGTATGTTTTACACTAAGTCTTAGCGCACAATTACACAGCCTAATATGCATACAAAATACTGGTTAGGTACGGTTTATAAGTATACAAGTCGCATCCGAGAATTATAACAATAAACACGCTGTAAGCGGCGGGGTACAGCAGACTAAACAGACTAACTCAACTCGCCGAACGCCACTATGTAGCTCAGTATCCTACAATGTGGGTACCGGCGCTGGCACCGCGCCGTTGTATTTCGATGTACCGCCACTGCGGCCGGCCGGACGTTTTGTCACGCGCCTCATTAGTGATGAGCTAACTACTAATACAAAAATCTGTTTGTGCGTAACAGACAATTATTGATATCTGCAAATTATTATATTATATAAAAGCTATTGTGTGTTCATTTACCAATGTCATATTTATTTTATACAAAATAAATTTAGCTGTTCACACAAAATTATTAAAACATTTTGTTATTTATTATATTATAACATTATTATTATATTAATTTAATTACATATTAAATAATATCATTATTTATTGATATATAAACTAATAACAATTAAAAAGGACGATTATCGGGCATAATATAAAAACGGTACTTTAAATAATTAAACTGTAGGTAGGACACTACACCAGTTTATTTATTACTAGCTTTCCGGCAGCGGCTTCGCCCGCGTGGTCTTATAATTTTTTCCCCGTTTTTGTATCATTTTTCATTACTACTCCGCTCCTATTAGTCATAACGTGATGATAATTATATAGCCTATAGCCTTCCCCGATAAATGGGCTATCTAACACTGAAAGATTTTTTTTTCAAATCGGTCTAGTAGTTTCGAAGCCTATTCAATACAAACAAACAAACAATCAAATCTTATAATATTATTAGTATAGATTAGTTTAAAGTAGTATGCGCGGCAAGGATAAAAAATTTGAAAACCACCGACACGAAATATAATTTGCCATTTTGTGGTGGCGGCCATCTTGGATTTGAAATGTTCTATAGTACATTATATTCTACTAGTTAAGCCCTTTCATTTGATACCCATAATGAGGGAGTTGTGAAAAAATATCTAATTCGCTATTTTGTGGCGGCGGCCATCTTGGACCAATTTTCATCAAACATAGCTAAGAAAACTCCCGACTAATTTACCTTTCAAATAAAAAAACCTACTACTAATTCAAAATTCGGGAGCTACGATGCCACAGACAGACACACATACACACACACACACACACACACACAACACCCCGTCGTTTTTGCGTCAGGGGTTTTAAAATGAGAACTGTCAGGCATATCATCTTACGGCGAAAATACTATTAGTGTAATTAAAAAAGACAGTATATTCTTGCACGACACAAGTGCCGCGTCGCGTTACTTTTATGTGCATAGAAATATGGTTCAAATTTAAATGACTGTACCGCGCTTCGCCGCGCCGCGTTGCTCAATTCGAGCGGGCCTCGGATGCCGCGTACCCATAGTCATAGTGAGTCTAGGAGGATCGAGTATTTTAAAAGATGGAATAGGTACTACATGATCTCGTTAAATACCTAGTCCTTTAATCTATTCTAGTATATACATTCATCTTTAATATCCATATCATACTAAATTAAAAAATAATGTCCGCCATTTTATATTCAAAAACTTATGCCATTTTCGTAATCAGCATCCCAAGAAACCACGAATTTGATATCAATATTATATTATAATCATAATCATCAGCGCCCTGAAGAATCTTAAAATATCATAAAAAATAAAAAAAACAATATCCGCCATCTTAAATTTTAGAATAAAGCTTATTTTCATAATCAGCTCCCTAAAGAACCTTGAATTTGATACCTATATCATAATTCAAAATTTCAAAAATATGTCCGCCGTATTGGATTAAAGAAATAATGCAATTTTTGTAATCCCATTTCCCTAAGGAACATTAGGATTTGATACCCTTATTTACCTTTACAATTAATGCCTATGTGGTTTTTTGAATAACCATACCTAAATAAATCAAAACTCGATAAACATTTACGATAAGTACCTGCGGTAAGTAACTATAAAATTACTTTGACAGGCGAGCGGGGCTCGCGATAGCTTAGCGGTTAAAGCGTCTGGTGTACCGAACCAGAAGACGCAGGTTCGAATCCTGAACGCCAGCCGATTTTTTCCTTTATTAAAAATAACTTGTAATCTTAGCATGGAAAATGCTTAAAAAATACAAAAAGATATAAAAAATTACTTTTAAATAAGAATAAGGCGTGTTCGTGAGAGAAGTGGACTGATGAAGAAAATCAAACTATGGTGGTAATTTAAGAGAAATTTAGTAGCACTGGAAGTATTTTATTTCACAATAACGGACTGACAGCACAAAAAACAATACAATCAAATATCAAAAATAAAAACTATCAAAAACAGAACTGTTGCCAGCCAGTCGCCAACAAGGCGAGTGGCGTAGTAATATTTTTATGCCTAAAGTGCGGAGCAATACATATCAGATCTACCACTCTGCAATCTTACTCTTTATGCACTTAAAAAATGAATTTGTTTAGAAATAAATATTTACAGCCAGCAATATATAAATATTAACTAAACTAAGCATTTCTGTTAATATAAATATTTATCAATAAGTATAAAGCCTTCAAAACTTAAAATGTATTTTAAAATAGTCGCTCAAACACCGACGCGCGGTCCACCCTCGACAACGTCCGGAGACGGACTGCGCGGGTGAAGGAGCAGGGAACGCTCGCATGGATAGACTCAATTTCGAGGAAAATGAATATTTTGACTAGTAAAATACAAAATAAAAATAATACTTTCAAGTGAAAACATTGATATTTTGAAGACCTATTTTTGTATGAAAAAGCGAAGTAAGTAGCTTCAGCCGTTTAGCAAACAATTTGAAAATTCTGACAAAAATAGGTAGTCTTTGGTGATTTTTTTTCCAAAAAGTGGTTGGCGGAATTACAATTTTTTTCAAGTGAAAAAATTTATCGAATCCTTATCTATCACATATATTTTTTTTGTACAGATTAAATGAACAGTTATTGAAACAATCTTAATTGAATACCCAAGAATTTGGGCATTTCACTGTTGTTAAGGCCTTAATTGCACTTTCGTTGACCTGTACACTGAGGGATAATGAATAAATTGCTATGCAAATTAAATAAGCATGGAAATATTTAATCTATAGAATTCTAAAGCCTAAAATTTTGTTTTATTAATTATATATGGCTCTTTTACTTAGCTGTCTTCTTTTAGCATTAATCATCAACCCATTAACTGTCTCACTGCTGGGCACAGGTCTCCTCTCAGAACTAAGAATATTATTGCTACTTTTAGTATTAATATTCTAAGTAAATTCAGCTTTGTGTCATGAACTTGGCCTTAATCAATTAGGTGCCTAATAAATACATGACATAATCATAATTAAATCTAATAAAACCTTGAATTTGCGTGCCATATAACGTGCAATAACTGTATATAAATTTCTTTTTACTTTCGGCAAATTACGTATACATACACAAGACATACGTAACTTATGGGTGTTATCAACTTTGATGATGACTACTATTTCTATCCGGATTCGTACAGTAATTTATAAATGAGTCAAAATAACGTAGGGATACCTACGACCGATTAGTCCATGCCTACCATATAATTATGAATCGCATCTTGACGTGATGAACAAATTGCCAATTGATTAATTATTGAGCATTTAAACTTACATAAATGACCGCAGTTACATGCTACATTTGGTATATTTAAGTATCAAATATTGAATAGAGACCGATAAAATAATAATGTCTGTATTTTATTTGATTTAAAGGGTTATATAAAATCTTCTATAATGAGGGAAAATTAAAGACGTCAAAGATGTTATATTGTTGAAATTATTAATTTTAATACATAGTATTATTATTACATAAGATATATTGTGTATTATTTTTGTATTTAAAGAAAAAAGTAATCTCATTCTGAAGGTGTTATTTCTTTCAAACACTTGTACTACTATGGCCGGAATAAACGTCGACGTCTGTGTTGATGTTTATCTTTGAAAGCACATAGATCCGAGTCTTGACTCTGTAAGCACCGTGCGCATCCGACGACTAGATCGTCGGTCGTCGTCGTCGATCGTCGTTAACTTTTATGTAACACAGAAAGTATTGCGATTCCGTAGGCAAGAATTTCGAGAATCGTGGTTAATCTGAATTATAGAACAATTAATCACTAATATTTCTAAATAGAATAGCAAGACAGAAAGCAGACTTTCAGAGAAGTACCCCTTCAAGTTTTAACTGACATTTATACAAAGACTTGCCCAAGTCATTTGGTATTGGATAGCTTTTGAGTGGAGAATTTAAGTGTAGGTAATTATTTTTTTAATAACAATACATAATTCAAAACTACAAGATGTTAACGTTACTAGACTATGAGCTTCTTACTGGAATATAATTATGACTAACCATCGAGGCCCATGAAACGATCCTACGTAATTCAAGCATCAGCGTCGAGCGGCAGTTTCATGATAAAGCTTTCCCCGATAAATGGGCTATCTAACACTGAAAGATTTTTTCAAATCGGACCCGTAGTTTCGGAGCCTATTCAATACAAACAAACAATCAAATTTTTCCTCTTTATAATATTAGTATATATATATATATATTGATAAGTAACTGTTTTCTGTTTCTAACCAATACTTTGACCGCTGTTTAACCTTACACCTTTAGTAATAAGGGTCAAAAGTACCAACAATAGTAGTTATCATGCCAAATGTATTTGGCATACTGCCGTGCGGCAGGAATGAGTTTGTATTGTGGTTTAGTTACCTATTAAAATCTATCGCGTAAGACAAATGAAGATTCCAAGGAGATGTGTCACCGCAGATAGTTTTATCTACCTACATATTGCACAAGTGTCTTTCTATTACGACACACAGTTTTTGAAGAGTGGACAAGTTAGTGTTATAACACTTATAGCACTGGGTAAATACTTGCCGAGGTGTCTGAGCGCGCTAACGACCCGTTATGTATGTTACTACCGGAAAACACTCATGACTTCAAATTGCTCATGTTAACATACATATAATTATTGTAATGACGATATAAAACAAATTATAACTCATTTATATGATATAAAATTTGGTTTATTGTGCAATACTTAATAATTGGGGAAATTAATTTTGCTAGATTGCGTTACACAAACTAACATTAGCCCAAACAATGTAGGACTCATTGACATAGTTATTTGACGTCGTAGATCCCGAGTTCGCATCCAAGATAAGTACCTCTGACTTCGAAATTATTATGAAACCTGCATGTCTGAGAGATTTGACGGCGTATGAAGTCTGCCAACCCGGACTAGGCCAGCGAAATGGAATAGCCTAACCCAATGGGTGTGGAAACCCATGTCCAGCAGTGAGATATTAAATGGGTTCACGATGAACAAATTTATTCGGCTTATTTCTAGATCTATCTGGGTCAAAGATCCGCACAAGTCGACTCTTACGGGCCAATATAAAAGCTACCGTTGCTAAAACATATTGAATATTATTTTTATTCGTTTGTCGGCATAGGTCTTGACAGAAGTAGAATTAATTATAAGTCTAACAACATATATTATATCGCATTAATTAGTAAACAGTCTAGTAGAACCAGTATAACTTACAATAGTTTTTAAAAGTCAAGGACCATCAATGCATGAATGCGAAATATACTCAAATCTTTCTCACGACTCATCTCGGCCCCAGCAGATAATTTCGCGCAATAGAAATATACGATTTTGTAACAGATTCAAAAATGGTCGATTAACAAATTATAGGCTTCATGTGTTTCGATACTTGGCCCAAACATGGCCGTTAACAATAATCACCTGTGCTAATAAATAATTTACAAATACATTGCCTTAATAATGTTGTAATTACCTACTTAGATATTGTTAAGGTTCCTCGAAAAACAATTTTTTATTGCCTAGAGTGGCAGATGAACAAGCGGCCCACCTGATAGTAAGTGGTGGTAGCTAGCACTACCACTAACAAAAGTGCTAAAGCGATTTTCTCCTAAAGTACTAATATAAATTTTATGATATTACGAACACAGTATTTACGAACTAATACTATAACGACATTAGCGTTATCTCAAAGTTGCAATCGTTCATTCATGAAAAAATCACTTTAGCACTTTTGTTAGTGTATACATGTTTGTGCTCGTCACTGTACAGGTAAATATTATTAGTACGGATGGACTAGTTGAGCACGAGCTATCTCGTTGTTCTCAGTGGCGTGGTTCTCAAAATTGGGTACGTCACCAAATGAAGTTGCTAGTCAGAGGTTTATGTCACTAGTAGAAAATATCACTAGTTCTCAACCTCAAAATCATAGTTTGGAGGATCGAGGCGAACGTAATAGACATTTTCAATTCAAAATGTATTTTTTTTAGAAAACTTGCGGCCCGTACGCAGTTTTAAAAAATAAATCTTACATACAAACCTTATTCTGACAATAACGAGCACAGCAAAACATAATTATCTAATTTGGTACAGTTCTTCGAAAGTTATGCGCGTACAAAAATTTCGGAGATTCATTTTTATATTATAGAATAAGCGTTCCAGTCACACATTTGACAACAACTTTAGCAACAACTTTATTCAAACCACAGAAACCCTGATATTTTCTAAATTACTCTATGCTTTCTAAATCTTTATGGATGTAGAGATATGTGAAAAAATTCTTTCACATTCATTTTTTCTCTTTGATATGGGTAACGGGCAATTAAAAACGATACGAGTATTATAACCGGTACTTATTATTACGATGAATCACTTATGAGTGATGTCTTCACGTTCACTTAGACTTTTTATTTATACAAAACTAGCTTCCCGCCACCGGCTTCGCCCGCGTGGTCTTGAAAATTTTTCCCCCGTTTTTGCAACATTTTTCATTGCTACTCCGCTCCTATTAGTCGTAGCGAGATGGAATATAGCCTATAGCCTTCCCCGATAAATGGACCATCTAACACTGAAATAATTTTGCAAATCGGTCCAGTAGTTTTGGAGCCTATTCAATACAACCAAAAAAAAACAATCAAATCTTTCCTCTTTTTAATAATATTAGTATAGATTGCTAAAAATTCAGTCTTGCCGTTCGATGAAATTTGAATTATTTGGATCTTGCTACTGGTACCGAAACAAATAAATATTTGCGTATATTTGAAAGAGAAAATATTTGTATTTTTTTGCAAAAGTTTGTAAGTAAATAAACCTAGAAACTATTGCACCGATTCTAAAAATTCCTTCACCTGTAAAATGCTATATTATCACCACATTATATAACATATTTATGCTTATTTTTTATTGATGTCCACATAAATTTGAATAAACTGTCAATTAGTCAAATGCCTCCAATATATTTTTTATTTTAAGCATTAATATGGGCGTTGTCAATGATTCCATCGAGGCCACAATAATGATACCAATGAATTAAAGTTAGATTATGTATAAATTACAGATTCCGTGATCTCGCATCAATTCGATTAGATGCCACACATTATTTATTTCCAGTTTTACAAATTACCTATAATAACTTTTGCTCACGTTTTTCTTAAAATTTGAATATTGATGATGATTAAAATTAGTTTAATTTAGACATTTATTATTCTTTATTAACATTTATGTGCAAAAATACATTGTTTATCCGCTTTCCGGGATTCGATGATGCAGTTAATTTGATGTTGGTATCACTCAATTTGTATTTACATCAAAAAAATTATAACACCTTCAAAATAAGGTACAATTTTATGATCTATTTGTAAGCATTTGTAACAAGTCCAACCAAGGTAATGTGGCCACAAGCGTGGGAGAATAGCACTAATTCTTTAATAATAGCCGTTACTCCATCCATATTGTTATTCGAAGTGAAAAATAACGTTTCTTAATAACCAACGACTTACTTTGACGTATAATTAGCTAGCGTCAATCGGTGGTTTATGGTTTTAACATTTAGATTTATCTATATTTTTTGCCAATTTCAGAATAATTGATGTTGGCCTCCAAATAAATGTGAAGTCTCCAATATTACGCATTTAAACGTTATAATTACGTTATTTTATGATCGTTGATATTCGTTTTATTGAAAAAAAAAATGATATTATTAGTGCCTAATTCTTTCAAATTACTAATAGTTTGTTATTATCGTTTTCCTTTTAATTACGGTGAGTTTTTTAGTGTGTATCTTGACGTCCCGACCTGTATCGTCGCATCTTGATTGTGACGATAAATGTTAAAATAATGTGTTGCCATAGCCTTGGCTATATTTAATATTGATAGCATTTCATAATTCGATTTTCAAAATAGGTAAATAATAAATTTTAAATAAAATTATTCACTAATGTGTGCTGACAAAAAATAAGATTGTCAGATTCCTGTCATGTATAACCTAAGACGTCGAGCGTACTAGTCACGTTTACAATCACTAGGCTTATGAGGGTTTCATAGCTTATTTAATAATGACTCAATTCGTTCTTAGGCTTTTTCCTGCAGATTGTGGAATTCATAATAAGGCCTATATTCTCCGAAGAGATAAACATTTAGATTCATTCACAATCAACTGATTTACTTGCAATTCTTTAGGTCGGTCGAATTTTATCTGTCATTGTTTGTGCGCGGGCGTTTCTCACGGAAGGTGCGCGCGCGTCTCCCGTCACACTTACCCACATTGTGCAGTTACGTAGGAAATGTAGTAAAATTTTAGTGTACTTGAGATATGTTATTTGCAGAATTTACAATGTATAGAACTATGAGTGTTTCTTCATACACTCTGGATGCTAAAACGGTTACCACGAATGTTATTTTGTTTAACTGCGGTGTTGCAGTGACTTACATATTATGTATGCCTCAAATTCTATTTATTCACCATAGTTTTAGTAGTTGTATTTTTATGTAAAGCGTAGGTTGATATTCGGAGACAAATCGAAATGTAAACATTTTCTTTCAAATGTATTTTTTTTATTATGGTGACCAGTTTACGATTAGATTAATCTCCAAATCTTAAATCCTTAGTTACTTATAAAAAAACTAATAATTCCAAGATCAACTAGGCTTAAGTATCTGCAGTAGAATATTCATTAGATGAAGTTGTAACACGAAGACTACTAATGTAATTAAATTTCAATCCAAGAATCATTATTATATCATTATTATTATTACTTATTAGGCAATTAAAGATCCAATCATACATTCCATTCACCAAACAAATGCAATTACGATGTCATTGTTTGACTTTGGCGCTTAGGTGTATGCGTAAACATTAGCCTGTTACCCAGTAACTCGTCCATCGCTTTGTAATCAATGTAGCGGCGTGTCAGCGTGCGATAATATTACGTAACCTACACGTAACATCTCCGCTTTCGCTCCGTCGCGACCTCTGACATTACTCCAATGACTGGACCGCTTAGAACATTCTTTTTATGTGATTTATTGTGTGACAGACTGATGTAGGTCATCGCCAATTCTACAAACAGATTAATAGTTGTGTTCCAGAAGGGCCTCGCATTCGGAATATAAAACAATTTTGCTGCAACTCAGTTATAATGCTGCGTTCCATCATTTGTCAATTTCTTGCACATAATATTGGGTGATAAGTTGCAATTAATTCCATAATAAGTTGAGACCTTCGTTTACCTGTGGGTGGCATTCGTTGAAGATGTCAAAGTTTATTATATTGAGTAATAGCAGCTTGATCTTTGTATGTATGTAATTAGTATTTGGTATGGAATTAATATTACATTTATGTTCTTGTTTTGACAGACAAATACTTAGTATATTTTTATGTATGTTTAATGTATATTTTTACATCTCAGAAACAATATTAACGACTGTAGAATGTTATAAGATTCACAGTGTTGTTGCAAAACTGCCTTGGGGCTCTTATCTTGCATCTAAGCTAAGGATCTGCGTCCATCGGAATAGGAAGTTACAATGTACAATACAAAAATAACGCGCATATTATTAAAATTTGATGAGTGAGGTTTTTACGAATTCAATATCATAGGAAGTAATTAGTTTCCGAGTTATGTCGACAAAATTGCGATGAAAATATAATTTGTAAGACGCATTAAAATTACGTGTAACAAAAGTTGAACTGCGTTGAAATGTTTCACAAACGTATACGATTTAATATTTAAATTTTACAGCGTGTAATGATAGTAGGTATTCTGTAGAAATAACTAATAATACTAAAAAAATAAAGAATTTAAGCAGGTTTCATTCTCAAAAACATTGAGAAGTAATAAAAAGGATGATTGTTATGTTATCGTTTTTGCGCAATTAATAACTGATTCAGTTTTTTTTTATTGAGCCAGGTTTATATTAGGTTATACTTGACGACTAGTTTGTCCTAGGACATCGTGACGCAATGATCATATGAATTTAAGCAGGTATCAATAGCATCAACACTTGATAGTCCGCTAGGTCAAGTGTAAATATACTTGTAATACATTAATGCAACCGGTATCATAAATTATTATCTTGTCTACCACTGCATTATTCTAATTTATTATAATTAATTTGTATTGACAATAATTTCTGACACTGAAACAAATTAATGTTAGATATTTTTTTGGCGTGTCTTAAATTATCACATTTCATGTCTATAGACGTTTTGATGAACAGCGTTATATCCATGAAATAAGTTTTGTTTTCATAAAACATTTACAATAATAGATAATTGCTATTATTGGAACTGTCAGTTCGCTTTTTCTACAGAGTAATTGCTAAAAAAGCTGGCCAGACCTAAATCCCAATTTCTAAAGTACCTAAGTATCATCTATATAAATAAAACCAAACATGATAGTTATTTATTTAATGAGTTAGTGGTCTCTTGGTGGACATTCTCAAGAGTGCAAAAACGTATCTCGATAGGTTGTCTGTCTTTCGTAGCGATGTATGCTAGTTTTAGATTTACGAAACAGGTTGTGTCAATTCGTGCCTATCTAAATCTTAATATGGGGAGACACGTCGAGTGTTTTCATGAGTATGTCCCGATATTTATCAAACCATTTTTTATTTCGTTCATACAAAAGTACTCAAATGCAAACTTTTCTTCTCACATTTTATTGTAATGGAATTAAAATTAAATTAAAACTGAGTAAAGCTATTATAAAATGCGGTAGGTACTTAATAATATGTTACTGTGGTATATTAGCTTTAAAAAGTTTAAAGTTAGTACAAAAAGCGATGCATAAACTCTTTGCATATCACTGATATAGCTTTAAAGTAATCGATACCAACACGCTTATAACTCTAACCTAAGCAAGGGCAGGTTATTTTGGTCACACCTAAGAAAAAACAAAAAGTGTAGGCGTAGTCCGGGTCACCAAGCCCATTCGACGAAGAACAAATAATCTTTAGACATCTTTTTGTGTCTACGGCAGTTATTTATTATGCAATGGAAGCAGTCTAGAGGTCGCGGTGGACATTACAAGTTTCAGATAAGTCGTGTGAAAATTGCTTTGCAAGCTATCTTAATTATCATGTTATGTGTCATAATCTAAATTACGTGCATAGTTAACATGTTAAAGATAAAATATCATAATTATATTCTTCATTCTATCTTTGAAAGAAATGGTCCCACACTGTATGCTAAAACGGTTACCACGAATGTTATTTTGTTTTAGTGCGGTGTTGCATTTACTTATGTATGCCTCCAATTTTATATATTCCACGTAGCTTTAGTTATTGTATTTTATAAATAAGGCTTAGGTTTTTATTCGGAGGCAAATCCAAATGTAAACATTTGCTTTCAAATGTCAAATTTGTATATTAATTTGTATTTATAAAGTATTTAAGTTTACGATGAGGATTAATCTCTAAATCTTAAATCCTTTGTAAGCGTTAGGTACTTATACAAAAAAAAAAAAATTCTACGATGGAATAGGCTTATCTGCTGCAGAATGTTCATTCGATGAAGCTATAACACGAAGACTACTAATGTTACGTTATGTAGGTGGGTGTACAAATATAAAATCACATACACCCACACTAATAACTAAATGACAATACTTATCAACTATGTAAGCCGGTTTTTATTGGGGGTTAGATAAAAAATAAAATGCTTAAAATATCTGATTTTTACTATACATTGTTTATATACAAAATGTCTTTTAAGATTTTAACTATACATAGCTTACCTAGGCAACCCGCACTACGTCAGCGGAGTGGACTATAACCCAATAAAATAAAGAGGGATCCTATCCTAGTCCTAATCTCATTCTGAGACCTGTACCCAGTAGCGGGTCAAGCGGTCAAGGGGTTGATGATAAGTAAACTACCTACATTAGGCATGTTGCACAAAGGTCCTCATCTTACTGGATAATAAAAACGACATGACATCGCTCTGTTGCAAAATAAAACTTTCTTATAAATTATGTATTTTTCTTACAAAAGTTGTCAATTTCATTAATATTCAGAAACGTAAATTTACTCTTTTGATTGACAGACTTCAAGATGAAATAACTATGTAAATATAAGTTACGGCTTCCGATAATTATAATAATACATAACTATATATTACATCACATCACGGACAATGATTGGAATATTTCGAGTTTTCTTAAACGGTGCTATTATTTAAATGAATTTAACAATGGGTTGATGAAAATTGGTATAATTGTAATTGGTTTGTAGAAAGAAAGTAGTGTGTAGTATAAATATCTCAATTACACTCACTTTGTTTTAAATATATTAATTTTAAATATGTTTTTTAATTAAAAAAAATCAATTACTTGCTAATTCATTGTTTAAAGTACATAGGTACGCGGGTTCTGCCACATCACCGTACACTTATTTTTTTTCATATTCTTATGATGGCTCAAATCCTTTATGCCATTAAAAACAAGGAGATCAAGAAATTATACATACCTACATAACATATTATTTAGTTATAATTTCTAAGTATTTCCGACAAGTTTTGTAACAGATTTTTACAAAATTCATCACCTGTCCTGCAGAGTTTATAAAAATATTCTTAACTATATGTCTTAAATGCAGCATTCAGTTAATTTATTTAGTGAATAGGTTGGGTCAAGATTTCAAGACGCTAGAGACGCAATATGCCTAGGTACTTGACTATCCTATCTTGATCTAATCGGGCTCATTCTAAGGTAAGACCTGTGACTAAACCAAATACAGCAATTCCCAATTTTCAAGCAAAAAATGCCACATACCATCCGGTATTACCATCCTGTTATATTCTATGTTATAGACGCCACAGACAACAAATCACGTTCAAATAACTTTGAACGACAAATGAGCCACTGTAATGCCATCATTATGTCAGATGGCCGCGGGCAGCGCCGCACCACACAGATTGTAAAGGCACAATATGAACTGTGATCTATTGTGATAGGCCGACTTGACAACTAGCTGCTTTACCACGTCATTGTTGGATAATAGGTACTATTACTCTATTGTATTACCTCCCAACTTTTTATTAGTTCTAGCAAAGACATACAGCTATTATATGTATGTATACAGTTTATATATATATTTATCATAGAGTATAAGAAAACGCAGGACATGAGATAGCTTAAGATTTCCGAAGATGATTTTATGGACAGAGCAAAATAGAGGTGAGATAGACAATATAATATGAAAATCCGAGTTAATGGTGTCAGTCATTGGAAACAGTATTATCCTAGTTTAGGTACCGAATTTTATAGTCCTATTTTGATATATGACCTACATCATATCTATAGGTTTATTAAAAGTTGGTCAATAATTTCTGATTATAATAATTCTTATTTGCCTTTAAAGTTTGAAACTTTGTAAGTTTATCAAACAATAAGACGGAGACAAATGAGCTTAGTGGCCCCTTCACTGCTGTCGGCATGTAATAATTCTCATGTTATCAAAACGCATGATGAACGAACGCTGCTACCGAGCTACCGGGGCTGCCGAGACGCGGCCTATTGTTGCGTAGCTCCAGGCATATCTCCCATCTTCAACGTTTAATGAAGTCCGCCGTACGAATAGTTAACAAGCTAGAAAATTCAGGTCACTAATGTCATCAGATTCACAGATTCTGACTACTTTTGAAGCGATCTTGGCCTCCTTGGAGTCATGCCTAAAAAAGTATTTGTGTAAACCTATGCAAGATGACTTTAAGATGTTCGAAATGACCAGTGGTGTTGCAATGTTTTTTTAACTTATTTTGTTTAAAATTTGTCCTTGTTGTTCTAAAAATTAATGATAGTCTATTTTTAGTTAGTCTTTAATGCAAACATACTAACTTAATTATAATTTTGAATATTATTCGAATTATTATGTCGAAACTTGTTCTCTTATTTTGTGTATTTTACCTAAATCAAGGTAATTTAATGATAATGATCACGGCGGATAACCTCTATAATATATCATGTAAAGTAGTATCTAATTAAAGGCGATACGAATATTTATGCTAGCTTATATATTATTTGTGGTTGTCATACGAACACCTATGACAATCGTTAGTGGTAAGTAGTCAGAAGTCAAAAAAGCCTGACAACCAGTCTATCCTTCGAATATCGGTATTGCCCAGAAATTGGGCTACTTTACGTTACGTTTACTGATATTCAGCCGCATCTGGTTAGACTAGAAGCCGACCCCAATATGGTTGGGAAAAGGATAGGAAGATGATGATATATTATTTGTAGATATTTTTTTGTTTATACTGAATATAGCTCTATAGTGATTATTAACTGTAAGATAGGTAACTGAAAGTGGAAACAGCGAGTTTGCGCATTGAAAACAGGCTCTGCCGCTTGTCATAGGTCAACTAAGTATCGAACTAACCTTCGTACTTTCTTTTACCTAAGATAAACTAGGTACTCATCAATTGGAATTTGCTTTCTTAATTCTTATTTATCTTTGATCATAATCTTAATATTGCGATCGTATGTTTTTTAATTGTTATTCTTAACTGAAACAATTAATGTTGATAATTTATAGCCGATTGAAAGAATGCGTTTTTTTATAGTAGGTACCTAGAACAATAATACATTTTTTACAAAAAAATTTTTTTTATTCGTACGAGAAGCATCTTAGGTCGAATTATTGTCTTGAAGATTTTACAAAATAACTTGTTTAAAAAGAGTTTCTCAATAACTAGGCGTACAAGATTTTATCATGAAAATATTTTTATTCACAACAATTGTTACTGTTACCACACATTTTTTTTAAAAAGAGTATCTATGGAGTTTCTTTCCGGCTCTTCTCCATAAGACCCACTTTTTTTGGAACCGTGCAACTAGTTTAACGTTTCAAAAGTACCTATTTATATGGTCTAATTGAAATAAAAATATTAGAATTTTGAATTTTTTTAATTATATGGAAGTAAACCAACAAATTAAACATAAACTTCAGATAGCGTGTAGTTTAAAACACTTTTTCCGGGAATAAGAAAAGTTTGTGTTTGTTTTGCGACATTACACTTACAAGATAAGTAAAGTGTGTCAGTTAGTTCCCACGTGGTATCTGAGTGGCTCAATAGATTTTGATAAACGAGTTGCCAAAAGATCCGCTTGATCCCACGAGAAGAAATCCAATTAATTATATTAATTACTTAGGTATATGCGCGAGACAACATGTTTAGCGATGGATAAAATACTAGCTTTCCGCCTAACTTCACCCGCGTGGTCTAGGGTATTTTTTATAAATTTTAACCTATGTTACTCGATAAATATGTATTTAGCATTTTAATGGTGAAAGAGTTTTTCAAATCGGTCCACTAGTTTCGGAGCCTATTCAATACAAACAATCAAATCTTTCCTCTTTATAATAATATTAGCATATTAATATAGATCAGTAGCTCATCATCAAGCCATTAACAATAACCACAGCTGAGATGAGACCTCTGTTCAGGCCGAAAATATAGTCAATCAAGCTAGCCTTGTGTATACCTAATGGCAGATTTCAAACGCTGTCCAGAAAATCTGTTAAACATGCAGTTTTAGTGAAACAGAAAATCTCTAGTCTCCAAAAAACTAACAAACAGACATACCTTGTCAAGTTTACGTCATGTTTAATCTATGGACAGGGGTGACATTTAATAACATGATATTCATAACTAGATTCAATACCACGAGTATCATGAGATCATCTGTTTGCACAGATGCATCTAATGCCTATTTAGGTCAATTTTCTTATTATATCTACTCTGTTATATGGGTTTGGTATTTAAGATGTAAGATTGCAATATGTTGACCTCCTACATTTTCATACAAATTGAAATTCATCGTAGGCGTACTCGCGATGTGTTTACGCATATAACAAATTGCATAGTAATGACACACTAAGTACGAATTCACACAATATCGTACAAAATCAAATAAACATAATGTGATTTTGATGTGTAGACGATTTACGAGTAAATATTTTAAGAGTAATTTTGCAATAGGCTTTTAGTCTGTATACTATTCTGTTTAATATTCATCGGGTGGTACATCGGCGTTCCGATACGTAACTAAAGGTCGGATGCGTCTGCGCATAAAACAATAGTGGGTGCATATATTCACGCGCACGAGTTAAAGCCAATAAAGCTCGCGTGTTGATGTATTGAATAGTACTTTGCAATAAATGTTGCATTTTATAAAAGTTTATAGAACACTTTATCATTTTTGCTATGTAATTAAACTTTTTATGGTGTTTAAAAATGTATTATACAAGTATTTATATGCCTCGTTAGTTCTAGTGGTCGTAAGTGCGACTGCTTCACTAGAGTTCTTGGGTTTGATACCCAGTTCAATCAATGTATTATTGGATTTTTCTATGATATTATCATGAAATATTTTACATACTCTAACAAAATCTTAGCCTAAACGCCTGACAGAATAATTACTTTTGATTATATTATCCATCGTAAGATATTTATGACATTTAGTAACGAAATGTATGTACCCATTTGTAAAGTATATTTTAGAATAATTATGTCAAAAGGTCACACGGCAGTAGAAGTTAAAATAATTCGTTCGTAAATTTAGTTTTTTCTAGGTAATGAGATAAAAATCTGATTGATAAGTTTTGCAGTTACGGGGCTGATAGTGGATTTTATTGCTGACGTGATTTCGATATATCGTTAACGATATTATTTTATGTTTTTTAGTAACGAAATGTATGTACTCATTTGTAAAGTATTTTTGAGAATATATGTATATATCAAAAGGTCACACGACAGTAAAATTTGAAACAATTCGTTCGTAAATTTAGTTCTTTCTAGGTAATGAGATAAAAATCTGATTAATAAGTTTTGCAGTTACGGGGCTGATAGTGGATTTTATTGCTGACGTGATTTCGACACGGCATTTCATTACAGTGATTAAAAATGAAAAGGCGATACAATTTTCTTTACGCTTATTATAATAATAATAAGTCACAATGAAAATAACCTAGTTTCACGGTAACTAGTTTATAGGTTGAATAATTAATTAATAAACCGTAAACTTATTGATTTAGGATAACAAAGACTAGGTGGTTTAATAAGTTGGCCGTTTTCATTTTACCTTATAAGATTTTATGTAAGGCATTCTAAAATATCGTAAGACAAGTGGAGTGAGTTGCTTTGTGCGTGAAAACAGGATCAAAACAAAAATATTCTAGAAATTAAATCAGGTACATTTTACATACATACAGGTACATGTACAAATTAGATATATAGTTTTACGCTCACTCAATATAGTATTCTACAAAAGTTTGTAATGATAGATTTATAACGATATGAGCATCTTGTGAGTGCTTTTCTTCCTGCCTACGCTTGTTCCGGTAACTATTACGGACGGACGGGCAGCACGTTCAATCAATACAGCGACGGTGCGTTGATGTCTTTTTGATGCGCAACTCAGTTCTTCGTTAATTTACGATTATACATTAATTAAATTGTCTTGTCTTGTATATAATAATATTAATACCATTGCTGTCTTTTGATTTAGTTATTAAAACAGGATTTTTATAAATAAAATAATTATTTTATATTTTAAAATATTCTTATAAAATAAAACCAATGTTCTATTGGATGTGGTTCCAATAACCTAAATAAGTTTTACTAAATAATCTAATTTATCGAAAAATATAACACAAAATATATTGAAAAATCCAAATCAATAGAACTCACCTTGCACACAAGAAAATACACGACACTACGTCACACACACAAAATTAAAATTCGAATATGTAATGTCCGTTAGGCGCGCTTACTGGGGTCAGAGTGCGCATGCGTGTATCCGCGGTGTCATCCCGCGACTCGCGCGCTCGCGCAGTGAAAGTGCTTATATAGCCTTTTAGTTGCAAGCGTGCGCTTCTTGACGTCATACATCGGCTGCAATGGATTTATGGGCGGCCGAAACAATGAGATGAACTTTGGGCGAAGCTTCGCAGGTTTTTAATTAATTTAAAAGCTCCAATACGGCAATGACATAGTTTAAAACTTCGTTTACAAGAACTTATTACATAACACTTAGCGTGATTGTTTGAAGTTTATAAATAGATCAAAACTCAAGATACTCAAGATCAAGATAATATGTTGATAAATATTTAACAGGATTATTGTAGATTGTTTTAGCTCTAAAAAATTTTTTTTTTTTAAATTTATTTCCAAAACACTATTCTATCTATTTTTAACAATGATATTGCCATACACAAACACCTCTCAGGGCTTAGCTTATATGGAAGAATGCTACTGTATACTACAGTAAAATACATTATGTGCGTGTAGAGAGATAAGTAAAATAACACCTAAAATGGCCTTATATAAAAAGAGCTATTGAATTGAAACAGTTTCAATAATGTAGAATAGAATAAAATGTAGAAAAATGTATAAAAAATAAAATATGCAGAAAAAATGTAGTGTAAATCATTGCAAGGAAACCTCCATGCCTAATAGATTTTCTCAACGACGTATGAAGCCTTCAAGCTTAACCATTCTCATTCTGAGGACCTGTGGCCCAGCAATGTTACCTACAGTTAACGGGTTGTTCACTATGAACATAAAATAAAAATAAAACCAACAAAAAAATTAAAAATTATGACAATAAAATAGATGTCGTAGTTAATACACAACACTCGTTTGTTTCGTTTCCCATAGACTTTCGAACCAACCGATTCGTCGTCACATAGAATTAACTGACAGCCCATCCTTTAAATGTGCAAATTAGTGTTGTTTTCGCAACACTTACACAACTAAACTCCATATGGTATTAGACCTCATTTTAAATAAATATATCCAATATTTATTTAATAGTGTCCGGTCTGGTTTGGAGGACTTACACGGGGACACGGGTCACAGAGGCCTTTTGGAAAGCTTTGAATATTCAACGGGGTATCAATTAACTACTTAATTGTATCATTATCAGATGATGATCTCATTAATTTGGTATCGTTGCATACATAATTATTACGTTAAGTTTGAAGCTAGTTTAACATCTTTTTGTTAAATTGAAGATTAGTAATTAATAATATTTGGGGACATTTTTATACAGTACCGTCTAGTCCCAAACTAAGCAGAGCCTGTACTAAAGGTACTAGACAATGGATATAATACTTACATACTTTTTTTTGTAAATAAATACTTATCATACATAGGACACACACAGACAAACACAAATACTTATATTCATCACATAAATATTTTTTGTGTCCTGCGGGAATCGAACCCACGACCTCGTGATCAACAGTCCGGTACTCGAACCACTAGACCACAGACGTCTTCAATGAGATGCTTGAGTAACTACTACTACTGTTCATGTTCTTATATTTCCGTAACCATCTTACAACCTTTCTTCAACAACATGTCTGAAATAAATAATTGGGATTTGAATTCAAAACATGCTTAGATACTCGTAGGTTATTCGTTTCGTTTAGAAATAACAAATTCGTTATATTTTATGTGTGAAAAATGATTTTCGTTATGGTCATTACTTCGGAAAATCATCAGATGAATCCAGATTGATGTATTAAAATGATACAATACAAAGGGCTGTAAGCCCTACAATACACAGATCAAGATGAAGGCCGATAACACCGGGTATCTTCCCAGTGCGTATTTTGCAAGATCATATTACGAACACCAATGATTAATCGTTGTATTGTGCTCCCTGACACACAAACAGCTGTTGTATAATAAATCCGTGGATGTAATATCATAGACAATGGCTGAAAGTGCGGTGCGTTTGGTCATTGGTCGTATTTGACAGGTCTGTTGATAAGGTCATACAAGTATTTGAAATTTGTTCGTAATATCATATGGTATGAGACTGATGTCGCAGTGGTAATTGTATTATAAGTTGTATAATAGTTAAGCCAGCCCGCACTAGGCTAGGTGGAAAATCTTCCCGTCATTGTTGTGGGGAATGTTCCTGATCCATCCTGCCTTATGGTATCACTTGCCCTATGAGTCCTGACCATGACGATATATGACTGGGCAAGTAATGGTGTAATATATTCATTAAAACTGCTTTACATTAATTAAATAAGTAATTTATTTCTTGAATATACCTGTTACAAGCAAACGCACCATAGATCGAGAGGGCGACATTTTGTTTCCGTACCACAGACTAGGAAATACCACAGACTAAAGATACAACACTCTTCCACACTTAATTTATTGTAACAACACTTTTTAATTTAAACTTATTGTGATACACATCTTGAATTGAAATAAATATTATTATAATAATATTATTATAGTAATACAAAACAATTTATTCTTCTAACATTTCTGCACAAGGTAATATTGATTTACATGACGTTTCCATCGGAAACCTTCTACATCTATGATATAGGTAACCCCTGGTATAGATTCTCCAATTATTAAACCCAGAACCCATGGCTTATTATCCTTCCTATAATCTTTTAATTTTAACCTAATTCAAACTTAATATCTCTATTCCCTTGATCTCTGTTCTGTACTTTACTCTCCACTTCCTCCCTTAATGGTGGAGGACGAAGTAAAGTGCGGTTTTTAGTTAGTATGAGTTCGACATGACTGTCCGGTTTTCCGCAGCCTCCAAAATGACGCTTAGAGTTAGGTTAGTGGCAGTATTTAACGAAGGTCTACAGTTCTAGGCGCTACCGATATTTCTGCCCTTAATGGATGGCACTGTATGTTTCTTAGCCAGTTAGAATCTGACTTTTGCTTTTTTGGGTCGTAAACAAAGATTAGACTTACGGTACCAAAAATGGATTTCCATGAAATCCCTTTAGAATTGGTTATTCTCCTTTGACTTACCTGATTCTGAAGTCTGTAAACACTTTTAGAGTAGCTACAGTTGGGTCAACTGATATCAAATTTTACTCTTAGAAATTGGGATGAGTTGAGTAGCAAATTTTGCAATGTCTTGCACAGTCTCATCTTCCGTAATAATTATAATACCGGAAAAACAATTCAAAATAATATTATAAAATTATTGAAGTAATTTTAATAGTTTTGTTCGAGCGATTTTCTCAATTTTTCATGGCGATAACATTTAACCTTGTGGTTAGCCGCAATTTTACCCAAATGCTTTAATGCACCGAGACGCACCGCATTGACCATGAGATCTTAAAAAGATGTCCATTAAAATTTACAGTGGATATTAATGCAAATTCATATGTATAAAAACAATTTAGTTCAGTTTAGGAAATACATTATGAAGAAAATAGCGTCACCGTCACTTATTTATAGGAGTACCTACTTAATTGTTAATCAAAACAACGTTCAATTTGTTTATGCAAAGTTTTGTTAAGTCAATTACAACAGTTATAGCAAAATATTTGTCAAATACGAAAGTTGTGTAAAAATTTAAAACGTAATTAAAATAATGCAATCTTCAATTACTGATAAAAGTATACAATATCTGAGATTTTAGCAATGTAAAGTTTAAATGTTAATGTAATAGGTATAGCACGCAACACCCATAAAATACTTATCTCTGGTTTTCGGTAATATTTCATAACTAAATAATAGACATGCCATTAGTTACACGATTTCGTTAAATAATGTTTACAAAATGTGGTTCGTGTTGGTTTTAACTTGACATGATTCGGATATGCATCTGATCAATATAGGATTAATTATATTTCTTTATTTTTTAACAATTGGGCGAAATATGTTCTAATAGTAAAGGTTTAATAGTTTAATATTTAAATATTAAAGCATTTTGGAGTCCCATCAAGCTTTTCATTATTCATGCTGATTTATACACATTTAGTTCGAAAAAAATTATCCCTGATTGCCTTTACAATAGATTAAAAAAAGTGTGAAATTTAAAAAAGTCACACTTATGATGAATGTATCATATGTGATCTTGACGCATTGTATTAAGCCGGGTCCAGACGAGTGTAACATGTAATGTAAGATTATGTGTAATTTTGCGTCAACAGTGTGGACGGCATACGAACGCAAAGCGAATTGTGTACGCGAAACTATTTCAAATCACCGCGAGCTCCTTTGTGTTCGCGCGAAAAACCGACAGCCAATGGATCAACTCCGAGCGCCGCGCGAGCGTTACATGTAATGCTCGTAATGCCGTCCACACGCACAATTCGTGTTACATTACTCGGTAGATTACATTACGCGTTACACTCGTCTGTACCCGGCTTTATGAATCTGTTATTCAAAACATTCGGTTGAAAATTTGTGTTTGCATGAAAAGCTAACCTAATGAATTTCTGATGTCAAATAAAGTATTGGTAGGTACAAATCCAAGAAAAAATTAAAATAAATAAATTTTAAAAGAAAGGCCATAATAACATTAAACTTCTCCGAATTCTTATATCATAAGATCTCGATTAAGTCAATTTTAGTAACGTCGAATATTTATTAATGACCGCGACATAAACACCTACATACATAATAGGTATGGGTGGAGTCTTGTGGTGAGATTTAACACGTTTTACAATACTTTACCGCACGCATCGATGATGAAACCGACTCTATAATATCTCAACATCATTAGAATATAACTACTAGGTGACACACATTAAGAACCTTTCTGCTAATATGACAAACAATCATATGATCCGTCTAATGGGCTCAAAAATGGGCTTAATAGTAAACGGTAACCGTAAGCTATGTAGGTACGGACACGAGCAACACCAGGGCCCCAATTCTGCTATTTGAGTTAAGATTACCGTTCCACTGACACACTAAGTACTGAGATTCTATTGAGATTTAGACAGATTGGGTATTCTGCAAAATATTCAATATCCTCCCAATAGTGTTCGGTGGTGTGTCGCTAAAAAGGCTTCTGTATTCTTATTTCATTTATTATTTAGTATTTTGATTAATATTAATTCACTACAGACGTAAATTATTGACAACCGGGCTAACAAAAGCTGTGTCTGTCCGTCTATGACGGTTGAATGGTAGTTCTATGGAAAGTCATTGGAACGCCACTGGTCTTAAATAAAAAGCAGACTACCAAATATGTAAAACTATTCTATCGACACACCATTGAGACACTATTGAAGTGTTAGCAAAATAGCAGACTTGAGGCCTAGGAGCATTACTCCTCCGATGTCATCTTGAGACGTCAGGGGATCTACTCCCTATCTTCGACAACGAAGTGACGGGCTGTCCGAAAGTAGCCCAGACATAACATACATACATAGCTTCTCGCCTGTTTCCCATAAGGGTAGGCAGCGACTATAGATTTCCACTTGCTACGATTCTGGCACACCACTTTCGCTTCATGGTTAAATTACATCGGACTCCCGATGTGTTTTTACCCATCCGAAAAACTCAGGTACAACATTACCTTCACATCACATCAACATCAACATCACTTCAATAGTGGCATTAGTGACAGTCCAATTTCTCGAAAGTTTGTGTCATTCCCATACATTTTCTTTCTATTCGTTTGCGATTCGAATGTCAAATTGCAAATTGTCTATAAGCCTGAGCATTTTAGGTGCTCATGCTCATCTTGAGACTTGAGATCTTATTTCCTTAGTAATTTCACTGGCTGGCTACATTGCCAACCGGAACAATAAAATTGCCTAGTGGTCGTAAGCGCGACTGTAAGGGTTCTGAGTTCGATTCCCAGATCAAGCAGTTTTTGTTCTTTTTCTGTTTTTTTTTTCTATGAAAGTTTAGATTTGCGCTATAATGTTAATGGTAATTACAAATGGACCTTAACATTCTGGTAGACTTTGTGTGGACATTAGCACACGTCTGCCTCACCCTTCGAGGAATGCTGGCGTGATGGTATGACGAAGTGTTAATGTTTGCTCGTCGTACCTTGGGCAGTCATCTCCGCTATCAAGTTACTAAAATATGATGATGAGGTTATTCCGAGGTTACTCAAATGCCACTCGTTAGTAAAATGTTACTTCCTCCCATTGATGACCCATGTACTATGCTGGCATATTATTTAAAAAGTTCATATAAAACCAACTGCGACTGGTACGCTAAAGGTCCTAGGTTCGAATCCCGGGTTGAACAAAGTGTTGTTGGGTTTTTCTGTGAAATTCCCAGTAGCAGCATGAAGTCTGCATTTGTGCTCGGTTGATGTGAAGATGTGAAAATGTGGGTGTACATTAGAACGCCTCTGCCTACCCCTTCGGGGAATACAGATGATGGTATGTTATGTTATGTTAAATATCTAGTTTGTTTTTCCCCATATGGGAACGGGTTGGAATACATCCCTCACTAGCATTTAGATTAGTTAGTATCTTGTAAGAGTTGAGAAAAGGTCTTTTACTTTTGAGCCTGTGAGTCAATTCTCCGTCTCTGAACTCTGTTGCTTTGCAGTCGATAGGAGCGTTTACGGGCGGGCAACGCATCACCAGTGCCTTACTACGTAACTCATCTGTTCGTTTGCCAGCTTAATAACCCTTTAGCAATAAAAATTTTGACTACAAAAAACCAGACAACCCGATCGCGAATTTGCTGAATTCGCGCGAATAGCGTGCGATCGCCCGCCCTCACTAGAATGCTGATAAAACCTAAGACGGTACTCATAAGAACTGAAGTTGAAAGTTCTACTACCAGGTTACAAGATAATACAAAGCTGACCAATCTTAACAGATCCTGCATACAACTCTCATATAAATATTTGTCGGATAAATACTTGTGATTCTAGTTCTGAACATGTATGAATGAAGAACTTGTTTTGCCTCGAACATAAAACTTTGCGATTTTGAATATATTATGTACATTGGTCGCCAATAGGTAAAGATTTTATTGCATACTAGCTCTATTAATTAGGAAACTCGTTTTCTGTACCATAACAAATAAGTGCTTACATTAATAAATAGTATAGGTAAAAAAAAACTTCTGCTTCTTAAATTAAAAAGTTTCAGTTTCATAAACATTCTTTTCTATACCGTGCCAGTGGTCGACACAGATCTTCTAAGTACTATACGAATAAGAGCTTAAATCGTAGGATTGTAGATTTAAAAAAATAATTGTGACCCCTCGTTTGGAATGACGAAAAACCACACGGATCTTTTGGCAACTGGAAGGCGGCAGCGTAGCGCGTACCGACTAAAAACCATCTAGGCATTCCTTTGCCAACACATAAGTAATTATATGAACTTAAAAAATAATAGCATGGTTATCATGCTAGCTTTAAAGATGGTAATATATTCAAACGCTGATAAGGCAGCGTAACATTATCTTATGTACGATCAACTATTTTCATCACATCGTAATTTAATGTAATAAAATCTTTTGTTGGTCTTCAATTATACGTAGTCAAAATTATAGACCGAAACAGACACCGAAGACTTTTTACATTTATTTAAAAATTAAAGAAAAAAAAATTCTCTGCACTCAACTATTGTGGATTTGGCTTCTGGTCTAAATAAGAGTATGTTACAGGAAGCAACATTCGTTAGCGTAACGTTTCGCAGTCTTAAAACTGCTTATTAGAAACAAAATGCTATCTCTAGTAAGCAGTTAGTAATAAGAGGGGTAAGGCTATAGTCCACCACTCTGGCCTAGTGTGGGTTGACAGACTTCACACACTGTCGAGAAAATCTCTCAGGTATGCAGGTTTCTTCACGATGTTTTTCTTCACCGTTGTAAGCGAGTGATTATTAATTATTAATACGAATTGCTTAGTAAAGACAAAATCCTATCTCTGGTAAGCAGTATGTACTTAAGTAATTGCGGAGATAAGCGTGGTAGGTATTGCTTCGTGTATAGTCTGCGCGGAAGTAGTTGGCCGCGCCTTAGGTATGTGAGCGGCAGGGCGGGGGCGCTTGTTTTCACAGTAACCCGCCGCCTCACCCCAGTCCCTACCTAAGGCGCGGCCAATTAGTTCCGCGCGGACTATAATATTTATTTGACGGAGTGATTTGTTATTAGATGTGGCCGTAAGCTGTATGAACTTTTAACAAAATCCTCTTTACCAAACTAAAATAGAACTTGGCCATAAATAAATTCGATTCACATTCTCAAAGTGATTCACGTGAGGTCAGTACAACGGTTATGGTGAGGTGAGAAACAAAATTGTAGAAACACAACTCAATCGGCCTTTATGATGTACAAATACGTAGACCTTGCGTTTTACGATCTTAAGAAGATGAATCCAATGCATGACCATTATATGAAAAATGTCAGACAATTACACCTTGGCTATTAGTCAATAATGCGTTGAGTCGTGTGTGTTAAATATCAGAGACGTTCGAATGATATTTCTTTTAGATAAACGCCTCATTATTATTGTGTTGATCCCAATAATGACTGTCTTGCAATACATTATTATGAATCTTGCAAAATAATATCTGTCTCATTGGTCTTGTATTCGCAAAGGTTGGAACTGAGCGTATGGTTCTGATTTTGGTTCTTAGGTTAGACGAAAAGTTTTTCTGTTAGGAAATTTTCAGTTAATCTGGAGTTTGGATTTATGCTCTGTAAGTAATACGGCAATAGGCTTGCCTTATGGGTGCTAAAGTATACAGGTGAAGTGTAAGTAGTTACATATTTAGAACACTTCTGCCTCACCTTGTAATGTCACATAATTGAAATATTGTGCCTGTTTAGACAGAAAAGTTAAGAAGGATAAAGCAACATACATATTATAGTTACTTATAAATATTTTCTTACAAGTAGGTATTATATTATTTAACTTACAGCTTACAGCTCAAATCTTCATTTGGTTCATTAGACATCGTAGTTAATGACTCAACAGTATTAGTAGTTAAGTTGATTAAAGATTCATTTGACAAAGGCCAGAAAGTTAGCTGTAACGGACCAATGAAAATCATAGGTCATAGCAATATTTTACTTTGTATTGTTTATTGTATATACAGTTTATACTTCAAAAATCATCGCTATAGTGACGGAAAACCAAAGGTACAGTTCTCGCCAAACTTATTGTCCGGGTTGAAGTTGGCACGAGCTAACTTTAACCCGGTCGTAAAAATCGGAGAAAGAAAAATATTGGATTAAAATGATTTAAAACGACTGCCTACTACTTCAGCTTTCGTTTTTATTTATTACAATCCAATATTTTTCTTTCCCCGATTTTTACGACCGGGTTAAAGTTAGCTCGTGCCAACTTCAACCCGGACAATAAGTTTGGCGACAACTGTATGTCCTTTGGATCGCTCTTTGGATGATGTAGTACAGATAGTGTAACTTAACTTAACTTTATTGTCTACAGTGGCAGACGAGCAGGCGGTGGTGGTAGAGTAATACATTGGCATAACCGCTAGACAAGTTACAATTTGACATTCGAATCGACAAACGAATAGAAAGAAAATGTATGGAAATGACATTAGTGACAGCCTGATTTGTCGAAAGCGTGTCGTAAAATGAAAATTATTTTATTTTATTTAGGTATTTATTTACTATGTAGTTTACAGAAAATACAAAATAAACTTAATTAAATTAAACATAGGCCCTGTAAAGGTGTTGTAAAGCATTCCTTAAGAAACAGAGTTAATTTCGCATTTATAACATTACTTAGTATGAATAGTTATAAATATGTTATTTGTGCATTGCATGCATCATTTACTTGGCGCACGTCCACACGTCATCGCATGATCAGTGACCACGTCAGAAACTCAGCGTTCCTGATGCGTGAGCGATGTTCTTCTGATAAGCTACCACGAGCTTATGAATAGAGGCATTGATTTATTACTTTGTTTGCTACGCAAGAGATTGATCGAACAATTAATTTAACTGTGAGTGTTTCTCACGATTTGTTTAATTAATTAACCAACTTGCACTAGGCCAGCATGGTGGTTCATGGCAGATTTGGCAAGGATAGCTTACATCACCTACTTATCGTTCATACGAGTACTTAAACATACTTACCATACCTGGATTGCCCATATTCTAGTTCACTACCGTCATTTAGGTACATAGGTGCATCTGTGCATCTACTTAACTACTAGGTTTAAGCAAATTGTTACTAATTATATTTTTATGAGTCTATGAAGCTGAGGACTAAATATATTTTTATAAACCACTTAAGTATTGAAGCTGTCTTTTATTATCTCAAAAATAAAAACTGTACAATTCACAGAAAGATTTTATACTATTGTATACTTTTATACAGTCAAAACTCTTTTTACAAGATAACAATAATTGAACCCATTTAAACTTCAGACTATTGGTTTCATCTTCTACTTAAAATTTTCATAGTTATTTTGAGGTTAGCTTATAGACCAGTCTAAACGTATGCGGGATTATTTACCATAATAGAAGCGTTGATAAAATTATGCAGGTTACTAAAAAGGTTAACTTTTTCTACTAAAGCTCTTGACATTTCAAGTTTTAATCACTCGGAATGTATTCGATTTAATTGCTGCCTTAGGCAAAGGTATATTTTGTTTTATTTAACACTCGCGACTCATCCGTGTTAGCGCATGGTAAAGCGCCTGATATTTTTATTAAACTGTAAAAATGAGTTGGCTGTTTATAAGCACAATACATTAAAAAATCTTTAGTGAACAGATATCCCTTTTTTACGTTTATGATTAGGATTAGCCCGGTGTGTCCCACTGCTGGGCAAAGGCCTCCCCCTCATTCCTTCATTTGTCCCGGTCTTGGGCTATCTGTGTCCAGTCTGTGCTAAATGTGTCAAGGTCGTCACGCCATCTCTTTTTTGTTCTGCCGCGTCGCTGCTGATCGGTCTTAGGGTTCCACTTAGTAGTAATTTTGACCCACCGATCATCGGACATGCGACAGATATGGCCAGCCAAGCTCAATTTCAGCTTAGCGACCGTTCGGGCTGACCGTAAAAATCGGCTGGCGGGCAGGATTTGAACCTGCGTCTAGATGTCCAGGGGGCCTAGACAAGTTGCAATTTGAAATTCGAATCGACAAAGAATATAAACAAAATGTATGGAAATGACAATATTATATTAGTACTATCTTCGCTTGTATGTGTATCTCTCTAGTATTTTTCTTTAAATCTCGAATAAAGGCAATGATGGTATCTATATTATGTTTAAAATCGATACACTAACTGCGATTTAGTACAACATAACTACATATAAATAATATCTGCAATATACAAACCATTATAAAGTCATTCATGGTTGAAAAAGCATAAGCTTTCAACAATAAGATCAGAGGAAACAATAAAATTACGGCCAGATAAGGCGGGTAATCCAAAAATTGGGCAACGTTCCACACACCTAGATAGCATCTGTTGAAGGCAATGCGTTTTCAATTATCGCCCGCCCGCTAACATCAGAACCTACTTGATTTCTAAACAATACTAGAGAACGGACTTGACGCTTTCAACATTATTTTAACTATGCGAAAATAATGTTTTTTTGAAGTTTTTTTTTTGCGGTGCTAAAATTGTGAACGATACCCGCGCTTAACCTTTTTGGAAAAAGGACATTTTGTACTGTATCTTTAGAACCGATAAACACGACCAAAGAGGTAGTATTATTCTATAGTAGTATAGATACTATAATGGCAGATAATATATGCAAATTGTGTACCTTGATGCGTCTTCGTCTGTACCTTATTCCGATCTATATTTCTTGTGAAACAAAAGAAATGTAGACCTTAGTACCTACTTTGATTGTGATATTAAATGTACGTACTAAGAATTTAACCACTGAGTGGACGCCACACAATATTCGACGACGCGACTTTACCACGAAGGCGAGGATGTCGCGGACGAGCTAAATCTTTACTGTGGAAGGATTAGCCGCAGACGGCTCTACACCTAAGGAGTGGAAGGAGGCTTTAGGAGGCTCATCATCATCATCAACCCATTAACTGTCCCACTGCTAGGCACGGGTCTCCTCTCAGTATGAGAGCGATTAGGCCATAGTCCGGCAAGCTGGCCTGATGCGGGTAAACAGACTTCACATACCGTCGAAAAAATCTCAGGCATGCAGGTTTTCTCACGATGTTTTTCTTCACCGTTAATGCACATGATTTAGAAAAGTCAGAGGTGAGTGTCTTGGATTCGAACTCGAGACCTTTGACTTGGCAGTCCAGTAGTCATTCCATAGGCTATCACTGCGTTTTAGGAGGCTGTAGGACGATAATGGCTAAATAAAAAAATAAGCCGCTAAATTCGGCTATTCCAAGACAATTTCAAATAAATTATCCAGTTTTATTTCTCATATTAACGTCCATTAATTTCAAACATCTATGCAAAAAAGATATCGTCACGCTCCGATTCACCTATAAGCCGGTTTGACTTAGAAAAATAGGATTCCTTGTGTCGATACAATCTAATTATGCTTTTGTGAGCAAAACAAAGGTGGATTCCACGGCATGCATTCATTGTGGACGGTTAAGTCCACGAAAGGTATGGTACCTCACGTTTTAGGTACTCTAATGTATTAGTTCTATACCAGTTACCAGTTCCATAAAATATTATTGAAGGTTTTTTGTTTTGTTAGACGCTCGAGGAATTGTTTTTATATGTTATGGTAATTTTTGGCATTGTTTATTAATATACCTAAGCATACTTTGGAGTTTTATGAATGCTGGTCAAAGGAATTTAATATGCAAATTGTGCAATATAGTTTTCAAATAAATTAGAATACTTACCTATTTTTCTTGAGTTCTATAACCTCTTACAGGTCGAAACAATAGGGAAACTATTGTTATCTATACTAATATTATTAAGAGGAAGGATTTGTTTGTTTGTTTGTATTGAATAGGCTCCGAAACTACAGGACCGATTTAAAAATATCTGTCAGTGTTAGATAGCCCATTTATCGGGGAAGGCTATAGGTTATATACCATCACGCTACGACTTAAAGGAGCGGAGTAGCAATGAAAAATGTTGCAAAAACGGGGGAAAAAAGTTATCAAGACCACGCGTGTGAAGCCGCTAACGGGAAGCTGGCATTATGTAGTTCGTTCCTCTGCAAAAGAAAAAAGACCAACAAAAGTAATGTTTAAAAGTTTCTGGTGATTAATTAGTGATCCGCAGCACATCGACTTAAGCTAGATCCTTTATCGAACTGCCATTTAGAATTCAAGTCTCGAATGGTTCAGGGGTGAATACCCAAAAGCGGTGTAATTTAGGTTGATTGTTGAATTCATGAAAATCACGTAACATAGTTACTTAACTTCAGTCTTGTAGAATGGGGTTCAGGGTTTCACTTATTAACTGCTCGACCAGTTGAAGTTAAGATTGGTATCTATTTCTTCATCTATTTTTAACCTCCGACGCAAGAACGACTAGGTGTTATAAGTTCGACGTATCTGTGTGTGTGTGTGTGGGCGTGTGTGTGAGTGTGTCTGTCTGTGGCGTCGTAGCTCCCGAACGGATGAACGGATTTTGACTTTTGTTTTTTTTTGTTTGAAAGGTGAATTAGTCGGTAGTGTTCTTAGCTATGTTTTATGAAAATTGGTCCAAGATGGCCGCCGCCACAACATAACGGATTACATATTTTTTCACAACTCGCTCAATATGGGAAGGTATCAAATGAAAGGGTTTGACTAGTATCATACTATAATAAATTTAAGAAGATGGCGGCGACCACAAAATTGAAAATAACATTTTCAAAAATTTTTTTTCAACAGTTTTTAAAAATTTTAATTTTGTCATTATACTTTTTTGTCTCCCATACCAATACCGTAATGACGAACAAGCGCATGACTTCTCTTGCCCTAAAATCGGCCTCGTCGACATTCCTTGTTCTTCATGATTCAACAATAAGTTATAAATCGATTACTTAGTGGCCGAATCAAAAGCCGAATACGCTGACATTAACAGTGTGTATGGGCTTTTTACGGAAAACACTCGACGGTGTGTTGTGATCGCCACTCAATTTATTTATTTAATTAAGTACTACGAATCCACCAATTACAGTAACTATGATTTCACTGCTAAACCCTGCGGCTGCTATAAACTGCAGGATTTGTTTAAATCAACCCTAACTCCGGGCCATCATCATCATCATGCTCCTGCCCTTGTCCCAATTTATTAGGGGCCGGTACAGTATACACTCTTCTTCTACATATTCCTTTCAGCTGTCATCTTATTATTTACACCCTTTTCAATCATATCGGCCTTGACACAATCCATCCATCGTCTAACTCTGGATCCTGGCTGTAAACATCATGCTCTGATAGAACTCCAACTTTTCATACCGGAGGTCGACTACGACATGTTGATAATAGTTCTAGACTTAGTACAAAAAAGCGTTAGGAGTATTCTGATTACCAATTTTATTACACTTCATTCGTAGTTACTTTGGTGGGGAATACTTAATACGATACTCTCATCATCTCATTAAACTGACAAAACGTATTAAATTATTATAATGCTAATTGATGCGTAACCCTGCGTTGATGACCCTGAACCCAATTACTGACACATTTTGACTTATTAAATTAGGCAATTGAAACATATTAAAAAACACCTCGGTACATAGGTAATCTTAACAAAATAAATATTAAATTAAATGATATAATCGCATAAAAACTATTTACAATCGCGATGATACGTTAGTAGGTAATGGATATTTATATAAAAATTAAAGTTATATATAAAAAGCAATGTACAGACAGAATGATGCTGAATTAGGTAATGCTTTACGGATATAACGCGTTTGAGGAACTGTAAATTGTAAGTAGGTACCATCATGGGCGTACCCAGGGGGGGGGGGCAGGGGGGGGCAGCTGCCCCCCCCTGGAACTTGGATGCCCGCGTAGATAAAAGTTATAGTAAGATAAAAAAACCTTTCTAGTGTTGTGTGTAGGACGGAACAAACTTGTCCCCCACAAGTTACATAACACTGGCAGTGACAAATTGTCAAAAAAGAAAAATATTCACTATTTGTTGCTTTTTGTTAACAATTAGTTGGTACAAAAACGATTTTGTTGCTCAAACCGATCTCACAGAATTGACAACAATGATAACTTTACTTAAAGATAGCATAAAAAATAGCTAAATACTATATAATCAGGGAAACAAATATACCAATATTTGTTGCTGAAGACCTCATTAAAATAACAATTTTAAAAATAACCAGTAAAATATAATTCAGTTGTTTAAGGTAGCAATTATTATTGAGCAACAAATCTTTCAAAGATTAGATGAGTTTCCAATCGGTATACTTATAAACCGCTTAAGCTAGCTTAACTTTAATTTTTTTTCTTGCTCGACGTGACAAACTGACAATATTGATGCCTGAAAGACATTTTCTTGCTTGACGTGAAAATAGTGATGCCTGAAATCACCAAAAAAAAAATAACCAGAGATTGGATGAATATATCTGACCGGTATTCTTATAAACCGATTATGCTGCGCAAATAATTTATATTATTTGTTTTGGAAAAATCGAGTGACGAGCTTATAAAAATACCGGTCAGAAACTCATGCGATCACCGGAAGATATCCTATTGCCGATTTTCAAGGCGTCATTAACCAAGTTGAGCATCACAATTATTATATTGTATTTTGTTGGTTCCCTAAAAATCGAGTGCTAAGCTAGCATGACCGGTTTATAAGGATACTGGTTGGGATACTCATCCGACCTTTACAGTGGCGTATTTACACTAGGGCCAAAAGAGCCATGACCCAGACCGCCAGGCTTCGAGGGGCGGCGCTAGCCGCACGGAGGTAGTAAGAAACTAATTGTAACTACCCCCTTCACTAACGTCACCTGTCCTAAGTGGGTTCCCTCAATTTACGAGCTCACTTTTACATGAGACAACTGGAGGTAGTAACAAACTAATTGTAATTACCACTCTAACCTAACCTGTCCAAGGCGGGGGTGGCTCAAATTTTCGAGCTCGCTTCGCTCGCTCTTACATGAGACACCTGGTGGTAGTAAACAAACTAATTGTAGTTACTCTTCTAACCCAGCCTGTGCGAGGAGGGTGGCCTCAATTTTCAAGCTCGCTACGCTCGCTCTTACATGAGACATCTGGAAGTAGTAGACAAACTAATTGTAGTTATTCTTCTAACCCAGCCTGTGCGAGGAGGGTGGCCTCAATTTTCGAGCTCGCTACGCTCGCTCTTATATGAGACACCTGGTGGTAGTAAACAAACTAATTGTAGTTACTCTTCTAACCAAGCCTGTCCGAGGTAGGTGGCCAAATTTTCGACTTCTCGTTTGCTGACTCTTAGTCATCAATTTTCATTGCTACGTTAAGCAATATTGTTTTTCTATTTATAAATCCCGGATAAATCAAGCGTTGAGTTAGCATGACTGGCTTATAAGAATACCGGTCAGAAATTCATCCGATTTACGGTTCTGAGTTTCTGATATTTGTATATACCGGTCATGCTAGCCAATAATTAAGTAGATCTGCAAATAATTTATTTTGGTAAAATCGAGCGTTAGGCTAACATGACATATGCATGGCATAAGCGCACCGGTTAAAATTCATTCGATTTCCAGTTCTAAAATTTGTTGCTGGCTCTAAGCTTCGTCCCACGTGGGGTATTAGGTAGCTATAATATATTAGGTAGCAACAAATTAACAAAATATTTCGGTTTATCATATTATTTACTCTGATATAATTATTTACGTATAGCTAACATTGTTGTCGATTTTTCGAGATTGGTATGAATATATTTTTTTAATTCTGCTGAAATTCCACTGCCTCTTTTATGGAGATGAGGAAAGGGGGGGGGGGTAGAGAAAAATCCCTCAACTGCCCCCCCCTGGGCCAAAGGCTGGGTACGCCCATGGGTACCATCAACATGAAAAGTGTAGGTACTTAATTAATTTCAAACTAGACTCGGTACCAAATGGTAGTTATGTGTGAAATTGTTTATCTTTCTGTCCTTCTGTGAATTCAGTCTAATATCCAGCATTAACAATGTAGACAGCTATAACGTATAATATAAATCATACTGCTACGATGACAAAATAACACCCGTATTCACAAACAATACTTCCTTAAGTAATGGGACAACACTTTGAAACCGGCTCTGTGATTGGTCGCGATGTTTATTCTTAATTGTGAGACCTCATAGTAACGTTTGTGAATACGGCTTTAAGACCTGCCGATCTGTCCTTCGAGAATATATTTATACCTATTGTGGATCCTTCAACCTAGCTAAGCGTTACGTGACGACATGAGCTCGGCGGTCTGAGTATGTCATGCTCACTCAAATGTCCTGCTGATGGTGGCGTTGTGTGTCGGGTCCCTGCAACATGGTTGAGTTAAACGGCGCCGATACACACGTCATGCTCGTGAACGGGTGCTGTCTGTCGGGACTGGTCAACTCTTACTGCTTATAGCTATCTTTTTTTTTTAAATAGGTAAGTACTCTTTAATTTAACGTATCGAACTGCACTATCCTCAAAACTAATTTTTTTTAAAAGAGTGACTATGGTGTTTCTTGCCGGCTCTTCCCCATAAGTCCAACTTTTTGGAACCGTGCAACTAGTTAGACTTTTCGAAAGTACCTATTTATATGGTCTAATTGAAATAAAATATTTGAATTTGAATTTGACGTCGGTGGTCTAGTGGTTCGAGTACCAGACTGCTGATCATGAGCTCGTGGGTTTTATTCCCACAGGACACAAACATTTATGTGATTGTGCTTATGATTTTCTGGGTGTTTGTTATATATTATAAGTATGTAGGTATTTACAAAAATATCAATACGATAACCATTGTCTAGTACCCATAGTACAATATCTACTTAGTTTGGCATTAGATGGTGCTGTGTAAAAATGTATCAGGATATTTATTTATTTTATAACATTTTAAATAGTCGAATTAGGCGGACTAGGTCGAACGATTCACTTTATTCACTATTGTGTTTACCTGTACATATCATCTGTAGATGTGATTGATACTATACATAAGTACAATATCGTGATTGTTAATTTTTTACTTAAAAAATTTTAGTGGCTATCTAATTAACAACGTTATGTTTTTACGCCAAATCAAACGGAGGTAACTCATCTCTTGTTCTTCTTGGGATAAGATGTTTGCTATCAGCCCATCGAAAGTGAAATTGAGGGGCTCGTGGCCATGTTGTAACTACGCTGATCAACCGATCTGCAAGGTTAAGCTGCACTTGCCGCGGTCAGTCCCTGGATGGGTGACCATTCTTACATATCGAGACCCCTCCGTGCCTCGGAGAGCACGTAAAGCCGTCGGTCCCGGTTGTCATACGAACATCTATGACAATCGTTAGTGGTAGTCAGAAGCCTAAAAACCTGCCAGCCAGTATTTCCTTCGAATATCGGTATTGCCTAGAAATTGGGTTGCGGAGGTCTGATGGCAGTCGCTCCGTGTAAAATACTGATATTCAGCCGTATCCTGCTTAGACTGGAAACTGACCCCAACATGGTTGGGAAAAGGCTAGGAAGAAGAAGAATCAGCCCATCGAAAGCGTTCCCTGATATACTGCTTCAAAGCCGCGCATGTCTGTTTGTCATGCAATGCGCATTTTGTCAAGAGGTGGACATTTCCACTCTGCTAGTTGCAAATAGTAGTGGCCGGAGATAGATCGCGTCCTTGTGCAGTCGGTACCTCTGGGGTCTACTCCCATCTCCATCAACGAAGTATCGGGCACATCCGAAAGTAGCCTAGACATCCGTTAAAACAAGTGTCAGTTTAGATTTTTTGTAATAATAGAGTAGGTATAACTGTCAAATTGTGTTGTCATTCATTCTTAGTTCGGGCCCCGAACGAATCATCCGTCTGCAGGTGATACGAAGTAGGAAACACCCGAAACGAAGGTCGAAACTACGGACTTCGTGCTGGTACGGGTCGGTCGTTAGGTATTTCTCTCTCCGCTGCACCTGTCGTGTATAAAAAAAGTCCTAATCTAGCTGCAATTTAACGTTAACTAACATACAAGTTTTATGGTGTTAAGAGTTATATGGTGTGTCTTTCGCCAATGATGGCTATATCATTGGCAAAAGATTTAAGTACTCCATAAGTATTGCATGGAACCTAAACATACCGGAAAACTGTGGGTGTTATTTAAAAACACCTCTGCGTAGTCCTTGAATATAGGCAAGTTGGTATATTTTGTGTTACAAATGAGTTCAAGATATTCCAGATAGTAAACACCTCTCGTTCACCATTAATATTGACCTATTGCAGCTTGATGATATTCAGAAGTATTCATTAATTAATAAAATAGATTCAGTCAACACTTAAAAACACGATCAATTTAGTAGATTGCGAAACTAATCAGAATTTGAGAAAAAATATTATTTTTGAATATATCCTCTTTTGTAACCAATTCCTATATTATGTAGAATATGGTGTGCAGTTAAATGCAGATTAAATATATACTTCCTGCACTGTAAATCTTATTTTATATCTAGCCGTGCTCCGCGATTTTACTCACATCATATTTTTTTTTAAATACTAAAAATTCTATAGTAAGACTTGCTTAAGTTACTCCTTAAAACATTACCTATCTGCGAGTAAAACTCCCGTCAAAATGGGTCCAGCCTTTTCAGAGATTACCCGGAACAAACAAACAGACAAATACACAAAACATTTAAAAATAGATTTTTTGATAAAAGTACCTTTATATACTTACATATTATTATGCATTAAGTGCAAAGCTGTTAATTAAAAATTACAAACAGACACTACAATTTTGTTTGTATGTAGGTATATAATTATGGTGATTTTGACGTTTTATTGGCCTGTTTATCAGGTATGCAGCTCTTAGTCATCTTTGTTGTTGGATCATAATTATTATAGTCTAGATCAAGGATTTAATACGAAATATTGCAATTCATCACAGATAGACAATACTAACCTACTTGGTCTTAGGAACCAAAAAGTATTGTTAAACGACCATCAGTAAAATTCGTGCAATTTATGTATCTAATATTATTATGTCATGGTCTTCTTATCGTGTCAATGGATAAAAACAAATTAGTAATAGGTAGGTATATGTCCACCTCAATGGCTTTAGACTTGACGTGACCGCATAAAGATCATCCTTCGTGCAGGGGTTTCGGGCACAGCAGCAAGTCTGAGATAAACTTTGAATGCCCATCTGCAGAAAACAACAGAAGAGTACTTAATACCTTTTACTACAATCATTATTCAGGATAGTATAAATCTAAAGTCACTTATATCACAGTACTCGTATAATAACCTAAATTAAAAATTTTGAAAACCCCCGACACGAAATTTTATTTGTCATTTTGTGGTGGCGGCCATCTTGGATTTGAAATTTATCATTGTGTATAGTATTCTCCTAGTAAAGCCCTTTCATTTGATAACCATATTGAGGGAGTTGTCAAAAAATTTGCTATTTTGTGGCGGCGGCCATCTTGGACCGATTTTCATCAAACATAGCTAAGAACACTCCCGGCTATTCACCTTTCAAATAAAAATAACAAAATCAAAATCGGTTCATCCGTTCAGGAGCTACGATGCCACAGACAGACACACACACACACACAGACACGTCAAACTTATAACACCCCGTCGTTTTTGCGTCGGGGGTTAAAAAAACATAATATCAGGTGGTAGGTAAGTACTGTTTATTAATTATAACATTATAACTTAACTGCCTCATAACTAACTGATTCGTTGGTCTAGTGGTCCCAAGCGCGACTGCTGCGCTAGACTTCCTGGTTCGATCCCCGGGTCATGTAAAGTGTTGTTGGATTTTTTGCAAAATTCCTAGTTGCGGCTCGGAGTATGGATTTGTGCCCGGTTGGTGGCAATAGGCTCGGCTCCTATTACATGGGACCTAAAACATACCGACGAAATGTTGGTGTACATTAGTATGCCTCTGCCTACCCCTTCGGGGAATACAGGCGTGATGGTATATTATGTTTATAACTATCTTAAAATCCGTTTACGAAATGTAGTGTAATCTTGAGTCTTTATAGAATTGCAACTATAACTTTATGACTATTTGAAAGAAACTAAAATTATTATTGTAAACTAGTTTACACTTTCACACGCTCAAGTTCTGCGGCCGTCAAATTAATTAAACAGGGCTGTTAAATAATAAGTCAATTAAGTCCATCCTTTTAACAATTTAATTAATACATAACTGTTTGGCGCATTCATAAATATTCAGTTCTTAAAATGCGCATAATAAACTAATCGATGATGAATACGATTTTATCATTAGGGCAATGCCAACTAGTCTATTTATATATTTGGTCCATATATCACAAAATAATAAAATTCATATAAAACTAGTTTTTAGTTTGCAATTTGCATTTTCTGAAATTTGTAGGACCTACTTACCTAACGCTGTAGCGGCCAATAATCGGAATTGTGCTAATCAGTCACATCCATGAGATAAATTCGAAATCATCATTACCTCATCACCACAATGATTAAAGTTCATAGCTATAAAAAAAAGTAGTTTTGAAATGAAAAACTTTTTACGGATTCTATCGCGTTTATTATAAAAATGTAGTTGCTTACGTAATTTTTGATCTTAAGGCAGGTGTTTAGTGGTTCATCCAGTTATTGCCAAACCCGTGGGACTTTTAGTAAAAAAATATTATAGAAAATTATTTTGAGATTTCGTTATTAATCAATGAACGAGTGAGTAAGTTAAATTAGTGAGTGAGTGTATTTGACATTGCCTGCACCAACATTTAAGGGGGGAGTGGCGCCAAGTGCTGAAATACAGTATACAATTCAAATTGTGTAATAAATCTAGCCCATTTATGTACAAAAAAAATGAATAAATAAATAAACTTTCGCTTTATATTTATAGCTCAAATATTCTGTGCGTTATAGTAAAAGTAAAACATTTTGTAAATATTTTATCTAATATATAAAATTCTCGTGTCGCGGTGTTTGACCAAACTCCTCCGAAACGGCTGGACCGATTTATATAAAATGTTGTCTGCATATCGGGTAGATCTGAAGACCGGCCAACATCTTTTTTTCATACCCCTAATTGATAAGAGTGATCCACCCCTATACCTATGGCAAAACAACGTTTGCCGGGTCAGCTAGTAATCCTTATCCTTACTAATATTATAAATGCGAAAGTAACCGTCCGCCTGCCTGCCTGTCTGTCTATCTGTCTGTCCCGCTTCCACGCTAAAACTACTGAACCGATTTAAATGAAATTTGGTACAGAGGAGCCTGTGAAAGTATATAGGCTACTTTTTATTGCGAATAAAAGAGGTTGAAATAGAGGATAAAAGTTATAAGTAATATAATAATAGTATTATATTATTTAACAATAATTTTCTAACGATCTGCGTGACCCGGCAAGTAAGTCATTCAGTTTGTAATAGCGAGCACTTGAGCGCCTTGGTGAGTAGGCCTTTGACACATCTGGCCCGCTCGGTTGAAAGGGCACGCCTGGTGAAGGTCAGCGGTCTGACCACATCCGCTTCGAACCTCGTTGCCATTCAACTAATGTGATTGTGTTAAAAGCGATTTATATTAAAAAATGTTAATTATCTAACTTCTATTCCAGCAGTATGTGATCGGGACGTATAGTTCTCGCCAAACTTATTGTCCTGCTTGAAGTTGACACGAGCTAACTTCAACCTGGCCGGCAAAAAAATCGGAAAAAGAAAAATATTGGCATGTAAAAATCGGAGAAAGAAAAATATTGGCATGTAATAAATAAAAACGAACGATTAAGTCGTAGACTGTCGTTTTAAATCATTTTAATCCAGTATTTCTAGAGCCTGAGAAAGGACATAGGCTACTTTTCAATGTAAAGGGGCTGTAAGGTGTTGAAAGTAATAAGGAATACCCAGCCCACGCGGGCGAAACAGCTGGCGGTAAGCTAGTCAATTATAAATACATAAGTAATTGATCAAAATTATAAGTCATGGCCTTGTTTTTGAATACGGGACCTTAGAGGTCCCGTATTTCTTATTACTTTCAACACCTTACAGCCCCTTTACATTAAAAAGTAGCCTAGATGTCCTTTCTTATGCTCTAGAAATACTGGATTAAAATGATTTAAAACGACAGTCTCTTTCGTTTTTATATATTACAATCCAATATTTTTCTTTCTCCGATTTTTACGGCTGGGTTACACCTCAAGCGTTACCTCACGGAGAATTAGGGCTAAGAGATAGGATAAGTTCCCATTAAATTACTTGGCAGATAAATTCTTACAAATTTTGTTCCATTTCTTGATGTATCCGCCGGTTAGCGGATAACCAGAGGTATAGTCCGCGCGGAACTAGTTGGCTGCGCCTTAGGTATGTGAGCGGTGGGACGAAGGGGCAGGGTCGCCTGCGCGCGGTGGGACGGAGGGGCGGGGGCGCTTGTTTTTGTTCGCAGTAACCCGCCGCCTCACACCTAAGGCGCGACCAACTAGTTCCGCGCGGTCTTTAGTGAAACAGGCCCTTAGATTTGTTCAAATTTTAAAATGATGTAATGTTAATGTTAGAAGCAGTAATAGCCTTGGGGGATGACCACTGGACTGCCAAGTCAAAGGTCACGAGTTCGAATCCAAGGCACGCACCTCTGACTTTTTGAAATCATGTGCGTAATTAGAAAACATCGTGAGGAAACCTGCATGATTGAGAGATTTTCTCGACAGCATGTAAAGTCTGCCAACCTGCATTAGGCTAGCCTAATCCCTCTCATACTGAGACGAAACCCGTGCCCAGCAGTGGGACAGTTTATGGGTTGATGATGAATTTTGTTAAATTCAGAATTTAATTTTTGGCACTAAAAACTACTTTCTGGAATTTATTTATTTATTACATTGTTATATTTAGCTTTACAATATATATATATATATATATCGACGACGACTGTGGTCTAGTGGTTCGAGTACCGGACTGCCGATCACGAGGTCGTGGGTTCGATTCCCATAGTACACAAATATTTATGTGATGAATATAAGTGTTTGTGTTTGTCTGGGTGTTTCTTATATATTATAAGTATGTATTTACAAAAAAAAGTATATAAGTATTATATCCATTGTCTAGTACCCATAGTATAAGCTCTGCTTAGATTGGGACTAGATGGTGCTGTGTAAAACTTCCCAGGATATTTATTAATATTTATTTTTATTTCTTATTATATATTTCTTATTATACGATCACTGATGAGCACCTTATGACCTCAGTGCTAATAAGGAAATCCTACTCATACGGGAGGTCGTTCAATATCTCAATCATAATAAAAAGCGGTCAAGTGTATTGTAGATAATATTATAGGTATTCAGTCAGTTCACGAGAGCTGTTGTAATGTTTTGGTGATGTAATAAATATATTATTATTCGTTTAAGTTATATTTATTGGATACTCGCTCACCCGACAGACGTTGTTTTGTCCCAAATATTCTATAGAAAATGAAGTAAGTATTCCCGGTTGATCATAATTATATATTAAGTGCTCAATGCAATGGGTGCTCAAACGGGAATACTCAAAACATCACATATAAAAAGCACCTTTTGGTTTCCCAGATTTTCCATTTTATGTTTGAATTTTCGCAATCTTTATTCGGACTAAGTATTAGGCAAAGGCGTACGATATACCCATAGTTCTAGCAAACTATGCTTGTTTCATGTAATAAGGGGCGAGCCTATTGCCATTATATGGGCATAAATCCAAACTCCGAGCTGCTACTGAGAATTTCATAGAAAAACCCAATAAAACTTTGTTGGACTTGGGAATCGAATCCAAAACATCAAGGATAGGTACTTAAGTATAAGCCGCGTTTACTACCATTAGGCTAACGTGGCAGTTTATAAAATTTATTTAATCTTAAAATCAAAGAATTTATTTCCTTCTTATTATAAAAGTTTTAGCTATCCCCATCGAAAGCTAAAATAAATCAATACCTACCATCCGTTATTTGGATTGCAAAACCTTTCATTATTCAGCGCAAATTACTAACAAGTACATAATAATAGTTTTATGTTTAGGTCAAATCAATAACAATTTGAGGATTATTAATTCATTAAGTAATAATTTTGCATTACATTGTCCTGCGAAGATGGTCAATTGTTGCGTCTATTGAGTACCTACGTGTTACAAAAGTTGGGGTCAAAAGATCAGTAATTGACTGCACACGGGGTCCGGGGGTTGTGTGTCGTGATTCTTACAGATTGTTTATCACGAACTATTACCGTTAGCCTTTAGACACGGTGTTTCGTAACACTAGTCTAGTGTATTCTTTGTTTAAATCTTTCCTTGGTCTAAAATTTTTAGGGTTGCCCTTGTTTGAAATTACCATAGTTACCCGACTGCTGAAGAAGGGTTATGTGTTTGACGTGTATGTATGTATGTCTGTGTGTTCCTATGTCCGCTCGCAACTACTCAACGGCTCAACCGATTTAGATAAATGATACGTCATTGGGGTACATAAAATTCAGTCCCCGCTTGCAATACATTTTCCAACATTCAAGGCTTGTATTTGGATTTTGAGTTAGTACTTTTAACGCAGTCGGGTTTTTAGATTCAATTTATACGAAAAAATTGAAGATATTTATGAAATATTTGCTACTCAATTAAAATTGTTGAGATCTAATTAATCAGTCAAAAAACAATTCTATTGAAAGAAAAACATTTGGTATACCTATGTATAGATATCATCTTTACTGTATAAGGGGTATACATACAAATATGCAAGTTAACCAAAATAGCATCACGCTTAGAATGCAACCTATGCGAAAATGTGCAGTATGCGGGTGCATATATGACTATTATTGCCATCCTTTTCGTTTCCCTACAATTTTTGCAAATTAGAGCAGGAAAAATACAGTTTTACGAATTTCCATGATAAAAAAAATCGCCAATTTTGGTGGCGTGCAAACTACATTTACTGGGTAAAACAACGTCCACAGCTTATATTCATCACATCATATTATAATTGATTATATCGGAAATAATTCTGGAGAAGGATGACACTGTTTAACAGATAGCAGCCCTAGTAATAATACTGAAGGTTAGCTGTAATATTTCACAAGCACAACATTCCATAAGCACTGAGTATCTACCAACCTTTGACATGTAAGCAAGCCTTATGACACACGACGGCTATAACAACCGCCAAATTATTATTATTATTGTCATTTAATAGCTATTATTAGACATTCATTGGATGACAAGATTTTTCCTTAAATATTGTTTTCGTCAAAAAGCGTAGGGGAATGACCACCAGACTGCCAAGTCAAAGGTCTAGAGTTTGAATCCAAGCCTCTGACTTCGAAATCATGTGCGTAATTAATTATCACTCGCTTTAGCGGTGAATTCAAACCGCATTAGGCTAGTGTGGTGGACTATAGCCTAATCCCTCCCATACTGAGAGGAGACTCGTGCAGTGGGACAGTGTAGGGTTGATGATGATCCGAAATGTCGAATAGAGCGAAGGCAAATGGCTAACAAACAGTTAATGCAAGAAAAACCATTTAAAATGAAAATATTCTCAAACGAACTACGAAATTACCATTTTAACCGTCTAATATTACTGAATAAAATGATAATGAATTTCTATTGTAAAATCATTTAAATTTGACGTGGCCTTGAAGCCTTTTTTTATACCCAAACAAGGTGGCAAACAAGCATACGGCCCGCCTAATGGTAAGCGGTTACCGAAGAGGCTTCGGTAACCGCTCGTCGTTGCAAGCGCCCATAGGATAGGCGCTTGCAACGACAGGGGTATCACTCGCGTGTGGCTGATCCTGTATTGGACTAGTAGTCCATTTTGCGGTTTACAGCTGAGAAATGCGGTGCGTGTTTGCAATTTTCAGTTTTCCCCCATGTTGGACTTGTGTAAAAAAATTTGATCCAGAACATTTTGTGTAGGTACTACAAAATATTAAACCCAATTCGCCACAAACTTTTGTGAGTATGTGTGACAAGTCAAACATTCTGCAACAAATTGAAAATAATATTTTTATGTAGCGTTTTGAAACGGGGTCATTGGTATTTGACATTACATGAATGCATTAGAATGGTTGTCGGTATGTGTAAAAAATTTAACACTTACTAATAAAATGCTACTGTAATGTGTGATACCTACTGTCATACCTACGTAGATACCTAATTTATTAATAATGTATATGTCAAACAAAATACTTTACAAGGATTACATTGTACGAATCACTGAACTTCTAAACCATATCTTGCTGTTTAACCAGGTTTTTGTTTCGATAAGAAATAGCAAGGTTAAAAATATGTCAAAAGATAGATAAATTAAAATGAAAACAATACGGTAAATCTTGTGCAGTACGAAGGCGCACATCTTCATCTTAGTTTTTCCGCAACTGAACATTTTGATTTTAGTATTGTGTATTTTGCGACCATATTATCTGGGGGGCTAGACAAGTTACATTTTGATATTCGAATCGACAAACAAAATGTATGTAAATGACATTAGTGACAGCCCGATTTGTCGACGCTTGTGTCATTTCCATACAATTTGTTTGTCGATTCGAATGTCAAAATGCAACTTGTCTACCCCCCCTAGTCTCTGATTATTCTAAAGCCTATCCTAACTTACGCAATATATATTGTTAAGCCAACGTACCTTACGAAACAATTTGATTGTCAAGTGAATTTAATTAGTGTAAATTGTGTGCCTGGTCATTCACACGATGTCTAATTAATTTCTCAATAGAGTTAGATCTGTGGGCCACATAGTGCCAATTTAATTTTAAACGCCGTCAACACGGCCTATTACGCATCATCAAGTTATTAATCGTCCCACTGCTGGGCACGGGTCTCAATGCCTGGGCATAATACGCTAAATAATATTTAAATTTTAATTATTATTTGAGGCGTTATCCGTGAGAAGTCAGTAAAACAAAAATTTGACACATATCACTTTACAAAATAATAACGTACCTACATTGTTTTTAACAAATTGTACAAGAAGTTTACATTACAATCGAATATTTTAGTTTTTAGTCTTCGTATAAAACAATGTATGTACATAACATAATACCTTTTCAATAAGAATACTGTACACCGACTACTTCTTCGAAAAAGCCCCCGGCATGTCAGAAACGTCGTACAGAAGATGGTTCATGCTAGGACTAAATACTCCTTTAAAGCCAAATGCTTCTTCAAAATCGGTTATAGAACAACAATACGTGAAGCCGTCCTCAACGTTTTTCCAGTTAGTGTTTTGCATCCAATCGATGAGATGGCAGATGTCGAAACAGCGAATATGATTAATAGCCTCCTCTGGTGATAGCTCAGGGATGTTAACTTGAATTATCGCAAGAGATGCTGGTGACACTGGATCTTGGACCACCTGAAATTTGGACTTAATGTGTTAAAATTTTTACATTACTTATGCTATGCGTGCTAAGCCTATACCTATGGTAATTTCAATTAAACAGGGGTCTAATCATGTTAATTAACACCATAAAGTTTTAGTTAGTATAAGTAAAGTAAGTATAGGTACTATTCAAATCATCAGAGTTACCTTCCATAAGTATTGTGGCACTTTTTGGTAGCCACCAAGACCGTTACGGAGGTTTATGTCTGGGGGTAAAATGTCACCGAAAGCTGCTCCCGTTGATATGATCAAATCACGACCAGCTTTGTCAACCAATCTTCTTATCCTTTCTTCCACATCCTCCCAGTTCTATGGACACGGAAATTTACCATTATTATTCATATTGAGATGAGATGGAATTGTTAATTTATCATTTTAAAAGATAGCTTCCACATATGGGAACAACTCGTTGAGTTGTGGGGCTTTAGTTTCAAAGATATTTATAGTCACAAGGGATACGAAGTAAGAGCATCGAGACTTGAAACAAGTACCCGTAGACCACACAAATATTTGTCTGTAGTGGGCATTAAACCTACAGAACTCGACGTAATGGTAGTGACGAGAGTATCATCTTACCATCTTATTCGCTTCATCAAACGTGCAGTCAAAACTACGCTTGTATTGATGAATTTAATGAATCTATCGAGAAGTTGTTAACAAAACACTACATACACAATAAATTATGTTTCGTCCATTAGGCCTTGCTTTTATAGTACATTTTTACTTAATAAATTAAAAGTAGAGATAACTTACTTCTGTATTGCAAGTACTCCAGTGAGGCACGACATTCAAGCTGTAAAATGATGCGGCCGCTGGTATACCCGGGCCCAAATCTTGAGAATTTACTAGTTGTCTCTCCATAAAGCAACACGAGTCAGATTTAAGTGTTTTTTTTAAAGCATATGAGATATCACCCACTTGGTTGGCGCAATCATACATGGTATCAAATTCTATGGGTAATAAATAGCTGCTGAACCATTTAGAGTTACGAGGCTCATCAGCGTGGTACGGTGACATATGGTGTTTTGTAAACAGTGTTGCATTGCTATCCTTATCGAAACATACTTCGTAAGCTTTTAGAAATCCATTGAATACTCTGTATCCTACATTGATATACTCTGTATTACCAGGAATGCACTTAGCTCCAGTTGTTAAAGTCATAGGCTTAGCTTCTTCTTTACATGTAATTTCAGAAAAATCGTATATTTTGCCATTGATTTTTATTTTGGTGTCTCCCTCGCAATACACCATAACAAATGGGCCCGAAGGAAAGTTTAAGAATCCTGACGGGCAGTTCAAGAAGTAATAGTTACGTTTCGGTATAATCATATACCCATCTGTCATTTCAAACGTTGGCCATGTTAATGCCCGTGATATCATTAAGGGTTGTTTCTCTGGAAAGGCTTTTGTGATGTCTAATATACAATCTGTAAATTACAACACAAATTAATACATGAACAGCAGATTTACTACAATTATACAAAATCCATGACAAGCAAGTATATCATATACTTGTTACTGGTTTTTCAATTTTTCCATCATATTTAATACAATTTTGGTTTTGTAGGATTCGACAGGATTTGGTTCGGCACAATGGCCCACCAAGTGATGAAACTGCCTCATAAGCCCATTTTAGGTACGTATATTGAGTGCATTGCTGATGTATAGTATGCTTGCAGACTAATGATTCTTACCTCTGGATGTAACGTTGAAAGAGCGTTGTATGCTCCCGTATTTATTGGATACTTCACATGTATATATTCCTGTTTCGCCCAGCGTCATTTCTAGTGCATACATCATACTATCTATATCAATTGTTTTGCCGTTGTGCTTCCAAGTAACCTGTATATGGGAGTTACAAGCTAATTAAGGTATAGTTATTGTCATATAATCGACTGTACTAGAAAATAAAACATACGCTTAGTTGATAATTGTCATGAGTACTAGGCATTTCAGCTTTTTTGTAGTTACTTACTGTTGGGTCCGGTACTCCATAAGCGTTGCATTCGAGTTCTACTATAACATCTCGGACAAAGTCAATTGAGGTTTCAACGTCATCATTATAAAATTTGGGTTCTGATCCTACTATGACTTTAGTCGTCACTGACCGTGATTTAGATAAATCGCTCACATGGCAAGTGTACAAACCATCATTGCTTGGGTTAACCTCAAGAAGGCTTAAATTTCCAACAGCTATTTCTACGCCATCCTAAAAAACATTGTTGTAAATTAACATAAAAATTAATTACCTATCGTTAGCAAAATAATAAAAAAATAACATGACGATATTTTATTACTCATTCAGTACTTCCAACTTTCCAGAGCCTATAGACAAGTTACAGTTTGATATTCGAATCGACAAACGAATAGCAACAAAACGTATGGAATGACACAAGCTTTCGACAAATCGGGTTATCACTAATGTAATTTCTATACATTTTTTCAAATGGAACTTGTCTAGGCCCATCTTGGTCGACATGGAGCGAAAATAATAATATTATCAAAACAATGTTGGACAATTATTCAAAAACTAGCCCTAAACATTGCAAAAGACCGCAATGAATCAGTTACAATTAAAAATATTTCGTAACAGATAATTAATAAAAAATAAGAAAATACCTTAAACCAGCGAACTAAATCCGATTTCTTGTGAGTTATGTTACACGTGAGATCAAAACTTTGGCCTTCTTGTAAATATACCTTAGATATTGGTCTTATTGCTTCAGGATAACCTAAAAATGAGTTTTAAGTCAATCATTTATTAATGTTTACATTGTAATAGTTGCAATTAAAGTGTAGGACATGCCTCAGATATTCCACCATTGTAGGTAGGACTATGTTTGTGCATGGAGATTTCAATAAATCATTTATTAATCGCATAGACACGCCCAATAACTACATCAAGAAATACAGGGGAATCAAACAAACAGATACGGCGATACAGTTGTGTACCAAGAAACCTAGGTAAAACTCGATGTACCCAGAGTATTATGTGGTATTTATCAAAATTAGGTTCGTGAAATCTGTGATGGTTAAGGAAATTTTAAGATACTTACTCTTAACTATAACCTCGTACGCCGCAGTATCATTTCCTATTGCGTTCTGAGCTAGACATGTGTATGTTCCTTGTGAAAGAAGATCAATATTCTTAATGACCAAAGTTCCGTCTTCTTCCAAGTCGTACCATTCAGACCCTGAACAAATTTTATTAAATTTAATGATTCATAATTGACTAATACCGTTTTTAGTTTTTTTACGAAAAAACGTTATTATTGTTTCAGCCGTGATCGTCCCACTGCAGGGCAAAGGCCTCTCTTTCCTCCTTCTCCTTCCAGTCTTCTGCATCCAAACTTTGCAGTATGAGTCAAGTTCAAAAATATAATATAGGTAAGTAAAAATAAGTACCGTAAGCCAGGTTGAGGCCGTCTTTCCGCCAAATTATTGCAGGTTTTGGGCTGCCAGTAGCTTTGCATTTAATCCGAAGTACTAAATCACCTTGGACAGCTTTATAAGTTTTATCCACATCCTCATTTTCGATGATTGGCGAAGCTGAAAATCAAAAAGCAAATAAACAATTAGTAGGTACTGTTAAATATTAGTAGCTGCCTTGGACTAAACATGACACAATCTCTGTATTGAGTGTTTTAATGTGATGACAACAAAAGAGTGACCATTGGCTAACAGTAGATTTTGTTAATCAGATCCATTTGTGTTTCTGTATGCAAATTTTTGTTATTACCCTTGTATTATAATGGTATTGGATTATTTGTAGTGAAATTTATTGTTTGGAATTCATAATTTATTATATTTAGCTGTAGTAAAATTAATTAGGTAATGTGCTGTATAATTTCAAACACGATGCGAATTGTTATATGAATAAATAAAAATAATTTAAAATAAAAATAAAAATCCTCGAAGGGTTAGGCAGAGGAGTATTGTTGTACACCCACAGTATATTTAGGTCCCAGGTAAAAAGGAAGCGACCCTGTTGCCATTGACCGAGCAAAAATGTAAATTGCTACAAATAATTTGATAAAATATCTAAAAACACGGCTCAACCTATCTGCTAAAGGCCACTAGACTAACGAGGCAAATTTATTAAAAACAAAACAAAACATACCATAAACGGAAACTTCATACGTAATATTAGCTGATCCACTTATTTCATTTCTTGCAGCACAAGTATAGTTGCCCTGATGCTTCAACTGTACCATTGGCAGTTTTAAGGAGTTTGACGCCACGTGACTCCTAAAAAAAGAGGGGTTATTTTAAATATTTGTTGGACACGAAGCTCCAAGGTGAAGATGGAAACACAGTCATTGCTGACTGGATGAGATGGATAAAATACAATTGAAGTATCGGCAGTAATACACAACTATACATTATTATTATAATCTAATATTGGGACAGTCAAAGTTTAATTGCAAAGTAATAAAGTTATCCAAAAACTATAATTCAATCTGTTGCTAATCAGTTAGTATCTTTGCCAAAGTTAATCAAAATATATTCAGCGATATTTGCGGAAAACTGCAAGCATTCAGCAACTTAATTTTAGTAGAGATGTTGATACTTACGTTACATCTTTAGAAGGCATTTTTGGATCAGGGCTATTGAAAGTCCATTTAATTTCTGGTCTAGGATATCCATCTGCTGAACACGGCAGTACCACATTGTGTCCAACCATTGTCTCAATTTTTGCCACTTTTGGAATATCAATAGACACGGGTACTAAAGTAAAAACAGTAATAGTTGCGTAATTATTTGTACCACAATTAAACGAAAAATTTAGTAATTAAAAAAGTTTCCTAAGGATTTTAGTCAGCGGAAGATTCTAGGTATTTGTTTGGTCAAAAAAAGGTGAACAGTACTACTCTGCAGTAATTTCAAGAGAGCCTATACTGGCAGTCAGCATAATTTCTTGCAAAGGTTCCTGCGCGAAAAGTCGTCTCGTCTCTTGCAAAGAAAACAACAAAAAAAACTCACCAAATACAATGACATGAACGTTTTTTTCTGCAGATCCGAGTTCGTTTATTGCCTCACACGTGTAATATCCTGTATCTGCTAGTGTAGCTTGAAGTCTGAAAATAGATTACTTATCAGTATTAGCCCTGTTAACGGCGTGATGAAGTGGTGAAGAGGCACCATCGACTCCATTTAATGCCATAATCTCGAGAGCAATCGTGAGAAGCATGATAAATGCAATATGAGATTTAAGAATAACTAGCGACTCGTTCAGCTTCGCATGGGTGCAATGTAGATACTAATGTCAGGCAGTGAATTTCTCGCCGTTTCTTTACTATAATTATGCATGTATATATACTGCATATAAACTTTCCTCTTGAATCACTCTATTGGAGAAAACTGCATTAAAATCCGTTGCCTAGTTTAAAAGATGCGCACAAACACGGGGAGTGAGTTTGTTTTATATTATGTAACCATAGATTTTAGCGGAATAAATATTTTAGCCATTTCCATGCCCGACCGAGTATTTGTATCTGAGCCAAAGCTGTGATATCCGTTTTTATTACAAAAATATAGGTCTTAGACGTAAGCATGATGTATAAAAAATTCAAACCTGAGACTGTTGTCGCTGTAAATGGTAGCCTTCGCTGAATTTTCTAGTACTTTACCATTGTAGTACCATTTAACTATAGGTTCAGGTACACCATCAACATCGCATTTTATTGTTACTTTGTCTCCATCTTTAACTTTAATCTTTTTAACATCAGCTTTTATTGTTGGTTGATCTGCAAATGTAGGTTCGTTAATATTAATATTCTGTGCTCCTCTTATCTCGATATTTTATGGTTTATATCAAGTGTTATTGTTTCATTTTAGTTAATCTGTTTTCGTTTTTATTTTAGTTAATCTGTATGATCAAAAATGTACCCAAATGTGACATGTAAAGCACTGAAACTGGACCGATTTTAAGTACCAGAAGCTCATTTCTATTTGTTTTATTAGTTTAATTTGTTATTTTTATTTCTATTATGAATTTCATAAAGCTTTGATATTTTAGATGAAATACATACATTCTACTTGAAGTTCAATTGTAAAGTTGTCAGAATCAACTATATTTTCTGCAACACATTTGTATAAACCAGCTTGGTCTGCTCTTACATTGTTCAGCGTAATAACTTCATTAGTTTCCCTCATCTTTGTAATTTTTTTACCGTCCTTATGCTGGAAAGACCAGCTTAATTTTGATGGTGGTATACCATTTACATCTCTAAAAAAATAAAAAATATATGATAATGCATTAACGACACTTATTTAAAAATGATAATTATTGTAACTAATAGTTTGAATATTACACGTTCGCTTAAATTATAGGCAAGATAGAAAAAGGCTGTCTTTTTAAAGAGTAACCAAAAAATGGAGATGGTTGGTGTTTATAACGATGCACACACCAGCGCTATGATAATTGCTCAGATTTATCTACAGAAGTATTTATTTCCTAATTTCATCTACATTCTTATTCCAGTTCAAATGCTTTATTTCAAATAAGTTTATAACATAGGAAGCATTAAATGACGGTAGTGGCAGGGTTCCAAAAAGTTGATCCTATCGAAAAGAATCCAGCAGGAAACGCAATGGACACTTTTTTAAACACATACATAGCTTTACGCCTGTTTCCCATAGGGGTAGGCAGAGACTAGCTATAGCTTTCCACTTGCTCGTCGGTTTAGGTAGCTCTTAACCTTCCCTCTTTTTTTTAAATGAACTTAGAAAATAATAGTCATGTAGTAAATACTATGCTTTATACGAATTTTACTTACATACAATATAATTCAACATTTGTTCCTTTTGTAGCATATATTACTTCGTCTTGTTTATCAATTATTGGTGGCTCTGGAATAAAATATGTATAAATATGTTTTGAATTAAAATGTTACACCCGTACCGTAATAGAGCTCAAATTTTGAGATGCTGGTAGAAAAAAAAATTGAATGACAAATGTATCTCAAGTGACAAGCATGCACGCAGACATGTATATACCTACCTATACTTACATACTCCCCATATGATAGATAGTATGTGGCTCAATTAGTCTATCAAGGATCAATAAGTAGATACAACAGAAAACATTTATACTTATTCAACCAACTGGAGCTATCATATAAAATGTACAATTTTAATTTTACACATGATTAGTTATTAGAAAGTCTTTATTGAAGACGTACCTATATTGAGATTGTGTATAAAATAAATAAGAAAAGCCAAGAAAAATAGAGCTTGTATGTGTGTGAAAAATTGCATCAAAATAAAATTGAGAATTACAATTTGTTTGAAAAATTTTACTTAGGTATGTACAGTCAGCATAAGATATTTTATCGGAACTTAAGTGTGCAAAATGATCGGAACAACTAAGAAAATCAAACTTTACCTCAATGTGTTAAAGTTTATTTCAGAATTACAGTTGCAGTGTAGGGTGTTCGTTCTGAAATAGTCCTTCCGCCATTGAGATATAGTTTAATTTTCTTAGTTGTTCCGATCATTTTAAACTCTGTACATTCCAATATGTCTGATGCTGCCTATACCATCCAAGAGAGGATTCCTATAGATTTCATGCCGCAATCAATGGATTTAAAATGTTATGTAAACGGAGCAACGTACAGCGGCTAGTATAATAAGAAAATAATGATTAAGTACTCACTTAAACCAAATATAATGACGTTGGAATGAAAAACTTTCCGAGTAATGTCATTTCTGGCTTCACACGTAAACATTCCCTCTGATTCGGGTTGCATGTGGTTAATAGTCAAACTAGTCTTGTCACTAGATATCTCAATGTTGGCATTTCCAGTGAACACTTTGCCATCTTTGAACCAGGTTATAGAAGCCGGGGGATAAGCGTCTATCTTGCATACGATGCTGCCCTTTTTGTCGTACTCTATACGAATAGTATCTATAAAAAATAAAGCAAATATTACTTCTTCTTTAATACAAGAACAATTTATACTAATGCTGAAGAGCTTCTTTGTTTTTTGTTGGAACACGCTAATCCCTGCAACTACCAGAGGAATTTGAAAAAAGAAATTGTATTCAAATTTACGTCCCATAATTATGTCCCTTAATTAAGGGGGTCCAATAAAACATAGGTACAATAATAAAAAAAAAAACCATAGTGTTTAACGCAATTTGTTGACGAATCATCTCATTAATTTGCCCTGGAATAGAATTTAGAATATCAATATAAGTTTGGTCGATCTAAATCGTATTTTCTCATCACAATTCATAACTTGCAGATGAATTATACATAAAAAATCCATATATTTTGTTTCTATACGTTTGTCGATTCGAAGAATGTCAAATTGCAACTTGTCTAGGCCTTGTTTTGTTTTTTGTTTTTTAGAGTCAGATGGAAAAAAGTCTTATTTGCTATTATTATTTAATTACTAGGATCACCTTTTGGGGTCTCGATAACATCGAAATATGTGCTCCTTTTAGTTTCAACTTCTATGTGTTGTATATCGTCTCCGTGGGCATTAATCGCTTTACATTCGTACGTAGTATTTTTATTTGCCTTTTCGATATCCAGAATGCTCATAAAATCATATGGCAATTCAAATACCGATACCTGTAAAATTATATTGATAAAGTAATAAATACCCATATGAGTAATAGAAATTGCAATACATTATTTACTTTAAAAATATTCTGCTGCCGTTATTGCAATTTACTTGGTTTTTTTTTTTCAATTTTTACAATTACTTTACGGGCCTTAAAATTATAGCCACCTCCTCCACTAGATTAAATTACTTGGCAGAAAATTTTATACAAATTTTGTTCTATTTCATTAATTTATCCGGCGTTATGTTTTTTTTATTTCAGTTCAAAGTCATATTTGGTTGTCTATTGATTATTATGCATCAGTTGTTGGTTAGGACGAGGCAGTTATAAAAACTCATACCGTAGCTGGTAAATTGCTTCAAGTGTCTTTATCCACCCAAATAATGTCAGGTTGTGGGTAGCCGTGGACTTTGCATTTCAACTGATTAAATTACTTGGCAGAAAATTTTATACAAATTTTGTTCTATTTCATTAATTTATCCGGCGTTATGTTTTTTTTATTTCAGTTCAAAGTCATATTTGGTTGTCTAATTATGCATCAGTTGTTGGTTAGGACGAGGCAGTTATAAAAACTCATACCGTAGCTGGTAAATTGCTTCCAGTGTCTTTATCCACCCAAATAATGTCAGGTTGTGGGTAGCCGTGGACTTTGCATTTCAACTGTAGTGGATCATTGTATTCCGTGATTATTTTTGGCCCTCCTTCAATAGCTACTTTTGGTTTTACACCTTTTACCTCAGTAGCTGTAAATTAGCAAAGTCAAATGTGGTTTTAAAATGTGTCACATAATAATGATTACCTGCACTGGCATGCAAATATTTAATTTTAATCGGTTAGCTTAGCTTAAACAAGGATAAACAACTGTAATTTTCCTACGCATCATTTATTTATTATTTACCATAAAGAGTCCACAAAAGCACTATACTAGTGTACTAGTGTGATCGGCAGGATATCGTAGATTAAAATATTTGATATAGTACCGTTCTTTCTAAATATTAATTTAATTAATTTAGTGGTAGTCAGAAGCCTAAAAGTAAAAAGCCTGACAACCAGTCTTTCCTTGGAATATCGGTATTGCCTAGAAATTGGGATGCGGAGGCCTGATGGCTGTCACTCCGTGTAAAAACTGATATTCAGCCGCATCCTGGTTAGACTGGAAGCCAACCCCAACATGGTTGGGAAAAGGCTAGGAGGAAGAAGAATTTAAATAATTTATCTTTATATTCTAAAGCTTATTAATTTATCTTCATTCATATTGCAGGATTGCATAAACATTGCCCACTAGCTTTACGATGAAATGGAGGTTATTCTACTCGTACATTTACAAAGATTAATTTCGATTTTGGATTACGTATGTCACTATCATTGTGCTCACCTTTTGGTATAGGCTGTCGTTCTATTGCAGTAGGACTGTTTCTGGTTATCGGTAATCCACTATCGACATGGTATCCGGATATCTGTGAGTAAAATTTTATTGTTAAAAAACTACTTATGAGTACTATACTATCTACTTCACCGTTAAAGCGAGTGATAATTACGCACATGATTTGTAAAAGTCAGAGGTGCGTATCTTGGATTCGAACTCGATAGCTTTGACTTGGCAGTCCAGTGGTCAAAGCCTAAAAATTCCAAAATAATGTAAAAAAAAAAAACAACTTACGGAGACACGAAACATGGTGGTCGGTGGATCAAATGATGGGGTAATGTAAAATTGTTCTTTTTCGTCTGTGAGCTGTAGAGGCAGCTCTGTAATCACGTTGCCGTCAATGTTGCGTATTTTTGTAGCGTTGAATTTAACTCCGTCACCAATTATCTTCACTGATAGAAATGCATTTCCAGCTAGTAGAAAAACAACAAAGGTTAACAAAATATTCCAAAATCATATACTAGGTGAAAACGACAATACAGCAGTTAGTTTTAAACGAGAAACGCTGAGAAAATGGTAAATATAACCAAAAACAGACCAACAACTGTTTACTCAAATAAAATTAACGTGTGATCAACTCAAGCGATTAGTTTCTTCTTCTTCTTTTCGTATCTACTAAAAAAAAGGCTATTAAATTGTATAAAAATTATATAATTTGAGCCCAGCGGCATCAGTTACGTTGATTAAGTCCTCAAAGGTATAGTGATGAGCCAAAAACTTGTAGTTTTTGGTTACAATTACCACTTCCAACTAATTTTGGAATCTTTTCTCCTAACACGTTCAAGAAATGTTCTGGCCGTCAAAGTTCTTTAAAAAAAAAAATTTTCGTACTAGCTGCTAAGTACATAACAAAATATTAGCATACTTGGTGGGGGTCTTGAGACGGTGTCATCAATGGAACTGGGCTTGAATGCAGAGAATCTAAGTTGGAAATCTATACTGGTCTTGGCAGAGATCACAGCGTGCGTTTCGGACCTACTACCAATCTTCACGTCATGATCACCAGGCGTTGCACAAGTTACTTTCGAGACCTGTCACCAAAAACGATATAACTTGAATAAAATAATTGAGTTAAACCTACTTTTAACGCTCCAAATTTTTATTTTTTATTTATTTATTTATTCCAGGCTACAAGGCCCATATAATAAAAATACTATAATACAATACAATATAAACTTATAACAATTAAAATACTATACATACATAACAAAGTAAACTAAACACTAATTGACACGTCGTGTGTCGCGCGGTGTCCGGTAGCCGGCCTCGGAATCGCCGGAACACTACCCCTCTTGGCCAAAATTACTCTTTCATAAAGGTCACCAGATGTTGGGTCGGCACTCTCACCACATAAGAATTAAAATCTACATTGTGTCGAGACTCCAACCGTTCGCCCCTTAGGGTAAACTTGGTCTTGATACGGATGTACTCTACAATCTCTACGGTCTCTAGACACTTATCTTCATATCGACTGACTAATTGGGAGAGTAAATGTGAGGACATATGGGTGGGTGTGGATGTATGCATAAACAAACAGCCTGTCTCACTGTTAATTTGTGCGGTTTATATTCCTTCTCCAGTTCAAATACACATATTGGAACATTTTATCGCCAATGCTAATAATGCCTTAGTAAACTTTAATGCTACCCTAATATTAGGTGATTTTAATTTGAGCAACATCGAGTGGACCGGTTCACCTGGCTCACCCCTTACTACCTCGTTATGCAGAGCCGGAATTTATGAGCAAAGTTTGTTAGATTTTATTTCTTTAAATAATTTAGATCAATATAATTGCATTTACAACCATAAAAATAAAATACTCGATCTAGTCCTAACTGATGTCACAGTGAATAATTTAAATTTGTCTGACACCCCTTTAAGTAATATTGACGTATACCATCCACCCCTGGAATTTCAATTGTTGTGCAATAATCCCGATGACACTCTTCGACCTAACCAAGTACCAAAATTTAAGTTCCATAAAGCGGATTATAATAAAATTATTCAGGAATTGAGCGATATATCGTGGCAAGATGTTTTTGCGCGGTGTTGTAATGTGGACGTCATGGTAAACTCATTTTATAATATTATATATAAAACGATTGAAAAATATGTACCTAAAAGTAAGCCTAAAAATCGTAAATATCCGGGATGGTTCTGTAGGGATCTTATTCGGTTGCTAAAGGAAAAAAAAAAGTACCATACGCTTTATTCCAAATTTAAAAATCCCCTAGATAGAATTTCGTTTCGGTTACTCAAGGACAGGGTATCCAAACTAATAAATACAAATTATATACAATATATAAAGTCAATTGAGGCTTCAATAACTTCTAACCCCAAACTGTTCTGGTCATTTTTAAAGCAAAAACGTAATGGTAACAGTACATACCCTACAACGATACAGTATGGCGATATAAAGAGTAACCGAGGAACAGACATTTGCAATATATTTGCCTCATGTTTTTCGTCTGTTTACAATCCTCCTAATAATAATAGTATTACAACTGCTGACGACACGACTTGTTGCGTGCATAAGCAATGTCGGTATACGAATGTGCTGAACCGACTGACATTCTCAACAGAAATGGTCATAAAAGCTTTAAAAGGACTGGATCCAGGTAAAGGCCCAGGCCCTGACGGACTGCCATCCATATTTGCTATAAAATGTTGTGAAGTTCTGGGTGAACCGCTCTCTCTGATTTATAATAAGTCGTTAGGCACGGGTTGTTTCCCTAGGGCTTGGAAAGAATCACTGGTGGTGCCAATTTATAAGTCCGGCGACAAGTCCGCCGCAAATAACTATAGACCAGTGTCTATCCTGTCTGTGTTTGGGAAAGTTTTTGAAGCAATGGTCTATCCCTTCCTTTCGTGGCATGTGAAACAAATATTAATGCCTGAACAACATGGCTTTATGAAAGGGCGTTCGACTGGTACTAATCTTGCGTGCTTTATATCGGATATAGTCGACGCTGTAGACCGTGGATCCCCTGTGGATGTAATCTACACCGATTTTAGCAGGGCGTTTGACAGGGTAGACCACAAGATACTGGTTGGGAAATTATCTGACAGCGGCATTGGGGGTAATTTGTTACATTGGTGTGAGTCTTACCTTGTCAATCGCTCCTCAAAAGTTGTGGTTAGCGGTTATTCATCAAAGTCATTTCCGACACCATTAGGCGTGCCCCAGGGCTCTCATTTGGGCCCCCTGTTCTTTAATATATTCATAAATGACGTGGCGTCTTGTTTTCTACACTCAAATATATATTTATACGCAGACGATCTTAAAATTATTAAACGTATAGAATGTGATTATGATCCCTATAGACTCCAAGAAGATCTCGATCGCTTTTCCCAATGGTGTTTTGATAATAACATGCTACTGAATGCTAATAAATGTAGTCATGTACATTTTTCCAGGAAAAAAGGGCCTTATTATCGTTCCTATAAGATACACGACCAAATTATCGATGAAACGGACGTTATTCGAGATCTTGGTGTTTACATTGACAACAAGCTGCGCTTTAACATTCACATTGACAGGATAGTCACCAAGGGTTTCAAACTATTAGGTTTTATCTTACGTAACACCAGAGAATTCAAACGAGCATCAAGTAAAATTGCAATCTTTAACTCACTAGTCAGGTCTGGCTTGGAATATTGCAGCATTATTTGGACTCCCTTCTACGAAATTCACAAGCGCCGTTTAGAATCAGTGCAAAAAAGATTTGTTTGGCATTTGTCCTATCAATGCAATATGGTTAAAAAATTAATTCATTACGATTCTCGCTTAAGACATTTTAAACTTACGAGCCTAGAAAGCCGCCGCATAATCCTAGATAACCTTTTCTTATATAAAACTATAAATACACATATTGATTGTCCGCATTTGCTTGCGCAAGTAAAAATAAACGTGCCTTACAAATCCCCTCGTCTATCAAGGTATCGGTTGCTGTCCGCCAAAGGCTTCAAAACCAATCTGGGACATTTCTCTGCCATCAATAGAATGCAGGTTCAATATAGTCGCCTGGCAAGTACACCCGGCGTAGATATTGATATGTCTTACAACCTTTACAGAGTCAAATATATCTTGCATAAGGAACTTTCTTACAAATGAGATCGCCGCGCCCGCGATAGTTTTTTTACACATCTATAAAAAAATAAAAAAATAAAAAATTGTATGTAAATTATCGAATATTCTTTTTGTTATATGTAATAATGATTTTTCGTTCGTACAAAATTGTTGTTAATATGTTATCTAAGTGTGCTTACTCAAGCGACACTTGTATTTTCCTAGTGCCCTAATGCATGCCGTGGCAGCCTATAATTGAGGCTACACCACACAAATGTAATAAGTCATTGTATCCATTCTATGAGTTCTTGGTGTACGCTTTGTTGGTTGTCCTTAAATAAATAAATAAATAAATCTCCTCGGACTTTGAGAGTAATGCAGACGAGACACGTACAGCTGCGTCACAGGTACAGCAGGTCGCAGCAGGTGACTGGGTCCTGTCGGTGCGCTAATACTGCACACCGCACTGGTTCCGACAAGTGGGCTTTCGCTTCTTCTTCTCGACTTTGGTAAAGCCCTCCTTGTCTTGCTTGTACCCTTCTTGGTGCTTTGGTCTAAGTGCAGCGGGTTTGTTGCTGGCAGCAATATCAGCGTAAGCACGTTTAGGGGTCGACGTACTAACGCGTGGCGGGGCCTCTACCGGAGTCGAGGGAGAGGGACGGGCGGTGGCGGCGGAAAATGCATCGGCCGCAATATTCACAGTCGGTGACGTTTCTGCATTCGCCGACTCGAAACTGCTGATGTACGCATTTTGCGCCCCGCGACGTGTGATGACCTTAGAGGCATCAAGTGACCTACTTACCGGAACAGTGTTTCGTAACAACACTACTTCGGCACGCAGTTCACTTATGGTGTTAATTGACACCTCTAACTTGCACTGTACTTCGGCCAGGCTGGTCTTCAGGAAGTTGATGTCCTTCAGCAGTCTGGTAACATCGACGTGGTCGAATGTGACGGGATGCAGCTATGCAGCTCCTTCGCCACAAAACTCGGTACGTCATCCGGATCAGTCACCTTCAGCAAGGTGATTATATCTTGGATGCTCTTCTCAGTTCCATCCCTCCTGCGAGACGGCATCTGGTCGACCTTCCCAAGCGTTTGGAATAGGAGCATCTTGCCACTGCTTATCTCATCTTCCTTGAAGTTTGACTTGCAGATCTGCAAAATGCTGACCTCGTCCATGGTGTCGATGGCATGTTGTATGAATGCCAACAACTCGTTGGCTATAAGTTGCTGAGAACTCATAGCGACAGTGACGGGCAGCTACTGTTGCCGCCAAAACGCGAATTATAAATTTTCGCGTCGTGTCAACACGTCCGTATCCGAGCGCGCATCGCACTGCACTCGTTTAATGCTCGAAAGGGGGAAAGAACGCCAAACGGCACTTAGTAGGTAACTATTGGTCAAAGTCCGTACCTACCTACCTATAAATACAGCTAAGAGATTAATTTTATTATTATTATACATATTATTATAATGTCTGCTCCACATTATGGTAGCCCGAAGCTATAGATTCAATCTGCTACGATCCTGGTACAAAATGTTCAATTCATTTGTGTTACTTTTTTTTCATGGATGCTCGTTGCTTAGGTTTCGACCATTGTAACAAGACTAGTAATTCTGATAAACTTACCGCTACTCTATCTAGTTTGATGATGTCATCAGTTTTAAGCTTACTTCCTCCTGGACCTGTTACTGTCTCGATCTTGGGTTTGTCGCCAGTTGCAGCAATAATTGTCGGCCCGGCGCAAGAATCGACGTAATACTGAAAAGGAGTTTCTATAACTGTATTAAAAACATCCGTTGTAACAGTCGGACAAGATATTGATCTAAATGACCGCTATAATAACAAACACAGTGACTAGGAAGTATAGACGCCTTGACTCTGGCACGGACCAGGCTAGAAAAAGAACTAAAACTTTGTGGTAATTTCTTGTCTTTTGGGCGCTAATGATGAATGGAAATTGCATTGGTTGCTCCATAAGCCCAAGCTCCAAGTCCCTGAAATTATATTCTCTAAGTCCGATGACTGCAAGTTCAGTTTTGTCTCAGACAGTCAAGTCTAAATAATATCTGGGATGTTATTTATAAATACATAATTATCATATTATGATATTGTACTTACTGGAACTGAATGGCCATATCCAGGTGGAAGTTTCTTGGAGACGACCACTTCAGGTTTACTTTTAATTGTTTCTTCAACATATTTCAATATCTGTTTGAAAAAATATTCAAGTTACTTTTTATCATAGAGATCAATTTATGTAGAACAACTTATTAACAAAAAAATATCGACGAAAAAAGTAACAGAAAAGATATATAATAAAAAGTCTTACCGAACAAATATTTAACGAATATCATAATTATTAATTTAAAATTAAGTTTGGCATTGATTCAAAATTTGTTGTTAAGACGATAGGTTGTTTCACCACCTCCAAGTATTTAAGTCTCCGTTAAATTACTAAGCACATAATTTCCTTCAAATTTTGTTCCATTTTTAATTGTAACTGGGGGGTTACCTACTTTCTAGAGGTGGTGAACCCATCATCAAGCGAACTAGGTTCCCATTATGATGTAGGGTCTTCAGAACTACATACCGTGTGCCAAGTTTTACTACAATCAGTTCACAGGTGCAAATTCAGTAGTTAAAAATCAATCCTATTTTTTACCCTTAAGGACGGATTTTAAAAATTTAAATGGTATATCTCGAATGTATACCTCTAAGTGTGCTTTAGAGGTATACAAACACAAAAAAAAACAACATCGGTTCACAAATTGATGAAAAAACCCGCGAACGAACATACCTAAACACATAACGATAGTCGAATATAGAAGCTCCTCCAGTTTTTGTCGGTTAAAAAGGCTTTCAATTGAGTTAAATAGTAAAAGTCTTACGTCCTTAACATCATCTTTCATCATATGAAACACCATGCCTGAGGTAGCCTGGGCCACTTTATGGTATACTTGATAGTCAGCACCGCTTTCGGTGCCGCAGTTACCAGTCAGTATGAAGACCACCTGAAAATATTAGGTACCTAAAGTAGACTGCACTGAATTTTGAACTCAAAGGTCACCTACAACAGCATACTTAGCACATTATTCGGCACTAGCACAGAAAGATCTTGGCTTAGGCTATATTCTACCACGCTGGTCAAAATGTTGTATTTTGCTTTCCTTGTTACGAATTTCTAGTGAATAGGCACGTACGGTTAACGATAACTAATCAGCTATTTATGATAACAAGTATTAGACTTTAATTCATAAAAAAATTAAAGAATAACCTGGGTTTGTTTCTTCAGGGCAAGATTCTTGACTTGTTCAAACCTGTTATGGTCCTTTGCAGAAGCATCAGTAAATACGTACAAGTAGGAGGAAGGTAGACTTTCTTCAAGAGCTATCTCGATACCTTTCATGGCATATTCTGGACAATCACCACCGCCGTCAACGTGTATTGATGCTAAAGCCCTTCTAAATTCTTCTCGATCTTTGGTCACCGTCCGTAATTTGGCATCTAAAATAATTGAAATTTAAAAACTTAATGTCGTCCAGCAGTTTCGGAGCCTATTCAATTCAAACAAACAAATGAACAAACAATCAAATCTTTCCTCTTTATAATATTAGTAAAGATTATTAAAAAAGTAAGATATGGATGTAGTAAGGCTACTTCTCCACCTGCATTAAGGTTAACGTTAGTGTTAATGTCCAACCACGCGGTAATTACATTACATACGTAACTTTCGCAAAGTGTCACGTTAAAGTTTTGGCCACATCTGCGTTAAACCCATACATACTAACGTGTTAGTTAACGCGTTAAGACGCAGGTGAAGCAGTAGCATCTTTGCATAGTATAAAACAAAGTCACTCCAGATATTTGTGAGATTAGAACTTTTAAACTAAGTTTTTAGCAATACATAGAGTGATTCAAGAAGAAAGTTTTTATGTAGTTCACATGCATAAGTAGAGAAAAGCCGAGAAATACTACCCAGAACGCACCTGTTCGAAGCCGGAGCGGGATGCTAGTAATAAATAAAATTAGGTATTTATGAAAATATGAATAAATTAAACTATTCTACAAAATTAAGGTGTGTTACTCACAGGGGTCGTTGAATGTAACCAAAATGAAATTTTCAATTTGCGATGCATTTGATCGTAGCACAGTATCAAATATTGTGTTAACTTCATCTTTCACTTGTCGGATTTCATCCCACATAGAACCGGTATCATCAATAACAAATGTCAAACTACTTTTTATATGACCATCTCCATAAATTGTACAAACGTGTACAATTATGGTAAAAAATAGTAAATACAATCTAGTACGCGTCATATTGAATACTGATGCTGAAGACGGGAGTACGAATATATATACAGAGTGAAACAGAAAGATATGTACTTACGATGAATATGATACGCTGACCCAATGATATTGAGTTCAGCATTTTGTTTATTGTAATAATAGTCCGGGAATCCCACACAATTCACAATTATATGTAGATTATATCATCTGGCGCCGTCGCTGTTTTTTTTTATTCAGTCAAGATGTCAAAGTAAACTGCCTACCATAGGTATTAATAATTATGTATAGTGTTTATCCAGATATTTCCGGTATATTTCGATTCCATGTGATATAGGTAAGTATTTTTGTTGATCTGGGTAATTCAGTATTACAAGAATAAATGTACAAAAAAGGTATTTATGTTTTGTATCCATTGTTATATTATTAACCATAGTACATATAAGTTGCATATTATGGATCTTGGATGATGATGTATATTTATTAATTTATTAAACAACTACCGGCCCGTCCCGGCTTCGCACGGGTATATTTTACCGTATCGCAAAATTGTTCATTGATACTACGCCCCTATTGATCGTAGCGTGATGTTATATAGCCTTTCTCGATAAATAGGCTATCTAACACTGAAAGATTTTTTCAAATCAGACCAGTATTTCCTGAGATTAGTGAGATCACGTTCAACCGAACTTTAAAAACTCTTAAGAATTATACTATTTTTATGTAATACGAGTAAGTAGTTATCGTTTATCACTCGGTCATTGTCAAGAAACTTTTGTGATAAAAACGATTTGGTTCTTTGGAGATGAATACTATATTTGGTAGAAACCCTAGCTTAATTATAGACATTTTGTTTATTTAAATACAACGATAAATACCGTAGAGGCATAAAGATACTTAATGTAATATTATTTATAGCGAATATTAAAACCTACGACCTTCCAACCATGGTACCTAAAGTAATAACTTTGTTTGTCTATTCACAGCTAAAGATTTCGATAAAAGGAGGTCATCAAAAAATTGTACCGGAGGTACATGACAGCTGCAAAGTTGACAGTTTTTACCATGAAATCATTAAGAAACAGATCATATTGTGCCTTAATGGCGTGCATTTGACAATCCGAAACTGATACTGACAGCAGACAGCTGTCAAGTTGACATTTTTTACTATGAAACTAATAAGAAACAGATAATAGTGTGCCAAAATGACGTGATTTTTCTCAAATTAAAAGTTATTTTTCTCATCCTCCAGTCAACATAAAAAAAAAGGAACGACTTGATTTTTAATAAGCGAAATACAGGGTATTTTTCTAATGCGATGCGTGTACCTTCGGTGCATCATTTGGGCCGACTTCGATGACTTCCTTTGGACAAATGATCATTTCGTCTAATAATAAATTAGTCCTTTTGGGATGCGACTAAAACTGCGAGAAATAGCTAGTAATATATATTTAACAATGGTTATAATTATCTACAGGAACATAGACATGTGGTTACCTACACGTCTGTAAGTCACACAAATATTTCCTGTTTTGTGGTTAATTTTAATTATGAATACTTAACTATTATTACAATTAAATGTCCCTTTCTTCATTGTCATGCAGATAACGGTATTTATTACTTTTTGTTGTTTGTTTGCCAACACCTACGTATCTAGATATACCTAATGTTATTATTATAAAAAAAATGTTTATGCACACAAAACTTACTAGTTTGGCTTAATCTTCAATTTTTTATCAATTCGTTATTGTATACAACCGTCATTTTGTTGTATGATTAACTTATTCGATAGCTACACAAGTCAGTAACTATACCTATAGTATTTTTCTCAGAACTCTTAATTAAGTCTACAATAAAGTGCGTCACATTTTTTGAAACGATAAAGAAATGCGCAATTCATAACATATCTACATAATATTATTATATTATCACCACGACTGTATTCCTCGATGGGTTAAGCACAGGAGTACTGCTGTACCTCCACAGTCCGCTGATATCTTTAGGTGCATTTAGGGTGGGTTATTAAAATGAACTGGGCACAAATACAAACTATGGCCTGTTACTGGGAATTGTAATATTATAAAAACCCAATAACAGCGGTTACAGCAACTAATGAGGCAGTTGTAGTGATTTAACTTATCACTATTTCAGTTCAGCCTGCTTATGGTATGGTCAACCAGTAATCCTGCTTATAGTTAACTAAATATTATCAATTAAAATACCATACTATAACGCCCGTCAATCCTAAAGGGTTAGGCAGAGGTCTACTAGTGTACATTCACAGTTACATAGATTTTTAGATACATACAAAGCTAATAAAAGCCCTAGAGTTTTTATGTCCTTTATTTTTGAACCGATTCTCATTTTGAGTGTGTTGTTCAGCTCTATTTATGGTCAATTTGTTTATGACTGCCATATGGGTGCCATATGACTGGGAATTACCAAACAGAAAAACCCAACAAACAGCTGGACCAATCAGGAGTCATGCTGACACTTTTGGAAACTTACCGTAATTATTTTATTACCATCAATTGGATGGCTAATCTGAAAAGTCAAGTCGACACGTCGTCATTAAGCCTAGTGATGATCCTTTGGGGACGGCAGAGGTGTAGTAATCTACACCCAACAGTTCGTCGGTATGATTAGGTCCCACGTAATCCCGTCATGATCATGGTAAATGTTCCTGATCGCATGGCCATGACGCTAAGGGGAACTGATGGCAAGTGCGGTTTTTAGTCGGTATGTGTCACATACGGCCTGCCGCCTTCCCAGGTGTGGAGGATGCATGAAGATTTTCCGCATAAAAAAGGTAAGGTAATGGGGGGCCCAGGTGCGAGCCTTTTGTCATTGACTAAGTATAAAATCAAACTCCCAGTCGTCACTCGCAATTAAATGGATAATCTCAATAACCATTTGCTTGACCCGGGAATGAAAATCAGTGCCTGAAGCGTAACAGTCACACTTACGGCCACTTAGCTTTAGTGAGGCAGTTTTTTCGCGGAAGAGTGTCGGGGACGTTCCCGTGACCCCGGCCGAACGGTGATTAGGCGAACACCTGTCTGGTTTTAGTGGGTAGACGGTCCTTTTCAGGACGGAGTCCCACACACCGCGCCGCCTTCCCCAGGGCGGCGTGACGGGGCTTAAACATTTCCAGACGCAAAAAAAAGTGAGGCAGTTTTAGATAAGATAGATCCGTACATAGTTGTCTCGTGTTCAGATACATCGACGAAACAGTGTACCTATTGAAGATAACCACGATAGGCGCTAGGGAGAATGCCCTATACATAGACGACTAATATTCTTAGGTCAAATGTTATCGTGCAACATTGCACCCACTTTGTTGCATAGTTAAGGCTAAGAATTAATTTTGTTTTACTATGAAAGTATTTATGTTTTCCCCGTGTGAAGCGGATTTTGGAAAAAGGAGGTCATCATGAAGAGTGCTTCCTATTCTATAAAATCGGCCAGCTTCTGTCCCTTGGGGTTCCGTTGCTGAACAAAGGCCTCCCCCATAAACTTCCACAGCGACCGGTCGCTTACCGCCAACATCCAATGACTCCTAGTTACCTATACCAGGTCATCGGTCCATCTCATTGAAGGCCGTCCCACGCTGCACTTTTCCAAGTTAGAATACAATTCCTTATTACCACTAAGAGAGGCATTTCGTAAGAGGCGAAAGAGCTGAATTGCTCGGTGGTAGCAGGGTATCTTGAGTATTGTCTGGCTGGTGATCACCCTTGCGTCGGAGTCTGCCGTTATAACCTTTGTTTGTGTTCCGATTTTTGCACGTGAGCCAATTCCTCCTTTAGAAGGTCTAAAGCAACCGAGAAGGTTTTTAAAGGAAGGGCAACGCATCAGCAATGCCTCTCTGGTGTTGCAGATGTTCATGGATGAGGCTGACGACCTACCATTAACCTAATGGTAAGTCGGCATTTTGCTGCGCGCTATTGTCATTTTTAACGATTTGTTGCCGTGCTTGCACCGCAGGGGCTTACTTAAGTAAGCTCACCAGCGAATTATTGTCTTAAGGGTGAAATAAAAAACTTACTAAACTATATAATTACTCACACATAGCTCTATTTATTCATAATTTCCCAAAACATTTAAGCCTAGTTAACCACTGAACAAAAGCATAACATAATTATTATGGACTTTTTCAATTAAATAGTCAAAAAATATTAGTTATTAATTTTCTTTATTGCCTAACGGCAGAATATTTGGCAATGTGGTGGTACTAGCCATAGTTAAATAATAATTAATACCAACCCAGACAAACACAGCATCAGTTATCGATAAATACGAGACGGTCTACTTCCCCTTATCTAGAGACAATGCAAACGATGCCTAGTACCAACGCATTGATATTCATCAGTCCATAGCCCGCGACCAAGCTCCACGATGCTGATCAAAAGTGCCTTCACGTGTCTTTGGCTATTTAATGTCATCTCTTGTGATAAAAGTTTCACCATCGTATTAGATACCACATTTTCTATGGAAGAAGAATTGGACATCATAAAGGTGAATTTACCATCAACAATCAATGCATCAAATACGGGCATAGAAAATTACATTATAGTTCCTTTTAATGATCCGGGTAAGATTGATTATCTTTGTTTCATTATTGTGTGATTAGAAATAATATTCAACCAAAGTTTAGAATTTATATACCTACTGCCACTTCAGTAGGTATGCTATTTTTCAGCTATGTCGGTCGGCTGCTTGTCGGTAGCCTTTATTTTTCTTTTAATCTCTTAATTTTTTATACGGTCGATTAGAGTAATACCAAGCATAGCTCTCTCCATAGCTTATCTGAGTGACCTTGAAGTTTTTTTTATATAAACTATCATTATTGACGACGTCTGTGGTCTAGTGGTTCGAGTACCGGACTGCTGATCACGAGGTCGTGGGTTCGATTCCCACAGGACACAAATATTTATGTGATGAATATGAGTATTTGTGTTTGTCTGGGTGTTTCCTATGTATAATAAGTATGTATTTACAAAAAAAAAGTATATAAGTATTATATCCATTGTCTAGTACCCATAGTACAAGCTCTGCTTAGTTTGGGACTAGATGGTGCTGTGTAAAATGTCCAAAAGATATTTATTATATTTATTATTTTCGAACATTATTATGAAAGACATTATAGGAGAACGATAATAGAATAGGAGTTATACCCATATTTGACTGTATGAAATCTAATACTATAGAATTTAACACGTTGCAAAAACACGTGACATAATTATTTGGAGTGCACTGCGCAAGCTTGCGCTATACAGTTAGGAACATAATTATGCTTCTTATAGCTCATCATTGCGTCTTATTTATAACGTACAAAACGTGTGTAATATTTTTATTTAAATCTACATTCATTGTTGTACAAAATTAATCATGATAATAACCAACTACATTAAGGGGTTGTTTCACCACCTCTGGATAGCCACTAACAGCAAGATAAATTAAAAAATGAAACAAAATTTGTATGAAATTATCTGCCAAGTAATTTAACGGAAACTTATCAGGAGGTAGTGAAATAGGCAACTAGAAAGTGGCAATAAGGTGTTTCTAGATTCTGGAACGCATTTTTTTGTCTCAATAACCCATGCAGAACTTTGGCCTGGGATTCTGATGGACATTCACTACCTTATCATTAATTTATAGCAAACCTTAAGCAGCCAGAAAAAACAATCTTCCTTTTTCTTACAGATGTTGGAAGACCTATAGTAGTACAATCAGCTAGAGAACTGTTATCTTCTCTTAATTCCATCACAGCTGCTGGTGGTCGAAAGTGCCCTGAAAACTCACTCTCAGGTATAGAGAAAGGACTGCAAGTTAGCAAGCCAGAATCCTTTATTTTTGTCTTTACCGACGCCTACGCAAAAGATGCTAATAAACTGAGCTCTGTGGAGAACTTATGTAGGAGTACACACAGTCAGGTACGGTGAATTTCGTGAGTAAAAATTTTTCGACCTTATGTTCTTTGTAACAAAGTTTATGAATATGACATTTGATCATTTTATTATGATTAGTACTGTAAATAAATAACACACAAATTTAGTAGGTAGGTATGAAGCAACATGCACTGCACAGTTTTCGAATTTTTTGTTGTAGCATTTATCGATAGTTATCAATTATCTATTACAAACTCTGCTTAGTTTGCGCCTTGTAAAGTGTCCCAAATATTTTATTATGCGATTTGTGCGTGTTAAATATATTCGTGTTGCTGTTTAGTTTTTTACATGTAATAAGACTAAAGAATTTTCTTTCTCCAAATAGTATACTTAACTCCGAAAAAAACTGATGTCTTTTAGGTGCATGGTTTAGCCCCCTCTGGATAGCCGATAACCGCTGGATAAATTCAAAATTGGAACAATTATTCACCAAAAAATTCTATTGTTACTGTTGCCATATAACCTACTTTCGTTTTGAGCGACTATGGAGTTTCTTGCCGTCTCTTCTGCATACGTCCCAATTTTAGGAACCGTGCAACTAGTTAGACTATTCAAAAGTGCCTATTTATAATATAAAATATTTTGAATTTCAATAGAATTCGTATGAATATGTCAGCTAATTTAGACGGAACTTATCAGTAACCTGTGAAACAGGCCCTTAGTGGACCTAATGTATCACAATAATTCCAGGTAGTTATATTCTTGAGTGGACAATGCTTTGTCTCGGAGTCACCGACTGCTAATGTGCAAGTATATTACGATGTTGCTAAAGCGTGCTCCGGCGCAGTTCTTCGTTTCGATCCTGCCACGCTGAGACAGGTTTGCATCTGTTTTTAATTTAAATACAGTTCTCGCCAAACTTATTGTCCGGCTTGAAGTTAGCTTGTGCCAACTTCAAGCTGGACAATAAGTGTAATGAGAACTGTACAGTGGTTCTAAATCCAGTAAGAGCGACTGCTATGCCTGAGTTCGATACAAAGTGTCATTGAGTTTTTCAACGTAACATCAATGGCAATAGGCTCGTCCTATGGAACTTAAAACATATCGGCGAACTGGGGGTGTACCATTTGCACACCTCTGCTTACTAGGCAAATGAGACTGAGGTATCAAGGTCAAAAAGCTCGAAGTCTGTGGTCAAGTGGTTCGAGTACCGGACTGCTGATCACGAGGTCGATTCGATCGAGGGTTCGATTCCCACAGGACACAAATATTTATGTGATGAATGATGTATTTGTGTTTGTCTGGGTGTTTCTTATGTATTATAAGTATGTATAAGTATTAACAAAAAAAAAGTATATAAGTATTATATCCATTGTCTAGTACCCATAGTACAAATCTCTCTGCTTAGTTTGGGACTAGATGGTGCTGTGTAAAAATTGTATTAGTAGTTAGTAGTAGTAGTATTTATAGTAGGTACGCGCGGCATAACTTGGCCGGACTGAAGTTAGCCATTTGAATGCGCAATATTGAATTTATAACTTCACCAAGCTTCCTTTGCGCATTTGAATGGCTAATTTCAGTCCGGTCAAGTAGTTTAGATCAGTTGCGGCGCGTACTGTACCAGTACCTAATATCACTGATGTTACTGGCATCTACCTGCGGTATGCATTTCAAAATAATTGTTTCAGGCATTCAATTACATAAAAGAAGTAATAAATGTTCAATGGACTGAAGTCATCAGCGATACCTTTACGGATTACAAGCAGTTATCTGTAAGTATAAAATATATTATTAGATATCAGTGTTATACTTGTTGTTAATCTCAGACATTGTGGTCTGAGTTCGCATCCAAGATAGGCACAGTACCTAATCTTTTAAGAAATATTCGCGTGATGGTATATTGTTGTTATATTGGCTAACTATAAGTACAACATGTTAAGAAAACCCTATCCGACCCGTAAAGGTTTTATTAGGTATCGTCATTAGGTTACATTTATGTAATACTTTTCAGTTTACAAGTAAAAAAATATAACCGAATAAAAGTACCTAGGTAATTATTTTTTTTATAAAACAAAGAAACTTAGTTTCATAGCTACGGGGGCAATCGTCGAAATTAGTGTCACAATAAAGAAAATTGTAATATTTTGGTAATTTTTGTACAAAAATTGTGCATTTAAAACTTCATTAATAGCCTTAATTTTATGAATATTATATTTGGTAATGTGATTGGGGTACCTATATACCCCATTCAGGTTGATTTTTTTAACATAACTATCGTTTAGTTTTGTCTATATTTAAACAAAACTTCAAAGCTCCTAAAGTCCCTCCGTTAATATTAGTTTTCAGTGGATTCGTTCACCAAAACTGTTTTGCTGGTAGCTTCTGGAGAATATCCTAAGCTGGAGATATCTACGCCAGACAACTCAAGAGGTACTACCGAAAAGATATTGGACTCCAGAAATACACAGGTAAACCTCCAACTACTTGGAGCACTTAAATAATAAACTTAATATTCACCGAAACAATATCACTTGTGAGTAGAACTGGAGCCATAATTATTTTATTTGGGATACAAATAGATGCAATCGCATGAGGTAAATTGCCATTTTAGGAATAAACCGTGTGAATCAACGTTATTTTTAAAACAAATGTTACGGTCGACCCTTGTTTACTAGACTTTTGCCGTGCCTCCAGATAAAATTAATGTTCTGTTCTGTTCTGTTTTGCAGGTATTTCGTCTAACAGATCCGTCAGTTGGCCAATACACAGTGGTCGTCAGAAGTGGAGGGGAAACATCCCTTGTTTTATACAAAAGGTATGAATTACCTTTACGATTCGGATTTTCGACCAAGAAGCCCAGAAGTATTAATGAAACGAGCAGAAGGCCTTTGCCAGGTGAATACCTAATCATCACCATAATTTATCTATTCCATCATCACCATATCACCCAAAAGAGGTCCACTGCTGCTGACTTCCACAGGGACCGGATGTATGCGACCTGCATCCAACGACTTCCAGCGACTTTTACCAGGTCATCGGACCATCTCGTTCCAACGATATTTACTTTATTATTATTATTTTTATTATTATTTTAAGGTCGAACAAATTACATTCTCATGGAAGTAACGCAAAGTAAAATTAAACTGGAAACAGTTGAAATACAAATGGACAACGAACAAGATAAAAAAGTATTATCATTGGAAGAAACTAGAGGGACAAGCCTTTACTTGACAAGCACTTTTGTTGCACCGTATAAGGCTTTTCGTTTATGGGTGATTATTATCTTTACACCTAATTAAAAATTAAGTTTCAATTCCAATTTTGTTTTCATTTTTGCGCTTTACTAGGTTAAAGCTAAGACATGCTTTTACTGAAAAATCTAACATTTTAGGCAGCTTGATTGGGGGCTTTTCTTAAATGATAATCTGAGCCACGACCAGTTTTGAAAGACCTTCATACATGCATGTCGTTCCAGTACAATCATTGGTTGGAAAATAAGGAAAGCAGTAGTGTTACTAACATAAGTTGCTTTTGATTTCAGATAAAAGGACATGATACTTCAAGTTATGTAGAGATTCGAGGTGTCTCGGAAAACTTTTCGCCTCAAGGTGTATTAAGTATTTATATAAGAATTACTTTATATGAAATAACCATACGTTCATTATTCTTATAATATCCTGGGGTGATAGTGCTAGTAATAATAACGTATGTATAACAAGTTAGGTAATTTGATTTTGCTTCACGTCTACTGATTTAGAAAGACTCATTTGGATAAAATACAGAAACTACCAAAGACTGTTTAATTGATCCTTAGTAGATTTGACATTAAACTTTTGAGTTTTTGAGGTTTACCTTAGAGACTAAAGCATGGGCTTCTTCAAAAAAGGAGTTAAGAGGTTTTTGCGGGGTCGGCAACGCGTGAGTGATGCTCCGGTATTTTAAACATCCATAGGCTGTGGTAACTGCCTACCAGTTTGCTACCCTTGTGGTATTAAAAAAACTTACCAAAAAGATTTAGTTAAATAATGAATAATAAGTTTGTAATTCAATTTTTATCTAGTTGCTGCGACAGAATCAAGGTGGACTAAGCCCAAAGCTCAAATATTAGAAGCGGAATCGATTACAGTTGACTTCGGTAGTAATACAATCGCCGCGTGTAAAGTTAGCGGATACCCGTCACCTAACATAGTCTGGGAAGATGACAAATTTTCTACCTTACCTTCGGAGGTATGTCGCAAATATCTATTGATTTACTGACAAGGGCCAAGTTCTTCTGGATTGTAGTAAACAAGTCTCATTGTCCCAAGTAGTCCCGACCATCGGTAAAGGGAAGGAAAGTTCTGTTTTAGGCACAGGAGTACTAATGTAGAGCTTCATTCTGATTTCTGACACTTACGCGAATACTAGACTAGACATTGAAATAAAACTACTATTTACGGATTTTACCAGGATGATTCGTGAGGCCATTGAAATTAAAAAACATCGAAATTTCAATAGAGAAGATGGCTGGTTCTTACTAGCTGCTTGGAACCCTATTATAGATTCAATTAAATCTAAATCCATGCCTAAAACTGCAAGACCGAAGGATACGGTGAGCTCGTTCGGCGTGAATCAGATTTCCAATAATTAACAAACATGTAGGGTAGCCGTTAGTAATTAAAACGTCAAGACGCCAACTACCTTAGTCATCCGTGACCATGGAAAGGGTCGGAAACGTCTGGAATAAAATAATATCAATAAACGCGTAAAAAGTAGTTTTATTATAAAGAATACGGTGGATCCATAATTAAATAAATCAGCTTTTTATATATGCATATATAGGAAATGATGCAATAAGTCCAGTGCTTCTTTCTGTTGCAGAGTGTGTTATTAGAAATACCTTCATTGTACATCAGTTATGTTAGCTTAGAGAATGTCACCGTGAACTCTACCATTTACTGCAAAGCGAAGAACTCTGAAGGCGAAGATTCCCAGAGCTTAAATGTGTATGTTTACAGACCTTACACATTTGACGTCATTCAGACCCCTTCAGGTAACAGTTAATATAATTATAATTCCATCTTCTTTAAGATAAACTTTACAAGCCTTTACCTCCTGTGTAAGGATGGGATAGAATATAATTCTCGTTAAAATATACCACCACCATACCCATAGATAGCAAGCATTATGCTTCTAATGAAAATGTACTGGTGCTTTTTTTCCTTGCGGACACATTATTTTTATCTTTGGAGAAAACTAGGCGATATTATTTTTGGAATACACGATTTTTGGTCAGTTAATCAGAATATTGTATGTATGAAACACATTCCGGCCAAATTATCATTTCAGACCAAACAATAGAATATGGGAGTGACGGTAGACTATACTGCGAAGTGTCGGCATACCCGGAGGCGGAGATCAAATGGTACCATAATGACACTAAAGTATCCCAGTTTAATGATGTACAGGTAGAAATAGAAAACCACGCTCTTTGGATAAAAAATATGACTGTACAAAATGTCGGTGAATACAAGTGCGAGTTGACAAACGAGGCCAACAGTAAAACTTATAGCGCTTTTGTCAACATATCTGGAATAGGTAAGGCTATGGAATACTTATACTGACTTTATTTTATTGCCTAGCCTAGTTATTTGGAGTTTCATTAAACTATATATAACTATATTCTTATAGGAAATTTATAAAAAAATTATGCTAATTTGCTACTCAGTGATAAATAATAATATACCATTTTACTGGTGAAATATTTTTTTAAAATCGTGCCAGTAATTTTTGAGATGAGAGAGAGATAGAGATGAAATGAGATGAGACAAATAAAAAAAAAATTATAATACAACTGTGTAGATAATGACATGAATGTATCTAACATATATCCCACGGCGCTATTTTCGCAGAAGCACCTCAAGTGGAAGTAGAAAAGACAAACATCGTTCTAAAGCTTGGAGATTGGAGCTACCTCCAATGCAGGTAAAACACAGATATTTTCATCCATTCATTAGAGTTAATATCAAACCTTAATATTACAAAACCAAAATAAAGAGCTTAAATAGCTTATGTGCTTACCATTTTATCAATAATGTATACCAGGGCAAACCATTAGGTACATACTACAATTGCATTTAGGGTGGTCACCCATCATCTATAGACTGATTACCAGGAAAGCCTTACTTTGGAAGTAAATCAGTTCTTGTATTAACGACGTGATTAGAGAACGCTACAAATTAGTAGCAATCCAATTTTTGTACGAATAATTGGTATTTAATTTTATGTGTTTGTTCTATTTTTTTATTTATCAGAGTAATCAAAGGAAAACCAGCTCCAATTATAACTTGGACGTATAAGTCCGAGGATGGGTTTGTTTTTGGATCATTACCGGATGGTGTGGTAGCTGACGGCGACGGTAAGCTGAGTATAGCTTCAGCACAAGCGAACCACAAAGGCGTTTACAAATGTGATGCCGCTAACGTAGAAGGACATCATTCTGCTGAAATTACCGTACAATTGAAATGTGAGTCTTAAACAGAGTACCACAATGTTTTAACGAGATCGTTTCTAGATTTTGATTGTGATAAAGCAATATGATGAGGGTCCCCCCCCCCTCTCAATCGCAATAACGTTATTGAAGAACAGGCACTACTATCGCTGTCAAATTTAAAAAAACTCCTAGATAAACTCTAAAAAAAATCTTATCCATAATAATTTGCCAGATGATGAACGAGCATTTGTTTTACAGATCCACCGTCGATATCAAACAACGAAACTCATACCCTGATTGTGAAGGAAGAAGAAGAGGTGGCGTTATCGTGCCAGGTGGACGCGTCACCTGCGGCCAGCGTGCGTTGGGAGATGTCGCAGGGTGACGTGCTTATGACACTGGACGACAGACACCGGACTGACCACAAACATACTCACCGGTAACATTTTGTCCTTGTGAAAGAATACATGGATTAGAAAAAAAATGGATGACAAGACTTAACGGTAAAGTGGGTCGAAATGTATGAGTTGCAAGTCCAATGGACATCGATTTGCTGATAATGTAGTTAACATTATCAGCAAATCGAAATGGTTTGTAGGGGAGAAAAAATCTCATAGGGTAAGGTAACAAACAACGTCATAAATTGATCAAAGGACATTTATATCTCTGAATCTAGATTAGAACATTACTTTCAGCATTTTGCTAATTACCATAATTGGACTACTGGGTGTCTCCACCACGTTTGCCCAATGCAGACTTCGCAAGCCGCCGAGAAAGTCTCTTGTTGAGAAAAGCTTGCAGCTTTCCTCACGATCGATCTCTTCCCTCATAGTTTTAGGCTGGTGATAGTTCACAGACTTATGACTTGTCACAGATCAATAGGTTATAGCTGCCATCCTCTAGCTTGTCATTAGTAATTTGTTTATGATATTTCCCGTTTTCTTCAGATTCAAAGCTTTGTTGAAGGACTCGGGTAACTACCACTGCATCGCAGAGAACGATATCGGTAGAGCTGAGAAAACAATCACCGTTAATGTCTTAGGCAAGTATTTATATTATTAGCATTATATAAAAAAATACAATTACATATTTCTATAATCTTCGCCATTATCAAAACCACTTAATAATTATGTCACTTCATTGTTTATGAATTTGGTCCACTAAGTAATTCCCAAACCATTTTGGTGTATTGTTTGTTGAATACCAGAGTATTCGTCTTCTTCAAGACCATGCCAGACTGTGGTCCGGTAGAATCACCAGACAATAATCCATATATTCGCTTTCCTAAAGAAAGGCGCGCGTGGGCCAGACTACCTCCTACATTTCCAACAAAGAAAGGAAAGATTTACTAACTATTAACTCATAGTTGGAATAAAAAGTAAAACAGTCTCAAATACCTACTTATTTTGCCAGTCAGCAAACATGCACGGTAAATTACTAAATTACATGACAATAAGCATAAACTGTGGTTTTCCTTACGCTTTGCGTATTATGGCTAGCTCATTGGTCTAATGGTCGCAAGGGCGGTTGCTAAGGCCGAGTTAAAGAGAGGTATTCCGCCATATGGATTTCGAATCTAATGACTCCATTAAACTAAATACGAAAAATGTTACCAATACGTTTCTGGTTTTGCAGTGCCACCATACATAGAAGCACCTAAATTAAACACTATAGTCGCAAGGGCTGGCGAAAATCTAGTGTTGACCTGCAATGTAACGTATGGCAACCCTGTGCCGGCGACGAGATGGGAATTTTTAGCTCTTGACTCTACTCTTAGGGTTTTGTCCAGGTACCTATTTTTCTATCCAATTTATATTCTTGTCAATCATAAGAAACTTTTCGTAGATATTGTGGAAGACCATGGTTTAGAAATAAAATAATAATTTCGGGGACACAGTCGTACCTCTTTCGGCAGGTCTCTACAATATCATCTTCTGAACTATTAAAATTTGTGAATACTTCAAAATTTCAAAAGGGTACTTTCCCACCAAGGGCTCTTTTTTAGGGGAGTGTCGGACTCGTGCCGACTTAAAACTGCACTTGCCTATCCTTGCCCTATAAGTAGCCATAGGATTAATGCCATTCGCCAAAAGCATGACAGTTATGTTGTTATTCTACATGGTAAGGCCTAATGGGACTGACATGTTCTTATAGAATAAAAGTCCCATATAAAATAAAGAGAAAAAAAAGAGCATGAGAGACTGCGGTCCAATAGCTGGACCCCTTCAAGTAGGATGCAAGGCAAAGCCTTATAGACGCGAGTGTAGCAAACATGCGCGTACTGCCTCTTGGACCCATTATTGTCTGTTGGGAGGCGGACTTCCGTTAACCATCTACCCTTTTGGAGGCTAAAGGTCTGTTACAGTCTTCTATGCTGCGTCTACCACGGATCGGAAAAGTGGTGAATGCATCTCCTTCCCGTTCCCGCCTCCTTTGCTAGCACGACTTGCGGCTTGCTCGAGGCGGCGACTTCCCATGGATTTTCACTCCAGACAATCATTAATAGTTTTTTAATACCTATTTTCCAAACTTTCGTTTATTGTTGCTCGTAATGATAATGCTTATATTTTCAGGAATAATGCATCAAGTTCGTTGCGTTTAAACAATGTTAATTATGTCAACGAAGGATCATACCTGTGTATTGCTAAAAACAGTGTTGGTAGGGATAGTATCCAAATCTATGTAAAAGTACAATAAAATAGTTAATAAATATAGGTATTTCAGATTTATATAATTTTTTGACTCGTGATTGATTTATTAAAAAGATACATATTGAAATTAAACTATCGAAAAGTATGATTAAATAGTTATAATTCTTAGACTGAAAATTTTATTTAAATCAAGTTTGTTTGTTAAGTTGGTGGGGATTGAGAGGGGGGTGCTCTGTATATAATTAGAAAATGGCATGTAACTTCACAACACAATAGGTATAGTGTGCTCAATTTATAGCATAAAATAAATCGCTCTGTTATTTTCCTTATTTTTGACCTGATAATAATCAGTTAAAAGGATGATATTATCATCCTGTTTGATTTCTACCCTAAATGATGTGCAGTTAGCTCATATTTAAATAAATGGTTTATAATTAATACATTTTATTAACACATACACGTTTAGTTTCAATTTATTATTAAAAGATGATAAGGTATTAAAACGTAAAACCCACACTGGGTTTCTTACTACTTTATCTACTTTATATACCTACCGTACCCACAGTGACAATTAATTTAAAATAATATTGCTTGTATCCCTATTATTTCAACACAGTGATAAGCAGTGCTATAATTAAATAAATAATAAATGCGTCATAATATATCTCAGCTGTAATTTTGTATGATTACATGCCCCTTATCTTTACATATTATTAAAGTTGATGATTGTGATTTGTGATTTTCAACAATTGAACAAAATCAATTATATCCCTTTCTCCCTCTCTGTCTCCTTTTATTACTATCCCTTTCTAAAAGAGCAGATAAATTAAATAAAATTTACTCTTTAGAAAATAAAACCTACTTCAAGCATTTTGTGGCGTATCTTCAAAACCAATAGACTCAAATTTGACTGGTCGTTTGGTGTAAGGTCACGTCGTTACTACCGTTGCGCTGCGTGTCGTGGGTCCGATTCACATCCGAGGCATTTTTATGTTCCACGAATATTACTATGGTATTAGTCGACCATAAAATTTATTTACCACCCTTAGAGTGTGTCGTTTGCACATTACAAAACAACAGGGCCTATTTTTGCTTACAAGACCAACTGACGGATTGATAATGAGCCTTAGTAAATTTAATTTGGACGGAAGTTTTTGTCAAAAGTTTTAAAGAAATTTTATGGTCGACTATACTTACGTACAACAGACGCAAAGTAACGTATGTGAAGTCCCCTGCGACACATGGCTTTGGAGCAGTCCAAGAAACAGAATTATTAGAACGTATTTAATTTCTACCAGATAAAAAGGCGAAGATACTCATGGAACAGTTACATACAGTCGTATTGAGACCTCATTTTTAACCGACTTTAAAAGTATTTGTTACACTTAGAAGGTTTTGGTATTTTACCAACTTAAAAAAAAGCACAAAAAAAAATTATAAAAAAAGAACCGGTGCCAATCAAATTTAACTTAAATAATTATGATCATCTTTGATTGTTTGTTTGGCACTGACTCTAAATTACATGGCTAAAAATCATAATACCAATATTTTTTTGCTATTTAGTTCCTGGGTGTTATTTTTTAAATAATTGGTGAGAATAATTATTATCATCATCGATATTTGTGTTTTACATTTGACCCCTGTCTGCCTTAACCCTTCACAAAATATAGGTGTGATAGTATGTATGACAAACTCGTAAATATTTTACGGATCGGTCAGTCAACGTTTGATTGTGACGGCAACGTTGACGTCCGTTGAGCTTTGACTTGACTTCGACGTAAAGTTAGCATTACATCATCTATAATTACATACTATAGGTACGTATTTTCCTTTCACAGAGTTCATTGCGATCACTCACTGCATCGTGACAAATATTCATGGAAATTTAACTGTCATTATACTTTTCAGCCTGAATTTAGGCAACTGACGTAGATATTACAATTGTAAGAAAGAAGTTTGTAGTAATTAATTTATAGCCAGTATCCCGGCTTCGCAAGTAGTGACGTGTTTTTCTATAATCGTCATATTTCAGTCAATTTATACAAATTAATGTCTATTGGTGAAAATCTACAGTTGCACTGCACAGTTGCAGACAGCGTCGTTTGAAAACGTAAATTTAGAAGGCATTCTTTTTATAAGTAACGTAGGCTCCTATGACGTCATGATTGTAACAAAATGGCCGGTCAACTATGTGACGAGCAAGTGTTTGTGTTCGTCTTGGTGTTTCTTATTAGTACCTATGTGTTTCTACACATGGAAGAAAACAGTGTATAATTAAAATTATATAGTATAGGTATATAAGTATTATAACCACAGTCTAGTAGGTAAGTACACATACTACGAGCTCTGCTTAGTTTATTAGTAGGTATACATTGAATCGCGTATTGTCTCTTGGTATAGGTAGGTACATATTTTTTTTTATATTATATACTTATTAATGCGTCAATCCATAACAATCAAAGGAAAATATATTTTAAATTGAGGAAACCAAAATAGATTTCAGTCAGAGAAACAACCACACCGACCTACTATAAAATTGTCTGTCGGAGTTAATTTTCCGTATTACTTAATTGTGTTTCGTTAGGGATTGTTATAATTTCATAATATTCGTGCAACAAAAAATATCTACAATGTGGGGGCGGACATATCCGCACGTAATATTGTTAATATTCGCGAATATATTCAAGGCGTCATGTGAGGGTACCAGCAGCTTAACCTTCGTCATTGACGACACAGGGTCCATGCAAGATGATATAGATCTAGTAAAGAGTAGCGCCAATAGGATCATGGATATAGTTTTCAATGAAAAAGCCAGTCTTATCAACAACATGGTACTCGTCACAGTTAACGATCCAGGTGAGTTTCCACTTAATTGCAACTATACATTTGGTTACATAATTAAAAAGTAACTTTTTGCAAAGTAGGGGTCTGATTTTTTTTCGATATATTTTTTTTTCCGCGTGACTACAAATTAAATTATTTTCTTTACTATCTACTACTAACCGAAACCTTGTAAACAAACCATTTTTTTAAATTCGGGTGCCAAATTTACACAGCCTATTATCATAACTTCTCATACGTTTTCAGACTCTCAGGTGAGGGTGGTAACCAAAGATCGCCATACATTTAAACGAGCCTTACAGTCTGTGTATGCACACAATATGGATCCAATGCTCCTTGATTGTATGGAGCCGTCCATGCAAGGATTACTCCTGGCATTAGATAGAAGTCTCCCTGGATCTTATATCTACGTATTCACGGACGCCTCAGCAAAGGACTACTACAAGTCTGCGCTTGTCAAGGAAATGTGTCAAAGGAAGCAGAGTCAGGTAAGATTCAGAAATGATAAATGTACGGTCGCGGTCATAAGTCCATTACCATTTTTACAAATCTACCGCATGAAACAAGTTTCACTTACGATCTTTTCTATAACAAACATTTTGCATACATAGATGATCTCGTATATCGTCATCATCATCGTATCAGCCTACAGAGGTCCACTACTGAACAAAGGCCTCCCCCATACACTTCCACAAGGATCGGTTATTTACCACCTGCATCCAACGACTTCCAGCTACCTTTATCAGGTCATCCGTCCATCTCGTTGGAGGCCGTCCTACGCTGCGCTTTCCGGTGCGTGGTCTCCACTCGAGAATCTTTCTGCTCCGTGCTCTAATTATCTAGTCGAAAAGAGAGCGATGTAATGATCTTCTGTACTGTGATGTCGCGAGGCGTATATTTTTATGCAGTAACGTGGAGGCAAATACGATACTTGACGTGATAATGGACTTATGACCTCTTCATGTACAATTAGGTAGTAAAGCTTGAAAAGTTTATGGTTTTCACGTTAAATACTAGGTATTACTTTTATAATTATAATACCAAATTATTCAATTTTGTAGATTGATCTTGAAATCGGTAATAAAAGTTCTCAAAGTTACAGTAGTGTGTAGTACCTACTGCTTAACTAGGAGATTGATTTGTATGTTACAATCTACGAATAGAAAAATATAACGGAAATTACATTTATGTTATTTTTTTAGTACCTTCAGGAGTTGTAATGATAATTCGTGTAACACTAAAGGGTATTTCACTGGTGTTAGTATTAAACATCACTCAAATACCCTTTAGTGTGGGGTGTCGTTGAAATATAACAGGCGAATAACAAAAGAAATTCTTATCTGTCCCGCAGATTGTATTCGTACTCACCGGCAAATGTTATGCACACAGTGAGGTAGCGTTCCGTGTTTTCTACGACATAGCGGACGCATGCTCTGGCCTCGCGTTCTTCGTTGATAGAGGAGGTGCCAATCAGGTAAATGATTTCTATACTAACGGCTGTCGAAAGTCCACAGCTGGACGTAGGCCTCGTTTAATGAACGCCGCAGAGCTTGATCATCAGCTCTTATCATCCAGTTGCTGCCAGCTACCTTCTGCAGGTCGTCACTCCAACTGGCTGGCGGCCAATTAATTTATTTAATACTAACTATCAGAAAACCGTCCCTGTACTTTGACGTCAGTTTAAACTTACGCCCCGTTATTACAAAAATATCCCCGGTTTTAAAATAGCCCATCCCTTTTTGTCATACTACGTTAGAAAGTGATGGATATAGTTTTAGTCTGGGTTTAACTTAGACCATCTTTTGTAATAAGTTTCAGCGGACGAGGAACGGGTTTGACGGCATGTATGTATTGTGTAGTTGTTCGAATATCAAACTATTGATCACGGTTTGCAATTTCACTGGACACTGACACACACATAATAATATATAAGAAACACCCAGACAATCACAAAAACTTATGTTCTTCACATAAATGTGACATTATTGCATGCAATAAAGATTGAACGAAGTCGAACCGATGAATGAACTCGTGATCAGAATTCCGATTCTCGAACCACTACACCACAAAATGTTGTCAAGTATAATTATAATGTATAAAGGTATAGATTTAGGAAATCACCTAAAACGTTGTAAGTATAGAGTTACATAGTTATAAATCAATTTATATTTTAGGTAATCCGTACAATAGAAGAAACCATAAAAGGCAACAAGACTGTGTTGACCACGAAGACAGTACCAGCAGGAAGTTATGTGGATATTCCAGTAAGTATTATAACTGCACTATTAATCAACTGATTCTAAACGCAATTTTTCAATCCCTGCGCTAGGGATCAATCCTTGTGGCGCGGGGATTTCTAAACGTATAATTAGTGGATATAAAGTACACCCTGACTGGAAACAAATATCTGTAGAGCACACAAATATAGGCATTTATTTCGGGTATAAATCCTATGACACTCACTCGGCGCAACGGTTGTAGTGAGGTGACCAACTTAACCGCAACACCAAACGTGCAATCACTTTCAATGTAATTTGTTTGTTTTAGTTCGTAATAGACGACCAAACTGATTACGCTATAGTCTCTGTATCTGGGACTTCCGTCTCGTTATCCATAAGAGGACCCCGTGCACGACAAGAGCAGATTATGTGGCATGCAAATGGAAAAGTAAGTACTAATCAAATTAATAATTTTCAGTATAACCTGACTTCTCTTATCACGGAAAACCTTTACAATGCGAAGGCAGCTTATTTTTCAAATGTATTGCTGGATAATTTACGTAAACTTCATAAACAAGACAGCTTTTATCATATTTTTTAAAATAAACTAGAAACTATTGAATGATATTGAGCTCTGCAAGAGCGTTTAGTTTTATAAGTACGATTTTACGGTAGTAACATTTGCGGATTTTATCACTCTAGGGTGGTACCAATGCATTGCACATTTTTCTACCCCTAAACTACCATGTGCTAACATTATTATGTCCCGGTTTGAAAGGCAGTCCAGTGAAATAACTGGGCATTAAGGGACCTATCATCTCTCAAGATTACAAGGCGCTAGTACTACTACTGTTGCTAGTGTAGGCTGCGATTGCTTAACTACCATCAAGACACTTGTATGCTTGTTTGTCATTTTATGACAACAACAAAAATGGTTACATAGTAAATGTACCAGTATAATATTTTTACAGGTCATAAAGTTAAGTGATGTGACTCCCGGACGGTACGTAGCTACGGTCATGGGGCATACATCCACATCCGTCGTCATTGTGGGCAGGACTGACTTCCACTTCACTCATGGCTTCTCCGCGTTAGTGCCGAAGACGTTGGGCGATACAACACCGCAACCGATTGCTGGTGAGTTACAAAGAAGTCGACTGAATACCCGCCTAATCTACTTAATAATTAATCAGCACAGAGTTTTTGGCCTTTCGACTTTCACTAAGATTGTCATAATGTGTTCGTATGACAACCGGGACCGACAGCTTTACGTGCTCTTCGTGGCACAGAGCGGTCCTGATGTATTAATAATGGTCACCCATCTACAGAATTATCGTGGCAAGCGTAGTTTGAACGGTAGTTGGATCGGTTGATCAGCGTAGTTATAACTCAGCCACGGCATGTCTCGTCTAGCGACTGTAATGTTTAAAAAAAATTTATTTCTATCTTGCTCTGACAAAAAATGTGACAGGTAACAGAATATTTTTTTTTTCAGAAACCGACGTATACCTCTCGATATCTGTCACCGATCCTAAGCACTTAGTGAATATAGAGTCAGCACAGATTTTAGATGAAAAAGAAAAACCTGTTGGCAAACTGCTGCATTTGACACAGAAGTCCAAAGATTTTTACATTACCGAGGCGTTTGTGGCGCCATCGCAGAGATTCAAAATTTCCGTAAGTTAATAAAATATTTATTTTGTATGTACCTTTTACCTTTAGATGACTAGAATATTGAGTTGAGATTGCTCATTGGTGTATGTAAAGCTTTAATTAAAACGATTCGTTTTCTAAAAAAACAGTAAGTGTCAAACGCTTAGAATGTGACTTATGCTGTTTAGCAATGTTGTTATTTAATCAATTAATTCGTTGTTTCAGGTGCAAGGGACAGTAATCACTTCGGGCAAATCTATATCAAGGATTAATAAAATACCTATTACACCACAAGTTCCGCCAAAACGTAAGTCACACAATTCCATCATCCAAGTTTTGTAGTAATCCTATGTTTATGTTTGTCTATGAGAGATGGAAAGTATGAGAGCAATATTAAAAAGAGAGTGAGTGCTGGTAACCAAGTGAATAGTGCACTACACACTTTTTTTTAATCGCTGGAATAGGTCACGGCATGACTGGTTAACGGAAGGAATATTAAGATGTTTTTGGCTTCTAGAGGTAATTAATAAACGGATATTGACGTAACGATTATAAGTAGCGAACACAATTTGAATATAATAAATAAAATAAATAAATATCTTGGGACATTTTTTACACAGCACCATCTAGTCCCAAACTAAGCAAAGTTTTTACTATGGGTACTAGACAATGGACATAATACTTATATACTTTTTTTTTTTTTGTAAATACATACTTATAATATATAAGAAACACCCAGACAAACACAAACACCTAAAGTTCATCACATAAATGTTTGTGTCTTGTGGGAATCGAACCCACGACCTCGTGATCAGCAGTCCGGTCCTCGAACCACTAGACCACAGACGTCGTCTGAAAGAGTTGAATAGAGAGATAGCGTTGAAAGTGGCTGGAAGCAGCGAACGTACCAACATCAAATTGCGGAAGATCTTAAAAAAGGCCAAGTTAGGGGAACTTTAAGCATTCAATCGTGTATAAAGAGGGTAATGAATAGTGATACGAGCGAAAGTAAGCCAGACCCTTATCAAGTGGAAATCTATAGTCCCTGCTTCACCCAGTGGTAGACAGGCCTGAAAATATATATGTAATTTTAAGAAACACCTTGAAAAAGTACTGGCAGGCATTAATTTATATTGCGTTTGTAACTTCAGTCTCGGACGGAAACCCGGTACTACTTTCCCGATTACTGTTGAAGCTACTGTCCAATATTTTTCTCATACATTGTGTAACTAAATGCTCCATATAACTGATACTATCTATTTATTGGTTAGAACCTGACAAGATGAAGCCGACTGCTAACATAGAAGAAGGGAAGTTGATTGAAGTGGAATACAACAGCTCGGTGACGTTAACTTGCAAAGTGTCTGGTTACCCCAGGCCCCAGATCACATGGGTTAACAACAAAGGAGCCACAATGCTGTCTTCGGTAATTCAGACTTTATTTTGAATATTAAAGTAAATGGTTCTAATGATTTATTAGGAATTCGTAAGAGAGGGCTAGCCGGTTCTCTTTTTTCGGAAAATTCTTTTTAATTAACAATTTTGATTTTTTTTTTATTGCTCACAGTTATACATTTTATGTTAGCTATACTTATTAAAAAAATATCTAGCTAGACGTTTTACATCTGTTCTAAGCAGAGTTTCGTTATACTCAAGTCACCAAACAAGGGTTTGATTAGAGCCACATTATAATTCCGCACCCATCCGCCATTCCACTTTCGTTTCTTTTTAACCACTTTTCTGTTTACCTCTCGGCGCTGCTGGAATTTGTTGTGCATAGTATCTTCTCGCAAAGAGATATTGGGGCTCTCTGGGCATCTTTACTTTTGAGTATGGTGATATGGACGATGTGAGCATTCGATTCTAACGAAGGTATTGATGGTGATGTTCTCCTTGAAATATTGAGGGGTTCGTAACTATGCTGACCAATCAATCTCCAAGGTTAAAATCGATTTCCAGAGTTACTACCATGCGTTAAGAAGAACCTGTTTTGCATGCCATGCCTTTCATCTTGTGTAAAACTAACACTTTATTTACTTTCAGAACGCAATACTTCAAGAACCATACGAATACATAAGTTACATGAACTTACCGAATGCATTGGAAGATAGCAAATGTATCTGTTATGCCGTCAACGAAAAAGGAAAGGATTCAAAAACTATCCATGTCAGTGTTAAAGCCGCTCCTTCAGGTAATTGCTTGTAACATTTTCTTATTATCTGTTCTCAATATTAATAACAGAATACCTATAAAGCCTAAGACTTTATTTTAGATAAAACATTATTTAAGTTCAGTTAGTAATTCAGTATTCTTAAATACATTACGTACTACGTGGTTTAATAAAATTTTGTAACCTTTATGAAAAACACAAAGTACCTATGCTAGAATGATCGGCATTCGGCGGACTAACCGACAATTTGAGGAGAGATTAGTCGGATAGTCGGCAAACACCATAGTAGGTAGGCCCATCTCTAATATTAAATACGTTAACATAATGTTTTCATAGTGTACACCGCAGGAAATAATTTTATTAAAAATTTTCATATTAGGTATAATCTTTAATTTGTTTAATACATTGATATTTTCTGTATTGTAATCAGGAGTAACGAAGGTTTTCTACGGATCAGAGGGTACAATAACCTGCAACATTAGATCATCACTACCGATGCAAATTCTCTGGTACTACGCCAATCAGATCACTGGCGTCAAACTACAAATAACTACATCGAACAAGTACCAGATATCTTCAGATGGCACTCAATTAAAGATCACAAAGATGGATATGGATTTAGTTGGCAGATATACTTGCAAAGCTTCTTTAATCCACAGCAAGGATATCCAGAAAACTTACAACACAATAGTTGAAATAGATGGACTGAGTAAGTACTATATACGGCATTTGTCACATCTTTGGAACTGCTCTGAATCCTCTAGTTATGATCAAATTATCCTAATAAACATCGTGTACAAACAACCTGAAATCTGTCTCACTTTAATAAAAAATATTATACACTTTCAGAGGCTCCTAAAGTAACAGGAGTGCCTTCTATGACGGTGAGAACTGGTACACCTGTTAATATTGAGTGCACGTAAGTATTAATTCTATATTTCTAGTAATAATTAAAATTGAGAGGATCTAGTTATAGCGAATATTTAAAATATAAAATTATTTTAATCTGCTATATTTAGAAATACTAGAAAATGTATTAAGATCCGCTTATTTACTTACTCAACTTTCTTCTATAATTACAGGGTTGTAAAAGGTGAACCAAAACCAAAGATAACATGGCTCTTCATGGACAAATCGGTTTCTACGTTTGCACCTATAGCTGGACTTGACAATATGTTGCGTATTTCAAGGGTGGATAGGAAAGATGCGGGAAGCTACAAGTGTGTGGCAGAGAACGTTGCCGGACGCGATGAACACATCACTGCACTTACTGTTGAATGTAAGGATATTAAGTCTGAAATTAGCCTTCAACATTAACTAAAGAAGCTTAAAGATTAGATAAGATAAAAGGAGAATATTAAAGAAGCATGCAGTGCGTGTTAATTACGTATCAATAGTAAAATATGATTCTTGATCTCAAAGAAGTATGAAATAAACTGTGTATAGTAAACCTTGACACTCGTTGTTTGTGTGAAATGTAAATCTTGCAGATAACATTAAATCTAATATTACTTCCACAGTTCCGCCACAAATAACTTCCGATTCAACAATATTTTATGAGGGACTCGAAGAAGATCTTGCTTTAAGGATTCCTTGTGATGTCATCGGAATTCCTCAACCAGTTGTTTCGTGGAAATTGCGAGGCGATGTTATTACACCTAGTAAGTTAATAGATGACCAAGGGAGATGTATATACGATAGTGACAATAAGGCCCGGCATGGAGGGGCCATGACTTATAGGGGGACCTATTACTGAACCACACCCTGTCATGGTAATGGCGAATGTCATGATTCCCATCCGTGTGTTTAGTAGTCTTAGTCGATACGAGTCTGACATACGATAAAACGGCTTAGTTTAAGGGTAGCCTTAAGTCTACACTCTACAGTAGGAAATTGGAGTTTGTAAATCGTCAGCATACATCTATCATCATAATTTATCTAAAATAGGTAAAGATTTAATTATGATCAGTGACTACTACTATGAGTGACTGCTAAAAATTTTCTGATTTAAACAGCTCTAAAACTAATACGCATCAAACGTAATGAATAATTCAGCTATGATGCCGTAGAGGGAGATAAATTTTATGACCAAGAGTGCTATCAACTTAATAAACTCAACTTGTCTTGCCGTTTTCAGACGCAAAATATGCTATAGAAGATGGAGCACTAATCATAAATGACCCGAAACAAAATGATTCTGCATCATACATATGTACAGCTACAAACTATTTAGGTTCAATATCAGCTGAATTTAAAGCAAAGATTGAAGGTGAGTCATCATCTTTGTGATGAGAAAATTGTTTATTAACTGATGATAAATTTTAGTTGCCCTAAATAATTAAAACTTTATATTGTAGAGAGTCTTGGCAGTTACGGCATAGAAGACCACATCTACTTATTGACGGGGGAAACTAAGAAATTGAACTGTGAAAAATTCAGTTCTAAATCTCACTCGATCAGATGGTTCATTGTGAGTATTGATTTTCAATCATTATTATTCTTTCAGTTAGTTTATTAATAATGTAATATATAATATCCATTTTTACTTAATGCACGGGTAAATACGTTGTTCGTCTATCATCACCATCATTTAGATGATGGTATTCAATGTCTTTAATGCATAAAGGCGCAGGTTATTGATTGACTCGTGGCTAAGTTATGCTGCTGTTGCCGCAGGCGATCGCCGACGAGCCGTCATGACAACCGGGACCGACGCGTTGGTCCCGGTTGTCATCCCCTTCACGGAACGTCAATGTCAATGTGATGTCTTCGCGAAGAAATGGAAGACCATCTCGTGCTAGTACGACTGCAATATAAGCATAATTATTAATGTTATGTCCAGCATAACATCATCTTGTTGACCTTTATTCGTCTTGATCAACCGGGACCGACGCGTTGGTCCCGGTTGTCATACGAACATCTATGACAATCGTTAGCGGTATTTAGAAGACTAAGAAGCCCGACAACCAGTCTAAAACGGGTTAACAAGTCTAAAAGTGGAGTGCGGAGGTTCGATGGCAATAACTTCGAGTAAAATATTGATAGTCAGTCTCATTTATAGTTGGACTGGTAGCCGACCATAACACTCGTATAGGAAATGGCTGGAAGACGATAACAACCTGTTAGATGATACACCTTGATTATTATTTATTTTCAAATTTACAGAACGGGGAGTATAATAAAACTGGCGACTATTATGAATTGGTAAATGCTACGGCGGTAATGGATGGCAACTACACATGCCGTGCAAGTGACAAGCATGGGAATACACACACATACACTTACGTGGTGGATGTCGGCTACCCACCTAACAACCCTTATGCCTCAAGTGAAATAAACGAGTGGCGCGGTGATGTAACCGATATCTTATCGCAATGCGATGCTGATGCAAAACCACCAGCTAATGTGAGTTCAGAATACAAAACCTCTTAAAAAAAGCATTTATTAGATCAAGAAGCACATAGGTACTAAATGTTATAATAAAAGCATTGATTAACTTATAAAATAAAAAAAATATAATAAATTATATAAAGATAAAAAAAACTATAATATCAAATACAAAATAGAATCTGACACTTGACAGATAAGACTTTAAAATAAGATCCTAAGTAATCTTTCCAATCTACTATTATTATTACTACTATGTATTTATTTATGTGCAGTACATAGGCTTACTAAAAGAAATAATAATAATAATTAGTTCGTTTAATTAGTACTAAGAATATATTTTTTGTCATTGCAGTAACAATATGGTTGACACCCCCATTTTAACTAACTCATGTCATTGGTAAACACTATTGTTTTCAGGTTGAATGGACGTTCAATGACCAGGTGTTATCCGATCGAGATATAAGAGAAATAGGAATTTCTTACAAATGGGGTCATTACTCCTGCAAAATGAGTAACGTACATGGGTCGGTACAGAAGAAATTTGACGTCAAGTCTTCAGGCAAGTCTTAGGCTAATATTCAGAGACGAGGCTAAGCATGAACTTATGCTTCCGTATGTCATCAATTTTCATACAAATTTTACTTATGGAAACATTACTTTACTCTTCGCTGAATATTAGCCTTAGTTTCAGAGCTTATGTATATATTATAGTATGTATTCCTAAGGGTACAAGATCTACCGTTATCTTAATTTATATGTCATAGAATACATTTATATGCATATTTACTAATAATACGATAGTAACTCTGTCTGGCTTTTCGTCTGACTATTACTTTTTCACGCCGAAAACGCTGAATCGATAGAAATATATAGAATACATCCTGAGGAAGAATATAGGCTAGGTACCTTTTGTCTTATTAAGTGCGTTGGGATGCCAGTAAAACAGCAGGCAACAGCAGCTAGTCAGAAATAAATTGAAACTATTTAAGCGAGAATATAAATTATAAAAATATTATGTTATCGCGACATTAAATTTATGATTAATCAAAACCTTTTTTTACAGCATGTTTGATAAATAAGAACTTGAAAGATGTCCAATATATGCCGCTCCTACTTACTGAAGATGGAACTTGGCCCAAATTGGAAACTACAAAATATTATTCGGTTGTAAACCCAGAAGAACAAATTAAATTTTCTTGCCCGAGTCATAACGGAGCTCCAAACGTATTCAAAAATTTTCCAAAACAAACTGAATTAAAGGCATTCTGCAATAAAGAAGATACGTTCCTTGTGGACAGTAAATTGTACAAACTTAGTGATCTTCAATGCAGTGTCAGCATTGTACCGTCTATTATCAGGAAGAAAGAAAAATGCCTTACTGAAAAGTCTGAATTAATTAGGGTGGGGTACAATATAGGTCGATTCTTAGAAACTTACGAAGTCTGCTATGACCATGCTACAAATATGCCTTTGTACTCACGCGTCTTGATGACTGTATCGGACGGAAGCCTAAACCCTGCTCACAGCTGGTATAAATATTCTGGAATCGGCGACAGTAAAGTTTATAAAGAATTCACATGCAGAGACTCGTTATCGAAATGCTGCTATAGTAAATCCCAGCTTGTGAATGCTCGTGATTTCAGTTATGACTCAGAAAAATACAGCACATTCATCGATCCCCTAAACGTGGTCCCGGTGTGGCGTCCTTGCAGGAATACTAGAAACGTAAATACCATTATCATTTTATTTACTTAACAGAAGAAAATTCCTAAATAACATAGGAAATTCTTTGTATGTGGCAGTGTAGAAATAAATTAAACAAAATTATTACATAACACAGTTTATATTCTATGTTTTCGTATAGATTAGTTGTTGTATTAGTTGTTTAGTTTAATAATTTTAAGTAATTCAAAATACATCTCTTCTGGTGTACTTAGTCTTTTGGAAAAATATTCATGTATTTTGTTTTAGACTCGATCCCGGATTTTATATCCCGGGTTTCTTCATACCACATTAAGAATAGCGGTCGAAATCATCTCGCCAACGTCTCCTTGGTCAACTTCGTTCACGAACAGCGTCCACTCAATCATATATAATTTGTTTTATTTCAGTCTTCTTGGGAGGATATACAGGAGTTAGTGAGAATGCGGCTTAAAATTTATGACGAATTCATTGTATGGTCTGGTACGCACAGGAATCACGGAGAAGTAATACCGCGATATTTATGGAAGGTACTTAATTTTTTTATAATAATATTTCAACATAGTGCACTTTAATTATGCGTACGGCTGAAATGTGGAATACGCTTCCTGAGTGTCTTTCCGATAGATTATAATCTTTGTAGTATAGTTAATTACTATGTCATGTTGACCACCGAACAAAAAAAAAACAATATTTATATTAAGCACGCGATTTTTGTACCCCTGCAGTCTATATTTTAAGTACTTGTTAACCTTACCTTACTTAAAAATTGTAGGTGCTGCGGTTAGACGAAGATGAAGCGGTAGCTGTAGTTTACGTAAACGATCCGTCACCCACGGAAAAGGATATTAAATGCGAAAACATTTGCACAGAAGAATACTGGTTTGCACCAAAAGACGAGTACACTTATTGTTGCAGTTTGCCGGACTTCCTTAAGGCGTTCGATTTGAGTAGCACTGACGTTGGAGGCAAGTTTATATTTTTTTTAAATTATATTTACTGTACATTATACAAAATACTACGTACCTACTTGTTATATAAAACAAAATAAAAACCTACGAGAAAATAGTCAATTAGGTTAACCAACATTTTAAGAATGTCTGGATGACCTTTACTTCTACAGGGCAATATTCTGGGCCCTTTCTCATTCCAAAAATTTCTAAGTATTTTTAGTAATTTGCTATAAACGTCATCGTCATCGTCGTCTTTCATCACGTAACTAGCGGAATAAAACACTCCAGTCTTTGTTCTGCATTTGGCTGCACAGGAGAAATAGCTTACACTTACATAGTATCAATTTGATATTCTTATATAAGTTGGTTGTAAGTAGTAATAACAATGTCTGCTTATGATAATATAAGTTTTTATTTGCAGAATCAATGGATAGAGCACTTAATAAAATAGAAGACGCCTAATATTTTCCAGATATTCTTCAACTCATTCTATACTTACTACTGAAATTAGAGGAATCTGATGTACCTGCTGCTTTATGTTTTAGATATACTTTGGCTTATAATATTTTATTTCTGATACGATTTGTCTAAGAAGAATACTTATCCACGAAATTATCAAACTTTAAATAAATCTTAGAAATTATGGCTGTTTCATATTATTACTTTCCATTCCCTTTTTGCCTTGTGCCTTAGATTCGCACCCAAGCAGCCTGCTATTTCATTTATTTATTCTTTGTTGTACACCAGAAATGCAAATAAACAGTGACCTTAACCATGAAAATGTACAATGGGTGTCTTTATCAATAAGAGCGAAATCTTCCAGGCAACCAGAGCGACGCGAACCATATGAGAACTGGACAAAAAAACGGGCATATAAATTTATCGTATCGGTAACTGATAAAACATTTACACAACGTACAAAAAGTAAGCAAATTAATTAGCCCATCTGATCTTTTGTGTAATCTTTGTTCCCCGAGACTTACAATTTAGGTGTCTCCTAGACGAGAGTGAACCGGTTTCTTCTAGGCAAGCGCGCTCCATCGTACGTAGACCACATCGTTGCATAACATCCAGCGAGTTGTGGTCAAGCGCATAAAAAATCTAGGCGTCAAAGTACTCATCAACATCGCTGTCATCGGGTAACATTCCTAGAAGACTGGAACATTGGTACTAAGAAAGAACATTCTTTAATAGAAGTGACAGAAGACGTGTGTCATATTTTATTAAAATTCGTCACCTAATAGAGTTAAAAAGAGGTAGAAATTTATTATTTGGGGGCGATTTGCTTCGAAGTTGATATTAATACTCCTTAGTGCTTTTGAATTAAATTACATTTTATTTTGAATTTTTGACACGTCATGTTTGAGAACTTATTCCGATTGTTTCGAGTGAATCACCAGACAAGGGCTCTAGGCTCGCTTCCTTATAAAAAAGTTGTGCGTGGGACAAAACCACTCCTACATTTCCAATACAGAAAGTAAAGATTTATTATCTTCTTATTTATAGTTTGCAGGCGTACTGTCCTATGACGTCATAACACGGTAGAGTGCGTTCTATTTTTTTTTGTAGTATAAAATTACTATTGTTTGCACACGCCAGTTTAACTATACTATATTAGAAGAAGATGATAGTAATAAAACGCAAACCCAAACTGGGTTTCTTACTACTTTATATTATACATACCGTACTCAAAGTGACAATAAATTTAAATAAAATAATATTGCTTGTATCCTTATGAATTCAACACAATGATAAGTAGTGTTATAATTAAATAAACAATAAACACGTCATTATGAATTTCTGCTTTAAGTACCTATGTAAGAAATACTCCTTATCTTCATACATTTAAGGTGATGTTTGTGATTTCCAACTATCCATAAGCTATCCATAAAATCAATTTATTTATTTTTTTCGTTTCTTTCGTCTCTTTTACTATCATTTTCCGAAAGAGCGAATAAATCAGATCAACAACGACTTCAAGCATTTTGTGAGGTACCTTCAAATCTAATGTTGATCAACACGTTAACTTAAAGAATAATAAATTATCTATATACTATTAGGGATAAATGTAATAACAATAATCTTTTGTTTCCTAAGGGGAAATTTTCCACAACGCACGCTATCCAAAATTACATAAATACATACATAATTCTATATACTTATTAATACATAAAGCAAAAACTTTGTACCCCTTTTTACGAAAATTGCATGGATGAAGGAGTATGAAATTTGGCACACTTATCCTTACTAATATTATAAATGCAAAGGTAACTCTGTCTGTCTGTCATGCTTTCACGAACTACTGAACCAATTTAAATAAGAAAAAAAAATCTGGTACACAGATAGTCTGAGAAATATCCTTTCTCAGGCTCTAGACTACTTTTTAATGCGAAAAAAGGCCTGTGAGGGGTTGAAATAGGGTATGAAATTTACAAGTCAGTCAAATTTAGTTTTATTTATTTGTAGAGTTGCAGTCAGCAGTAGGTATGGTTTGGAATCGTCCCTTTAGAAGGCATTCTTATTATAAGTACCTAATATTGGGTCCTATTACATCATTATTGTAATACCTAAGTATACAAAATGGCTGGCCAGCTATGTGATGAGTTTAAGTCTTTGTGTTTAACGGGGTGTTTCTTATAAGTATGTATTTTTGTAAATACATAAACAAGTTTTACAAACTCTGGATAGCCGCAAATTGCCGAATAAATTTAAAAATGGAATAATTTTTTTATTTAATTATTTGCCTGCTAATTTAATGGGAACTTATCAGTAAGCTGTGAACCAGGCCCTTAATCGCATATTGTGAATCGCTTACTAATGAATCAATCCATAACAATTAAAGGAAAATATAATTGAGAGAACCAAAATAGATTTCTGTCAGAGAAACAAGATAAACAATCACAACCTACCTACCTACTATAAAATTGTTTGTCGGAGTTAATTTTCCGTATTATTTAATTGTGTTTCGTAAGGGATTGTTATAGTTTTATAATATTCGTGCAACAACAAAATATCTAAAATGTGGGGGCGGACATATCCGCACGTAATATTGTTAATATTCGCGAATATATTCAAGGCATCATGTGAGGGTACCAGCAGCTTAACCTTCGTCATTGACGACACAGGGTCCATGCAAAATGATATAAATCTAGTTACAAGAAGTGCAAACAGGATCATGGATATAGTTTTCAATGAAAAAGCCAGTCTTATCAACAACATGGTACTCGTCACATTTAACGATCCAGGTGAGTTTCCACATTTTTTTTTTATATACCACTAAGGTGGCAAACCAACTTACGGCTCGCCTGATGGTAAGCGGCTACCGTAGCCTATGGACGCTTGCAAGACCCTAAAAACCTCTTAGAGGTTTATGGAGGATTCACTGCGCCGACAGTTTGAGGGAATATTCCTCTTGCTTCCAGCGCAGCGTATCCTTAGAAAGAGCTCTGGCAACCTTACATACTGCAGGAACACAGCACACAATAATGTGTGTTACTTGGCTGCAGTTTTCTGTAAGGTGGAGATACTTCCCCAGATAGGCTGCTCCAGATCTAAGCCATAAATGGCTGTGCCCTACCTCTCTTAAAATTAATTTAACTTTTGACCGATTTTCATGGTTTTTGATTTATTGGATTTGTCTTCGCCCCGAATAACAGAATAACAAAAAACGGGGTTCAAACTTGGCGCGAGTGAAGCTGCGGTAAAGAGCTAGATATAATTATAAAACTTAATTATGTAAATGTAATTTAGATTTATTAAAATTATGTATACTCGTAGATATGATTGTGGACATAATTCTGGTAGTAAAGTAAAAAACTTGTACCTACACTTCACTAACGTTACTTATTTAAATGTACTTAATAACTAGCGACCCGTGCACAGCTTCGCTTGCGTCTTCCGTTGAATTAAGAAACCTTTTCCTGTCACGCGGATTGGCGCCCGCATGAGTGCCACACCCACGTGCGTGTCATTTATTTCATACAACATTTCAGTACCGTGCGGAACCTCGGGTAGCAGGGGTGGGCGAGGAAGGCCAAACCCGCTTGCGTCAAAAAAACTGCAAAACCGCAAAGCAAAACTTTGATACAAACCTTATACTGACGAACGAACAGAACAAAAATATTTTTTGTATTTTTTTTTAGCATTTTCCATGCTAAGATTACGGCGAAATGTGGCACAGCAGTACTCCTCTGCCTAATCCATCGGGGAATACAGGCATATGCATTGTTGTTATTATAACATAAACCTTCTCAAACGTTTTCAGACTCGCAGGTGAGGGTTGTAACCAAAGATCGTCATACATTTAAACGAGCCTTACAATCTGTATATGCACACAATATGGATCCAACGCTCCTTGATTGTATGGAGCCGTCCATGCAAGGATTACTCCTGGCATTAGATAGAAGTCTCCCTGGATCTTATATCTACGTATTCACGGACGCCTCAGCAAAGGACTACTACAAGTCTGCGCTTGTCAAGGAAATGTGTCAAAGGAAGCAGAGTCAGGTAAGATTCAGAAATGATAAATGTACTATTAGCACTTGAAATGTTTATGGTTTCAGGTTATAAACGGATATGTATACGTATTTCTATATATCACATCAGCCAAAAGAGGTCCACTGCTGAACAAAGGCCTCCCCCACTGACACAAGGACCGAACGTAACTGACTGCATCCAGGGACTCCCAGCGACCTTTACCAGGTCGTCGGTCCATCTCGTTGGAGGCCGTCCCACTCTGCACTTCCCGGTGCGTGGTCTCCACTCGAGAACCTTTCTGCTCCCAGCGGCCATCCACTACCCACTACCCACTACCACTTCAGCTTGCTAATCCTTTCGGCTATGCAGGTCCCTTTGGTTCTTCTACGGATCTCCTCATTTCTGATTTGATCGCGTAGAGAAACACCAAGCATAGCTCGCTCCATAGCTTGCTGAGTGCCCTTGAGCTTTCTTAGGAGGCCAATAGTGAGGGACCAAGCATAATACGTCTCTGTGATATATCATCAGCGGTATCACACAATGATTGAAGACTTTTGTCCTAAGGCCTTAAAGACTTCTTTATAGTTAACTAGCGGCCCGCTCCGGCTTCGCACGGGTATAAAAGTATTTCTCCACTATTTAATGGATGTTATTATACTTATAAACCTTCCTCTTTAATTACTCTATCTATTTAAAAAACCGCATCAAAATCCGTTGCGTAGTTTTAAAGATTTAAGCATACATAGGGAATATAGGGATATAGGGATAGAAAAGCGACTTTGTTTTATACTATGTAGTGATACTAAATTATCCAATTTGTTTTCAGTATGTCTATTGAGTTATAATTTATTTTATTTTTCAATAGGTCTCTTATTTTGTAATAAATTAAACACCTGTCAAATATCCTATTTAGTGTGGGGGTAGGGTTAGTACACGTTGAAATATAACAGGCGAATAACAAAAGAAATTCTTATCTGTCCCGCAGATTGTATTTGTACTCACCGGCAAATGTCTTGCAGGCGGTGAGGTACCGTTCCGTGTTTACTACGACATAGCGGACGCATGCTCTGGCCTCGCGTTCTACGTTGATAGTGATGGTGCCAATCAGGTTAATAATTTACTGACTACCATTAACGAATGTCGTAAGTGTAATACTATCTATCAGAAAACCGCTCCGCACTTCGTCAGTTTTAACTTACGGAGTTTCACGGGCGAAACGGGTTTGTTGACGTGTGTTGTGTAGTTGTTTGAATACCGAATTGTTGTCTGTATAATTGTAGCATATTTTAATATATAAAAAACACCCAGACAATCACAAACACTCTTATGTTCTTCACATATATATTTGTGTCCTGTGGAAGTCGAACCTACAAATGACTTCGTGATCAGTATTCCGATACTCGAACAACTAGACCACAGACGTCGTTAAGTAAATAATGTACCTATATATATTTGGCAAATCACCTAAAACGGTGTTTATAGTTTTACATAATTTTAAATCAATTAATATTTTAGGTAATCCGTACAATAGAAGAAACCATAAAAGGCAACAAGACTGTGATGACCACGACGATAGTACCAGCAGGAACTTTAGCGGATATTCCAGTAAGTTTTTTAACTGCAAGTCTAGTGATTCTAAACGCAATTTTTCGCCCCTGCGCTAGGGTTCAATCCTTGTGGCGCGGGGATTTCTAAACGTACTATTAGTGTGACCCCCCATTAGTGTTTCCCTGACTGGAAATAAATATCTGTAAAGCACACAAATAGGTATAGCTATTTATCTCGGGTGTAAATCCAACCTACGACACTCACTCGGCACAACGGTTGTAGTGAGGTGAACCACCTTCATCGCAACACCAAACGTGCAATCACTTTCAATGTAATTTGTTTGTTTTAGTTCGTAATAGACGACCAAACTGATTACGCTATAGTCTCTGTATCTGGGACTTCCGTCTCGTTATCCATAAGAGGACCCCGTGCACGACAAGAGAGTGTTATGTGGCATAGAAATGGAAAAGTAAGTACCAATCAAATTATTAATTTTCAGTATAGCCTTCTCTTATCACGGAAAACCTTTACAATGCGGAGGCAGCTTATGTTGCAAATGTATTGCTTGATAATTTATGTAAAGTTCCTAAACTGTACAGCTTTTATAATTTATTTATTATTAAATATTTAAACTAGAAACAATTGAAAGGGCATACAAAGGAGACAATTTTTTTTGTTCAAAGAATAGGCCCACCATAAATAATGTGGTGTATAGTAATAAAACATATATTGATATATTCATATATTCCTTATAATTCTTAAAATACAATGGTATAGTTAGTTAGTCATGGTCTAACCGGAATACTGAGAAATACGACAAAAATGTGAACGCCAAAATAAACTAAAAATCAAGTCGTAAGAGGCCTGTCAAAAATACCTAATAGGTATATTATAATTTCAAAGACGTCTCTTAAAATAAGTATACCTAACATATAAATATTAACCAGATAATGCCTTGTAAGCTGCTTATTAAAGGGAGAAAACACATTTTGTTTATGTAGCATTAAACCAGTGGGCCTAAGAAAAACTGTCTCCTTTATGCCTCAAAATAGCTCTGTCAAAGGCTTTAGTTTTATTTGTAAGTTTGTTGAGGTATTATAACTGTAGTCGATTTTGTAATTTTAAGGTGGTTCCAAGGAATTGCGATTTTTTCTACTGTCATAACTATGAGCTACCATAATTGTTCTGGATCGAAAGGCAATTCTCAAGATTACAAGTCACAGTTCTACCAGATACTAGAACTGCTGTGATTGCCGCTTACCTACCATCAGGCGACTTGTATGCTTGTTCGTCATTTTATTACAACAAAAAAAAAATGGTTACGAACTACATAATTAATCTTATCGGTACTTTTGTTTTTACAGGTAATAAAGTTAAGTGATGCGACTCCCGGACGGTACGTAGCTACGGTCATGGGTTATACATCCACGTCCGTCGTCATTGTGGGCAGGACTGACTTCCACTTCACTCATGGCTTCTCCGCGTTAGTGCCGAAGACGTTGGGCGATACGACACCGCAACCGATTGCTGGTGAGTGGCAATCAATGAATCAAGTCGACTAAATACCCGCCTTATCTACTAATAATTATTTAATACAGTAGCAACTGTGAACAGAATTACCTTCGAAGTGCAAGGATTCTGTCTGGAGCTCGATTCTATAAAATGATATTTAGCTATTTATGTACTATATGAAAATCAAAGCCCATTTATTTTGCCCTTAAAAACATATTGAATTTTTGACTACGCATTTCGGCCCTTTTTCAAACTAAAAATAATGCATTATATTTTAATGTTGTTTTGACAGAAAAATAGATACAATATGAACGGAATCCCTACATGGTACATGGGTCCTACCTAGTATGGAATCCGTGAGATCGATTAAGATGGGATACAGCTATTCTCAAGTCAACTATTCAAATTAAATCCATAAAACCACGTTTAGTGATTGTAATATTTAAATATAGATATTTTATTTCTACCTTGCTCTGAAAAAAAATGTGAAAAGTAACAGAATATTTTTTTTTTCAGAGACCGACGTATATCTCTCAATATCTGTCACCGATCCTAATCACTTAGTGAATATAGAGTCAGCACAGATTTTAGATGAAAAAGAAAAACCTATTGGCAAACTGCTGCATTTGACACAGAAGTCCAAAGATTTTTACATTACAAAGCCGTTCGTTGCGCCATCACAGAGATTCAAAATTTCCGTAAGTTGAATAAAATATTTATTTTTTATGTATTACTTTAACCGATAGATGACTAGAATATTGAGAGAGACTTTGCTCTTTTTGTGTATGTAAGGTTTTTTTTATCAAAATACTTCTTTTTCTTAAATGTTAATTCCAAAGATTTTAATTATTAATTTGTTTGTCAGAAATGTTGTCAACTAATCAGTTAATTCGATTGTTTTAGGTGCAAGGGACAGTAATCACTTCGGGCAAATCGATATCAAGGATTAATAAAATACCTATTACACCTCAAGATCCGCCAAAACGTAAGTCACACAATTCCATTATTATTCGAAGTTTTGTAGTAATTCTATGGTTATGTTTTTCTATAAGAGATGAGAAGCTTGAGAGTGATATTGAAAAGAGGGTGAGTGTTGGTAACCAAGTTATTGGGGCACTACACACTTTTTTAACTCGCCGAAAAGTGTCATGGCACGACTGGTTGTCGAAACAAATATTAAAATGTTTTTGGCTTCTAGAGGGGATGGATAAACGGATATTGACGAAAGAATTATACGTAGCGAGAGCAATTTGAATATAGCAGCGAACGTACCGACATCAAATTGCGGAAGATCTTAAAAAAGGCCAAGTTAGGTAAATAAGCCGTCAATCATGTATATAGAGGATAATGAATAGAGACATAGTGAATGTGGTATTCCAGAGCCGTAGTAACTGGATATCTATAATCCCTGCTTCACCCAATGGGACACAGGCCTTAAAATATGTATGTAATTTTAATAATTTTACTTTGAAAAAGTACTGAGCGGCCAATGGACAATGTTATGTGTAAAGGAGGTTCAAAGAAGGGCATTTATATTGCGTTTGTAACTCCTTAATAGGACGGAAACCCGGAACTACTTTCCAGATTACTGTTGAAACTACTGTCCAATATTTCGCTCATAAGTACTCGAAATGTGTAACTAAACCCTTCTAGAACTTATACTATCTATTTATTGGTTAGAACCTGACAAGATGAAGCCGACTGCTAACATAGAAGAAGGGAAGTCGATTGAAGTGGAGTACAACAGCTCGGTGACGCTAACTTGCAAAGTGTCTGGGTACCCCAGGCCCCAGATCACATGGGTCAACAACAAAGGAGCCACTATGCAGTCTTCGGTAATTGAGACTATATGTATTTTGAATATTAAAAATTTTATTTTGAATATTAAAGTAAACGGTTCTAATTATTTATTTAAAATTCGTAATAAAGGGCTACTTAGCCGGTTCTCTATTCTTTTTGGTCTTTGGTTGACGTCTGAAATTTTGTGCGATACTTTCGATCGTGACTTTGTCACAGCCAAAACCAAATCAGATGCGGATCATTTCCAAACCTCAATGCAATATCCTTGCAATGTAAATGTTTCCTGTCACGCTTCGCTGGCTTGCATTTTGTTCTGCACATCATAGTTATTATTGAAAAAAAAAATTGGGACTGTTACGCAATTTAAGAGCACGTAGGCCTCTGAACGTACGCACGTAGACCTCATTTTTACTCTTATTTAGGTGTTAAGGATGATGTGATTCTAAAGAAGGTCGACGGATAATGATTTTCTCCTTGATACAGTTCTCGCCAAACTTATTGTCCGGTTCAGTAGGTATCCAATATTTTTCTTGGTCCGATTTTTACGGCCGGGTTGAAGTAAGCTCGTGCCAACTTCAAACCGGACAATAAGTTTGGCGAGAACTGTACTTTAAGTAACAATGCTGACCAATCGATCTTCATAGTTACTATTTATACTTACGTTAAGAAGAATCTCTTTTGCATGCCATCCTTACATCTTGTGTAAAATTAACACTTTATTTACTTTAAGAACTCAATATTTCAAGAACCATACGAATACATAAGTTACATGAACTTACCGAATGCATTGGAAGATAGCAAATGTATCTGTTATGCCGTCAACGAAAAAGGAAAGGACTCTAAAACTATTCATGTCAGTGTTAAAGATCCTTTAGTTGTAAAGGCCGCACCTTCAGGTAATTCCTTCTTACACTTTCTTGTTATCTGTTCTCAGTCAGAATATTTTGCTAAATTCTTCAAATTTAGTAACGATAACCATACTAAAATAGACAACATTACTTTCATATTTTAAAATGTAATATTCATTTTACGGGGTAGGTATACTAGGTATATATATATCATCAATTTTTTTGTGATATACACAGCACCAAAATTATTTACTTATAGATATTTTCTGTATTGCAATCAGGAGTAACGAAGGTTTTCTACGGATCAGAGGGTACAATAACATGCGACATTAGATCATCACTACCGATGCAAATTCTCTGGTACTACGCCAATCAGATCACTGGCGTCAAACGACAAATAACATCATCGGACAAGTACCAGATATCTTCAGATGGCACTCAATTAAAGATCACACAGATGATTATGGATTTAGTTGGCAGATATACTTGTAAAGCTTCGTTAATCCATAGCATAGACATCCAGAAAACTTACAACACAATAGTTGAAGTAGTTGGACTTAGTAAGTAATTTACGTAGTTTAGTATGGCTTTTTTATTAAATACCAAAGGTTATATTGTAATCAAATCAAACTACTTGTTTTAATCGTTATAATTTATCATTTCAGTTTCTCCTAAGATAACAGGACCGACTACAAAAAGAGTTATTAAAGGTGCTAGTGCTGTCCTTGAATGCTCGTAAGTTTATTAAACCTAGAGATAAAGTAGCTTCTAAGCGTAGCGTAGAAGTGTTTTTGTTTGTATAATTTTTAATTTATACTCAGCTTCTATTGTTGCTCGTAAGTTTAACGAACCTAGATATAATAGTGTAGCTTCTAGCTATTTTTAAAAATAGCATTGCAAGTTAATTTCTCTTTAGAATTATCTACTAATTCGCATAAGTTTTTTCGCTTTTAACCGTTAAATAACTACGCTAAAAATATTAATAATAATATTTATAATATGAATAATATGATCTACTGAGGTAGATCATATTATTCTTACATTATATTTCTATCTTAACGCTACTGCAACCGTTTTTTTATCAGTATAATTACTTTTATTTTTGACAAGTATTACCAATTGTGTTTACTCCTTTATTTCAGAATTACCAATGGTTTGCCAGTTCCAAAAATAAGTTGGCAATTTAAATCAAGATCTAGTACAGAGTACACACATTTATCTGATGCAAGTCTGCTACATATATCAACGGTTTCTGACCATCATGCAGGCCAGTACAAGTGCTTGGCTGAGAATGTCATTGGAAAAGATAAACACGTCATCAATTTAATAATCCAAGGTATTTATGGGTAGCTTTTATTGTAAATAAAGATATTTGGGAATTGAGACCGTTGAGTCATCCGAGGTGTGAAATTAACTAATGATCAATTAATTTTATTCACAGAACTGCCGCAAATAACTTCGCGGCCGACTTCAGCTTACCAAGGCATAGAGGGAGACGCTTTGTTAAGGATTCCATGTATAACAACTGGTCTTCCCAAGCCAATCATCTCTTGGAAGTTGAATGGTCATGCCATTAGTACAAGTAAGATATCAAATGCATAAAACAGAACGCGTCGATTTGAGTGACTCCTTAAAATCTAACATTAGACCACATATTTAGGTGAGATATTTAAAGTTTATAGGCTTAAAGATATAGATAATTATGATTATATAATAACAAGTGTAAGCTTATAGTAACTAATTAATTATAGTTTTGTCCTTTCCATCGACACGCTCAAAAGAAGATAACATAAGGAAAAAAACGGAGCAAATTTATTTATTGCTCAAACCTTCCGTGATGGTTATATGAGATTGCCTTGTTCCAGACGCGAAGTACTCTATAGAAGACGATGCTCTTATCATAAGGAACCCGACCGTCGGCGACACTCACTCGTACACATGCGAAGCGAAGAACGAGGTCGGAACAGAGACCGCGACCTTCCAAACACACATACTTCGTAAGTATTGGATATAACAAAATATACCTGTTATAATTTAACATAATGTAAAAGCGAAACTCCACTTACTCTCTGATTAATCCTAATTACAGATGAAATCGTTATAAACCTTTTTTAACGTATATTTTTATTATTACTTTTCAGAGGCTCCTACAGTATCAGGAATGGATGCTGAGAAAGTAAACATTGGTACACCTACAAGTATAGCGTGTCAGTAAGTATAAAAATGATAATAATAGTGTGGAGTTCGAGGCTTATTAATGCTGAAAATCTTCACAATCACTAAAAAAATCGAATGCATCGAGATATGGTTGAAGTAAACAAGGGACTTACCCCGCTCTCCTTAGCTAAAGAGAACTGGCGCAAACCTGCAGCACTTAACTAAGTACGAACTATCGCCGGGAGATATGGCAAAGCAAAGAGCTACACGGACGCTTTTTTCTTCATGAATCGGGAGCAAACTTATTCTTCTTGCAGGGTTGGCAAAGGAGAACCAAAACCGAAAATAACCTGGCAATTTATGGACAAATCTGGTTCAACGTTTGTGCCAATAGCAGGTTCTGACACAGTGTTGCACATTTCAAGCGCGGAAAAGAGTCACGCGGGACGATACAAATGTGTAGCACAGAACATAGTTGGAAAAGTTGAGCATGTGACTACACTTATTGTTCAAGGTAGGAGAGCTTTTGTGTTTTTACAAGCTTTTTTTTGCAATGACATGACAAACAAGCTTACGGGCCGTTTGTTTTTAAGTGGCAACCGCAGCCTTATACGTCAGCAACACTAGTAGTATCGTTAGCGCTTCTTCATCTTTAGACATATTATTTAAGCGATAATAAGTCTTACATGGTCAGTTATTTCATTGCCTACATTAGCCTTCAAACCGGGACCAAATAATGTTAGCAATTTATTGATTAGTGGCGGAATATTTAGTTTAGTAATGCATTGGTACCACCCTAGGTGAACTTCAGCAGTGGAGTCCAACAACCTTTAAAGTTTGGTATTCTCTGTAGCATGGTATAATCACACAATCATGTAGTCATACCTTCCAATTAACGATAACGCCGAGATACAAAATAGCACACTATTTTGGGTATTTGAAACTTTAATAATATATTATTTTCAGAATCACCGAAAATATTGACGAGCCCTACTTCTGACTACGAAGGCATAGAGGGAGACGCTCTGTTAAGGATTCCATGCGTCGCAACTGGTTTTCCCAAGCCAATTAATACTTGGAAGTTGAATGGTCACGTTATTAGTGCAAGTAAGATATCCATATATAATAAATTTATTACTTATAGGTAGTTATGCATAATTAAAAACTAAATTAAATTTAATTTGGATCATTGCTATCGACACGCTCGGAAAATGAAAATGGCATAGTGAACGACATTAAATAAATGAAGCAAATGTTTTACTGCTGGAACCAGTAACATACTTTTAAGATTATAACACGTAAGATTTCCTTGTTCCAGACGCGAAGTACTCGATGGAAGATGATGCTCTTATCATAAGGAACCCGATGGTCGATGACACTCGCTCGTATACATGCGAAGCGAAGAACGAGGTCGGTACAGAGACCGCGACCTTCCAAACACACATACTTCGTAAGTATGAGTTATAATAAAACCAAAAATGTGTTAGGTAAATAAAATCTATCCTTCTAAAATATTGTTTACAAAAAGAGCAAAATACTACTCACTCTTGTAATCAGAGATTGAAACATAATGAAGCTTTTTTAACGTATGCACATTTTTATTATTACTTTTCAGAGGCTCCTGCAGTATCAGGAGTCAAAGTTAAGAAGGTGAAAATTGGTACACCTATAAATATAGAATGTCAGTAAGTATAAAAAATATTGTTCTTAAATAAATAATATAATATACCCACAAAATGGCATTATGTGTATACAATCTAGTGGCATGTACTAGGTGTTCTTGCAAGATAGATGGACTTTTCCTAATCTTGCACCCTCACAAATTGGGACTACCACTGAGGTTCAAAAAGTTTTAATATCGACTTCTAAGAAGTAATTTGTATTCCAATAAGCCAAACAAACGTATTCTTCTTTCAGGGTTGGCAAAGGAGAACCAAAACCGAAAATAACCTGGCAATTTATGGACATATCAGGTTCAACGTTTGTGCCAATAGCGGGATCCGACACAGTGTTGTATATTTCAAGCGCAGAAAAGAGTCACGCGGGACGATACAAGTGTGTAGCACAGAACAGAGTTGGAAATGTTGAGCATGTGACTACACTTACTGTTCAAGGTAGAAGATTTTATATTTTTATTGCAATGAAAATGTCAATAAAGCTCACGTGTTGTTTGATGGTAAGCGGCAACCGCAGTCTACAGGCGTCAGAAACACCAGTATTATCGTCGTTAGCGCTTTTTCATCTTTAAACCTTTGCGGTAATAAGGCTTATATGCTAAGTGATATCATTAGCTACATTGGCTTTCAAACCGGGACAAATTAATGTTAGCACTTTATTGACTGGCGGAATATTGGTACCATTCCAAGTGAACTCCTGCAGTGGAGTCCAACAACCTTTAAAGTTTGGTATTCGCTGTAGCATGGTGTTTAATCACACAATAATAAGGTTGTAGCTTCCAAATAACAATACCACCATGATAGACCCTTTTATTTACAGAACCACCGAAAATAGTATCGAGTCCTACTTCAGACTACGAAGGCATAGAGGGAGACGCTCTGTTAAGGATTCTATGCGTTACAACTGGTTTCCCCAAGCCAATTATTACTTGGAAGTTGAATGGTCATGTTATTAGTGCAAGTAAGATATCCAATTATAATAAATTTATTAGTCATAGGTAATTATGCATAATTAAAAACTAAATTAATTTTAATTTTGATCTTTGCTATCGACACGCTCGGAAAATGAAAATGGCATAGTGAACGACATTAAATAAATGAAGCAAATGTGTTACTGCTGGAACCAGTAACATACATTTAAGATTATAACACGTAAGATTTCCTTGTTCCAGACGCGAAGTACTCGATGGAAGACGATGCTCTTATCATAAGGAACCCGATGGTCGATGACACTCGCTCGTATACATGCGAAGCGAAGAACGAGGTCGGTACAGAGACCGCGACCTTCCAAACACACATACTACGTAAGTATGGGTTATAATAAAACAAAAACGGTGTTTAATAAAATTTATCCTAATATTAAGTATATTTATTGTTTCAAAGCGAACTCCACTCACTTAAAGACAGACAACAGATTAAAGCTTTAACGTAACGTATATTTTTATTAATACTTTTCAGAGGTCCCTGCAGTATCAGGAATCGATGCTAAGAAAGTGAAAATTGGTACATCTACAAATATTGAGTGTCAGTAAGTATAAAAAAATATGTTGATTCTCAAATAAATAATTAAGATAATACTGTATGTATACGTACGACACCAGCTTCAATTTCTTATTGAATTGTCTTGGGTAAATAAGAAAGTACCCAAGAGAGCTCTTAAATTTATGATGATGAAATAAGAAAGTAATAAAAAGCCATTTAGAATGTTGCACGGATGAATTCAAACAAGGAATGAATGAATTCTGAAGAATTATTACAACTACAAAAGACATTTCTAATATAGGTAGGTACAAAAAAATGCCAATTTGTACATAGAAACTAGTGCCGGGTATTATTTTTATTTTTTTTAAACTTCTTGTACATATAGTAATAAATAGGTGGACGAAGTGTCGAAAAAACAAAGTCAACATTTTAATATCGATTTCTAAGAATTATTAGACATTCAAATAGGTACTTAGTACAACCAACGTTATTCTTCTTACAGGGTCAAAGGAGAACCAAAACCGAAAATAACCTGGCAATTTTTGGGCAAATCTGGTTCAACGTTTGTGCCAATAGCGGGTTATGACACAGTGTTGCATATTTCAAGCGCGAAAGAGAGTCACGCGGGACGGTACAAGTGTGTAGCACAAAACAGAGTTGGAAAAGTTGAGCATGTGACTACACTCACTGTTCAAGGTAGGAGCGTTTTTGAGTTTTAATTGCAATGACATTACAAACAAGCTCATGGGCTGTTTGATGGTAAGCGGCAATTGCAGCGTAGAGACATCAGTAACACTAGTAGTATTGTTAGCACTTTTTCATCTATAGACTTCAGCGGTACTTAATAAGTCTTACATGCTCAGTGATTGGACCCAGTAATTATTGAATGATCGAGTTGGGTTGAAGGGAAATGTTACCACTAAAGGCTACATTGACTTTCGAACCAAGACCCAATAATGGTAGCACAAATTTATGATAAAATCGGTCCGTCAATGATGCCGAGAGACAAATAATATCCTAAAAAATATAGTTAAATTAATTTACAGAACCCCCGAAAATAACATCGAGTCCTACTTCTGTCTACGAAGGCAAAGAGGGAGACGCTTTCTTAAGGATCCCATGCGTCGCAACTGGTCTTCCTAATCCAATCATTACTTGGAAGCTAAACGACCGTGTCATCAGTCCAAGTAAGATCTCTTTACGGCTTATTTTATTGTTAACTGTGTTAGCATTCATAGTCTAGTATAGGATTTTCATCCGCACACACAATGTTGTTTTTTTTAATATCATCAGTATTTTAAATAATTCCTCATTCCTCGTTAAATTATATTCTGTCTGTCTTTACAATGCAGATATCTGTCCACACTAGGTCATCGGGTTAGATTATGTATTATCGAGTGATCCCTTTTATTCAAAGAGGTCTTTCTTAATCCGTGGGACAATAATTTACGAAACACGTATTAGTAACAGCTATCTTAATTTTCAGACACGAAGTATACCATTGAGGATGGGACTTTGATCATTAACAACCCAACGGTAAGCGACACCCGCTCGTACACATGCGAAGCGAAGAACGAGGTCGATACAGAGACCGTGAACTTCCAAACACACATTCTTCGTGAGTATGCAGTTACCAGGTTTAAAATATTAATAATACAAAACAAATATCCTAATAGCTTCACCGTACATAGGGGTAGAGCACTAAAAATCATGAATGTATCATCATACTGCTAATGACAAATTAATATCTAATTTCCTAGTTGAAAAGAATTTACTCACAGAACTATAGAACTACCCTGAATCTAGCAATGGGGAAAATTATTCCAATAAACATCGTGTACAGTGAAACCTTTCTTACTAAAACTATTGTATTATAAAATAAATATACACTTTCAGAGGCTCCTAAATTATCAGGAGTGCCTTCTATGACGGTGAGAAGTGGTATACCTGTTAATATTGAGTGCAAGTAAGTATTGAAATTCATAAAGATTCCTGGTGATAGTTAAAATTTTGTAGATTGAGATAAGTGCATAGTTAAAATGTAAAATTATCTTAATTTTGCCTACTGCTCCTAGTATAACTTTCAATAGAAAATGTATTAACACCCACCTATTAACTTACTTAAATTACTTCTATAATTGCAGAGTTGTAAAAGGTGAACCAAAACCAAAGATAGCATGGCTGTTCATGAAAAAATCGATTTCTACGTTTGCACCTATAGCTGGACTTGACAATGTGCTGCGTATTTCAAGAGTGGATAGGAAAGATGCAGGAAGCTATAAGTGTGTAGCACAGAACGAAGTGGGAGACGATGAGCATATCACTGCACTTACTGTTGAGTGTAAGGACATTAATTCTGAAATTAGGCTTTAACAGTAATTTATTATGGCTACTTTCAATCACGTGCTCTCTGCCAAGAAGCAAATAGTGCGTGTTAATTACGTGCTAATTTATTAGCCTAAAAGCTGTGATAGCCTTGAGTAATGACCACTGGATTTCCAAGGCATTGGTCTCGAGTTCGTATCCAAGGCACGCACCTCTGACTTTTCAAAATCATGTGTGTAATTATCACTCGCTTTAACGGTGAAGGAAAACGTGAGGAAACCTGCATGCCTTAAAGATTTTCTCAACGGGATGTGAAGTCTGCCAACCCTCATTAGGCCAGCGTGGTGGACTATGGCCTTATCCCTTTCCTAGTGAGAGGAGACCCGTGCCCAGCAGTGGGAAAATTAATGGGTTGATGATGGATGATGGAATTACGTGCTAATAGTAAAAATGCTTCTCGATATGAAAGAAGTACGAAATAAGCTATTTTTCAACATAATTAAAAGTCTGGAAATCAACATGGCGTTTGTTACGTATACCTACTTCAAGTTGTATCAAAAACCTTGCCGGAGAAAACCCATTTTCTCAACCATACCTACGATTAGTTATTTGTGTGAAATTTAAATCTCGCAGATAACATCGAATGTTCCTTTCACAGTTTCACCAATAATCACTTCCAATTTTACAATAGTTTATGAGGGACTCGAAGAAGATCTTGCTTTAAGGATTCCTTGTGATGTCATCGGAATCCCTCAACCAGTTGTTTCATGGAAATTGCGAGGCGATGTTATTACACCTAGTAAGTTAATTATGTTCTCTATCATGTAGATGATACCGTTAGTCAGACTAACGTATGAGTCTGACGGTATCGGACTAACGGTATCAGACGGTCTATGAGGATCAAGGAAACCGGCAGAGTTTAAGGGACCCCTTTAGCTGGCAGTAGGACATTAGGGGTTGTAAATCAGCATACATTTTATTTAAAATGGCTTAAGGTAATTTGTCACTTCTAAAACTATTCTGACTTGCACAACTCTCCAAGAAATCTATGATTAATCATTATTCAGTTATGATTGCATAGAGAGGGAGAAAGAAATCTTATGACCTAGTAATGCTCTGATTGTGTCTACTCAATACACCCATATTTTTTTGCCGTTTTCAGGCGCAAAATATGCTATTGCTGATGGAGCACTAATCATAAAGGACCCGAAGCAAAATGATTCTGCATCATACATATGTATAGCTACCAATAATTTAGGTTCAATATCAGCTGAATTTAAAGCAAAGATTGAAGGTGAGTTAATATCTCTAGATATTGCTCAATTTTTTTTTGTAATAACTGATGATAAACTATATTTGCCCTGAATTACTTAAATTTGATATTGTAGAGGGTCTTGACAGTTACGGCATAGAACACCATATCTACTTATTGACGGGCGAAACTAAGAAACTGAACTGTGAAACATTCAGTTCTAAATCTCACTCAATAAGATGGTTCACTGTAAGTATTTATTAGTTAGTATTCTTAGTTATTAATAACTATATTCATTTAGTTAGTTCTATTTTTTTTTAATCCTATTTGAATTATTGTAATAAGTAGTGGAGATGCAAAGTAAGCGTATTTTCTTTTTTAATGCATAAAGGCACAGATGATTGAGGGGCTCGTGGCTAAGTTATGCTGCTGTTGCCGCTGTCAATGTTGAGTCAGAGACCCCTCCGTGCCTCGGAGAGTATGTGTGAGTGTGAGAGTGTGCCCCTTCGATCCCGGTTGTCATACGAACATCTTTGACAATCGTTAGTGGTATTCAGAAGACCAAAAAGCCTGATAACCAGTCTATCCTTTAAATATTAGTAATCCCATAAATTGAGTTGCGGAGGTTTGATGGTAATCGCTTCGTGTAAACCGTAATGGTTAGAATAGAAGCCGTAACCATAACATAGTTGGGAAAAGGCTGGAAGACGTTAACAACCTGATAAATGATTCACCTTGACTATTCATTGTTTTCAAATTTACAGAACGGCGTGTATAATAAAACTGACGACAATTATGAATTGGTACATGCTACGCCGGAAATGGATGGTAACTACACATGCCGTGCAAGTGACAAGCACGGAAATACACACACATACACTTACGTGGTGGATGTCGGCTACCCACCTAGCAACCCTTATGCCTCTATTGAAATAAACGAGTGGCGCGGTGATGTAACCGATATCTTATCGCAATGCGATGCTGATGCAAAACCACCAGCTAACGTGAGTTCAGAATACACCTCATTAAAAAGTATTTATCTAGATCAAAAAGCACTTACAGGTATTATAGGCATAGATTCATCTAATTCATACAAAATGTTGAGAAAACCCTGTGAAGGTATTATTAGGTAGGTATCGATATAAGATTACATAAAATTTATGTGATCCTTTTCAGTTAACAAGTAAAAATCTCAGAATATTTCATAAATATTTTGATCCATTTTAAATTTTATCTGGCGGTTAACCGCTATCCAGAGGTGGTGAAAGAGGCCCTTAGGTTCGTAGTTACAGGGGCAATCGTCACAGATGCCAAGCATACCAGGGCAGATGATAGTGTTATAAAATAAAAAAATACTATTAACAGCCTTAATTTTATAAATATTTTATTTTTATTTGGTAATGGTATAAAGGTGTGCTATAAAGGTGTCCCTATTAACACCTTTATACTCCTTTCGGATCGGATAGGGTTTTTAAGATACCTCGTGTATCACTTTATACAAATAAAGTGTATAATATTGTTTATAATTGCAACATTATGGTTTACACTATTGGTTTCAGGTTCAATGGATGTACAATGACCAGGTGTTATCCGATCGAGATATAAGAGAAATAGGAATTTCTTACAAATGGGGTCATTATTCCTGCAATATGAGTAACGTACATGGGTCGGAACAGAGGAGATTTGAAGTCAAGTCTTCAGGCAAGTCTTAGTTTCATTATGAAGGAAATACATTTATTCTGTATATAATATTCCTCGCGGGTCCAAGATCTACGAGAATTGGATTAATACAAAAAATTTAAATGTCATATACCATCCATATTTACTATACGTACTTGCTCATATTCTGGTAGTAGATATGATCGTTATAATAAACATTAACAGTGCATCAATGTTTTGTTACATTTTCAAGCCAAAACCACTGAATCGATAGAACTGAATATATTGCATACTGACGCTATGTTTAGCCTTTACATAGGCTATCCCTTGTCTCATGAAGTCGTTTGGTATGCCAGTAAAACTACTAACAGCTAATCAGAAGTGAATTGCAACTCTTCAAGCGAGATATGACTATTAAACCTAATTTATCACTACATTTATGATTAATCAAAGCCTTTTATTACAGCATGTTTGGTAAATAGAAACTTGAAGAATGTTCAATATATGCCGCTCTTACTTACTGACGATGGATCTTGGCCCAAATGGGATACTACAAAATATTATTCAGTTGTAAACCCAGAAGAAGAAATTAAATTTACTTGTCCGAGTCATAAGGGAGCACCAAACGTATTCCAAAAGTTCCCAAAACAAACTGAATTGAAGGCGTTCTGTAATAAAGAAGATACCTTTTTTGTGGATGGCACATTGTACAACATTACTGATCTTCAATGCAGTGTCAGCATTGAACCATCCATTATCAGGAAGAAAGAAAAATGCCTTACTGAAAAGTCTGAACTTATTGGGGTGGGGTACAATGTAGGTGGTTTCTTAGAAATTTACGAAGTCTGCTATGATCATGCTACGGATATGCCTTTGTACTCACGCGTCTTGATGACTGCATCGGACGGAAGCCTAAACCCTGCCCACAGCTGGTATAAATATCCCGGAATCGGCGACAAAAAAGTCGATAAAGAATTCACATGTAAAGATTCTTTATCGAAATGCTGTTATAGTAAATCTCAGCTTGTGAATGCTCGTGATTTCAGTTATGACCCAGAAAAATACAGCACATTCATCGATCCCCTAAATGTGGTCCCGGTGTGGCGTCCTTGCAGGAATACTAGAAACGTAAATATCATTATCATTTTATTTACTTTACTAACAGAAGCAATTACATACTACTACATGTAACAAACATAAACTGAATGATTACTGAACTTCTGTGCATGTAGCAGTAAAAAAAGTAGTCAGAGATAACCTTTCTAACAGTGAAAGAATTTTCAAAATCTACGACGTCGCGGTAGAACTTGTCTCCTATCCCACCGTAAAGACTGGCTCTCATTAACAGAAAACTGAGATGTGTGGAAAACAGAGAGGGAGGCCTTTGCCCTGCACTGGGAGAGTACATGATAGATTGGTTTTATATACATATTTGATATAATAATTGTAATTAAAAAAGTAAAGTAAATGAGCGGTTCATAGCTTCGTAACGTTCGAATCGGCAAACGAATAGAAACAAAATGTATGGAAATGACATAAGCTTTCGACAAATCTGACGTTTACAAATGTCATTCCTTCCATACAACTTGGCTAGTCCCGCTGGCTTAAGACCATCTTTGGTGGCACTAAGAGGGTGGATAAACCTAACAGTTTATTATTAGGATGTTGGTACTGCCGTAACTAATGGTAGGTACTGCTCGAAAATTGGGTTGCCGAATTAACGGAGGTCTGTTGGCTGTTGTTTCGTGTAAAATATTGATGTGTGGTATCTGTATAATTACCAACATAGAAAAAGTCTGTGACATTGATGATTGCCTCTTTGGGTGTACATAGTCTTTTAGAAAAATATTTATGAATTTTCTTATCTACCCAGTCCAGGATTTTTCGTACCGGGCTTCTTCATACCACGTTAAGAAATAGCAGTCGAAATCATCTCGCCAACGTCTTCTTGGTCAACTTCGTCCACGCAATCACACATGATTTGTTTTATTTCAGTCTTCTTGGGATGATATACAGGAGTTAGTGAGAATGCGGCTTAAAATTTATGACGAATTTATTGTTTGGTCTGGTACACACACGAATCACGGAGAAGTAATACCACGATATTTATGGAAGGTACAATTTTTTTTTATTAATTATATTTTAATCCCTCTTCCCTAATTTTACTTAATCCCTCTTTTCAAATTGAGAAGTATCAGAAAATTCTCATAATTAATATGTGCCATTGACCACCGAACAAAAAGCACAACTTTTATAGCAGGTACGCGATTTTTGTACTATTAAGTACTAGTTTTCCGCCAGCGGCTTCGCCCGCGTGGTCTTATAATTTTTTCCCCCCGTTTTTCAACATTATTCATTGATATTCCGCTCCTATTAGTCGTAGCGTGATAGTATAAAGCCTATAGCCTTTCCCAATAAATGGGCTATCGATAAATGGGCTATCTAACACTAAAATAATGTTTCAAATTGGTCCACTAGTTTCGGAGTCTATTCAATACAAACAAACAAACAATCAAATCTTTCCTCTTTATAACGTTAGTATAGAAGTAGGTATAGATTTGTTAACATTACCTTATTTACAAATTGTAGGTACTGCGATTGGATGAAGATGAAGCGGTAGCTGTAGTTTACGTAAACGATCCGTCACCCACGGAAAAGGATATTAAATGCGAAAACATTTGCACAGAAGAATACTGGTTTGCACCAAAAGACGAGTACACTTATTGCTGCAGTTTGCCGGACTTCCTTAAAGCGTTCGATTTGAGTAGCACTGAAGTTGGAGGCAAGTTTATAATTTTATTAACATTATATTTCTTGTAACGTAGACAAAATAAGCTATAATCAAATACAGAAAAAAAAATCTAGGAGAAATTAGTCAATTTGGTTAACTTACATTGCAAGAATGTTTGGGTGATTTACAGGGTAATATTCTGGGCCCATTTGTATTCCATAATTTCTTAGTATTTTTTTAAGTTTTTATAAACTCATCACTAACACTTTACACATAATCTTAAATAAGTTGGTTTAAGTGATAATAACACTGTCTTCCTTATGATAATATAAGTGTTTATTTACAGAACCAATGGATCTAGAGCACTTGACAATATAGAAGACAGTTAATATTTTCCAGATATTCTACAACAAATTTTACAATAAATACTTAAAAAAACAATTAAAAAATCTGATCTGACTATACTTAAGAAAGACTTTGTCCTATCATTTTTTTATTGCCGGCGTGATAATTGTAAGAAAGATAAATAATTTATCCAAGAAATCATCAAATTCAAAATAAACTTTAAAAATTATTGTTGTTTCATATTGTTATTTTCCATTTCCTTTTTGCCCCGTACCTTAGATTCAAACAAGTCATTAATATGTCCTTCTAAAACTGTAATACATACCTACGAATGCCAAGTTACATATTTGGTGAGTCGGAGCGGTACTGTTACAATAAGACGAGACAGTTATGTTTATACAGGGTGGCCCATTTACAGTAGTCCAAACATTTCTTTTGTTTCCAGGACATCCCTATGGTTCATCTAAACGCAACGTATGTTCCGCTAAAATCAGTAGTGTAGGAGTTATGAATTTTAAATTTATTTTCTTAAAATCTCTAGTCATTTAAACCTCTCTAGATTGAAAGTGATTGCACTAAACCGAATCAAATTTGGTGTGTAAGTACCATAGACATGTATCCAGCAAGCAATGAGCTATTTTTGGGATTACTCTTAAATCGTATTATGATTTAAGACTTTGGTGAACTATTTGTAATTCTCGTATAACAATGCCCGCCTGATGATAAGCAGTTACCGTAGTCTATGGACTTTTTTTTGTTTATTCACTACGCCGACAGTTTAAGGGAATATTCCTCTTGCTGCTAGCGCAGGATCCTTGGAAGGGGCTCTAGCAACCTTACTCACTGCAGGAACACAAAACACAATAAAGTGTGTTATTTGACTGCAGTTTTCTGTAAGGTGAAGGTACTGCTCCAGATTTGAGTTATAAATGGCTGCGCCCTACCTCTCTTAAAAGTTATAAGAAATACCAGACCACGCGGGCGGAGCCGCTGGCGGAATGTTAGTCGTTTATAAAAACGAAATACTACTTTCTCATTCACTCACTAATTGATCTATGATACTATCGTTTTCTCATACGTTAGCTACTTACTTGGATTATTTATTTTTAGATCAATCGATAATGGGAAGAAACCACTCCAACAGATTACAAACAAATCTCATGTGAATAGATAGTGTGGGGGATGGCTCCACGTCCAGCAGCGGGCTACCTAGGGGGATGGTGATACAGACCAGGGCGTATGTAGTGCGCGTAGGCAATAAAGGTGAAATACTTTGTCCTATGATTTTTTATTGCCGGCGTGATACTTGTAAGAAAGATAAATAATTTATCCAAAAAATTATCAAATTCAAAATAAGGCTGGCATATCCACACTAGCTATGCCAGCCCCGCCCCATTGTTATCCGTGTTTGTATCAGCGGCGCTAGCTAGCTCTCGTTAGAAGTCTGGAGGGGACGTGCGAGAAAGAGAATACCGCGCATAGCAACGCGCGTTTAGTTGGCCTTACCATATAATATAATAGGTACAAAACAAAATACATCTATATTCCAATAAAACTCAAAATAAATTATTTTTAAACAAAAAACAAACCGCCTCCAAATTAGTTCATAATGTAAATATGCACGTTTTTTTTGCTTTTTAGTTCCTAGGTGTTTTTTGGAGGCGGTTTGTTTTGTGTTTAAAAATAATTTATTTTTTTATTAGAAAGTGCGGACGGTGACCATATATAAAATCCTCCATTTTCCTTTAGCGATTGAATTTTCCTTTATGGCGCGAACTTGATCCACATGAGTCATATTATGTCTGGAGAGAACCAAAATAGATATTATCACTGGAACAAACACACACTACACTATAAATTACCGGACGCGATTAATTTCTCCGTATTAATTAATTGTGATTCCTTCGGAAATGGTTTAATTGTAATACAGTCGTGGAACGAAATATATCTAAAATGTGGGGGCGGACAAGTACATATCGGCACGTAATATTGTTAATATTTGCAAATATATTCAAGGCGTCATGCGAGGGTACAAGCAGCCTTACCTTCGTCATCGATGACACACGCTCTATGCGACATAGTATTGATGAAGTTAAAGATAGTGCAAATAATATCATGGATATAGTTTTCAATGAAAAGGCCAGTCTTATCAAAAACATGGTACTCGTCACAATTAACGATCCAGGTGAGTTTCCACTTTGTGATTGAGGACCTGGTAGTAAGTCTATTTTAATGCTATTAAACGATATTCTGATTACATTACCTACCTCAATTATTGTCGAGTAGATGTCGGAGTTCTATGAAATGATCGGTAGCAGCTTGAAGTTTGAATTTTTGCCCAGTTAACAGCAATAAGCTCGTCGTTTAATAAAAATGCAAATGTAACATACCGGTAAACTGTTGCTGTACTACAGCACACTTCTGCACCCTGCGGGGAATACAGGGTATGCTGTTGTATCATGCCTTCTCATACCTACGTTTTCAGACTCTGAGGTGAAAGTGGTAACCAAAAAGCGCTCTACATTTAAACGAGCCTTGGAGGCTATACGTGCGCACAATGTTGTGAATACTGATTATTCGGAGCCGTCAATGCGGGGGATACTCCTAGCATTAGAAAAAAGTCTTCCTGGATCGTACATCTACGTCTTCACGGATGCCCCAGCGAAAGACTTTAAGAAGAGCGCACTGGTTACAGAAATGTGTCAAAGGAAGCAGAGTCAGGTAACAATCTTTCCATCCACATCTAACAGATCCCAAAATACATCTGCGCCAATCCGCAAATCGATTGATGGGATGTTGAAAGTAGGATCCGCAAAACATACGTTGTCCTGGATGTGAAACGTGTCATGGACAATATGAGTTGCCGTCAAACTCGTTATATTTTTTACTTTTAATTTATCTCAGCTTCAGGCTTTTTCAGCTCTATTGTTAAAGGAGGTCATCAAAAGCCCATACAACTCAGCCCAAATTTGTACCATAGGTACACGACAGCTGTCAAGTTGACAGTTTTTACCATGTCATCAATATGAAACTGATAATACTGTGCCAAAATGTCGTAATTTTCCTCAAATTAAAAGTTATTTTTTTCATCCCCCAGTCAACATTAAAAAAAAGTACCATTAGTTTTAACCAGCGTGTTACAAGTCGTCATAAAAAGTTACTCCTTTGTTACTTTGAATGCATTTTACAGGAAATAAATCCTGATTGAGCTCTAGATTTTTTTAACGTATTTTTATCTTCAAGATACGTAGCAATTTTTAAAAATACTCTGAAGCCCTTGGCACTATCACAAACAAAAAAATTAGGATTTAAACTTTTGTGACTAAAATCCTTGAGCAGAAATTTTGAACTTTAAACTCAATTTTGGTCATGTTCCGTCAGGTCTAGGTGTATCATATTTTTAGGGGAAGTAGTTCACATTATAGGTATCCTTTAACATTAAAAAAAACATTTATGATCATACGACAGTAAGAAAACAAACACAGAAAACTAATGTCAAGTGAAAATTATTAAAAAATCATTGTAATCATTGTATGTTCTAAACAACTGAAAATCCCGAAACATACATGGGGTGTTTCGGGTACCCCTTGATTAGAGGAATCTAAATTTTGTCTTTGGACGTAATTTCTCCGTCCACCCCGTTTATGCAAGTCGCACGGTAAACTTTACTTGCGCGATTAAGGATTTGTTGCTTCGTACAAGTTCTTATGTAGCGTGATAGATGTCGCTTCACCTACATCATAATAATTATCAATAATAATTATGATGTAGGTGAAGCGACAACGACACAATAGGTATATTATACCTATTGTACGAGTATGTATGCATTGACAACACACAAAAATACTTATTTTAGAATTAATAATCATACGTTTATTTCAACATTGTGCATAATAGGTAATATAAAACTGGAAATTGTATTGTAACTATCCCGTAGATTGTATTCATACTCACCGCTGACTGTCCGAGGTACTACGATAGGAAATCATTCCACGTTTACTTCGACGTGGCGGCTGCATGTTCTGGCCTTGCGTACTGCGTCGATATTGAAGACATCGATGATGTAAGTGTCAATATTTTCTTATTACATACCATCACGCCTATATTTCCAGATGGGGTAGGCATAGGCGTACTAATGTACACCCACATTTCGCCAGTATGTTAGGGGCGAGCCTATTGCTAGCGACCGGGCACAAATCCAAACTCCGAGCTGCTACTGGGCATTTTATAGAAAACCCAATAACACTGCTCGACCGGGGATCGAACCCAGGACCTCTAGTATAGCAGTCGCGCTTGGAACCACTAGACCAACGAGGCAGTAAATATTTTCTAAGGCAGTAAATATTTTCTAATTATTTAATTACTATCCATCACATAGGCCGCCACCGGACTGCCTAGTCAAAGGTCTCGAGTTCGAATCCAAGGCTTTACATCGTAAGGCATGCCTAAGAGATTTTCTCGACGGCATGTGAAGTTTGCCAACCCGCATTAGGCTAGCGTGGTCGACTAAAGCCTAATGCGGGTTGGCAAACTTAGACTTGACAAAAATAGAGATAGAACCTGAACTCGGTTTGCATTCGGTAATTTCCGCCGTTTTATAAAATTATTAAATGATTTAGAAATTTCATAAAACTTGTTCAAAGGGAACCGTATTTTTCTGTAACCCTTACAAGTTTGTGTTAATGTTCATCATTTAGAATCACCATTAGATTTTACTTAAAATATTTTCTTTACTTTTACAATTTCTGAGTACATTATAATCGGCCAAGTTTTTCAAAGGCTTGGGCTGAATTTGTTTTACCTTGATTTTTTTACACATTCATTAAAAAGTTTTAATAAATCATGTTGTGTTGCAGCGCTATAATCAAAGTACGAGTCACTCAACCCGTCTTACTTTTCATACAAACGGTATGAAAAGTAAGACGGGTTGGCGGCTCTTAATAAATCATCAAAATATCTTGTATGCTAATTCCAAATGATTTATTTTAGGTGACCAGCACAATAGGAGTGGACATAATAGGCAACAAAACTGTGATCACCTCGACGATAGTATCTGCTAGAACTTATGCATATATTCCAGTAAGTAAAACCGAACCTCGCACTAAGGTGTGGAGCGCTGACTATTATACTACCACATGCCCTGCGTCGCAGAAAACTTTACAAACATACCTACATTTAACAAATACAAAATACACTCAGCCTCGAAACAAATATCCGTGGATTACAGAATTATTTCTCTCACGTATTATCCAATCCACAACACTCAGCGCAACAGTACGATCGGCAAGGTGACTCCAACGTGCAGTCATTTTCAATATAATATATTATTATAATTATAATAAATAATAATGTATTTATTTGTTTGTTTTAGTTCATAATAGACGATCAAACTGATTACGCCATTGTCTCTGTATCTGGATTGTCCGTGTCGTTGTCCATAAAAGGACCCCAAGCAGAACAAGAGAAGATTATGTGGCATAGGAATGGAAAAGTACGTACCAATCGAAATATACTCATTTTCAATCGAAGCAATCGATAAACATAAAAAATACGGGGTAATAAAGAAATTTTAGCCATTACTTGACGTCTGGTAAAAAGAAACATACCAGAAGTTATTTATAAGGGGTCCCCTTTTTTTACCCGACGACACGGCAAAAAGCCGAAGGAAGGGTTTTATTATTTTGACGACTGATAAAAATATTTGTATCTAGAAGCTGTCAGGTATTATAATTAAGATTCTAGATTAAACTGACCTTGCATTGTATAGGCTTTCCGTACAATAAGAGGTCAGCTTTTACTGGAAATGTATGGCCACACGTACGCGATTCTTGTTGTGATTTATTAAAAATAGTAGCCCTTTTAGGCTTAATATTCAGAGACGACGCTAAGCGTAAAGTAACGCTTCCGTATGTCAAATTAAATTTGTATTACAGTTTGACATACCTACGCGTTTGAATCTCTACTTTACGCTTAGCGGTGTCTCTGAATATATGCCTTAGCGCTCTGAGGTTTCAAGATTACAATGTTCTAGTGGTACTGGTGTCTTTATGTTTATCTGTCATCTTATTATTATTTTTAAAATCTTATCTGTATATTCTTACAGGTAATAAAATTAAGTAATGCTACTCCCGGCCAGTACGTGGCTAAGGTGAAGGGTCATACATCCACGTCTGTCATCATAACGGGCAGGACTGACTTCCACTTCACTCATGGCTTCTCCGCGTTAGTGCCGAAGACGTTGGGCGATACGACACCGCAACCGATTGCTGGTGAGTTGAAAACTACAGTTCTCGTCCGTCTCAACTTATTGTCCGGCTTGAAGTTAGCACGAGCTAATTTTAACCCGGTTGTAAAAATCGGAGAAAGAAAAATAAATAAAAACGAAAACTCAAATCTTAGGCTCTCGTTTTAAATGATTTTAATCCAATATTTTTCTCTCTTCAAGCCGGACAGTAAATTTGGCGAAAACTGTAGTCAACTAAATACCCGCATTTATCTACTTTATAATTATCTAGAGTATTAGCTGTGGTATTAGGACGCTTTAGTATTATGGCTCATCATCACCCCTCTAGCATTTTTTCTCAAGGACAAAAAACGTGAAATAGAAAAAAATAATTGCGAACTTTTTTTTTCAGGAGCTGACGTTTACCTGTCGATATACGTAACCGACCCTAACAGTTTAGTGAATATAGAGTCAGCGCAAATTTTGAATGAGAACGAAAAAGCTTTCGGCAAACTGCTGCGATTGACACAGAAGTCCAAAGATTTTTATATTACCGAACCATTCGAAGGGCCATCGCAGAGATTCAAAATTTCCGTAAGATTTTTTTTATGTATAGGTATTAGGTACTATACATAAAAATATTTTATTATTTATTATTATATTATTATTTTAATATTTTACTCTTTTGTGCGTATGTTACGCGATGGCTTCTTGAATCACACTACTACTGAGTAGTAAAACCTGTATTGTACACTCAGTAAGCAAAAAAATGATTTGATCGTGAGCCAATTTCAATGTTTTTATCTGATAAAGTAGACTTCCTATTGGGTCCGGTGGGGGACTGATTTTCAGATCGAAAAATACATCACAAATGCTTAAAGTCGATTAACTTTTCTTAAAAAGTTAATTCCAAAGAAGTTTGTTTTATTTGTGTGTGCCAAACAGTTGATTGTTTAGTGTTATTAAAACGATTGTTTTAGGTGCAAGGGACAGTAATCACTTCGGGCAAATCTATATCAAGGATTAATAAAATACCTATTACACCACAAGATCCGCCAAAAAGTAAGTCACACAATTCCTCACAATTCCTCACAATTCCTCACAATTCCTCACAATTCCTCACAATTCCTCACAATTCCTCACAATTTCTCACAATTCCTCACAATTCCTCACAATTCCTCACAATTCCTCACAATTCCTCACAATTCCTCACAATTCCTCACAATTCCTCACAATTCCTCACAATTCCTCACAATTCCTCAATCATCCGAAGTTTTGCGGTAATGTTGACGACGTCTGTGGTCTAGTGGTTCGAGTACCGGACTGCTGATCACGAGGTCGTGGGTTCGATTCCCACAAGACACATTTATCTGATGAACTTAGGTGTTTGTGTTTGTCTGGATGTTTCTTATATATTATACGTATATATTTACAAAAAAATATATATAAGTATTATATCCATTGTCTAGTACCCATAGTACAAGCTCTGCTTAGTTTGGGACTAGATGGTGCTGTGTAAAAATGTCCCAAGATATTTATTATTATTTATTATATTATAATGTTTGTTTACAAAAGATAAGAAGCATGAGAGCGCTATTAAAAAGAGAGTAAGTGTAGGTTAGGATGAAAATCTGGTTCTACTTCCCCGATTACTGTTGAAACTACTGTCCAATGGATATTTGGCTCATACACGAAATGTGTAATTAAATGCTTCATAGAACTGATTCTATGATTATATTATTTTATTGGTTAGAAACTCACAAGATGAAGCCGACTGCTTACATAGAAGAAGGGAAGTCGATTGAAGTGGAGTACAACAGCTCGGTGACGCTAACTTGCAAAGTGTCTGGGTACCCCAGGCCCCAGATCACATGGGTCAACAACAAAGGAGCCACAATGCAGTCTTCGGTAATTCAAACTATTTTAGTTACAATCGCATAAAGAAAAAAATAAAATCTTTAATAAAATTTGTATGAAAATACCTGCCAAGTAATTTAACGAGAAGTACAAATGCTGATTTCCAAGATAAGAACTGCGTTTGCCGCGGCCAGTCTATAGATTGGTGGCCGCCAATCAATATGTTTATCACTATACATCAAGAAGAATACATCTTTTGCACTCTATTCTTATCTTCTGCAAAAAATTGTGTCATACTCTGCAGCAGAGCCACCTTTCAGAAACTGATCAATTATAACATAAAATGATGTACGTCAAACGTACATAATGTACGTATATCCGATATCGCTGTACGTGCAATAAGTAACGATAAAATAGACATTTAATATTGAGAGTATGCTCCCCAGCAGAGCCACCTAGTACACGTACTCAGGAAAGAAAAACGCTACTGTTTTTTTATATAAACTGTTGTACGAATAGTGTTCAGTACGTACATGTTAAAAAATATCATTATTATCCTCTCGTTTTATTTATTTTACTTTACTAAAATATTCGTAGAAAACGCCTAGTTATTTTGTGTCAGCAAAATGTTTTGGCACTTTGAATAGGCGCGCAATACAATACAATATTCAACATATTTTTAACCGACTTCCAAAAAGGAGGAGGTTCTCATTTTGACATGTATACATATTACATACATACAGGTTAAACTGAGAACCTGTATGTATGTTTGTCGGCGATAATCTTGCGTTTGGCTGAACCGATTTTGATGCAGATTTTGCGACGGACGCAATTACAGACGGTCAAATGACTCTTTTGAGACGACAGTGCCATCTGGTGACACTAAATAAAACCAACTACACAGACGGGATAGGACGAGAGTAACACTTTTAGAGTGAAAGCGCGTGAACCCCAGACCTTCGTTATATGTTCGTCATATATTTGTTTATAAAAGCTGAAAGTTTGTCAGTGCATGCTCCCACCACAGGTAAGAACGATGAACCATTATGAACGGTAACGTAGCTTTAGCAGGTAAACGCACTAAAGATGTGTAAAATACCGATCTTAATTCATCAAATAATGAATTGTGATTTTTTGTATTCACCTTCAGAATATTATTAAAAATGATCGTCATTCATTGCCAGACACAACATCGTGGAAACCCCGTGCCATTGAACACTCAAAAAGGCATTTGACGTCTCTCTCCTCATCCTCGTGCAAAAAATGGTTATTAGGGATAATCAACTGGCACTGTTCAAAAGATACATATTACCCTCTGTTTATGGTCATATATTATATGACCATAAACTAATAATATGTCAAACTGTATATTTACCAAAGCGAAAACAAAAAAGTGTCATGCCCCAGGCGAATGTTAGGTCCTAGCCTCTTCCTCATAAATGTAATGTCCTCTGTAACATACGCCTTGAACACGCACAAGTTTTTTCTTATGCTGATGACACAGTCATTGTCTTTACTGGGTCTTCTTGGGATAATGTTAAAAACTATACTGAAATGGGCCTGGCGAGGCTGCGAGGATATAAAAGTGGTTGAAATACAACCTTACACTAAATACAACTAAAAAAAACTTCATATGCCTTTATTGATATTTTTTTTATTGGTAAATAAGTGCCTGAAGTCAATAAATGCTATTTTTTGTTCTTCTAAGGAAACCGATAAACGTTTTGCGCGCTTCATTATACTTTGAATGTAATAATGTAACAAAAATTTCCAACACAAGTCAATAATGAATTGAAAGTATTAAAACTGACATTTAAAAAAATTCAAATGTTTTTTATTACAAACAGTTTTTTTTGTAGTGTGGTACTAGTTATATCTTGATGCCAATTTCAGGTTACCAACCGCTTTTTGTAGCTTAAATGAAATGTCAAAAAAAAAACAAACCATAAAAACTACGATTAAAAATAATATGTTGAATATTTGTATTGTATTGCGCGCCTTATCAAAATGCTATAAAACATTTTGCTGACACAAAATAACTAGGCGTTTTCTACTAATATTTTAGAAAAGTAAAATAAATAAAACGAGAGGATAATAATGATATTTTTTAACATGTACGTACTGAACACTATTCGTACAACAGTTTATATAAAAAAACAGTAGCGTTTTTCTTTCCTGAGTGCGTGTACTAGGTGGCTCTGCTGGGGAGCATACTCTCAATATTAAATGTCTATTTTATCGTTACTTATTGCACGTACAGCGATATCGGATATACGTACATTATGTACGTTTGACGTACATCATTTTATGATATAATTGATCAGTTTCTAAAAGGTGGCTCTGCTGCAGAGTATGACACAAAAAATTACTTTCAGAACTCAATATTGCAAGAACCATACGAATACATAAGTTACATGAACTTACCAAATGCATTTACAAATGACAAATTTATCTGTAATGCCATCAACAAGAAAGGAAAGGCCTCAACGACGATTCATGTCAGTGTAAAAAATCCTTTAGTTGTGAAAGCTGTTCCTTCAGGTAATTCCTTCTAGATTTTCTTGTTATCTCTTTTTCATCATTAAAAACACTGTCCATTGCAGAAAAGCTATCCACTACAGACATGCATTTTAAAATGGATAACATTTCTTTTGGATTTCGAAATAACGTCACATTGTGGCACATTTTATTATCGTCATTATAAACCCAAATCGTTGTCTTTTAAGTATTTTCCGCTTCTTATCCTAATAATATATATTCAGGAGTAACGAAGGTTTTGTACGGATCAGAGGGTACAATAACATGCAACATTAGATCATCACTACCGATGCAAATTCGCTGGTACTACGCCAATCAGATCACTGGCGTCCAACGGCAAATAACATCATCGGTCAAGTACCAGATATTTTCAGATGGCACTCAATTAAAGATCACAAAGATGAATATGGATTTCGTTGGCAGATATACTTGTAAAGCTTCGTTAATCCATAGTATGGACATCCAGAAAACATACAACACAATAGTTGAAGTAGTTGGACTTAGTAAGTAATTTACAATAAGTATGGCATTTTTTTTTAAATACCAAAGCTTATATTGTAATCAAATCAATCTCAATACTACTTGTCTTAATCGTTATAATTTATCATTTCAGTTTCTCCTAAGATAACAGGACCGACTACAAAAAAAGTTATTAAAGGTGCTAGTGCTGTCCTTGAATGCTCGTAAGTTTATTAAACCTAAAGATAAAGTAGCTTCTAAGCGTAGCGTAGAAGTGTTTTTTTTAATTTATACTTAGCTCCTATTGGTCGTTGCGTGATGGTATATAGCCTATAGCCTTCCTCGTTAAACAGGCTATCTCACACTGAAATATTTTTTTTAATTGGACCAGTAGTTCCTGGGATCAACCAAACAAGAAACTCTTCAGCTTTATAGTATTAGTATAGATTACTTTTGGTAGGTGTTGACAATATGAATGGTGGTTATCCCGTTATTTCAGAATTACCAATGGTTTGCCAGTTCCAAAAATAAGTTGGCAATTTAAATCAAGATCTAGTACAGAGTACACACATTTATCTGATGCAAGTCTGCTACATATATCAACGGTTTCTGACCATCATGCAGGCCAGTACAAGTGCTTGGCTGAGAATGTCATCGGAAAAGATGAACACGTCATCAATTTAATAATCCAAGGTATTTATGGGTAGCTTTTATTGTAAATAAAGATATTTGGGAATTGAGACCGTTGAGTCATCCGAGGTGTCAAATTAACTAATGATCAATTAATTTTATTCACAGAGATGCCGCAAATAACTTCGCGGCCGACTTCAGCTTACCAAGGCATAGAGGGAGACGCTCTGTTAAGGATCCCATGCATCGCAACTGGTCTTCCCAAGCCAAGCATCACTTGGAATTTGAATGGTCATACCATCAGTGCAAGTAAGAATCAAATGCATAAAACAGATTGCGTCCATTTGAATGACTAAAGCTAACAATAAATATAGTATTTAGATATTAAGAAATATTTAGATAAGATAGGTATTTGCAGTTTATGGGATTAATGACATAGTAATTTTGATAACATAATAATAAGTGTGAGCTTAATATTTCTAAATTAATTTAAATGTCCTTTGCCATCGACACGCTCAAAAGAAGAAGAGCACGACGAAGGGAAAGGTATGAAACAGGTGAAGCAAATTTATTGCTCTTCCGCTACAGTTACATGAGATTTCCTTGTTCCAGGCGCGAAGTACTCCATAGAAGACGATGCTCTTATCATAAGGAACCCGACGGTTGGCGACACTCGCTCGTACACATGCGAAGCGAAGAACGAGGTCGGTACAGAAACCGCGACCTTCCAAACACACATACTTCGTAAGTGTGGGTTATAGTAAAACAAAAACCTGTTTCTTTACAATATTTCATATTTAAAAGCGAAACTCCACTCACTCACTGATTAATCATTATCACAGTTAAAGCGTCATTAATCTTTTATAACGTATCATTTTATTATTACTTTTCAGATCAATCAATAGAAGAACACTTATGAATAGATCAAAAAGCACTTATACCTATAAGATGATATTAATACAACATGTTAAGAAAACCCTGTCTGAGCCGTGAAGGTCCTTTCGGTGACATGGTGGTAGGTGAGATCGATATTAGGTTACGTTAATTTATGTAATCCTTTGCAGTTAACAAGTAAAAAAGTTCTCCGAATAAAATTAAATATTTTTTATGAAACTAGGAAACTTACAGCCTTTTTCACCACCTTCTAGAAGTATCCATTAAATTACTTGGCAGAATATTACATACATATTTTGTTCCATTTTAAATTTTATCCGGCGGTTAGCGGTTATCCGGAGGTGGTGAAAGAGGCCCTAAGGTTCGTAGCTACAGGAGCAATCGTCGCAGATGCCAAACATCTGGTATGTTTGGCAGGTGATAGTGCTGTGACATTCAGTGCTGTACAAATTTGTATATTCTGGGTAATTTTGGTATTTAGTACAAAAGTAGTGCATTCAAAAACACTATCTATTGACAGCCTTAATTTTATAAATATTTTATTTGTTATTGTGATTGGGGATCGGACAGGGTTTTTTTTAACACACCGAGTGTAAATAATAAAGGAAGTGTATAATAATTATATCATTGCAACGACATTATGGTTTACACTATTGGTTTCAGGTTCAATGGATGTTCAATGACCAGATGTTATCCGATCAAGATATAAGAGAAATAGGAATTTCTTACAAATGGGGTCATTACTCCTGCAATATGAGTAACGTACATGGGTCGGAACAGAGGAGATTTGAAGTCAAGTCTTCAGGCAAGTCTTAGTTTCATTATGAACTTATATAAATGTATTGTGAATATAATTATATTCCTAAGGGGTCCAAGATCTACGAGATCTGGATTAATAGAATAAATGTATATGTCACATACCATTCATATTTACTATACTTGATAATGTTAGTACTAGATATGATGATTATGATAGAATTGTAGATGTCTGTTACATTTCAAGTCAAAACCACTGAATCGATCGAGAGATAATTATTGTATATTGCATCCTGAGACTACCTTTAGCTTTTACATAGGCTATCGTGAAATAGTGTTAGTCAGAAATAAATTGCAACTCTTCAAACCAGAATAGAACTAATAAAAAACATCTTTTGTCACTATATTTATGATTAATCAAAGCCTTTTGTTACAGCATGTTTGGTAAGTAGGAACTTGAAGAATGTTCAATATATGCCGCTCTTACTTACTGACGACGGCACTTGGCCCAAATGGGATACTACAAAATATTATTCAGTTGTGAACCCAGAAGAACAAATTAAATTTTCTTGCCCGAGTCATAAGGGGGCACCAAATGTATTCCAAAAGTTCCCAAAACAAACTGAATTGAAGGCATTATGTAATAAAGAAGATGCTTTTTTTGTGAATGGTACATTGTACAATATTACTGATCTCCAATGCAGTGTCAGCATTAAACCGTCCATTAAGAGGAAGAAAGAAAAATGCCTTACCGAAAAGTCTGAACTGATTAGGGTGGGGTACAATGTAGGTGGTTTCTTAGAAATTTACGAAGTCTGCTATGACCATGCTATAGAGATGCCTTTATACTCACGCGTCTTGATGACTGCATCGGACGGAAGCCTAAACCCTGCCCACCGCTGGTATAAATATCCCGGAATAGGCGACAGTAAAGTTACACATGTAGAGACCTGTTATCGAAATGCTGTTATAGTAAATCCCAGCTTGTAAATGCTCGTGATTTCAGTTATGACCCCGAAAAATACAGCACATTCATCGACCCCCTAAATGTGGTCCCGGTTTGGCGTCCTTGCAGGAATACTAGAAACGTAATTATATCATTATTATTTTACTTACTTAACTAACAGAAAGAACTATCTAGTAATAAACTGAATGATTACTGAACTTCTTTGCATGTAGAAGTGAAAAGCAAAATTACACATATTTATGCTTTAGTATAGATTAGTTGATATATTAATAATTATTTATTACTAGCGATCGGCCCTCGCAACTCTTCGAATACTATTATTATAATTTTATGTCAAAAGTAGTCTACTGTAAAATAGCACTCAGAGATAATGTACCTAATGTTCTACCAGTGGAAGAATTTTTATCTCTGGAGATTACCCCCTATAACTTCACAAACTCACCAACTTCACCTCTTTATGTTATTAAGAGGTACAGATTCGACGACACTGCGGGAGAGCTTGTCTCCTACCGCTAAGACTGGCCCTCATTAACAGAAAACAGAAGGCGGATAAACCTACCAGTTTATTATTAGGATGTTGGTACTGCCATAATTAATAGTAACGCTCGGAAACTGGCAGTGGCTTCGAGAATACTGGTGCTATCTGATTAATTACCAACAGGCAGTGATAATGACGTATCTTTGGGTGTAGATTTTTGTTACATACTCAGTCCAGGATTTTCTGCCCCGAGCTTCTTCATATTATCATGTTAGGAAATAACTGTCGAAATCATCTCGCGAACGTCAAGTTGGTCCACTTCGTCCACGCAATCACACATAATTTGTTTTATTTCAGTCTTCTTGGGATGATATACAGGAGTTAGTGAGAATGCGGCTTAAAATTTATGACGAATTTATTGTTTGGTCTGGTACACACACGAATCACGGAGAAGTAATACCACGATATCTATGGAAGGTACTATATTGTTTTACAATAATATTTTAACATATTCTTTAGTAATTCGGCTAAGAATGGAATATTAGAATTACCTAAATCCCTCTTTTCAAATTGAGTAGTATTAGAAAGTATGTAACATTGACCACCGAACAAAATGAACAACATTTATACTACTTAGGTACGCGATTTTTGTACCCATAGCCTATATTATATTAAGTTATTGTTGACCTTACCTTACTTACAAATTGTAGGTGCTGCGGTTAGACGAAGATGAAGCGGTAGCTGTAGTTTACGTAAACGATCCGTCACCCACGGAAAAGGATATTAAATGCGAAAACATTTGCACAGAAGAATACTGGTTTGCACCAAAAGACGAGTATACTTATTGCTGCAGTTTGCCGGACTTCCTTAAGGCGTTCGATTTGAGTAGCACTGATGTTGGAGGCAAGTTTATCATTTTATTAAAACTGTCTTAACCAAACGTGAACCAATATTACTTAGTGTAATCAAATACAGAAAGAAACTAGAAAAAAAAATTTTCATTATGATTAACCTTCATCGTGAAAATGTTTGGATGATGCACAGGGCAATATACTGGGACCCTTTTGGATTCTATAATTTTCTAAGTATTTTTTATAAGTTTATGTACACGTAAGTTCACGGAATAAAAACACTAAACAGTGGCTTTCTTTGTGCAGCCACTGTTACTTTTTTAATAGCATTTTTATTTCGCTTAATGAAGAAAGAGAGGCATTTGTCCTGCGGTGGAACGATTAAGATTGAACAAAAAAAATTAAAATCAGCTTTATACGTCATGAGTTTTAGTTTTTGCACGTTAAAATCTGTTAATTTTAAACACCTTATCCATATATAAGTTTTTATTTACAGAATCAATGGAAGCACTTATTAAAATGGAAGACAGTTAATATTATCCAGATAATCTACAAGCAACTAATTCAACACTTAGGTAGTTCTTCAAAGATCAATCTCATTTATGGTCAAGAAATACCTACTTTTTCTTATTATTTTTTATTACCGACATGATTAATGTAATTTAGTAACTTATTAAAAAAAATCAAATTAAAAATAAAGAAGATTCAAATTAATAAAATTAAGAAGATTCGAATTCTTAGATATGGTTGTTTTATATTACTATTTTCCATTCCCTTTTTGTTCCCGTGCCTCTGATGTATGTTGTGTGTTGTGATAAGTGTTTATGAAAATGTGATAACGTGATAAACTGTTGAATTTTTGATGACAACGACAAGAGACAAACTAAATAACCTAACCTTAATAAAAAAATTTGAAAACCCCCGACACCAAATGTAATTTGCCATTTTTTAGTGGCGGCCATCTTGGATTTAAAATTTATCATAGTGTAGTAAGTATTTTCCTAGTTTACCCCTTTCATTTGATACCATATTAAGGAAGTTGTGAAAAAGTATTTAATTCGCTATTTTGTGGCGGCCGTCTTGGACCGATTTTCATCAAACATAGCTAAGAACATTCCCGACTAATTCACCTTTCAAATAAAAAAAACTAAATCAAAATCGGTTCATCCGTTCGGGAGCTACGATGCCACAGACAGACACACACACAATGACACAGACACGTCAAACTTATAACACCCCGTCGTTTTTGCGTCGGGGGTTAAAAATGAGTTCCAGGAAATCATCCTCAGTCACGACGTGTCGAATTCTCTATTTAATAACATTAAATGCGAAACCCGAGGGGCATTAGTATTATATTGAAATTGATACCAATTTGATACCTACAATTTGGCACATCGCGAATAAAATATATCGATATTTTGATTCATCGATATTTCTACATGTCTATCCTATTTGACACTGACATGACTGACATTTTGACAATACTGAATACTGTACAAAATAGGGATGTCGGAAATTAAAAAAATATCGATATATATCGTATCGATATTTTTAAAAAAATATATCAATATCGATATTTATATTTTCAAAAAATATCGATATATCGATATATCGGCCAACTTAAACTAAATTATAAAACAGCCAAAAAAAAAAAAAAAAGGTCATTTGTAATCTTTTACCTTACATTTTTAAAAGATTTCGGTTTATTGTTCTGAAAAAAATATCGATTTTGATACCTTTTCGATACTTGGAATTTTATATCGATACATCGATATATCGAAATATTAAATATCGCCCAAAAATATCGATATATTGAAAAAATAATATCGATATATCGATATATCGATATTTTTTCAACATCCCTAGTACAAAATACTACATCGCCTTGCGAATGCGGTTGCCTAATTCCTCGTTAGAGCTGCTGTTTTCACTGTAAAAAATAAGTCGTCTGTCTGTGTGCTGTGAAGACTGGAGGTATCTACTGTTGTTTTGTGAAATCGGGAAGATAAATTATCAAAGCTCGAGAGATTTAAAGAAAGATGATATTTTAAACATGTCTCGATCTAATGTGCCATATCTACTGCAAGAGCTTCCAGATATCACGGAAAGCATCAACTATCCAATCAAAAGTGTTCAGCGGATAAAGGTTAGTCCAAAAACTCACTTTCTTTGGACTATGTTCAAGATAAATTGGCAAATTGTCTAAATTTTATGTAAAAAGTTACTAACACAGCAATGAGCACTAGCTTATAATTTAGAAAATTTTATATTTATTGAGTTAATTTGGTACTCAATTGTATTTCAAATGTATTCCACTCAATTCCACCCATCTGTTCCTCTGTCTACCTTCTCATCTATACATGTCAAATTACAGGTTATCTTTGATAGATTTGTGTGAAATTGTTTAAATTTTGTATGGCCCTCTATTTATATTAACTTAATCCCAACTAGCAAAATATTTTAACTTAACGAAAAAAATGTAGCTTCAGATATAATAAAGAAAATGATCTACCTAATAGGTTATTGGATATTGTGTGGCTTATAGATTTTTCATAAAATCATATGTTACAATCTGTCTGTCTATAAATTGCATTATTATTTTGGAAACATGGCATGGATTAATGTGAAATAGACATTCATTTAATGATATCCCTGGTGTTGCAAGCATCCATAGGCTACGGTAACCGCTTACCATCAGATGGCCTGTATGCTTGTCTGCAACCTTAGTGGTATAAAAAAAAGATTCAAAATTTTGAATCTTTTTGCTAGTAAGGCCACAAGATTCAGGTGTAAAATAATTTTATATTGTTTTGATTTCAGTACACCTGTTTCAATGTATCAAAGTCTCTAATAGCTTTTGGTGCTACCAGTGGAGGCATTTATATTTTCAACCGGACCCCATGTGAGTTTGTACAACTCATACCTAACAAGGTAATTTGAAAAACTTACCTTATTTATGTTTAGGGAAGTTAAAAGACCAAATCATATTTTTTTACTGTTTGCATTTACATTGAATATTTTGATATCTACATAGAAACCAGCAATACGAGCATGTTGTTCCATTTAGATGGTGGATGTTTTTGAGTAGTTTTCTTGGACATTTTACTGGCTATTACCGTACTGAAATATTTTAATGCTTGTACAAAAAATCTGTTCCAATGCGAGAGAGAGATGTTGTTATATAAGTTGGGTAGCACCATATCTTTTTTGCAGTGTAAAACTGACAGCCTCAGCACTTCATAATACAACCCCAGTACTTGTCTATATATACACTGCTTAATACTTTCAATATAGGTACCTATTCAGTGATTGTGACTTAAAAACAGGAAGCAAAAAGGTACAATTTATTGATTAGCACTATCCGGTGACACATTCCCGGTGATGTGTAGAGATTTCACTATTGGAATGTACTTTTATAGTTATTTATTAAGGGGCATCAATAACATATGTTTTTTTTTAAAGAACAATCAGGGCTAATACTATGACATACAGGGATGTAAGAGAGAAATGCCCAGTAAAATAAGTAATTTACAAGTAAAATACCTCTATCTAGACTTGTAGACTGCATCAGCACATTATAATGTGATCTCACATTTAGTTAGCATCTCTAGTAAGTTAAAGCATCAAACTATTGATACTATGAACGATTCCACTAATAATTAATATATTTTTTTGGTAGCAAAATATTTTAAATGCCTTGTCCGTCATTTTTAGTATTGTATTTAATTGTGTTTAATTTAATTTAACTTTTAATTGATGTAAGTTACTATTTAATTTGGATGCTGTGGCCTCCTATAATTGAGAGAGTACATTTCTCTGTACCTGTGGTGATGGAGAATAAAATATTTATGTAGGTATGTCTCTTGTTGGAGGTCCTTAAAATATAAATAAATACATAAATCATTATAAATAATATTAAAGATTACTAGTTATAGTCCTGGATTCAATTGCCAGATCAAGCAAAATGTTATTGGGTTCTGGTATGATATTCTTAGTAACAGCTCGGAGTTTGGATTTGGTGTAATTTGGGTGTACCATATCACAGCTCTGCCTATCCCTTTGGGGGAATATAGGGGTAATGGTATGTGTTCGTCTTTAAATAATTATTTACGATTATAAAGTATCTTAGCTTAGACTGAAGACCATATTGCCAACCTTATTTCTAACCTTGCTTTACCTTTTGACTTTGTAATCAATACTGTTATCAAAATTGTATGTCCTATTTTCCATAAGCTTAGCAACACTTCAAAGTAATTATAAAACATTACTAATAATTATTTCAGGATGGAGCTGTCACCAGATTGGCTATATCAACAGATGAGAAACACATTGGTTTTGCAAATGGTAGAGGTTTGGTCACTGTGGCGGCATGTAACCAATCCCTCAGTGGTAGCCACTCCACCATTAAATCCAAGGAACATCAAGGCAATGAGATCACAGCCATGATCTGGAGTACCAATCATATGCTCTTCACGGGTGACGATGTTGGAAAAATATCTGTGTTGCAGCCACAAAACTTCATTGTAAGTCATTTTATTTTATCATCAAACTAGCTTTCTGCAAGTGGCTTCGCCCGGGTGGTATTATAAATTATAGCCTACACCTTCAACAAATATCATTAAATTATAGCCAAGGTATACATAAACTTGACAAACTATATACTAAAACCTTTCTCAAAAACTACTCTTTCCATTGGTAAAAATAGCATGAAAATCGGTGCAGTAGTTTTTGAGTTTTTCGCGAACAGACAGACAGATGCGGCGGAGGACTTTGTTTTATAATATGTGGTGATATTTTACCTGTATCACCATCTTCTCATGACTTTCTAATATTTTAATCCTGCGGGACATGCATGCATTTGCGACATAATTTTGTGCTCACACTATTTCGCCTCCATCTATAGTTTCAGCATGAGATAAGCGACGACAAAAATATTACGTCGTTATGTAAGGCGTGCACGTCAGAGAGTATTCTGTTACCTATCAACATTTTAATGATTCTGGTGCCATTGAGTATAAAATGTTTTCATTTTAAAGTGACTTAATGAGTGTTGGTGTATAGACACATGCATTATTGCATAATTTTTATTATTTATAGGCACTTATCAACTTGCATGACTAAATCTGGGGTGTATAAGGAAAAGTACTTGTACAGTCAATTAAGTATAAAAATATTATATATTCACTTTAGGTTTTTTTGGAGAGTAGTTATTTATACAGCATGTTTTCCAATGACTTAGCAAAATTGAATACAATTTATCGCTTTTCGTTAAATAGCAGCAATTTGCATATCAATAGATGTTCCACTTGTTCAGACATGGAAATAATAAGATAATGTTCCGGTTTGACGGTTGAATAAACTTTGCGTCATATAAGTATTTACTTTTAATGTTTACAAGATTCCAAACACATTTTAGGTTTTACTTTACATACTTTGAGGTGCATTTTCATGTTCTTGCAAAGAGAACTGTCTGATATGCAACACAGTAACATCGTAAAGGACTTAAAGAAACTAATTATTAATTCTGAAAGAAGCCTAACCTATAGTCCGCGCGGAACTAGTTGGCCGCGCCTTAGGTAGGGGCGGGGGTGAGGCGACGGGCTACTGTGAATGAAAGCAAGCGCCCCCGCCCCTCCGTGCTACCGCGCGCAAGCGACCCCGCCCCTCCGTCCCGCCGCTTACATAACTAAGGCGCGACCAACTAGTTCCGCGCAGACTATAACACCTATCGAATTTCTGGTTTGCTGATTGTATTAGAGTGATATGATATGGTTGACATTTTGGATATGAATGGCAAATGATTAGGTAGAATAGTTTTAGGACGAGCATTAATCGTTACTTTCCATTAGCAAAGGCTGGTTCCAGTGTTTTATACTTAGTCATTAAACCAGTCTCTAAAAGACAGAGAGATAAACCTAGCCTAAACCATTAGGGTGACCTGCATTCTTTAATAAACCATAATATACAATATCCAATCTGATATTTCAGGCCAAGACAATGTTCCAGAGTTCATCATTAACAATAATGAGTTTAGATTCTCGAATTTGTCAACTGGACATGAAATCATGTATGTTACTGGTGTCCACCCTAACAAGGTGCTATGTTTGTGATACATCCAGGGAGCAATATCGACAAATAGGACAAAAACTCAGGGATGGGGAATATGGTGCCTGCTTCGTAGACAAAGAAACAAATACGGAACAACACACAACCGACACCACACAAGATTTTACAGAGGTCAGGAAATATAATATTGTTAGTGACGACACTGGTTTCGCTGTAAGCAAGGACTTGGAAAACACTTTGATATTCTGTGCAAGACCATCTTCTAGGCTATGGGAAGCCACCATTGATGGTACTGTTATAAGGACTCATCAATTTAAACAAGTACTTGCAAGAAAACCTTTGAAAATTGTGACCAATGAGTCTTACCAGAATGAAAATGTTGTCTTAGACGATGTCGTCAGTGACGATGAAGGACAATCAGTGAATTTCCCTAAAATTTTTGCAACAAATGGTGCCATATTTTCGTTTAGAAAGAATTGTTTATACTTTTTAAACATCAATGATGTCGATGATACAATTTGGTTTGATGAATACAAAGATATTGTTGATTGCAAAATCTACCATGATATGGTGTATGTGTGGTTGTCCAATGGCTCTCTAGTGAACTTGAAATACATGAAAGTAGACAAGTTTTTAGTCAAATGTTACGTAGAAGAGAAGTATGTACTGTGTGCAGAACTGTGTGCCTTGTTTAGTGATTATTTGCTGGTAAATAATTTGTCGCCAAAATTGCATATTTTAGTCAGTTTGAAAGATAAATTAGATAATAAAGAATTATTGAACAAAATAAAGGATGTTCTTGATAAATTTGATCGATTGAAATCTAATGATGCAACTCTAATGAAATCGGGGATATACATAGTCGATAATACGTATCATGCACAATCATCACTATTAGATACAGAAACAAAACAAAACGAAGATTTTAAATTTAGCTCACTTCCACCAGAAGCAATGCAAACATTGAAAGATCTGAGTGTCAGTATGTCTGATAAGTTAAATAATAGCAAGAAAAAATTGATGGAAAAGTGGGAGGACTTTGAGGGGAAAATGAAGCACCTCAACGTTGACAAAAATCTAGAAGTAAAAGAAACACCAAATATAGAAAAATGTCAAACCCAAAATCTCATTGATAAGATAGCTTCAGAAGAATCAGTCGAACCTACCCCCCTTGTATATCATAATGATATCATTTACAAAGAATCTAGTCAAAAGGCCATAGATGTAGACAATAATAGTTTAGAAAGAGATAAAGTGAGCAAAAGTTTGTATCAATATTATAAATTAAGCGTAGTTGGTAAGGAAACAGATCAATCGAATTTAGTTTCAACAATTGAAAATTTTGCCTGTGATATTAGTCAGATCTACACTCATATGTTACAATTAGAAAATTATTGCATTAATATAGGAGCGTTCGACGAATCTAAATTTGTACCTAATAACATATTTCTCAGTTATATAAATGAATCAACGAATAAAGATGAATTTCTCGAAACTATAATTAAAAACGAAACATTGTATAAATACTTTGTGGATTCATGTATAGCTGTCAATATGAAGAGTCAGAGGCTGTCGAATATTGGTTGCGATTGTGGGTTCCCGCTCCCATATTCAAGGACTCATCAGACACCAATATTTTCTGATCTAATCGATGAATTCATAGTAAAGCAGTGGTCGAGTCAGACCAGGCAACAATGTTACGACATCTGCAAAAAAATGCCTTACTTATGGAGGAAGATACTTTATTTAAGGAGGAACGAAGACTTGTTAAATATACTGAGGATATTACTGCAAATGTTAGATGAAAGTCTACTACATTCTTTTCTACCGCAGTTTACTCTAGACACTTGGGAGAGAACGGTGCAATTGTACGCGACGCTACACGCAAATATGTGCTTGAACTGCTCCAAAAAGTTTGATCATATATCGGTTAGAGACACGTTGAGTTGGGACGATCTCGGTGCTCTTATGATCAAGTCCGTCGGTGGTAGGAACGCTATCAAAGTAATGGAGAAATATGCGAGTCTCATCGATGAAGGTGCTATCACTGTGAAGTTCTACCACACGTGTTTAATGGTGACAATGTATGAGAGGTATGACGTCACTATCACCAGCTACTTGACGGACACTCTGTATAGTTGCTATAATTTTGAAGACTCAAGGTTGGAGGTAAGGAATAATTTCATTGTCTTAATTTTTTTCTATGTTGGGATTATTTTTGTTAGTCTGGTCAGTCTCACCAACTTGTTTCCAGCGACTGCCATTTTGATCTTCGCTATTCATAATCCTGGTAATACGATCGCACGGTTGGCTCAGTGGCCGATCGCCACTTGACGCGGGTTCGAAACCTGCACGGAACAGATGTGTGTTTTCAAAATACAAAATGCTCTGTGTAAAAATATTTGATGTACAATTAAGTAATACGTACTTACATTAATAAATAATACACGATTCATGCAAAATCGGAATCTCGAATCAAATCATGCAGCTTATTAAACATTTTTTTGCTTATATCAATCCAAGAATCGTATGCGACATGGTCAGAAAACGCATAATTTTCTCATAAAATTCTAGTAATAATGGTTTCTGCAAGCGACATTATGTCATTTTCAGATATGCAAACTACTGCGCAGCACACTAAACGGAAGAATTAAGAACACAGCGCTACCAATCATTGCCGCAGCTAAGTCTAGACATTGGGGTCTACGGCCTCTTACTGCGACAAAATCTACTGGAGACAGCGAGTCTACTCAAGAATACATAAAGGATGCATCTCTCAACAATATTTTAGACAATTTATCCTTTATAAATAACGGTGTGACCGATTGTGTTCTTTGTGGGTTGCCATTACAGAATATGGTCCTAATCAAAGATGGCGGAATCTGGGTTTTTAAATGTGGCCACACTTTTCATGGCGCGTGTTTGGATTTGAATAAAGTGAAGCTTTGCCCGTCGTGTTCGCCTGTTAAGTAAACATAATGATGTCGATAGTCAACCGATCAGCACAATTAATTTATTTATATATTTAAAGCGTTTTATTATGATATTTTTTGAGTCTAGTTTGACGTAGTGTTACGTTTTTTGAGTTGATTTTTGTTTGGAGTGTTTTATTTAGAATCAATGATATTATTAAATTATTTTGTATTGTATTTGCGATCTTGAGTAACAGCATGCTGCAATAAGATGATAACAAAGGGAGCAGTGGTACCTTATTTTATAATACTTTTATTTTAATTTTTTATTAAACTTGACTTTTGGTCCGAGTAAAATACTAATATCCAGCTGTATGTAGGTATCTGGTAGGATTGGCAGCAGACTCCCAGCTAAAGGCTTAGATTATACAGCTAGAGGTATACATTCTTTATTTGTAGCTCAAGTTTACTTAGAGATCGCGAATAGAGTTGCAAGATTAAAAAAATAATTATTACTGAATTATTTAAAATGAGTTTTTACTAAATTATTAATTCTATTTATTGATTCTTGTAATGTTTTTTATGCACAATAACTTATGAATAATAATTTTATTTTGATGGCCTACATGAAATCGCTATAAACGCTTGTATTCCCCAAAGTAGACCTGCTAATTGACTTACATCCACTGTTTTGTCGAATTTTCGTAGTCCTAACAATGGGTGAGTTTCCCATCATTAATTGAGACTCTTGAGTTGTTAGGAATTCTCAGTGGCCTTCTCAAGAATCGAACTTGAACCCCCACATTCCGGTTAGCAATCGCGTTAACAAGTAGATTAGCGAGGTATTCAAATAATTGTAACAGTCGTAAAATTTTAGAAATTTATATGAGGTTTATTGTTTTGCCTCGTTCGGGGGCCGTATAGGGTTATTAAAAACTCCTCGCAATATTAGTAATGCTTAATAATCTCACTTGTTATATAGGTTACCTATTAAATTAATTATAGTTATACCAAAAAACTACTATCCCATTGTAACTATGTACTTAAATATTTTTGTATTACATCGTCTCAAACGTATTTACGTTAAGCTTAATTCAGTGCATTACCAAAAAAATAAAAGAAACAGTAGAAAATGTATTGTTTCTCCTGTGGATCCTCTACTCGTAATAAATTAAAAAGAAATGGGTAAGATCTGCGAGAGATTAATAGCGCACCGATCCACATAATCACATTAAAAAAAATTTAAGACCACACTCAGAGATGTAAACCAAAGGCAAATCACATTGCAAAATTGGCAAGCATTCGCTTTTGCGTCGCGTATTAATGAGCATTCCTCGGTGTGTCGAAACGAGCATTATTAAGCATTCACTTACGTTTCTTTGGTAAAAAACGCTACATCAAACACTGCTCTTGCCACGAATTGCTCGCAAAGGAATGCTCACCTCCCAGTAGGTTTGACAACCTGTAAAGGCTTGCTCGCTCCTCTATCGTAATGTAACATTAGCAACGAGCTGTTGTATGACGATTCCAACCGGCAAACGGCTCTGTACCTCGCACATGAGTTTTTCTTACTAAATTCGCTAGCGACAACGTAAAATATTTGTATGGAAACTCCTCCAACGCCTCTAGCGGTTACGTAAGGAACAAATGGGCTATAAGATTACAGTGTTTCGATGCGTAAAAAACCTATCGAAAGCAATTTGATAGAACTCATGGTTGAGGTACTGGCCGCTGTACAGAGGATACGAATGCTTGTTTTGTGTGTTACATTAGGTACTTACAAATTATGTCGCCACCTACCTTAAAAGCCAATATCTTGCCAAGTATTGTACAGAGTAATTACTGTATTGAATATGGGAACCACAAGGATGGCAAAAAGCATGTAGCCTGCTTGATGGTAGGTATGAATTTAACTTTGTCGTATTCGTAGTTCATTAAAGGTAATGAACATCTGTAGGTGCGGCGGTTAGAGGGTTATTCATTATGTGTACTGAGTTCAGCATAGCGTAAAATATTTTTTTAAATGACGTTAGGCAGTGTAATTATTAATACATGCTGTACATAAATAGTATTTTTGTATTATGCAATGACGTGTATTCATATCAAGTAATAATTATTTTATTCTGATACTTAATGTATTTTGAAATCCATGAATGTATGAAGAATTATGTACCTATGTATATTCTTAATAAAAATTACTAATTGAGTTTAGAAACATTATATTTTTCAATGCCTATTGATGCTGATTGAAGCTTAGTAGTATTGAGTATATACATGAGAGGTATTCTGTATATTATACTATAGCTTATCCTATTTTGTATACAAGAAAGTAATGTTAAATCGGCGGTGGCTATCAAAAGGGTGAAGAAAATGAAACAAGTCAATATTTTTTAATATTTATTTTTCAATATACTTTTGGGTTTTGGCACAATTTTAAACAATGTGTCCTGGTTTACACTAGGTAATAAAACCTAAACTCTATCTACTTACACATTTGAAACATTTTCGAATGCTAAGTAATACGGCATGCTAAATGGAAATCTCAACAAATTATCATGAAAATAGTTCAAAAAAACTATTAAAAATAACAACTTTAGTTTTTAAGTACGTTGAATATCAGTACTATACCTTGTGATGTTTCAAATAAAAAGCACTTCAGTACTTAGATAGGTACTTTATATGGCAAGACGCATGGATACCATCAAACGAATTATTTAGTCGTGTTTCAATAAATAAAAAATAAAACTCGTTCGAGATCCTAACTCATACAATGTAGACACCAAAATTAAGTATCGTTCATTAAATAACCACAATTACTAACGTTTACATCAAAATATACGCGTATTTACATGAGTTCAACATAAAAATAAATAATTTAACGGCACTGTCTAAACCCTTACACATTTACTATGAATACACACTACTTATAAACATTAAGTTTCACATACACAGTAAGTTATATTTACTCCCTAGAACTACTTCACGTCGCTTACTGGCATACAGCTTTTATTCAAGAAAAAAGAGAAAAAAACAAAAACAAGATTTTTAAAATTAGAAAAATAAATAACAAAATTCAAAAATAGCAATTAACGTCACTGAACAATTTTTTAAGTTTTTTTTTCTCGAAATAGGTTTTTATACAAGTTTGTTTTACTAATAGCTATATAAAAATGTAGATAATATTATGCGTTACTACAGCTTAGATACTATTATCTACTAATATAAATTGCACGATTCGATAAAGCGAATATTTGTTTATATTAATAATAGTTTAAGGGCATTACATCACTTGAATTGAAAAATTACTTTAACATTTAACTTTTGACTAATAAAATGTTATTTTCTCTAAATTTTAGGTCAAGATAATATACATTTTTTTTCTGATTTATCCCCTTAGTTAACATACAATAAAGCCTGTATTCGCCTGACAGACAGAGGTCTACTGGTGTACAGTCACAATTCGGCATATTAAAAAGGGGACTAGTAAATAATAGAAAGGCATTTTTATAATCCCGTTAGTGTTTATACAAATTTCCTATACATTTAAAAATTATCCGACGCACCTATCTTTCTACTAAAAGACTTTTTAAATCGTGATGTAAGCCCTAAATTATCCCACATTGTTTCGGTGGGGTTTAACAAATCAATAAAGGAAAATGTCTTTAGGTATTAACAAATTGACAATTTCAGAATTGACCAGTCAATGTTATAAAAATACTGTCAGGAACATAATATTTGATCTGTATCGGCATCAATTTGTGACAGTATAGAAATAGCCTATTACTTTTTACACAATGGTGTTACAAGTCTCCTTAATTTCATGTATGGTCATATAATCATATAATGGTGTAAAGGAGCCAGGTTGACAGCTGGGTCACGTGGTTGGCTCGTGCGGTGAAGTTTGACAGAGCCCACGTCACGATAACGTCATTTGAGCCAATCACGTGACAGCTGTCACGGAAGAGAGAACCTGGTAGCTTCATATTATACCATGATAAATACACCTAATGTTGCATTGGCTGTTTATTATTTGTTAAAATTATGTATATTTGTGTTAAACCTGCTAATTATACAACGGTCTATTACCAATCAATCTAGTTAATTCTATGAGTATTTTATCATAACCATTATGCATAGATCTCACTGGATTCAAATAAAACGGTTCTTGTGTTCAAAACACTTAAATTTTCAAGCAATCCGCTTCAAATTTTTGGTTTGATACATTTTAAATTGCTTAATGTCTATAGCAGCTACAATATTACATAATTAGGTATATTATAGAACTCCGCACTAAGTTTATACATGGCCACGCGATAGTAAGATTCAAAGTACTTTATAACTACTAACACTATCAACTAATCTCTGAATCTTACACTAAATCATTTAGCCGAACATTCGAGTATAACTTATATAATTCTATCTACAAAGGGAATTTTACTTATTTACAAAGAATTCACTTCAACCGTTGAACCCGGTTTTATCCGTCATTCAAGAACTACCTTACCTTTAAGATTCAAAATAATGTAGGTACTTATGTACTTAGATATTTACATTTTTTTTTTTCTAATTATCTATGTGTTGGTTTAATACAACATTTGGCACAATTTCTTTTGTTAAAGGAATCTATTTGTGCCAAAATTCTACGATTCTAGTCCAAACATTGATAAGATTATAGGTCGAACCTAAAATGGGAGATATTTACATAACAGGAGAACTATACACCCGCATAATACTTATTACGTAAGAATAATTTTAAGATATTTTTTACTACTTATTATATTGAACTTCTTAGTACAGTAGAAAGTTATGGTTCGTTTAAAGTGTCTATATTAGCTGTTCCATATTAATTACTGTACTAAGACCACTATAATTTTTCACCGGGAAAATCACTGCGTCGCGCAAATATACGTCAAATATACGGGCGAAAGTGTCCAAAGTTAGAAGTACATATCTTAATTCACTAATGGAATAATCTCATTATTAATAATCAGTATTTTGTAAACGAGAGATCCAATTTGAGACACTGGCAAAAACTCACAAAATATTATAGCTACCGTCTAAAACATGAATCTCCCTTTAAGTACACTCGGTAAGAGGGGCCGGGGCTTATCTTCACAAGAGATTCATGCTCCAAGTCTTTGTTGAATGTCATCCAGAAGGTTCTAGTGTTCTAGAACTGTCCGCGCTTATTACCAGGGGTGGTGAGAGGGGGGCAAGGAGAGGGGCGCGGCGTGCGGGTAGGGCCAGCCGCGCGCCGTACCTCAATCGTCCTCTCGGGGTGATAGCGGCGGAGAGAATCCGGGGTTCATGTAGTTGCCCCCGTTGGGGGGAGGCGAGGAGTTGGAAGGTCCCGGGGAGGCGAGTGCGGGCGGCAGGAAGCCCAGCTCGCTGCCGCCGTCGCGACACCACAACTGCCTCATCTCCTGCCGACGCGAGCGCATCAGGTTCTTGTACTCGGATATCCGCATCTTTTTGCCGTCGACTATGCATGTCCTTTTTGGTCTTGGTCGGTACCTGGAAACATAAAGAAATGTTTTAGATTTTCATAAAAAGAAAATCGAATAACCGTGTCACTGGCCAGTTTTCTTATAATATACCTTTTTATACTAGTTTCTAAGGTTAGAAATCGATATTGCAATCGAATTGAATTAAAATATGTTTTGTTATCTAAGCAAGAAAAGGGCGAGGGTAGTTGTGCTTTAGGTAGTAACTTTGATACACCAGTAGATGGCGTTGTTCTTCTTTCCCATTGTATGGCACTATATCACGGACGTTTATAAAACAGACGTAATTACCTATAGTCAGGGTGCTTCTCCATATGAAGTTTGGACAATCTCGACTGCTCTTCATAGTAGGGCTGCTTCTCAGCGTTGGACATCGCCTTCCACCGCGCGCCGAGGATCTTGGATATGTTCGAGTTGTGCATGTCGGGACACGCCTTGAGGATCTTCCTGCGTTCATCCTTGGCCCATACCATGAACGCGTTCATTGGTCGCTTGATGTGTGGTTTGCCGGTCTCGTCGCGGCGCGGTTGGCGGACGAGCTTCGTTTTGTCTGCGTCCTCAGATGGTGATTGGTTCCATGATGATGCTGGAATATTAAGATTAGAGATTAGAATAGTGCATTTGAAGGATTTAATTTTGGTGTGGTATGTTTATGTGGTCGTTGGAAGTCGTTGGATGCAGGTAGCATGCGTCCGGTCCCTGTGGAAGTCAATGGGGGTGGTCTTTGTTCAGCAGTGGACCTATTTTGGCTGACATGATGATGATGATGTTTATAAAGTGGGCTTTCATTCATTTTCAACTTTTGGGGATAGGTAATCGTTCATCTTTAATCAGTAGCTTAAAGTCTCATGGTACTTAATTCCTTGTCAGGACTTCATCTTTTTCATATAAATTGATTGTAGTTTAATTGCCAATTCAACACAAGCAGACAAACACACTTTTATATATTTTGTAATTTCGGTCAGTTTAAGATTAATACGTGAATAAGAGGGAGAGGAAGAACTTGAAGAAGATAGATATTTAGTAAATAATAGAATGTAGATACTACTGTAATACTGAGTAAACACAAAATTTCAGTCCCTAGGTACAAAAAATTATGGAAATATATCACGCGAATATAAATAAGATATATGAATACGTTAATGGTGTGTCCCACTGTTGTTAGATAATACAATCGGAAGCCGCGCTTAGCTGCGCTATAAATTATCGCGAACGATGGATGTCGGCCGTAAAACAATCGTTAAACTGGGATTGTGTGACTATTTTGAAGTTTTTCCATTTATATCTAGAGAGTTAAAAGTTACGGTAGTTGAGATCCCAATAACTTCGGTGGTCGATATCTTTTTCTTCTATACTTACCTAAACATCTTTATTATTGTTAGGAAAATAATGGCCGCACGGAGACGTAAGTAGTTCCTTTAAGCGCTAAAATCCCGTAAAGAGCAACTGACCCCTGCGATCTTAAAGGTATTTTTAGGTAAGTAGGTACAAACACACACAGGTACTCATGGTTTCTGCACCTAAAAAATGGTACCTGCTGGTAGATAGGTACAGTAACAAACAGCTTTGTTAATACTAGTTAACAAATGCACTTTGCTATCATTCTAAATCTATCAGAGCCGTAGAGATACAGAGTGAATTACATCACATATTATGTCGAGCACATTAAATTTTGCGCTAATCAAATTCCGAAATGATTATTGCGATCCCCCCCTCCCTTACGTCAACTATGTGGGTCAGGCGAGAAAATGTCCGGCTAACATTTAAACTGACGGATTCGCTACCAAGTGTCCACTCGATTAATAAGCCACCGCGGAAACATGCTGCACTCAAAGCGCGGGACATTCCTCGAATTAATTTGAAGCGCTGTTAGATAATTTATAACATCCTACCGCGCCTGATACCCCCGCGATACACTTCTAATGTGAGCGTCGATGAGGGTACACACGGCGACAAAAGTGTTTTAATTATTCAAAATTAATAAGGAACATGAGTACGCCTACGCGAATCGCCCAATCTTAAAAAAATATTCATGATTTATGCGACTCAAACAAAAAACCATACATAAAATAAATTATTATAGTGGTAGGCAATACTGTTCAGGTAGACTTATTCTCAATAGGTATTTTATTTTTAATGTTGTGACTGGTAACCTTCAGCGATTCGGGTCCGTTTCGGTAGGCAACCTTGGAAAGGAGAAAATCTCGTAATTTGGACCGCAATTGTTTCAGTCCGAAAATAGTTGAAAGGTCCTCCGGCAATGCGAAGATCACTTCGACGATATCATATTTCTGGTCATCAAAATTTTAAATTGTGTGTTGCGGGCTTATGACGTCAATCCCATTTTATTTTCGACTCCGTTACGCGGCTGTCACGCTAACAACTACTTAGTATTAATGACGTTCGCCTGGAATGACGGCAATAATTAGCTGTTCGCGACAGGTCAAGTACGGCACAGTTGCTGAATGGTGATTCAGATGCGGCTACAGGCCATTTCGTTTTATAGCGTAAGTCATTATGTGTTTTATCTAGGAACTAGCGTGACGTTATGACTTAAAATGTTATGTTGCAACTGTCATAATTATTTAATGTAGGGATGTACCTACCTAGGTAATGTTTATGTTTTTGGAGAAACGAAAAAATATTTGCTTTCATCTGCTTCAGATCAGAGTGGTCATTGCCATGGACTGTTGTGGTCATAAACTATCATTCGATGTAGATTTATCCAGCCAAGTGAACACAACTTTTTCCTTTTACCTAATAGTTTTGGTACGGTTATGGCGTGTGTGCGCGAGTGTCCGCCGAGGCGGGACGTTGGACTGAGCGGAAGTTTGCGTCTCCAGCGCCATCTATTTCATGTTTCACGCGATTCTCTTGTTTTAAAGGAAACGAAACGACACTTGCGATTTTGTAACCAATTCGGTTTGGGTTCGCGCCAACTATTTAAAGTAGATATTTGTTTTATTGTACACCATCATATATAATTATTTTTAAGTTTGAATTATGAAAGATGTTCTTAAATTCATAATTCATGTTTTCGTACTTACTAAAGCGAAAGTAATTAAAACCGGCGAGAGATGGCGCCCAATTGTTTCGCTTAGTGAACATAGTAGGTACTGTATAAAAAGTGCGTTTTAAATATAATAATGTTTGTTTTTCTTAACAAAGAGCAACTTTTAAAATAATTGGAATGCCCTCAACCATTATCCTCGAGGTGGAATGTCATCAAATCGGCGGGAGATGCAATAAAAACGAAACTTTATAAACTTGGTAACATAAAACCCGCGCCCGTAAGATTTACAGATGAGCTTCAAGATTACGAACGATAATTAATATTTCTAAAGTAATTTACGTATCTCTCAATTTTGTCGGACTTGCGGCCTACACGAGATGTGTCGGATAGTGTCAGTAACGAACTACTTACGTATATCTTACCTTAGAATTTAATTGTGTAATGCAATCATCGTGTGTCCAAAAGTGACATTATGTAAAAGAGGGATTTGACCACTTTTTCTTGACCAGACCAGTAATGATTAATGGTTGTTTTGGTAAATGTTTATTACAAAGTCCATTTCAAAAGACTGAAAATGGTTGAAATGAAGATCTCAAAATTTATAAATGGCCTTGGCCTTCCCGCCAACGGCTTCGCCCGCGTGGTCTAGTTAACTTTTTCCGCCGTTTTTGCAACATTTTTCGTTGCTACTCCACTCCTATTAGTCGTAGCGTGATGACATATAGCCTATAGCCTTCCCAGATAAATGGGCTATCTAACACTGAAAGAATTTATCAAAAAGGGCCAGTAGTTTCGGAGCCTTTTCAATACAAACAAACAAACAATCAAAACTTTCCTCTTTATAATATTAGTGTAGATAAATGATAGCTATTTATTTCTGTAAATAGATCTTTTATAGACACTTTTACAAGTCAATGATTAACATATTTAGTCATTTTTTCAATGAGAAGAAACGCCGAAACAAACTTAGAGGATCTTTTATAGTGTTAACCTTCTGTAGGTACCTAAAAAGGTGACTGAAGGTAAGAAAAAGGATGATAGGAAATGTACTATTACCGATGAGTTTCAATTTAAAATCGTAGGCATTTTACCTAAGTTATGCATACGTAAGTTACTTACATTGATAGTTAGGCAATGGATCTAGATCTAAGTGCCTTATAAAAACATACCTAGGTACGAACCTAATTAAATAATGACTTGCGTATTGTGGTTTTGTGAACATACAAAGCCTTCAATAATCACGTACTTAGGAAGCTGTGTCTACAGTGTTAGCAATAAATTTCAGTTGGAAAACACGATGAATCGCATGGCCTACATTTCAGTCGATATTTACCGGAGGAACTGTTTTGCGGTGTAAGACATATTAATTATATTTAGCAATTAAATGCGAAACATCAAAATGTTTGGCGGCGACACGGTACATTTCTTCATTTTAACATTTACAAACTATTTATCCAAGACTATTCCTTGTGTATTTGCGTTGCTAACATTTCGCAAGTAGGCGAACATTTTGATATTCAAATTGAATCGGATAAACATAATATCGTGTAATGCTTCATGTGTTTTAATAGTAAGCAACCTAATATAAATAGAATAATCTTTATTTTCTCATTAACTAAGGTAACAATTACCTATTGACGTAACAGGTACCTCGTAAACGTTAAATACAAAGAATGGTGTCTATGGAATGAGAGTTCTAGGGGCTAAAATATATGCTCTATGTGGCCTTATTCTTCTACAATCAATTCATATTTATGATTCATTAAAAAATCTTGTACCTATAATAAGAATTGCTAATTCTACCAAAAGTTTAGGATGCTAAATGAAGAAGGATCTTCAGGACTTCAGGAAGGGGCTAAAATGCTTGACCTTGATGCCTATTGCTTGTTCGTCGTCTTTGATTCTCATCTATCAACATATTTTGGTCATCATTATAGTCATAGTGATGGCCCGACCTGATAAAGGACGCTGGGAGACCTACCACCGGTATGGGGGGGCCTTTGTTCAGCAGTGGACCTTTAGCTGATATGATGATGTTTTTACTGGTTTGATCGATGCTTTATTATCAAAAAAAGAACGAAACACAAGAAATGTTTTTTATCGTAAAAATAAATCTTTGTTTGAACTCAATTAATACTTTCATTAATTAATGTTGTAGGTATTATGCGCGGTATCTTCATCTGTAAATTATCTTAATATAATACGTATTCAACTGGTTATGGAAATTAAATCTATAACTAGTAACCATCTCTGAATAATTATAATTTATACGATAGGTATGCGAGCAAGTACCTAAGTAAAATAGAGGAGATGTTTTCAAATATTCATGGATATATTAAAACACAATATTATTATATGCAAACATTTATATGAACCTTTTAAATAAAATGAAAATTAAGTCGTTATAATATCTAATGATAGATTGTGGGAATGCTCAGAATTCTGGTCAATGTTTTTTCTTATCATTTAATCTGATTGATCCAATTTTTGAATATATTTCTGGATAGACGACCCCTTTGCTACCTGACGTCTGTTTCATTCGTCTAAGCGGATCTAGCTGCTGCACTGGTCTTTAAAAATCCCGCAACTAAGTACGCAATTTACTAATACCTACAAATACTTTTACTCTTTGAACACAAAACAAAGGTATTTTCAACTCTATTTGTAACTAGGTAGTGCATTTCTCAGAATTGTTCACACTGAAGTGTAAGGTAGATTCTGAATAGGTATACCTACCTACCTACTAAAGTAGGGCCACTTTTTGCAAGTATATGACAAATACCTAACGTCCCTATATTTTTACATAGTTAGGTAAACGTAGCTACTACGCACGAAAATCTATTAGTGCTCAGTGACATGGTTCCACTCCAGAGTTCGCATCTAGGTAACAAGTGAATCAGATAATACGGTGACGTCATTAACGCGTCAATGCGCACCAGTTCCAAAAATATTAGATCCAGCTGTCTCATCAAATCAGTCACACTGCTCACTGACCAAGTTTTAGTTTACCTAAATACCCATACATTACGGGTTAATTCAGACTGTTTTATCGGTTTAAAAGCTTACCAAACCTGTAGGTCTTTTTCCAAATTTGGAGGTCAAAGTCAGGCACACTTAAATAGTCTAGTGTAGATTCGATTGCTTCCTTAGGCTATCATGGCCATTAGAAAATTTAATGCATTTTTGGTCTAATAGTACTTAGTTACTGAATAAATAGGAAATTCAACTAAAAGATACTTACTGTTACAAGCTGCATTATACTCTTCTTCTTTCGGCATATTGTACTGAGATTCATCCATAGGAGGGTAGGGCACGAAGCGCGGCAGCATCATCGGCTGCGCAGGCGACGGTGACCGTTGCTTGCTCAGATTGAGAGGAGTGTCCGGGTCTTGGGGAGGTGGGGAGCGGGCGCTCGCTGTGAGTTGCGCCAGCTGAGCGGTCGCTGACCATTGGTTTGTTTGCATTGCCTGGACAAAAAGTTTTTTTAGTGCCATCTTTCACTTTATATAAATCTGTAGTAACAAGTGTACCTACTTACTGAAGGGTTAGCTTGTTAGAGGTTGCTATGGCAAGGCTTTAGACGGCTACAAAAGTGACACCTTTTCTCTTTCCTAATCCCCTGATCTTAGATCTAAGCCTCTGGTGCTACGAAAGAACATGGTAAGGATCGGTGCTGGGCCTTGACTCTGCAAGAGTGCTATAAAGGGTCACCGGTTGGGATGAGTTGAATCACCTCACCAGAAACAGGATTAGGACAGGAAAAATCGTATTTGAAAGACATGGCGCATGTCGGACGACTTGTGGGCATAAACTTAGCAGTGTCCTATCCACAAGGTGCTGTCTCGACAGGTCCACGGAGATGATAGGATGAACTGGAATTCTTTAGAAATTGGATCGAACCTACCTAAGTCTTAAACCGCAAGAATTGGAAGGTGGGAGAGGGGAAGACAATAATAATATCAATCAATTTCATCACCAAAAATTATATTTCGTTGAAACATGTAGCACTTCTCTTGACAGCAGACTATCTACCAAAATTTGCATAACAGATATTGAAATAACCAAACTAGAACTTAACTCGTGATCAAGAAACATAAAAACCGAATGTAACAACAATTCTCTATCGTAATTAAATGATTTATAATAGTAAAAGGATGTTGCGTCAATAGAGTCATGGATCAGAATGTTTATGGTCAAAAACTGGATGGTATACAAACTCACAGGAGTTTGAGGCATCTAATTATAATTTTACATAACACCGGTCGGTGTAATTAGTTTCGAGAACAACTTTCGTTTTAACACCGCGTCTTCTTGTAATATTTATGGCGGTAAACTATTACAACATTCAGGGTTCAGATTGATGACTAGTTGGTAGATTTCAATAAATTGATACGAAAGTGAAAAAGATTCACTTTAGGTCACTGTGCCAAGGGGGATAAATACTAATGAGTATCATGAATAAATACTATAATATACCCAAAACCTCCGCCGTTTTTGTCATGCTGGTCTATATGGTGCGGCTGTAGGTCAGTCGGATGGAATTCATCCAGATCATTCTTTTCTTTTTTGAGTTCTAGAACTCTATCTCTGACATCTTAGTCTTGTTTGATATCTCAATTCATCGTCATCCCATTAACTGTGGGCTGGGATGGATGGATGGGCACGGGTTTCCTCCGGAATGAAAGGGTTTAGGCTATAGTGTCCACTACGCTGGCCTAGTGTGAGTCAGATATCCATATCTGGAAAATTTCAAGACCTAAGGTACTTACGTTTGGTGGTTGAGGGGGCTGTGGCCGCATCTGTTCAAGTAATGGCAACAGTCCAAGTGGCGGCCCCGGGTACATCCCATGCTGTCCACGTCGCACTAGCTCCTGGCGACGCAACTGCTCCTGCTGCAGCCGCTGCAGCTCTAACTCAGCGGTCACGTTGCCTATATTCTGTAAATAGAGAAAAACTTTTTTAAATTACGATATATTTTACGTAAGGATGATAGGACATTGGGTTATACTGACTGTATCGCTTAGCAATAAACAATGAACTTCTTGAAATTGTAAATTATTTTTATTTATTTTTTATTCACATACAAATAATGTCCTGATACGTGGAAAATAGGATGTATTATGTTTGCACGTTGGTGTGGAAAGGTATTTTAACGGTGGTTAGTGAAATAAGAATACAACTCATAAAACCTACATTTCATTTGCGTCATGCAAAATTTGGTCTGTCGTATCATTAATAAAATAACTTTATATGCACTAACAAAAGGCACCGCGCGGCGGCGGGACCAAGCACACTACGTTTTGAGCTTCGCAACTTTCTGCTATCAGTCTTAACGAGTCTCTCGACGCGATATTTGTTCCACACAATATATTGCACACTTAAGCATCTCCCCACACAAAGAATAAGCTAAAATGTGTGCACAAATCAACCGGCGGGACGGTCACTAAATCACGGCGACCATAAAGCGAATTCCAAAAAAAAGTACACCAATTAATTGCCTGGGAGTCGTGACGAATAACACAATATACATTTTATCGGCTCTTCATTAAGACAGTATTGAATTGTTAATGGTTGTACAGAGTAAGACGTTATAAGGTGATGAAATCAAAACAACTCGACGATGTAAGTTTCCGGATGAACGACGGTGACTTCACAACGCGAAATGTGAAAAGGATTTGGGATTTTAAAAGTTTCCTGCAGACGCATAAACGCTCCTGACAGTAGGAATACATTTAAGTGAATCACTGTCGGCGGAGATAAAAAAGAAAACAGCGCTAATGGAAGACAAAAGCGAATGCATAAATAAACGTGACATAATCGTGCGAATAAAAAGTGCGGCAGTGTAATAGGCGTCCCTTGGGCGACACCGCGATACATCGAGCGCCACCGGTAATCGACCAAGTTTTTCCATCGGCCTGACAAATTGCCGTCATAACCGAACGGATTAAACTTTTTATTAAAAACAACAAACTGAGCATAATGTATGGGCGTAATCGGCAAGGGACAGATGTTCCCGAATAACGTATGCGATTTATCTAATGTAAAAAGACTTTTATTTAATAGCTCTGCGGAGATGTCCTAGCAATTGGCGCTTATATTTTACAGCGGACCGTCGTTTTGGCATTTCGACCGCATTTTGATAGCATTATTAATGTTAGAGATGATATAAAAATGCGATTTTTGATAGAGGTGCCCAGCTGTGGTGTCACAATTTATTGTTGCAAGGCGCAGGTGGGTCGCCTCGTCATAAATATGGAAGCGAAACAGCCAAGATGGAGTGGCATCGTTATACTGATTGAAACAATGGAACCGGTGCCAATAGAAATAGGTGGGTGTGATTTGGCGAAGAGCACCATCCGATGTTGTGTCAATACCGATAACGATGGATATAAATGGAAGCGAAAACATAACTGTTATTGTGTCCTCGTCAGTTTGTAAAGAACGATTTCCTTTTACTATATGTATTTCTTTGCTAAAGGAAATGTAGATAGTTAATCATATAAATAATATTAATGATATTATGTCTTTATTACTCGCCCTCCAGCCAAAGTATACACGCAACCTTGACATAAAAACTAAGAATGATCAGATCTAAGGAATAGTCACTGATGAAGTATTCATATTATGATGATAATATAGATATTATGATAGGTACTGAAATATTTGAAATTCAGTAGGTATTAGATGTTATTATTTTTGTAACTGCAGTTTATAAGATTTGTGAAATCTACGGACAACTCTACGAATCTTTATAAAGCTATTGTCAATGGGACTGACGCACAAAGCCGTAATGATTAATAAGCAGCCGTAGATTAGTATGAAAGCGCACATCAAAAACAATATAATTGAAGAATATATAGTGGACAAAGAGATCACAGATGAACACCGGACATACCATGACATAATTTATATCGTGGGCGCCGATATCAAAATAGTAATCCCACTTTTTAAATACGCAACTAACGATATTGACCCTTAGGTAGTCGGGTTAAGAACTGATGATGTTAAATGAAAAGATTAGGTGAGAATACGCGGAAAGCTGTATAATGAAACAGACGTCACATTGACGTAAGAGATGCAGATCTTTGGGTGAAATCATAATATTTGCTGTCACCGGCCGACGTGTTCTCATTTCTATATAGATTATTCGACTCATGGATTTAGGATTTCGGTAGTTTTCCTGGCGACTAAGATTTATCTATTAAAGCGGTCAATGCAAAATGGGTAGCTACTATTTTTGCATAAGTAAGGTATCCCTAATAAGGAACGCCGAATTTGATGATTAATGACGCTTGTAATATTATAAATATACGTACATGTGTCAAGATATAGATACAGTTCATCAAGTTCTAGTAGTTCTTGCTGTCTAGCAAAGACTTCTCTGTTGACCACATAATTGTTTTTATGAAAAATCATGCCTATTTACGGAGATGAGACCAAAGTTATAGATGACCAATATTTTTTTTAATGGCTCATAGCGTGGTTTTTGTGACCAATGTTATAAGCAGCGTGTCTATCCACTTACTGAACCACAAGGATCTAATAATTTATTTATCCCGTGACCCTAAAGTGTTGATAATTTGAATAATGCAATATAAAAAGGGCTTGACATGATTTGAAGGGTGCCCGGTGTAAAGGGCGTTACGGACAGTGCCAGGCGATGACATATCAAAACTGAATCGCTAATGCATTGCTGAGAATAGCAGACGCGTGGAGACGCATCAAATACTTTTTACGCATAGCTTTTCGATTTAGAAACTAAGTAAAATTGACCTAATATCGGGGTCTTCTGGCACTCCAGTAGATCGAAACAACTTTTCCTTGTTTTCTGTTGTGTCTGCCAGTTGTTACTCAATAGGTTTAATTGTCCAATCTTCATTATCATATTATCATCCCTTTTTTACTTATTTGTAGTTTTCTACATTAAACTTTACTGCCACTGCATGACAAATTGGATTTAAAATACAAAAAATTATACGCCAGCTCCATCCCTTATCTGTTCCATGTTTAAATGGGTTTTAATATCGGCAGTAGGTTGTACAATGCATTGAATTAGTTACTGTAAAACTTACATGTTTTTGTTTTGATGTCAGATTATTATCAACTTTTAGCACTGGTAGGTATATTATTATTTTTAATGTTGTGTTGGGTTAAATTAACATTGAGAATAAAATTAATACATTTTTTTTGTCAGTTGAAGCAGCTACTAAATAATTATTAGGTGCCTATCTTAATTTTTATATCTTTTTAACGCTTACTTAATTCATGAGCTACTTAAATCATTTATATAGTCTTTACCGAATAAAACACACATTTTTCACGCTGGGGTTTCATAAGTCCTGGTACAGATTAGGACCTTGAGATTTTAACGTTTTGGAGGAGGAGAGAAATAAAAATAACACTCTGCCTTCGATTGGCAGAAAATTATTTTTATTTCCATATAATAAGCTGTCATTATCGTAAAAGCCTCCAGTGGCAACAACCTCTCGTTAACGAATTTCTGCAAAATAAGACCATAAAATATTATAGTTATAAATATAAAGCTGAGTTCAAACAAGACAAAGCACGCATCGATTCCATTATGCAAAATGCATAATCACCGCGGACATTAGATAAGATCAGTGCATTCGCAAAACAGCGACTCATGCGCATCGGGATGAGGCAAGTGATAAGGGAACTCCTGCGGGGACGGGTGTGCCCTCCGGCAATTTAATTGGGGGACGTCATAATGTTTTACTTATTTGTTATTTGTTAATGTCAAATTTTATGTTGTTAGGTTGATGGCCGGTTTTGGGTATTTAGAATTGTGGTCTGCTAAAATTAGCGTCACCTATATTTTCAGCTAATTAGGATACAGTTTCTTGAGACAATTATATTTATATCCGTATCTAGTATTGTTGATGTATAGTGCCTTCTTATCTTTTTATTATTTAATACATTAACTTTTAAAACATGTTCACGCCAGTTTCGTCGTGATAATTTTATACATTAAAATTTATATCTCGGATAATAATGATTAAAACAGCATCCAATCCAAAATCCTATTACAGATACTAGATACTGAAAGAAAGGAAAACTTATCTATCTATATACATTAATAAAATGTTGACAATACCCAACTACTCATTCTCAATAAACATGAAAGTCAAAATATAAGGGTTCGCCCACTTCTGTGGCTGAATTGTTATTAAATCACACAATACTTGACGTTGGGAGGCGCTAATAGTGGCGGCCCTGAGTGAAGTGGCAACCCTGCGGTTTCTTCAAATTAGCGCTGTGATTGGTATCGGCCGACGTTCGCCACGTGGCGGCCGGAATTAGGTAGGTACCCACTGTTCCTATTTTACTCTGCTAAAAGTAGACTCTATTACTACCTTGTTCTGTTTTTGTGATTGGGATTTAATTGAGATTTTGTACAGTCGCTGTGAAAAGTATTAACCTAAACACAATCTTACATACTGTTAATGATTATATAATTTTAAACTAGCGACCCGCCCCGGCTTCGCATGGGTTTGAATTTCTTGTATTTTCTGTACTATAATATGTATGTATTATACATATAAACCTCCCTCTTCAATCACTTTATCTATTTAAAAAAACCGCATCAAAATCCGTTGCGTAGTTTTAAAGATTTAAGCATAGGTACATAACGATATAGGGACAGAGAAAGCGACTTTGTTTTATACTATGTAGTGAAGAATAAACTAGTAGGAATTTAATATTAACATCATAACCAGGCATCAGGAAATCCTATTCATATCATTATACCTACCTTCCCAAAATTAAACCCTAAAAATAATTATAGTGGGTAGGTATCTAAGTAGGTACTCCTTAACTAATATATACTAATATATCACCGAGAAGCCAAATTACTTCAGAAATATTTCCAAGAACCTAGTCCTTTAATAGATCTAATAATTCTTTCATGTGTGAAAATCTAAAATTACCAAAATATTCTTTCAAAGCCAAGGGTATATTAACAAACGACGTCATAACATAATAATATTTAATAACTTATAATATTAAAGCTAAAAAATATTTGAAGTCACCTCCATCTTCAGAGTTTACAAACAGCCCTAAGATTATACCTTTCATTATTTTACGGCTTCCCTTCGACATGGGACATATCAAACGAGGTTAGGTTGTAAATCAAGAAATTAAGCTATTACGGCCACATCACAAGTCGGAACTCCTTTTAACTTGAACTTTTTTTTTAAACAGAACAATTTTTAGACTTCCGGGCGACAACGTGCGCAAGTAACGACTTCATAATTTGAAACATGTTTTTGTTATCGATAATGTGAGAGAAAGTTTGAAAGTGTTTTTTTAGAAATCATAGTTTTTCGGTTATTAAGGAAAAGTTTGTAAAAACATAATAAATAACTAGCTGACCCAAATGTTGTTTTGCCATAATTACCCTTATCAATTAGGGGTATGAAAATAGATGTTGGCCGATTCTCAGACCTACCATATAAACAGGTATGCACACAAAATTTCATTCAAATCGGTCCAGCCGTTTCGGAGGAGTTTGGTAACAAACACCGCGACACGAGAATTTTATTTATAGAGTACCTAGAGTAAGTACATACCTACCTATTTCTAGACTACCTACGTGATATGGTTTTGGTCTTTGCAAGTATCGCTTCTTTTTGCAAAAGTGACTAGCATAGAGGTTTTGTTCAAAGGAAACCTGAAGAAAAAAACACAAGTACCTATCTAAAAGATCAAAAATAACTTCAAAAAAATATCCCCCAACAAACTTAATATGCCTAAAAAATTACCACTTCAGTAACATCATGTGAGTTCAAATGCGACGATAAACAAAAGCGAACGGGGACGTCCAGCCAACCGATGCGAATCCCACGAGACCTACGCAAACACCCCTCTCGCCCCCTCCCCTAGCCACTTGCCCCCCTTCTGTCTTGCCTCTTGCTGCTCGTCCCACTTGAGCTTTTCTTTTATTCCTTGCCTACTCTTATGTTTATTTTTGTTTTCCGTTAGCCAGCGGAAATAATGGCGTTGGGATGTTGAGGATATCCGCAGGGTTTTACTTTTTAGTGTGTTGAGAATTGCGGTTGCTTAGTGATTTGGAATGTTCTGAAGATCAACTTGTCTCTCTCATTGTGCTAATGTAGGTATCTCAAACTTGAAATTGAGGAATAACTGTCAAAGTAGGTTGGTAGTTTTTTTCACGATCCTGAAACGTAGGTCCGCTTAATGTGGTCCATGTAGAATTTCGCTATTTTATGTATCAATGGTGTCAATGAATAATTTTTTGTTCAAATTCATCGACGCATGTTATAGATTCAGCAACAACGCAAATCCATTCAGACATCGATAAAAACCAATAGAAAATAAAATTGAATGAAAAGCGAGCTTCAAATGAAACTCCACAATATTCTTTCGTATTCCCAAGATGACCTTTTGTAGGCGATAGAGTTGTGGAGTGCCGTCATTATTCTGCTCCCATTCAATTCTATATTTTAGTGAATTTTTAAAACAAGTGAGCATCGTGCTTTTTGCACAAACCCTCCAGAGTGTACATTAATTAAGTGGGTTTACTGTTTTCAATTAGGTCCATGTTTTTGTTTTAATCATGTTACTTTTTTCATGTTTTTCGTCAGAACGGGCAACGGTTTGACAAACAAGGCAATAAGTGAGTTGTTGCAAGAAAGCAGGAGATATTTAAAAACGGTAGCTTTTGTCATTTAATTTTTAAGTATTGCTAAGGGAACACACTTAATCAATTTTATTTCAGTGTCGAATCGATTCAAGTTGAATAATTCTCCAGTTAAAACAATGTATTCTCAACAATATTGAGACCGCATAATATCGAAGGAATACTTTCTTATTTTTTCTCGCCACACTATTTCCCAAGAGATTAGAGGCGGTCCATTAGCGACAAAGGACAGGTGTTGAGTGTGTTCTAAGCTTTATTAATCTTTTCTCCCGGTGCGGTGAGGTTTCGCACTTTTGTGGCATCAGCCATTGATGTGCACAAAGCCTTAGCTCATGTAAGTACAGTGTGGTATATGCTTTAGTTGTTAAGCCGATGCTTTAATGTTAAGACAATCATTTTCAATTTGCACTGTGGTGTGGTTGGACGGTCTCTAGATCTGTCGGCCGATACTTAAATCTTAAGGGTGTAATAAAAACATTGTTGTTATTAATTGTAATATTATGTAATAATAATGTTAATAATAAAATAATTATGATTGTTTTGTTAAGAAAAATAAGTTGTTGCGTTTTAATTAAACGAACGAATTTAACTTAGCGATTGCGATTAATTTTATGTTATCATACTAGCTTTTAGAACGTAGACGTTGTAATATTTATTACCGATAAGAAATTATTTCATCGTCATTTATTGGCTTCGTCTATCATGTTGTTGGCCTAGTGTAGATTGGTAGACTTAACATGCAGTTCATTTTTCAGAGTCATCCTTAACATATTTATTTTCACCATTTAAGTGAGCGGTAATTTGAATTTTTACATAGTCACATCCATGCGTTGGATTTCAATCCAATCCCTGTGTCTTGGCAGTCCATGGCTTGTCTCAATCTAAAAAGGTACTTACTCAAAACAAACATCTAGTCAAACTTTAGATACTAACTCAACTTCCAAGGGGTCTATAGCCCTCTACAAACTTCCCAAACAAGAATCGTCCAAAAATTAAAAGTTACATTCCAGTTCCAACCGGTTAGAGCTGGATATAATTGGAGGAGACTCAAGCTAACCACCCGGATGGGGGTAACAAGCGAGTTATCCGGGTAAAAAGGCAAGACCGGGTAACAAGCCGGGCGAAATGCAGTAACGAGGATGCAACCGAGCTTCTCTCAAGAAGCATGGCTTTGTGGCTCCAAATAGTTAGGCGAATGTTGGGTCAAACGTTGGCGCATTGGCTGTGGAAAACTTAATAAACATTGGTGTGAAGATTTTATTATAAGTTTATCGTTCTAGAGCTTGTGCCTTGTATTAATTTTTTGCATTTATTTGCATACCTACATAAGTCGTAGTAAATTTAAAACAATTATTAGGAAGAGACATATTTTTTGTAAAAAAAACGGTCAAGTGTGAGTCGGACCCGCACTTAAAGGAATAGGCCAACAAAATGAGTACCTATTTATCGTTAGAAATAGAAACTGCGAATTAAAACTACCTGCTACGGTTCATGAGACAGGCTTAGTAATTAAGGGTCCCGTTTGCACCCAAGTATGGAACCCTAAAAATTAGTAAAGAATGCATGTTCTTTTGTTCAGGTATTACGTATATCTATACTTCTATACTAATATTATAAAGAGGAAAGATTTGATTATTTGCTTGTTTGTTTGTTTGTATTCAATAGGCTCCGAAACTACTGAACCGATTTGAAAAATTTCAGTATTAGATAGCCCATTTATCAGGGAAGGCTTTATACCATCACGTCACGACTAGTAGGAGCGGAGTAGCAATGAAAAATGTTGCAAAAACGGGGCAAGAATTTATAAGACCACGCGGGCGAAGCCACTGGCGGGAAGCTAGCCTGCTATAATAGGAATTCTATTTTAATTAAGTAAATGGGTAGGTACTAACCTACTTTCAATTGACATGAGTGCCTATTTACATGTAAAAATAACAAATTGTTCGTTGTGTACTTTGTGTAGACACGATTTCTAGAAAAAGTTAGAGTACATCAAAAGTTTATTCTTTTACATCTGTATACATACGATTAATCATAAACATTAGAGAAAAAATATTATGTACTCACACATATTTAGTATAAAAATTGTTTGAAGGAGAATGAAGCGATACTATTTCTACGAATTCATCTTTTAGTAAGTATAATAATTACTTACCTACATACAATTATACATAGGTACCTACGTCACCTTTACCTATATATTATGTATGTATAACTAATAAATAAACTAATAATAATAATAATAAACTAATAAAAAAAGTTGAATGCTTCAGATATCTGTTCATATGTACCTAATAGTTTTATAGATATTGAAATCAAAATTCCGTGTTATAAACATTCGTAGGTATAAATTATCATTATTGGGCTATAAAAAAAATATTACAAGGGTTATAAGCGAGTCAGGTATTTTATAGTTTTACTCTAATTTTAGCGTTTTAATTTATTCACAATCAATTTATGTGTGCGAATATATGTACCTAATGTAAGAAAAAAAATAGATAGTATGCTATTAAATACATTATTCAACAAAAAGGGTTAGCAAAAACATGACACATATGTACTGGTTTAGTAAACAAACACCGGAGAAGCTATGTTGAATACGTAGGTATTTAAACTGTAATAGAGCTTATAAAATACCTACAAATTTAAAAAAGTAAGTAAATAAAAGTTGACCACAAAATAACATATTAAAAAAAATGTTTACGTAATAAATACGTACACAGTCATGATTCCGACTGCAGACTCTGTGATATTTTTATATTATAATACATTTACATTTAATACAAACATTCCAATATTTAAATTGATGCGTTCAATAAAAATGGCGGGCGTTTTACCCGCTGCTCGCTGACTGACATAAACACAATGATTCGTCAAACCCGTCAATCCAACGGCCGTCACTCGCCCGGTGTGCGTCAGTCTTTATTTATTGTTTATTAAAACGATTATAATGGCGCCGATGATTGCCACTATGGGGCTCAGCCTCTTAAGCTATTTATAACTACTTTGTAGTTTGGATCCTCAACAGTAGTTGCTAATATTGATAGTTAGAAGAAATAGTAAGTAGGTAAACCGTATTAACCACACTGCAAGTTGAATTGATAGAAGTTAATTTAAGAATACCAGTATTCATGTGAAATATTACATTAAATCGTAAAATGGATATATACTTCATTGAAATAAAACTACTTTTTACGGATATACTACCTACCTACGTCTGGAAAAGGAATAATATCAACATATGCCTAATATTTCAGTTAGTGTCAGAAACCAGTCGATATAAGTTTATTATAATAAGTACTTTCATTCTTATATAAAGTAGCTTGTATCAACAGAAGTTTTTCCATATTAAGTCCGATATTTATGTATATATGTATACCTACAAAACCAAATGCAGTGTCAGTGCCAGCCTCAATCCACAAGTAAAAGGTCTAATAATAAAATTATTATAATTCAATCTTCACTATCGATCGGCACGCGCCTCTATTTATAAAGATATTAACCTTTTCCCGTCAACAATATGTGGTGAAATGTAAATATTTATTTTTATTCAATCTCACCATTCCCACCGTGGAACTCCTTCAACAAAAAGTTTAAGAATAGTTCACGAATAAAATTTGGGAAACGTACACAGTAAGCCGCCACTTGCCTTTAGAATAAACAAAGTGGTCTTTGTGATCTACTGACGGGCATTACAATAAATGTACCGGGGAACGAACACTTAATAAAATAACAAACATCGAAACGCTGTTCAGTGTTACCTATCAGACGGATCTAAATACTTCTTTCTATCTAAACACTGGGCTTTTGTCTATCCAACAGAGCGAGAGGCGATAAAACACAATGATGTATCTGTAGAATGATTTCATACCTGAAAGTATTCGAGGTTTAATGAAACATTGTTGGAATTGTAGAACTCAAACGATTGTCAAAACAAATCGAAGAACACCTGTGTTTTTGCCCGCGCCAATAGAACAGTTACGTCCAATGTTCTGCTTATTTTCTCCTACCAGTTGTAAAATTCATTGAGGAAAAAAACGGCTTTTGAGCTATATATTTATAGGCTACGAGAGCACTGGCTCCTATTGTAGAATACGATACATAAAGTATGCCATACAACCCATAAACTAGATGGTTTTATTGTACGGGCTATCAAGAAGCGTTTGAGATCTTAGCGGCAAGCATACCTTATTCGACTGAATGTGGCATAAAATATTTCATACCTAATGCCATAATTTGTGCTTAAGAGCTAAATCCAATTATGCACAAAATGCTGATGCCAATTTTAATAAAGGAATGTCCGATTAATAAAAGGGTTTTCTTGCATGTTGAATTTTATTACAATTTCTTTATGAGTCCGAAACAATTGCCGAAAGGTGAAAAAATAATCATTAACTGACCGCGCCGATGATTCCCAATTTAAATATCAATAAAGATTCGGATTTGTCGGCCATCTTAATAATGCGATATCGCGGCAAAATGGCTGGGTGTCATTTTAAGCCCCCTTTCTTCCGTCCGCAACGATTTTAATAACAACATCTCCGCTTTCTTTATTCGTTCTTTTGAAATCTCTTTTAAGCTGAAGTAAGTTTATTACTAGTCAGATCAGGAATTTCAATCTCACATCCTGAGTGAGGCGTCTTTGATGTAACCGGCGTAAATTGATGGGCAGATAACAATCTAAATTGTAGTGGTGATAGGGTTGAAATTTGTGTGGCAGAGGAATTTCATTGATGGTTCTTCTAAAACTAAATTTGCACTCATTAATACTATGAAACTCATTCATAGTGATAGTGTCTTCGCAGAAGAGGTGATGACGTCGTAATATAAATTATGTTGAGATTTTAAGTATTTGATTGCTTGCGAATCTGCAAACAAGTGTTCTAAATATAAAAGTGTTAAAACTTAGATCAAATAACACTATATCGACTTATATACAAGACGCTCCAAGACAGTGATTAGATAAACAGAAAAAACAAAAGATAACCTTAAATTAAATATTAGCAATAGTAGAAATACTGACTGAAACATAAATAGCCATTCACTGCCGCTAGTTTACTTTTGCCATAGCCTAACAAGTACATAATTTAGTCTTCACTGGGGAGCCACCCTGGCTTCACACGGGTGCACAAACCTTCCTCGCTTATCGCTCTTTCTATGAGTGAAAACCGTATCAGAATTCGCTGCGTGGTTTAGAAGAAGTGGAGGAACAAATACGAGTAGACAGCAACATTGTTTTTACCTTTAAGTGAAATGATTTATACATTTAAGAAAAGATTGTTTGCACGTAAGATTTTACTGACAGATTTTATTTTAAAAATCCTGTTAGATCCGTAAAATAACGGAGGACAAACAATTTTATAACACTGTCAATAAACAAGTGTTTTTTTCTGTCACTTCAAAAGAAAATTATGACGGATTTTTTTGAAAACTTTATATTAGATAATACAATTTGATTTACAATCATTTCCACGCAACATATCATACAAAGTATTCCACAAAAGAAACGACGTGCCGATTAACACGAATACTAACAAAAACCTAATTAAGATAGGAAATAGAATATAAAAAACAATATATCATAGCGGTCGTATAGAATATCAAAGTAAAATAATGTCATTATCTCAAAACGTGGTAGATCAAAGAAAATAACGTCAATACAGAATGGTCGATCTTCATAATAACATTCATAATGGGGCTCTTGTAAAAAAAATCTAAATTAATTTCCCCGATCCGTTTCTTGGTACAAAGGGGCTATCTCTTTGATAGACTTTCATGTACAGTCGCCACCGGTATGCAAAAGACACGGCGTTTATTTTTTTGCGTTGTTAAGGAAGGAAGAATGTTGTCAAAGAATTTTAGGGATTAATTTATGTTGGTGTGGATATTTATTAGGGATCGAATAAATAATTTATTCATTTTAACTAATTTAATTAGTGTGTTAAATCTTAAAACATCTAAAACTCGCAGAAGCTATTGTAAAGAAGAAACTAGCCAGAGCTTGGTAAGCTCTAGCTCTGTACTGTGAAAGATTAACATAGAATTTAAAAATTAAATTAAATAAACCATACATAAATACATAACATCTATAAATAAAATAACATAATTATATAAATAAAAGAATTCAAAAATATTTTAAAACCAAAGACAAATCTATACAAACTGTTCTACTGTGCCTGACTGTACTGTAATAATTTATGCAAGTGGTCATCGATTCTTGAATAGGACCTTTTTAATCATAAAATGATTTTCCCCATACAAACAGATTCTTCGTGAATGGACCGGGGTTTCTTAAGAAAATGTTAAGTGCATTAAATTCTATTTAGAATAAAATCAATTATCTCTTACGGAGGGGTTTTTTCATGCGTAACTCAAAAGGAATTATGTTTGAAATAATTTTCTTTAAGATAATAGACGTCGTGTATTGACAAAAATATTGTTTGTAGTTACCAGTATTTAGAAGACATAAGCTGGGATGTTTTAGTCAAAGAAATAAAATGATTATTTTTCTTTGATATGATTACGTAAAGGTAGGTTTACCTACCTTTATTTATTTATATCTTTGGGCTAACTTTGCCACTAGGGGGTTCGACGGTTATTGAAACGGGAACGCGGTACGAAAAAACAATTGCCCAAAGATATCCTATCTAGCTTCATTACTTTAGTTCTGTATTTTTTCGTCCAACGCTATTTAAAACCTTTTTTAGTAGTTCTTGGGCAGATATTTTTATAGATAGGTACTAGTAGCTAGTATTAGTATTATAATATATTATTTTCATAATAATATAAGAATAATGTTTATTGCCACAAAAAAGTAGATACATAAATGGTAAGAGAAGAAGGTAGATACAGAAAAAGCTTAATTAATGTTCTGCTGGTTCTAAAATAGGTTACCCTGCGCTATAAGTAGCAGCAACCTTCTAGTTTCACAAATTAAACTAAACTAACTTCTTACTGTATACTGGTGTATCTATGTGCGTAGTGTGTGTGTGTGTGTCAAATATAGTTCCTTATGTTAATGGACGTATAAGTTTTTCGGTGTCGTCATTATGAGAGACATAAATGTCGTTATTGAGTTAAGTTATATTATTTTAATCCACAATGATGGTATTTTAGGCATAAAACATATAAGGCATAAGTACGTACTTACACACACAAACTGAATTGAAGTCATTAATAACAAAAAAATAAACATCGCTTAATTTGCAAAAGCTCTTACGAGTACACAATCATCAGAATTCGAAATTCGAATGCCTTTGATTTCGGAACGATTATGTACCGAACGCTAATAAAGTCACCATTTTATTTTGATCCCTCCCTTCCCCTGCCGGTCCCATTTATATGGTAACAGAGGGGTAAGCGAATGGAAATCGACGGACTGACTTAAATCAGCTTCTTATTCAATATAAGCAGAGAAATGTAAACAGACAATCAGTTATTTTAAAGATAGAATTTGAATCCGTGAATAAGGGGTGGGCGGGACAGGGAGGGAGGGAAATTAATTTAGTAGGTAATTATTTATAAGTTTATAGGTTCATTTTGCAATAAATGATGAAAATACATTTCCCCTGCACCATATGCTAATCGTTGGTTGAAATTCTATTAATTAAAATTCAATCGTAAAATTGAAATACACTTTAATATGATCGACTGTATGTTGATAGATTTACCTACTCATATCTACGCTATTAAAACATTATTTATAGAATAATTCCTTCAAATAACACAGCTGCGTTAATTACATCATATTCAAACTTGACACAATCACCAACAAAAATCGAATTGAATATTCGAAATAGAATGCATAACAAACTCATCAGCATAAACACTTGTGCCACAAGAAAAAAAAGTATGGTTCTATTTTATCTGTGGTATTAATCTTCCCGCCAATTCGGAGGAGGTGTTTTATAGGGTACGCTTCCAGTGGCGCGATTACGCAAATGGAAAGAATCGGCAGCAAACAACGCGCCCCGTCCTCTTTGAGACTACCGAATGTAATCTGTTTTGTTAATTTTCAACGTCGTCTGTCGGTGTTTTTCATCTAAACCCTGGGAAAAGGAAAGGTTAAGTTCTGTTTGCGTTACCCCGGGAATGATTATTGAGCGTTTGTTACCCACTGCTACAAATAAATGGAACATTTGTGTTTTTTTGTAAGAGCGAATTGCGAAATTGAATTTGATTTTTTGTTACCAACAAAATTTGAAAATGTTCGATATTTTATTTTATTTATTATTTATTGGCTCCAGTTTACGGGTAAACGTTAGCTTATACGTAGACAACAGATCAGAATTTATTATGATTTTTTTTTACAATGTCACCAGCCCAACGCAGGGTGAAAAATTTCAACCTCGTTTTACAGTAAATAATTAAGTAAATACCTAAATACATGTTTAATAAAAATACATAAGCTTAATAAATTCCGCGTTAAAGTTTCCCTGATATGACATCATTAAAGTAAGTACATTAACTTAATGAAAAGCAGAAGACACGACCTACTTAATAGACAGTTCTTTGATCGTTACTATACAAAGTGTGAACTCAAACACACATACATCCAACTAATTAAAATATCAGTATCTATACAAGCGTAAGACGGAATATTAAACCATTATGTATCAGGGGACGCCTTATTTGAATAAGCACAAATTGTCAAAGAGATTTTATCTGGTTAAACAAAGATGCTCCTTCTGTTAGCTTTTGCCCCTTTGTGGGGTGCCTATTTAATGGGATCGTCTAATACGCTTGATGATGCCTACGATTTTGTTAACCCCCTTGTTAATAGGAATGTTTTGTTTCGCTTTCCCCGATCGAACAGATAAGGACGGAAGATACGATTATGAAAATGCGGTCGTATGATATTGTAAGCCGCTTATTTGTTGTTATTGTTGTTGTTACGGTTAGGAGTGATTTAAACCTTTATGCGTGTGGATTTATGTGGCTATTGGAATAAAATGCGAGGCTTAATGATTGGATTGGACGTGTCGTCGTATATTTTTGGGACACGACTGATATAGTGTTAGGAACTTGCAAAATTATTACGGTGGGCCATTTTAGTTTTCTGTTTGGGAAAGTTATCTCTCTTCTTATTTCTATTGACAAAAACGGACAAAACTTAGATAAGTCTCTATTTACTTATTCTAAAATTAGTTAATAGGTATTTAATTTACCTACTCTTTTTTATTATTTAGTACAATAATCACACAATGTTTAATAAGTCTCGTGCAATCTCGATATTTATTTAGTTAATTTAACACGCTGTTTTGATTCCATTTTATATAACAAAACAGAACACATACAAATAACTCCTTTGGGAAATAAAACGTAACAAATAACAGAGAGAGAGCTAACATCACGAAAAACACTGACAGGTAATATAAGACTACACGTGTTCAATCTAAAAACATGCTTGCTTCTAAAAATAAGCGAACTATCTGTAGGTACTAATCACTCTCAAAATACCCCCGCTGTTGAAACCGCAAACAAAAATAGTTTCCCCATCAAAACTTGAAATCACGGACAATCATCAATCCCAATTAAAGAACATCCCCAACGTGAGAAAAATCCCACAAAACATCGCCCAATCACGGGGTCCACAAAGGCCGCTTTACACCCCACCCTCTTTTTTTAAAATCATCTCTGTCCCCCACGTCATCGTGACGAAAGATAGGAGTTACGTCATTAGCGCCTGCCGCGTCATTCCGACACGATTTGTCGACGTTTATCGCACGATTTTTTGCCGCGAACGCGTGATATCACCACACGTACAATATGCGTAAATTTTTCGCTAGCTAATGTGTTGGAAGTAACTTTCGTGCGATAAGCGATGAAAGCAAACGCTGAACGTACCGTTTTTTGTTCAGTAATTTTCTGAAGGAAAACGTTTATGATGCGTTAATTTATAATATCTAAACTTGGAAAAATGTGTCAGGACTAAATTAATTATTATAAAGATGCCTGAAGCATTTTATAACGTTTTTTATACTAAAAACACTATCTTTAAAATAGTGTAACTGAAAACATAACTTCAGTGCAACACAACTAGAAACAAAAATAAGCTAAATAGTAAAACCATGTTTTCCTCCCAAAATACTAACCCTTGCCAACATAATGCGGAAATAAAAACATGACTTTAAAAACCATTATTTTCGCGGCACAAAGTTGGTTCGGATACGAGCATGAGGGGTAAACGCGGGCACTAAAAAGCACAAGAGCGCTTCAAATGGCACGCGTCACAGACCACAACAAACGAACGCGGCGGATAGAAACGACAATCGGTATAATTTTAATTAGAGAAAAATTGCCGCGGCGAAATGTGCAAGTTCCGTGTGTACCGTCAGATAGTGAAGTCTTTGCCTGATAATTAAAAAAAAATGATACACATGCCATCCGTGTAATCTACGTAAACTCAAGAATAAAAGGTTGAACTTAAAAAATACCGTTATTTTCATAAACATAACTGTTAAATAGATACATTACATAATATTTAACATGTTTGTCATGTTCTTTTATAAAAAAAATACCAACATACACAACAACTGCAGTAGATATATCCTGATTAATTTGAAATGTCACCTAATAAACTTTTACTTTTAAATGCATAGACAATTCTATAAATAAAAAATGAATTTATCATGCTGACGGTAAAAACTCTTTGGAACAATACTCGAGGAACCCTTTCTGCAAACAATTAGCGCACAAGTGCACTCGGAACAACGGCAATAGAGCGTCCCTCTAGCGGCTAGAGTGGTGCAAAAGCTTCCGACTGGCTGCAAACCATCGTGCCTTTGCCTTTGCATCCTCGGTTGCCGCCCGCTTGGCTCAACAGCGCGTGCACATTACCAGCCGCTTTTGTTTTTAATCTGTGGGAGTGTATAGAATTTTTGACGTTCCAAAAAAGTATCTTTTGCCTGCTCGGAAAATGGAGAGTTGGGTTGTGATTTGTTTGGGTTGATTTGTGCCCAACTAATAGCAGGAGCCCCCTGTTACATGGTACTTCCGGCGAACTATGGGATTACAGCAAACCTCTGCCTAATCCTTCGGGAAATACATGGGTGATGTTATAGTAAAATAATTGCTGTGTCGACTGAAACATAAGTGTAAAATGTGACTAACTAACTAATCAATAAAATAAACCCATTTATTGCTTAAATTGATAAATTGCTGGGCACGGATCTCCTTTCAAAATAAGAGGGTTTAGGACAAGTATATATCATGTATTAATTAATAATTCAAATAATTTATTTTATTTTATTACATTGTAGATTTGACATTTAATCCTGTATTAAAAGCTTAGTGTTGATCTTGAATGAAGCAGAATAGTTTTAATACCAAATAAGTGGGCGCAGCAATTGTAAGTAGATACTAAGTACCTATTGACAGTTTGTTGTGTCATTGTCACTGGTATCGCAAGCTGTTATCGGCTAACATTCTATTTTCCCGACACGAGAAGATAAAAAGCAGGCAGTCACCAGTGCCTACTAAATTTTCAGATCAATATCTTAGATATCGCGGAATTACCATTTAGAGATAATTTTATAGGACAGCGAGATGATTTGGACCACCTTTTCCCAACGTGGTATGAAGAAGCCCAGGGGGCTTAGCCAAGTTGCAAGCTAACGCTTGGATCAACAAACGAAATGTACTTAAATGACATTTCACGTCAAGTATTTTCAATGAAGGAAACATTATTTTTATGTTTTTTTTAAGTCTTGTAATCAGCATGGAAAATGCTTAAAAAAATCAAGGCAAGTTACAATCTAAAGCGCCCGTTACACTAGGAGAGTTTCGTATGCGGGTATCGCCCTACAAATACTTGCCTGTAGTCACTACAGGTGCATGGGGAGAGTCTCGCCTTCGACATTCGAATTGGATTATCGCATAAAGTGATACGGTTACATACAGTTACGATTATCGCATAAGTGACAGTTTTGGTCATAGTGTAAATACCGTAGGAGAGAATCGCATACGATTTTTCGCCGCTCGTATTCGAGAAGTAGTCCTAGTGTAACGACGGCATAACGGTCGGATCTACAAGAGAATAGAAACAAAATCTATCGAAATGACACAAGCTTTCGACAAATTGGGGTCTCACTAATGTCATTTTCATACATTTGTCGATTCGAATGTCAAATTGCAACAGTAAAACATAATCGCGAACTATCTGTAAACGAGTACACGTCTGACCAACTCTTTGTGGACACAAGCGTGGTGGTAAAGAGAAACTAGCTACAAATTACACTAACAATGCAGTAGGTAGGTATCGCTTTACGAAACTTGAGAAGAGTATTTCCGTATTTCGATTAGAAATGCAATATCTAGGTACACTATTGTACAAAAGTAATTTATTTGACAGCAATAAACCATTTACTTAGTTGTAGTGCTGTAATAAAGCATTTCTCTTGATTGTAATCATAACTCCTCTCCTTTACTCGTATTCCCATATATTTCCTTTATGAGGAGCAAATAGACATTTTCCTGGGTAGCAAACATGGTGTAAGCTAAGCATGAAAGCAATAAAAGAACACAGATCAAATAACTCGCCTTATCTGAATAACAAAACAGAGATTCCCTTACTTTAAACCAACGAACATTCCAAATGTCTGATAAGAAAGTTTAATAACTAAACGCATTTTATATTACATTTAGTACTCTTAATTAATGACGCAGTTTGCTGTCCCAAAACAAGTAGCGTGATTCTCAGAATTGTTATCTCACTAATGTTACACTAACTACTTAATGTTAGGCAATAATTTGTAACGTTATGAGAATAAACCACCGTTCAAAGAACTCGAGATTCGAAAATTAAAAAACCGGTTTTGATTGGCTGGTATTGTTCCTTTTTTGGAAGACATTCTTTTTTTTTTTAAATACGTTAAGTATGGTCAAGATAGTATCGCGATTAATATTTGGCTTTGTCTAATAAGATGTAGGTAATTTGATATTATTTTCAAATCCTAATATTTTTTTAACCATTTCAGTCATCTTTCATAATAAAAATCCTAATTTAGTACGAATATAATTTAATAAATAGTTAATTTATGCAGAAAGTATGATATTTTGGGATCTATTTGAATGGAGAAGCTGAGGTCATTATCTTTAAAATTAACGACACCTACCTATAATCTACAAGAGTTAGAAGCATTTGTTTTTTTTTCTGAAAACGATAATATGTTTTAGCACTGTTAAACAATGCACTAAAGACCGTAGGTTTATATCAAAGACAAACACTAATTTCAGTCATTGTCAAAATAATTATTAAGTACACATAACCTACTTTTGTAACAAAGGCTTGAAATATACTAAGTAGTTGTATATAATTAATTCCCACAATGCAAACCTTTAAAGCCTCTCTGAACGTCTGAATCCTCAGTACATTGTAATTATTGGATGAAAGTAACCTGCCTGTATGATAAATGAGGCAAAGACGACCCGTCATTGTTCCACCAATGAAAGAGCTTTTGTCTATGGGTCGAGACAAAACCCTCGCTCGTTGTCTATGCCCCGCTCGGCTCACTCCTTTGTCGACCGTCGCGGTGTATTGTCGTGCGATGCGTCGGCGGAATCATTAAATGTTTTTAAAAAGAACAAAGAAAAGCATTGCAAATATTTGCGAAATTCTCACGGCATGAAACACTGGGCTTGCATAATTAAACTAAGTCATATCTCCGCAACATTATTATAACTAATATTAGTTTTGTTAGCTTTACATAAACGTGGTTTTTATTGACGAAGACAACGACAGGAAATTCATATTTTATAGCAATTTTATTCTAATGCAAAACATAAAAAAATGTGTCTGATCAGATTAGACGCTGATTTTTATTAGCGTGAATTTATTTATTGAAATTTTAATGCTACTCTCGGTCATGAAAACATTTCCTTTAATTTACCTACAACAAACCTGTTATACAACTTTCAATTAGTTGAAGGTAATTCATTCTCACAACGGAAGATCGCTAACACACTAGAATACTAAGGAAGGTGAAAACAATACTTAAGGGCGGCCATATTGTGAAGAGATGCGCGTACGCAAGCACAAAACCTCATTGTGCGCCCATATGGGAATATATCGCTTGTTTTGTCATTCTCATTGTTGCTGACAGACAGACAGACAACTGAAAAGACAGCCTTTGAATAGTTATGTAAGCAGGAAGGCACGTCGTGAATACTCTTAGTTACGAGGTTAAACAATTCTATGCGCGTTATTTAATGTTTCCGTTGTTTCAGCTAGGTTTTTCACAAGTTTTATTAAATTTGTTGTGTTGCATGTTTTAGTCAAGTCATAGTTTCAGAAATGATGATAAATACTGCTTTGTTATTTTCGAGAGCATCCCTAATTTAGTTGCATAATCTACCGACACAGTGTTGCGACGATAGAAAAAAACTTGTTATCAACCGTTGGATTTACCACAAATACCTTTTATATTTTCCTTCGTCTATTAACCGAATAACGACTACTTAGGTGCCATCCATTTTATTTTGGAAACAAGTTAACTGCGACCAGTGTTGTTAATAAATCATATTAAATTATGTTGTTGTGTCGGTCTATTAAGAATTTGCTGATATTTGTGTAAGAAATCTGATTAATAGCGATATCACCGTATGGTGACAGAATTGTGACCATTTATTATATTATTTTGTGTAGGAAAAGTAGAAAAGACTTTAGCGATAAAAACCAAAATTGTTTTTAAAGCAGTAAATGTAAAAAAATGGTTCGATTAATTATTTAGAATTCCGCAAAAAATAAATTTTTAATGTTCGTTTAATTTAGGATATTAATATGGAACCTATTGTCTCAGGGTATCGGGACCTCACTAAAATAACTACAACTTTATTTTCATAAGTTCCACATTAAGAATAAGACGGAATTTGGAAACATGACTGAGAAGAAAACAAACATCTTTTGAATTGTGTTTAACGGTACATACGTAATGAGAAACACATTTTTTATTATTGTTACTGGCGCCATTGACGATATGCACCCAATTTTATCTCGCTACATCATTTTGTCAAGTGGGCTGAGAACACTGATGGTATTGTCAAATCGATTGAAGCGTGGGACTGGACATCACTACGGTGTGAACTAGCTATCACCATCATTTATATTTTTATTCGATATTTTATTGAACACCAAACACGCAACAAATCAAATTCGATCTTGTGACACAACGAACAACATTTAATTTTGAACGGTTATGGGCGGGGGAGTATTATCGAAACTAATCTTTTACGACTGCTTTGTCACACCAGTAGGTCCAATTTTATTGCAAGATAAAATTCCAAATCTATTTCGGAAGGTACGCTTTTGACATATATATGATAATGTATTTGTTGAAACTGAAGCCGTGAAATTAAAAACCATTGCTTTAAGACAATATTGTCTTGAATTAATTCGAGATTTTTTTAAATCTGTCCCATTTTGAATATATTGAGCGTCGTTTTATTGCTCTCAGTCAAATAAACACATATTCAAGTGTGCATTATGATTCGTATATGATTCTTGTTACCGTTTATAGGCGTATTATTTAAATAATAGCTATAAATTATCAAAAATATATTAAGGAGAATGTATTTTATAATAATATTTATGTATGAGCTAGGTTAAGGCTAGAAATCAATTATTTAACTTGACTAAGAATATTTTTATTCACACATAATTCAAGTGACATTAATTTTTCGAATGGTTTGGTACGGATTGGAATAAATTCAAATACCGCTATATTTTTAAAAACTTCAGCACAACCTGTTGTAGCAGATAATTATTATTTTAGTCAATTTTACGTATCAAAGATTAAACGGTTTTACTCAACAGGTAGACATGCAAGTTTCTTCCACTAATTTTCTCGGGGGCTAGACAAGTTGCATTTTGACATTTGAATCGACAAACAAAATGTATGTAAATGACATTAGTGACAGCCCGATTTGTCAAAAGCTTGTGTCATTTCCACACATTTTGTTTGTCAATTCGAATGTCAAAATGCAACTTGTCTAGCCCCGCATCTCGTCTCTCAACTCTTTTCCCTTAACAAACAACTGCGTTCCATAAAACTAAACAATATCCATTAATATGTGTCATTGCTCTGGCCTTTTCTTAATTAATCTCAACTTAATTTTGATGTTCATTGCCTGATTACTTACTTCATTTATTACAGAAATGTGAACAAGAAGGGCAATGGTTGGTCGTCAGCTTAGTATAACATAAGGTGTTGTTTTGACGACTGCACTTTGTAAGTTTGTGATGCTGTCTAATGGGCATGGAGGCAATTAAAAGCAGATATTAAAAGTAAAACGTTGTGATCTCGGGTTTCTCAGTACATTTGTGGGAAACTTTTGTTGTTAATTACTTTAGAACAACTTTGTGTTATATGTCTTTATCAGATCCGAGTTAGTCAGTTGGTGAGTTGGATTGTTTTGATTCCATCATAGATTTAAATGTTTTTTCTTCTTTTATCAAGATTACTTAACTGGTTCTTATTCCCCTTAACGTCATTAAGTTAAGAATTACGTTGGTTATGAGTGTTCGAAATTTATTTATCATAGCCGTTGAAGCAAATTAAGTCTTTGACTTAAAATATTAGATAAACTTTTTCTTCGTATAATTAAGCCTGAAATCTATTAATTAAGGTTCTTGCTTACCAATATGTTATGTATACAACTGGAACTTACCTGTAAATAAAAAAAAGAAACATTAGGACTGAAGGAATAACAAAAACAAGGTACAAAAAATATCTATTATAAATTTAGTAATACCTAAATTAAAGTCTCCTATTGTGGGTTAAGCAAAAACTTTTAATTGTTATTTACCTAACAGAAGTAGAGCTTCAAGACACAAACTGGAAAAATAACCGCCCACTAATGAGCATAATATTCATAATATTGTGCCGCCACCAAAGAGCCTTGTTAGGTCCACATACGGGTGTTGAGACGGAGGGACTCTATTAAATTCTAACGCCCTGGTGCGCAGGATGGGCGGGAGCGAGAGCGATTTTATAAGCGAATGCGATTGTAATGTATCCTGCCCCCCAAGTTGCAATCTATAGTTCGGATCGACAAACGAATAGAAAAAAGTACAGAAATGACATTAGTGACAGCTGACAGGTAGCCCGATTTGTCGAAAACTTATGTCATTTCCATACATTTTGTTTCTATTCGATCGTCGATCCAAAGTATAGAACGCAACGAGGCTAGTTATCATAATATATATTTTCAATTAGAATATTTTTTTGTAAAACACCGTTGGGGTGAACGGACTCATGTCAAATTTAAATATTTTTGGAACACTGTAATTTTTAATATATACTTTTTGTAACGTTCACACTGATTTAATAATTGATTTTATAAATCAATTAATACGGTATTTTTTCGCTTGTAGAACAGCACAAGAGCTAGTGTAAGCCAAATTGCTCGTAGCACTTCGTTGACCGAGTGTGCATCGCCCTTCCCACTTACATTACACCACCCGCACCGTTCGCGCATTACCCCGCAAAGGCCACATATGCCCTGAATGCACAAAGACGTATAATAACATAAGGCGGTTCGCAATTAAAAAATTTAAGGCACTTTGTCGTCGCCCTAGCCTTTAGCTTGCTTTTCCTAATGTAAGCGCCAACGGTCGGTAGTTCCATAAAGATTTTGTAGTTAGCGCAGTTTTGCGTTACGTACATTTTGTCTTTAAACATATGAAACGGTTTTAATGATGATGTCATTAATTTAATATTTTTATAAAACGGTTTACAGTTTGTTTGAATAAGATGGACGGAGTTTGTGGTTTGACATCAATGACGAATGCAGAAACTGTGAATGTATGTATCAAGAATTATAGGGCTCCCCCTAATTAGTATTGTAATAGTGCATAATAATAAATGACAAGATTATCCACACTAAATTATTACTAGTGATTAATTTCTTACTCGACTTTCACAAAACATTCTTTCGAATCATCACAGAATTATTTTCGTTCAAATATTTCAGCGATTTACCTTCAAATCTGTAATAAAACGCACCAATTTTACACATAAAACAAAAATAAAAGGTAATTTATTGCCTATTTCCCTTATTAAAATGAGAGAATTTACATTAATTTCAGTGTGTTCATTCCGTTACCGATGTTGATTAATGTCAATAATTTACTGGGACGCTCGGGACACATTAATGTTGGCCCTTGGTTAATTTTCCCCAGTTTATCGCAGTCTTGTTGACAAGTGAAATGGCGATGACAAGGCGCCAAGCGACAACGACGAAAGATTTGTGCACAAACCTATTCGGGGTGACATGGAAATCTATGTTCACGTATTTCTGTCTATTTTTTAACAACAAAAAGGTGTGAGTGTGTACTGAAAATGTCAACTATTCGTGTTTTTAGATGACAACATCCGTTGATGCAGATATTGTGCTAAAAAACGTTTATTATAATATTTTACTTACACAAATTTTAATAATAGAGGCAATTCACGCATACGTCTTGCTCTGTCGCTGTCAAAAATGCCTTCGAACGTTGTTTGGGCGTGACACTAGTCATGATAAAAAATGGGTTAAGCTGGGAGCACAAGATAATGAGCTATCTATAAAAAATATTGTCGCATATTTTCGTGCATTTTAAAGGATTTCACGTGGGCGACATTCTCTTAGCTTAGTAAATTATAGCAGGTAATAAAATCTAGTCGTAAATTGCTGTCCAACTGTCTAGTTAGTAAAACAATCAATATTGTCACATCATTAAAATCAACTTGATTACTTAGAAACACGTCCTAACACAAACCGTACTTAAATTAAATTTCATAGTATTCCATAAAAGTCGGCTCAATTGAGACACCACTGTCAAATACTTAAAAAAATACTTTTCATTTTCAAACATTCTATCAAAGAATGAAACTAGCTCAGATAAACATAGATTAATAAACAACAACAGAAGTGTCAGTTCGCGGAATCGTTGATGAGAATAAAGCGATAGCATTTCGCAATGGATAGAGCGTTACTCGGAAATACGTTACGATCTCACAGCTAGACGGATGCGATGCCTCTCTCTTTATTATTCCAATAACAATCCGTAATGAGTGCTCTGGTCAAACGTAAATAGCAACTTCATACATTTTGAATGATGCCAATGTAAACTCTGTTCTATGGACTACTCTGTACCGTTTAGGGTTATCGCTCGAATTTATTATTTTGTAAACGAATTTATTCGCAGCATCTTGGATTATGTAAATATATCAAAAACTTAGAACATTCATAAAACAGCTGTTCAATCTTTTATATATTTTATTAAAATTATTTCAACTCATATCCTCAGTGACGTGCAGTTCTCAGAAGCAAATAATTATTGCATACCGTAAGATTTTAAGATGTTATTAAACATAGGAGCTTCTAAATATACTTTTGCGAAATCTCTTAGGTACTTCCACAACAATTTGTATGATGGCTATTGCTATTTGATTTTATCATGATGGTGACGTAAATTTTCAAACTTTGACGTAATTTTAACAAAAATCTGAAATATTTTAAGGATTACTCAGCTGTAGGTTCAATAAAATGTAGCTAACATTATGTAAAAGACAGTTACGGTCGCATTTGAATTATTACATACATAACATAACTGCAATCGAAACCACATGACTATAAAATTGACTACTTACAAGGAACGTGTTACATAATTCATAAAAAGTAAAACGTACGTACAACCCTAAGGTCGCGGCCGGCTGACATCAAAGGCGCACCTCACACAGGCTAGTTTACATTGTAACCTCTGTGCAGGAATGTTTACATTGACATTAGACTACTGACCTCTTATGACACTCGTCGAGTGTGATGACACCGGAAATCGATTTTGTGACACTGACGACACTTGAGTGCTCCCGTGAACTTATACGTCGGTTAACCAAGTAAAAAATATTGTATGGAGAAATGTCCTGGATTTTTGACGGCGGTTTTGAAATGAATATTTTGCATTATTTAAATTACATTACATTTTTTTTTGCTGAAACCAATTTTTTATATAAAAATTATATAGGTAGATATACGTTTAATAAATGTGAAAGGACAAAGGTACTTTAAGTACAACCATACTTCGTTGTAGTAAAATTGAAAAGTTTTTAGTACATGAAATTTGTTGGAAATACCAATGGTAGTGCGAACTTTTGTAATTAAATCACATAACACACTCACAATGTGGGACATATCTGCGCAAACCCCGATGTTTCCCCTAAATACCGCACCGTATTAATGAACCTCCTTGTTTCTAGGTTAGCCTGTAGTGGCGCGTGTAGACTAACAATATTCATAATAATAAGATCTCACCAGCTTTGAACTGTCGCATCGTCACACAAAACGAAATTATGACAGGATATTTAATTTAGGTCACCACTGACAATGTTGACGTTTCGATCTGACACTGATCTCCTTTTTTTTAAGTCGGCAAAAGTGTGTGTGAACATTGATGTATGAATTTTATGCCTACATATTGGTATTATTTTAAGTATTTCGCAACCTATGTGATTTTTGCAGTTTGCAATGTGGTTTTAGTTTTTTAAAGGGTTTTCGTTCATAGGTACTCGTTAAAATTAATTGTTACGAGTAGAATAGTATTAGGTACCTTTTATTTAGTTGGTATAAAAATAATATAAGTTCTCAGCGTTAACCAGTCTAAATATAGGTTGCATAATAATACCGTAAAATAAATGTGGTTTTGTCTCCTAATTCCGTTGATGCCTGTAATTTAAAAAAATACCTTAATGGAAAACCAGCTCCCCATAAAGTACAGCCAAGTGAAACAGAAATGAAGAAATCTTAATATAAAACCAGATTCCAATCAACATTACCGATGTAATTAAATAAATAAAAAAATACATTCACAGGCAAGCCAATAAAAACGTTAGTACAAAATAGTAAACTGATGTTGAGATTAAGATAACAGTAACATAAGTAGGTAACTGAATACATTTCTTTAATGCTGTAATGTTCTTACTTTACACGAATCAGATGTTACATTAACTTTGTTGAAAAAGGTATGTGAATAAAGGAATAACAAAATGGTACAATGTTGATTACTTTGGCCGAGAGATTTTGCAGTCCATTAAAGGTTAATGTTTTATTTTTTTACTATAGGTACATTCATACGTTCAGTTCTACCACCTCATATATTTTTTTTTATAAAAGGAACGTCATACTAGTTTCTGACACTTACGCGAATATTAGACACTCATTTGTCACACAAAAATGTCTAAACAAAAAAAAACATTGGTGTATTTTAACCTTAAAATACCAACTATGCATCTAAGCATTCTCCAACACTAAACGCAATTTCGACAGGTAATTTCTAAGATAAATATACATTTTATAATCATAAATCTTATCTTTAATATTAGATTATTTAACCTGCAACACTGACCGTAAAAATCACCTAAAAGTCAAAGACTGTCAGTACCAGTGAAATTTATAAAACATAAAAAAAGGAATGTGCCAATATCAATCCGAGCAATTTACCACATGCGGTGACTCACTAGAGTTAGAGTTGTGCCTATTTATTTTTAAAACGCAATAATTTAAAGAAAAACAAATGGAAAACTAGATAATAATATTATGTTTAGTCACAATAGAGGGGACTGCTCGTAAATCCGTCTAGATGGGACGAATTAAAATCTATTCGAGTGTGGAATATCGGAGTAACTGTCGCGTCGACGGACAAAATGTCGTATTATTTTGACAGGAGTTAGGGCGTTTCATATAAAAAATATTTTGAAGAGATATTTTATTTTATGAAACTATCATAATACTGGAATCGATGTTTAGAATAGTATTACTAATCAGTGGTACTTAATGGAAGATGTTTTATATACCTAAGGTTTTTAATGTTTGTTGTGAGTTGTATATATCTATTATTATTATGATATCTTTTCGATAGTAAATGAATAAGAAGTTGATTAATGCTTTGGCTTACTTAACTAGTTTTTTTATTGCGTTATGTATAAGATTGTCGCAGCACTACCCTCATTTATGCCTACATCTGATATACTAAGATTTCCTAATGTTTCGAAACAGAAAAAAAGACTAAACGCTTATAGCTTATACATTGGACGCTTATCGAATCAGTCATTTTCTTTTGTACTTTTACATTTAATTGTGACGTCTTTTTTCCCTAGATCACACAGAATGAAAAAAATTGACCTGTTAACTTATTTACAATTATTACCGAAGAAATTTATTGTTCTATTCCAAGGAGATTCGACAGGAAGTAGGTGAGCTCATTACTTATTATTACCATAATTTTTTACTGTGAAGTATTTATTGTATAGGTATCTACGATTGAGACATGCATTATAGTTTTTTTTTTACAGAGACAATATAATATTATACCACTTTTCACGGTCATAATTTTAAATCTTAGATCTTTGAGAAATTACCTAGCCATGCCCTGACGGCGGCAAATATTGACGGCTATATAATTACCTATTTACCCACGTGCCCCTCTTTTCTTTCACCACTTGTTAATAAGGTGTAATGTCATAAATTCGTAACCTTTACGTCGCGTAATAAAAAGATTCTGTAACACGCTTTTGCTTTCTCCGAGATTTTTAATCTTTAAGATTAAGTAACCATCGTTAATATATCTGTTCGGCATCTGAGATGTGTAATAAAAGAGATTTATTAACATTTCTCGCGTAAACAATGAAATTGGAGTTTTTGGCCGCGTTTTTACTCTAATAAAAACCGTGAATGACGTGTTAGTGCAAAATTATAATATTTTGACCGTAACTTTCTAAGCTTTATGTCAACGCATTTAGCGTCGACGATAGGTTAACGACTCCGCAGGTCGACTACTCTGAAGATTGATACCCTAATTTATTGCACATTAAATTCTTACGTTCAGCATCATAAGTATGTAAAATTTATGTTTTCTTATCCTTTCATCACAGTTCAATTATGTCACCTAGTTTACAATATAAAATCTATGTCGTAAAATCTTCTTAATGAACAACCAAATCATGCATAGGTATTAATAATATTATTGTTATACCTCCTCTATCAAGTCATAACACTTTCAAATAAGTATGTAGGTAGTAGGTACATCATTTTGATGTCATCAAAGTAAGATGGTACTAGAGATATTGTTCAGATTAGCTGTCATGTCTCCAGTTATAAAGCTCTTTGGAATAAGGGGATAGTCCACATGGGACATAAATAAAGCAAACTAAAGATCTATTTCTGAAGGGATAAAGGATAATCCGTAACATGTTGAAATGTTACAGAAACGTTGCGCATTCCCATACACACACCGACCACCAACAATGGAGGGCAATTAATAAAAACGGCTTTTAAAAAGGAACCGGGACGAAACGCGCGACTCCCGCGCACCTTACGTTAGTTAGGCTAGGGTTGACACACTCATTGTTCTTTTCAAGACGTATTTTCTTGAAGAATTTCCTGAATACAGGTAGATAGGTAGATACTTGTTCTAATAAATATTATTGTATCATTGTTATTTTAGAAGAAAAAAATAATCATTTATAAATAAAATGAATGTTGGTTGATTTTACCACGCTAGAACTATATTTCGGAACCAATCATTTCTGGAAAATCCATATTGATTTCATATGTTGTGGACGTAATATTTTTTCTCAATTAAGCAGCCCTAAAAGTAACACATCACGAAATATACGTTCATCCACGCACTTCGCACGAGATCACGTTCCGCGCATTATTTTGATGAATTCCAATTTCGAACGCAGCTACACCATTTTGTTTTCTTTTCTTTACCGTCTTTTGTTGTAGGGAAATCGTTAAAAGGGCATTTTATATTTAGTACGGTATCTCTGCTGTGTAGAAATTAGATAGAGATCTTATTTTGCTTCTTGTTATAGTAGGTACATTATATTACATATCTTTTATATTCCAACCAATTGTTATCTACGGTTATTACATAATCAAAAACTATTTCAAATAACTGCATCCTTCTCAGTGTTGCAATATAAAACATTCTTTCTTGCTCGCCTAAAATTATTTCAGTTCTGTGCGACAGGTTTGGTCATTACTACAGTCAGTATCTTTTTTATATATTTAGACAATGGACTCGAGGAGTAATTAAGCGTACACTTTAAGCCCATAATCGGAATACATTCCTGTACCTATAAGTTAACCTGTCGCTATTAACATAATACCAGGATAAGTGGACACAATAACGTTAAACAAAGCAATTAAAAATTCATCAAGTGTACAATTGAGAGAGGCATAAACAACGGTTTATTACTACTATTAATCACACAGTTAAAATCTCACGTCAGTTATGTAGGTGGCTATTGTGCGGTGTGCCTTTAAAGCGCAGTGTGACAACCCGCAATAAATCGCGAATGTTGCCATCAGTATAAATGTTACACGAATTACAAGGCGGCCTTTTCAACTTTCAACCAATTATTAACAACTTACTTTTTTTTTGTTTTAAGTTCTGGCGTGGGTAATATTTGTAACGTCATGTGGAAGAATTTTTAATTCTTAGGTTCATAATAAAATCCTGGGCTGAGTTAGGGGAGGCTTTTGTCCATCAGTGGGATACAAAAAAAGTTACATAAAAATATCGATAGGTACCTAAGTCAATGTTTAACAATGGAAAGACATGAAAATTACTTTTAATTGCTTGATTATTATCATCATCATCAACCCATTAACTGTGCCTCTGCTGGGCTTACTGGTGAGGCTCCTCTCAGTATGAGAGGGATTAGGCAACACCACCACTGCCACCACGGTTGGCAGACTTCACATGCTGTCGAGAAAATCCCTCTAGCATGCAGGTTTCCTCACGATGTTTTCTTTCACCGTTAAAGCGAATGATAAATCATTGATCTTGATTGATTGATAATGATTATTAACATGATGCTTATAAATAATTAAATCTATTTAAATTGAATTCTCAAAAGTACTTACTTTATCACACGTCTTTCAAAGAATAGTTAAACCAATATTCATTTTAATTGATAGGTTCTAGAAACTACGTCTATTTTTTCAATATAACAAAAAAGTGCTTTCATAATTTTAATATTTTTAATAATGAATAAAACCTCACCTAATTAGTGCGATATTTCAGCCAACAACTGTCACAAAAGAGGAAAAAAATAATAAATGTAAAGCTTCTGTTTCCTTTCAAAAACAAAATACTGAAGATTTTTTTTGTGTGGAAAGAGAAATAAATAAGAAAGAAAAATGGAAAGTCCGATTCATCCGGGCGCTCGCTGCTCGGTGCTCTATTCAGAAACAACTTATTAAATAAATTAACCGCAAGTTGGTGGAAAAGGAAAACTAAGGCTGCGACCGTAGCCTGCTGAGATGTAGCGGTAGCGATTATGCAAATAAAACTGACAGAAGCATTGATTCTAATATACCTAGATATAGCCGTCCGAACATTTGACAGGTCACGCGTTCGCCATACGCAAACAATAACGCCATCGTTGTTAGTATCGCATGGTGTTTGTTTTTTAGCCGATCGCGGTTGTACCTACATCATCGTACCGTAGGTACCTTTCTTTCTAACCTCTTGTGGAATACAGGTATGATGATCGAATGTTAATTTTGATCATACGCCATCGCGCCCGCTATTCGTAGTTCACAAAAATTAAGCAATAGCTAGCTCGCCCGCTTCGCCCGGACAAAGCTGTTAATTCCTTAGACCTCGGCGCCATTCTGTTTCGTATTCAATGCGGACTGTAGTCTGTGGCGAAGAGAGACCGCAAAAATAATTGGAAAGTGACGGGAATACCTATGATTTAGTGAAGGAGAAACTATATATCGATGTAATCAACGGTATCATCGACGTAATTTATCGATATTAAAATAATCTGATAGGTACTTCATTTGATTCAGTGTATGTTAGTTATCTATTGATGCTGACAAAATAAATCTTGGAAAGATCTTAATTTTGAACATATTTTCTGAACACTTTATTTACTATTAGAGATTCCGATAGTGTGCTTAAAAACCATAACAAAAGTAAGGTATGTCATGCACTTAATACCGCTGCCAAAACCTTAAAGATCCCACTAAAACTAAAATTCCCAGTTTATCTTTAGGTACTTGCGCAACATTCTTTACACCATATTTATCGATAGAGCACACAAGGACGTTCGCATCCCTACGACGCCCCGGGAACGCGGCCCAGATTCCCAACTTTTCATCACTCTCCTTGCCTTCCCGGCTCATTGTGTCCGTGAGAACCTTTATTGCCCCCATAGAAACCCATGAAAGCCGGCCAAGAAAAGCATTTGTGTACTGAATACATACAAAGAAGCGTGTTTCAGTTGATTCCGTGCCTGTTTCAGACGTCTTTTCATCCCGGTATTTTCCGATTGGGGCAACTCTATTGGCTACGTTCTTGTTTTGTATCGGTAAATGAGTTTCGTACTGTAGCAAGGTTAATTTACTTTTTAGTTAGGTTTTGTTTGTGTACGTAGGTGGTCGTTTTTATTGGATCCGGAATAATGTGTATGTCTTTATATTTAGTACGAACTTCATTTTCTTGTGTCCCATTTTAATACATAAGGTAATCTACTTTTAATTCTCAGGATAATTTGTTTTTTCCTTGCCAAATTGTATCAAAACCTATTCAGTGGTTTGGGCATTCAAAGGGTAGGTACAGGTAAACAAAGAGCTATTTTCGCATTAACTTTTAATATTAGTACTAAGACAGAATAAAAAAGCATTGTTGAAAGCTGTGGTTTTGTTACTAAAATTGGTATAGGTATATACTGAAATTAAACCTTCCATATCTTGAAAAAAAAAACAATAATAACACAACACTGAAATTACAGGGATCCAAAAGGCTTTACTCGAACAATGAATAAAAACGAAAAGAAATTCTTAATGGCACTTATTTGAAAATGCCATTCAGGGTTTTCCTCGCAAAACTTTCCCAGCTTCTTGGAGTAACTAAGCGTGCACTACTTAATTACGAAACAACCCCCTTTCAACCCTGTGCATTTTCCTCTGCCTTCCTCTAAAGGGGATTAGATAATTTTCTTTACTTCTTTGCTCAGTGTAAACTGATTGTAGCAATACCTTTGCCTAAAAATACACGGTTTGGCGCACCGGTATTATATATATATACCTACCTATTATATAAAAAAGTTAGGCAGTTGTCAAGCAGTTCTTCTTTTTCCTATCCTTGTCCCAACCATGTAGGGGTCGGCTTCCAGTCTGACCAAGATGCTGAATATCAGTATTTTACACGAAGCGACTGCAATCAGACCTCCGCAACACTATTTCTGGGCAATACCGATATTCGAAGGAAAGACTGGTTGTCAGGCGTTTTACGTGTCTGACTACCACTTACAATTGTTATAGGTGTTCGTATGACAACCGGGTGCGAATTGTCAAGCAAATTCTTTTAAATAAAAATATAATTTATACAACCCTAGTGGTTGTAATTGTTATTTTAATCCCTGATTACAAAAGTTCAGAATAGCCGTATTTATTTTATTTTGTTGATACATCAGACATGAGACATTTTGGTAACGAGGAAACCAATAAAGACGACATTGTGATTGAGTAGATCTATTTTACAAGCTTTTATTTTATAATCATTTGACTACGAACAAATTAAAATTACGGTAGCTAGGTATAATTATGATTGCTTATGTATTCATAAAAATTACCAGATTTTAATGGTGAATGGCCGATAAAAGGCAGGTGCCACTTTTTCTAATCTTACCACTTAGTAGTTTACCACATTAGGTACTATCTTTTTTATATCTTTGTCTGTTTAAAACTTCCGGTGGCGGATGAATCTCGTGTGATATTAGCAAGAAGCAATAAAAATTAATTTTCAAAGCAGTTCCCTTATCAACGGCAGTTGACTTACAAAGTTATTAAAATGTATGTAAAGGAATGTGCCGCATTTGATAGGCAGTATTAGATTCATATTGCTATTACGAACCAGCTACCAGTTAGCTACAAAGGTGAAATCGTGCTTCTGTAAATGTAAGAAGATTATTCTATCTTGCTGTAAATAACATTGTAAAATGTGTTATTGCTTTTAATATGTATGCAAATGGTAAGCGGTACCGGTACTTCGTATATTGTCTTATAGCGGTATTTGGTAGCTAAGGTAATATTCTAGAACGGTCAAGCATACCTGATGTGTAGGTAGTTTTCACTATCGGTTTTTAAACATTTCGTAAACTAGGAATTAGGACAAAGTTTACTGATATTGGTAAGATTTAAAAAAATTTAGAAGCCAATAGTCGTTTTAATCATTAAAGAAGTTAGATTAAGGAGGAAAATTGTGTATCAAATACTTATAAAATTACTTTTTAAATTTGAGTGTGTTAGGTCGTTTTGTAAAATACATAATGCTACTCAGGTAGGTGTAGTTGCTCTCAGCGACTTCATTCTAGAATAACGCTCTTATTAGTTCGAGATTTAAATGAAGCTATCGGTAAATGTGTCCGTGAAAATAAACGATTGGTGCCAATGGCAATGCTCTGATATGCATTTTCCGTTGATTTACGGGTCAGTGTGGTAATTATTTGTGTCGTATTTGTACGGAAAACGTTTATAACAATTTACAGGCATTTTATTACAATCATTAGGGAGCTAATTAAATACCAGAACTTGACAGTACCATCATATATGTACACCGGGAAGATTAGACAGATTGTACAAATGTGCAACCATCTATTAGGTAACTACTACTAACCGGACGCAAATCCAAACTTCGAGCTAACACTGGACATTTCAAACCTAAATAACACGGTACAACGTGAGAATCTAGAATCCGCGCTTACATCTATTACATCTGAGTTGATTTGAGTATATCTAGGTCTTAATTATTCAGTGTTGTGTTGTGGGTGATTCTTCATTAATTTAAAGATAATTTGATGGAAATGCACTCCCTTTTCCACTAACAGGGAGGTCAGAGTAGAACCCTAACAATGAAGAAGTAACTACCTACTAATAGGGATAAATGGAAGAAAAGGATAGGCTTCGCCGACCCCAAGTAAATTAGGATAGGGCCGCGGGGGCAGGAAGATGATGATGATGGGTGATTCTTCATAGTGTATTGAAGTTTCGACACCTAAGTATTTTCAAACAAAAAACAAAAAAAATACACAAAAAGAAAATCTGTTGAGATTTTCCTGTGATTAAAATTTGCAGCACATTAAATCACTAACGAATAGGTAAATTATAGTGTAACCAACACTGTAGGTATAACAAACAATGTATTAATGGATTTCTCCAGATTTTTACAACCGCTAACGTTGCTCGGTGTAAAACGGCTTATGAAAAACCAAACATCGTAAATGCCGACGCTGAAACGACGCCAGTAAATTTCTCGTGCAAACCATAAGCTTCTATTTATACCTACGCTCACCCATTGTTTTCACAGTGACGACTAGCGAATCAAATTATTGGCTAAGCCACAACAAGCGAAAAACGTCCGTATAACATCGTGTTATAGGTTATGTTCGTGTGATAGGTTTGTAGGGCTGTGCTGTAGTGGGGATAACAATTGTCTATTGTGTTGGCTATCTCTTTTGCGCATCGCGGCGGTGTCTTTGTGAGAGCAGGACAGGTGATTATTGCCGTTGCCCTCTCTCACAATGATCGGTGGAAATGGGCACGCCTTTGTGGCGAAGATTTTCTTCTATTCGTCGGTTTACACCGGTTTAGTGATGTGTTATAAAATTTTGTGCGCATGTCCCGTTGGTTATGATTTCATGCATTGCTGAAGCTATATCCGATATTAGTAGGCGTTTGATTAGGTTCATACATACACTACACGGAATAGGATAAATTGTACTGGTTAAATGTCACTCTGCGAGTCCAGTGTAATAATATTTTTAGGATGCTGTTGTGAAGGCCTCGTTTTTGTAGCGCTTCAGAGATGTTTGTGGTGAATCGAATCGAATTGTAATTACTAACAAATTGAATCTTAGTTATGAATAAAGAATTTATTATTATATTATTATTATTAAATCCAGTTTGGAAAATTCATGAAATAGTATTGTATCTCCCGCAAAATTATTTCAATAATTTATTAATTTATTATTATATTATTATTATTAAATCCAGAGTTCGGAAAATTCATGAAATAGTATTGTATCTCCCGCAAAATTATTTCAATAATTTAATTGTAGTTTTCAGCGTATTACAGTAGATAGTTTAGGTTTAGGAAATGACCTAAGTATTTAATAAAATTAAACAGGTCATTTCCTAAATTAGCCAACGTTAGTATTTGATAACAAACTTATTGGATATATTTCGCCGTCTTGTACTTACGTAAGTACCTATTGCATTGCATTGCAGAATTGATTGCAAACGTTCTACATTTTACCTTCTTCTTCTTCGTGTCGATGGCACGATTTTATTTTTCAAATTAGATTTGGTATGCTCAAAATTTCGCCACTTCCACAGCATCGTCAGTGGCATTTACCTAATCGATTATTACCTCTTTTCTCGATGACATCTGATAAAGTTACAATAGAATGTAAAATGAGTTTCATTCACCTTTATTAATATTAAAATTAACTATTTCTTGTAAGTATTTTCCTGTTCGTTTCTATAATTAATATAAGTACTCTTTTCAACCACAATCATCAATGAATTATTTACCTACTTTAAAATACATAAAGAAAATTTTAAATGGGTAATAAGTACTTATTACTACTAGTACCTATCTTGTACCTACTTTGTAAAATAATTGTGTTAAAGTTGTAAAAATCATGACCTTCAATGATGCTGTTGTCTGAAGTGTAATATTTTAATAGGTATTATTGACAGACTATAAGCAAGTGGTATATAAAGTTGCTATAAATCGATTAAAACTACAAAGTAGGTACGTTTAGCGGGTAATTTTAGTGCCCAATCGTTAAGCAACTCGTCTGAGCTATTAAAATTCTAGTTAAGATAACTTAAGTCGTGCTTCTAATTTGTATGAAACATGTAAGCTCGGTTAAAATACTTAGTGTAACTAGACGTGATGTATGATGTGGTGTATAGGAACAAATAGGGGTGATGGCGGACGCCAATCATAAATCGTTTCTCGATGACTAATCGTTCTGTCAGTAAACTAATCGATAAACTGTACATCGAACGCGTGATGTTCCATTTCGAAATTTAAAATTGGCTGTATGCAAGTGGCGCATTTGGAATAAATGTCAAAATACTTTCTAGTGCTCAGTCAAAATTATTTTGAAAATCGAATAACAATTAAATTGTAAGTGGGTATATTATTTATTTCTTCTTCTCGGACATAAGGGCTGACGTCATAAAATTTAAAAAAAGTAAAACTTTTAAGCTTGTAAAACTGATTTTACAGAAATAAATGTGTCATTTACTTTATAAAAACAATACCTAGTCGTATTAGGTACTTATGTAGGCTGTTATACGTTTTTAATAGGAAGGTGCTTATAACTGGTTATACTTATGATAAAATATTTTTATCGAAAAGAAACACTTAGGCATAAAATAAGTTTTGTCGGCATAACTTTAATATACTCGTATATTAATGCTGTTAAGTAAATAAAATTTTATAAAATAAATAACCTTTTCGCTTTGGCAGTTAGTTAAAAAGGCACACGACTAACCACGTTAAAGAGCATGTTACCGCGAACTTTTAATATTATCTTTTTAAAGTTTTTTAATCAAAAACGTTGTCAACACATGTCTGTCCGTCACTCCTGTAGTTTTCTTTCAAAAACTAATTGGTCTGACACGGCTAACCCCTCGAATGTCGGGGGACATATATTTTTTTTAATTTGAAATTTTTTTTTAAAGAGTAAGTTGTTGACTCGCTTTTCCGGGTCGCAGTGGACGGTTAATGGGAAATGACACCTTTTAAAAATGTTTTTATTTCAGTTTTGATGCCACAGTTGATATTTTAAATTATTTCAAAATTGAAACTATGATTTTTTACTTGTCTTACGATGTGCTTATTATAAAGGTTTGTAAGTTGGGACTTATATATTAAATTACGGGTATCTACCTACATAGGTACCTACTACGCTACGTTACAGATATACATTACCTACTTACTACACAGTCTTATCGATAGCCTCTAGGTACCTCTAATATCTAATAATATCTCTTTCTACGTAAAATATTATTTTTATTTTAAAAAACATTTTTTCACAATTTACATAGGTATTGGAAACAGAATAATATTATCTGCCCTCATCCATTCGGAATTTGAAATACAAATAACAGATACCTACCTACACAAAGATGGCCACCCTACTAATTTATTTGTTTTTAATTTTTAAAAACAGAACGAGGAAGCGGACCAATGAGACGCGTCCTCCGACTGATTGTCAATTAGCGACATCAAACGGGCTTTTTGCGAATTAAGCGGTCGTTTGTGTTCATTTTTTGTCCGGCAGCCGTCGCGTACTGGCGTTTGATGCGTTTTTCCGTTTATACGTTTCATTTTCATATTTCCGTTTGTCTGGCCCATGGGGAGGGCATAATATAGGGTGTCTGCGTGTGTATGCCAATGTTTTCCATTTATTTCGGTGATATTTTAATTCAAGTGAGTGCCCTCACAGACGGATTACAGTTTTTTTATATTTGTATTTTCATCTGGCAATGCTATCAAGGTGTGTTGGCTATTAAAATTAATTTAAAAAAGAATCTTCTTCATACTGATGGGTACCTATTTATCATTTTGTGTAAGTTTTATTAAAATGTATAATATAAGTACCTACTGATGCATTGTATTCACACAATAAGTATAGGTAGGTAGGCAATATTAATTACTATTGTCACTCATTGCCTCAATTTATGTATGATGTTTCAGATGAAATAAATATTTTTGTATTTGTACTTATCTATTAATTGAGAGGTAGGTAATAAAGTTAATATTATTAAATGATGTTCTTTGTAATAGTAGGAAATATCTAGGTGTACACAGTTTTGTTAACCAGCAACATGTAAAAGGTTGATAGACATAGCTTTTGGCAGGTTTTATGTCATTCGTCAAAATGTAACACCAGCAACAAAACAGTCTGGCGCTAAAGACAAAACATAAAAAACTCGATGAATTGAACGCTGCGTATCGAACGTTATACCGAATGCATCAGGCACAGTCAACAAAGGGACGCTGTGAAAAAAATGCGCGAATACGAACGTGGCCCGCCATTAGCCGCTCCCATTTGCACCGCTATAGACGGGCCTCTTCAATCTATACCGTCAACAATGTAGGGCTGCTGCGAGCGTAGGCAAATTACGTAATATTACTTTTAGGCAGTAATATTATATAAATTATTAGTACCTGGGTGACCGAGTTTTGCTCGTGTGAAAATAAAGAAAACGAATTTTGATCTGCCTAGATCGATTTTTCGCCCCCGACATAGTGGTTTTTCGTCGAAATCGTTTAAGCCGTTTTGGAGAATGTGATTACAAATATACGTAGGTACATGTACAAATATTGCTCATCTATACTTACTTTGTTTGTTTGTTTGATTGTTTGTATTGAAAAGGCTCCGAAACTGCTGAACCGATTTGAACACCATTAGAAGTCATCTTTACCGAATAACAGGCTATTTATAAGAAATACCCAGATCAAGCGGGTTAAGCCGCTGGTGGAAAGCTAATAGGATAGATAGCACTAAAGGTCCCATATTATAATACCTAATAATGTTATCACAAAATAAAGAATTAAATGACATTTTTACAAATGTCAAATAGTGATAACAAGCTTCTGGGTGAGTTATTTAATCAAACGAACTGTAAATAAACAACCAAGTATTTTTAATATTTTCTATTTAAGTGTCAATTAAGCGCACAAAACACGATAGCCATAATCTTAATGTCAGTACACTGTTATGTAAAGGTTAGGTAGGTACTTCTTTTGATTTCCTGTATGCGATATTTTGAAGTAGGTATATAGTATACAAGTTAGTTTCATTTATTAATTAACTCATGCCGGACACGATAAGATTATAATGGAGCAATTTTTTAATTAAAGAATACGGCTATTAGCCGAAACAAGTACGGCAACAAAAAATCTCTGCCAACCCTACACAGAGGGCATGTGATCGAGTGTTGTTCGAGTTTTTATCGCTGATTCATTAGTATGAGAGTGTCTTTGTTGCCGACCGTACGGGCGCCGCGCCCGCGCCGGCCCAGCACAATATGCATTCAACATGAAAATTGATTCGAAATAAAAGGATATACGCTATTGTATACATTGCTAATTAAAAACGAATGCGAGCCTAGTAATTACGGATATGTAACGTTTTGATGTAATCTGTCTATTGTTGGGTTATGTTTTGGTGGCTTTGTGATGACTTAATGACATAGGGGATGAAATAAATACAAGTAGAATATATTTTGAATATAAACATAATTATTTTGTCGGCTAACTGCCGGATAAATTAAAAAATGGAACATAATTTGTATGAAATTATCTGCCAAGTAATTTAACTGGAACTTACTAGGAGGTGGTGAAACAGGCCCCTAACATTAGGTACATATCCAGTTAAACATCACTATTTACACAAATAAACAGAAATATAAAAAGGACAATGACACTTGACAGCCTCGTCTAAATAACAAAGTCTTTTTAAAAGAACCACGGGCCCGGAACAAACCTAATTTGTAAAAAGGGTAAACAAAAAGTTGAGGATGAGGGAGGAATTACAATGAAAAGGCTGCCCTTGCATTGGCCCTTTTAAGATCAAAACCAGTTGTCAAGTTTTGATTGTACCTACTCTGATTTTGTTTTTATAAAAATATACCTAGTTAAATTTAGATGAAGAAAAAGGTGAACATGAAGAGCATATTAATTTAGTCCATAATCTGACTTCATAATTCGAATTGTAATCATTTTTTAAAATCAGTTCTTCAATGATTAGTATAAATAATAATGAGTCACAAGAAATCATAGAAGAAGACCCTTAGACTGAAACTTATAAAGCCAATGCCGATCCGAAGAACGGACTCAGCTAATGTTCCGCAAATACTTAGCCCATAGGAATTGAGAATTTAACAAGCATCATAAGATTATGTCAGAATCCAACACAGTTTCAGAAGAATAATATTTGCCTTAATTGCAACAAAATTGATGTTGCATGGTGAAATCTTTAGTACACAGCGTGCGAAGATAGCTGGTATGACCGCCATGTTTCCTTTCACAATAAGAATAAAGGAACATAGTAACGAACCACGAAGCATCTTCCATGGGTATATTAAGTTTTATTACGCAAAAAGACAAAACGCATGTATTGGAAACAAATTCCGCAATTCCTCATAACAATTATCAATAGCATTGTACAAAATTTATGTTATGATGTACAGTTTGGTTCTTGTAACTAAAACGACTATTTAAACGACACCGCGGAGCTGTCAACTCCATAAATGTGCATGAAATGGAACAATAACCACCACTTTACGAACTAAACGTAAGGTTCCAAAACAGGAATAAACCTTCATTCCTTAGCCCTTTTCAATTCGTGACCTAGCATGCAAAACAGATGTCTGGAGGTAGATAAAGGCTTTTGAAAACAAAGTATTACCACTCATTCCTAAGTGGGGTGGAGAGGTCAAACACAATCGTGTACCTCTATTTTAGTATTATTTGCTATTCTAATTAGTGAATAATCTCATTAGTTTTGCTTTGAGTACAATCTTTAGAAAAATATGGTGCTTCGGTCATTGCTTATTTGCGTTATTGCTTTCCGGTTTCCTTTTAAAACAGCTTAAACGAAAGATTTATGTTCTTGGAAAGCTTCTTATAATAAATAGGCCGTTCAGATATGGGTAGTTACAGAAATCTCAATTAAAATGTAGCTCAATTATATTTTGATTACATAATTATTTTGAAGAAATTTGATAAATTAGTGCCTACTAGATTTTAGATTTAACAATTACTACAAAAAATATTTAATTTAGAATTCGAGTACCTAGTGTAGATTTTTTTCTTACAGAAAACGTACGTAGCTCTTAAATCAAAAGAACAAAAAATCTATTGAGTCATCGACATAACATCCTTTTACAAAATATTATGTCAAGATCAAGTTGTGACGGGTAACATTGGGCAAGATTTTGGATTAAAAATCCCTTCATCGCGGAAACAGAAGACGACAGAATAATCCTGAAGCTATTTATCTCGCTCGATGCTAATCCGACAAACTTCATTACAACAAGTTGGCAGCCGCAAACGAGGTCATCTATGTACCTACTTTATTTTTAATACAAAATATGAAATCAGATAGTATTGAAGACGCGATAAAAATTGGTATCAACAATTTTTCTAACAGATCAAAAGCATTGGATGCATGATCAATTTTTAATTCGTAAGATGAAACTAATTTTATATGTCTCCGATTTTTATTAATAAGTGCTTGATATATTGCGTTACGATAAAAATGTTTTTCTGGAGAGAAAAAAGGTTTATCATTAATGTTAATCTTAAGTTATTTTCACAGTATTTTTCTTCATACATAAACTTTTGGTTGTTGGGTGTCAACATCATCATTAATCTATTTACTGTCCCACTGTTAATACATAACCAATTTTTTTTTCAGTTCAATTTGATTATCACGAAAGATTCGCGTTTAGCGGTTAGATACATTAGATGAGTGACGTATATTGGTAAATTTTATGGCTACGCTGTGCACTTTGGACAATCAGCCTTGCAAATATTTTTACAACTTTAAGCTGTTATTGGTAATTTCCACGATAGAATAAAAATTAAATCCAATAAAAGGAAGCTATAGTCCTTACCTTGGCGTGTTCTTGCTGCGCCAGTAACTGCTCTCTCACCATCTGTAGTTGCAGAATCATCTCAGAAAGCTGCCTCTCTTTCTCCAGTACGCTTTCACCAGCTAACGCCTGCAAGGCTGCCGCGTCTAGCACTGCTCGTCGCTCGCTGTTAACAAACAGATCTAGTTTAGAATAATTTCTTTGAAATTACTTGAATAGAACATCCTAAACCATAAATAAACCTAATTCTAATACAGATGTATTCAATAGTTTTGCGAAATTTTGGTGATTCACATTATAAATTACCTATTATTTGAAAAGAAACAACGTAAAGATATTAGCTTTTTTAAAAAAGCATCTTGATCTTGAATCAGTTAAATTTCTGGATCATCTGAAGGTCAATGAGCATTTTCAACTAACCGTTCTCCTAAATAGATAACAACGTAGTTAACATCAAATAGTCACTCTAAAATAGCAGTTCTTTTTACATGCTCAGTAATATTTTGACGTATCTTATCATAACAATCTACAATCCTAAATTGTGACTCCAGAAATAGATTCCCGTGCAAAAATTCGCAAATAAACAAGCGTTTGATGATCCTTGCACATAAAGTTTAATGCAATTTCGTAAACTAACATTCCGTGTTAATACGACGGTTTGGAATTCAAAATGTATAACATTATGTAACTTTGTATCAGGCAGACGAATTCACGTGAATAATTCATGAAAGTGTTAGGATGCTGGTGCTGTATCATATCAACAACAAAGATTGTATGATCACGTTTGCTTGCTACTACTTTTGGAACTCGACGCTGCATTATTCTTAATTTTCTTTATTATTATTAAATTCTTTTAATTTCGTTTACAGAAAATCAGTATTGCAATCAATCTTTGTTATGCGTTCGGATTCGTTCAGTTCGACTAATTATGATTCAAGAGTAGCGTATTTATTCTCACTTAAAATATTTGCAACTTTGTGGAATTAGACAGTAGGTTAGGTAATCTAATCTATTTGCTTCTATCTATTAACATGCTATCGCCTTAATATTCCAAGTGTTCATTCCTTCTACAACATTTTAATCCTTCCAAGACTTTCCACTTCCATTTGAGATTTCCGTAGTAGAGGCACGTTACTTGGGGCACCGCAAACAAATGCATCAGAGGACGCCTCTGAATTATTAATGCTGCGGTCTGAACCTCCTCTTTCAAGAGGTTATGACGTAACCTCTTAGTCTTCCACTACGTATTCTATTGGCTTACATTTTAAACATTTATTTTATGTAATACCTAATGCGGAGTTTTGATAGTTGTTTGTGATAGGGTTTGGGTTTGACGCAGTTACAGTTATAAGTTAGGTTAATTCTTTCACGATACTTTCAATAAATAATTTAAAATCACATACGTTACTATGTTTGTAAGGGTAATCAATTAAAATTGATTCATGATCATGCAAATATTTCAATGAATCCCAGCGTTTTAAATCACTGATTCAGCAACTTTAAAAAAATGATCAGTGAGCTTCTTAATTGCAAAAAGTTTAAGGTACACGATTGTTTTCACTTGTCAGAATATTTCGCAACGTCTTTTATTTTTTCACGATACAAAAGATTGGACCACTTTCTTTGAGAAAGGGCTCATTGTGAAACCAGTTCGGTGAAATAATAAATTAACGGTACCTAATTAAGGATCTCATTTTTTACTATGAACCAATTCTCGTAAATTACATTTCAGTGGAACTTGTACAAAGTTGGGTCTTTTGTTGAAATAAATTTACAGGGTATATTAATTTAAAGTTTTAACGCTCATTCATCGTATTCACAGTAATTGATCAATATTTGAAAATTATTCTTGTAAATATACCATCTATACATACACTTACGATTTTTTCCATAGAATGATTTCTACGATGCTGGCGTACTTTTTTATTTCGTCCCGTTCAAAAACGTTCAAAAAGGTCAGGTGCATGGTACTCGCTGTACTACGAACCTGACCTTCTTAGAGGACCTATATATTGTTTTCCCTAATTCTTCTTCCTCTTCTGGGATCACTTTCTGGGAAGCCCCGGCAACTTACATGTAAAGATTTACCGAAATAAATGCATTTTAATTTTAATTTTTTATTATCTTCATGAGCTATGCTCTTCTCGGTGCAGCGTCTTCTACGGCTCTCTGTTGAGAGTTAACTCATGGACCTCCTGATACATTACGACTTTTAGTTGTGTAGCTACGTCTTGGCCTTCCCTTTCTCTCCTTCCTTCTATTTTTCCTTCTGTGACAATTTTAAAAAATTTATTTTTTGCCCTAATTAGTACAAAAACCAGTATATTTTAAAAATCAACAAAAACCCGGCCCAATATGGTAAATAAGAGCAGTACCGATCACACGATTCGATTCAAGCCACTCAATTCAAAGAAATGCGTTTTATTTTCCTGTTCATTGAGGACGCCACTTATGATTTATTATGTTACTGTACTCGTTGCCCCGTAGGAATAAAACTAGATAGGTTTGTGAGTAACACATGTTAGTATGGAATTGGGTCTGTAATTGTTTTAGAGGTAAGTGTGTTTGTAAGTGTTTTTGTTTGGAACTTAAAAACAATTACAGTAGCTTGCTGTTGTGTTATTAAAGGAACATACCTACTCGTATTGTTTAAGCTAGTGCGAAATATGGCATAAAGCACAAAAATTATGGCAAAAATTTGTATGGCATAATTTTTGTTTTAGTAGTAAAAATAATATACCAATACTCCTGTATTCCTTAAAGGGTTAGTAGGCTGTTTAAGTAATAGGAATAATATCTGACTTTGAAATAATAGTAAAGACAACGTTTGAATATTTGAAGAATTGTTTTACAAAAATATATACGAGTTCCAAATTTTATTTTCTGCTTTTTTAAAAATTTCGTTTACATTCGAAAAAAGAATACTCCAAGTAAATTAAATTAAAAACGAATTCGATGTATACTGAAAGGTAAAAAACAATACACTTAGCAGTAACTACGTTAGAGAGGGGACGGTAACTAAACTAGGGTGAACTAATAGACCAATTCACTACCACTCGATGTTTCGTTTCGATAGAATCGATTCGATTATTCCGATTCGTGGCGCACTGGCTGCGTTAATTTATTGTTTATTGACGTTTGCTTTTTATTTATTTTTTGCTATATTATTCATAAAGAGGAAACATAATCATTGTAACACTCATACACATATCTACTTGTACACGTATCTCTCAGTCTTTCTTAGGCTAATATTCAGAGACGATGCTAAGCATAAACTTACGCTTCCGTATGTCAAATTGTAATACAAAGACATAAGGAAGCATTACTTTACGCCGTATGTCAAATTTGTATGACAATTTGACATACGGAAGCCTAAGTTTATGCTTAGCATCGTCTCTGAATATTAGCCTTAGAGGTTTATCGCTTAGCTTTGCTGGTATGTATTAAGTCTATTGTAACAGGGGTCAATTAAACCTGTTGGCGTGACCGAGCGCAAATCCAAATTCCGAGCTAATCCTGAGATTTTTTTCGAAAAACCAAATAAACTTTGCTCAGCCTTGGAATTGAACCCCGCCTTCATGCTTAGAGATCAATAAGGTACATGAACATATTATGTCTAAACATACCTAATCATTGCCTTCTGTATTACTGCGTAGAGACTGGGCGGACCGCACCCCGAACCTGGTCCCAAAATGGTCTTCTCTAAACCAAAGTTAACTAGTCCGCGATCGGCTTAAAAAACAAACGCCATGCGATACTAACAGAGATGTCGTTGGTGTTTTTGTGTATGGCAAAGGCTTCTGTTAAATGTTAAGATGGCCCTATCTTTAGTATTTAAATCAATAAAACTAGTCTGTATCACCCATCTATCCTAACATCGACCTCGTTGATAGCTTTGTTTGTAGTAAAACAAAAGGTAAAGAGGTGTCTTGAAAATCTCAAGGGTTGTGCCAGAACAGGGGTGACGTCATTAAAATGAATGCAAGGGGACCGATGAATTTTGACACTATACAGTGGGCTCTTTTTACAGTAGTATAGTCTATTGACAGTTTCTTTAATACTGATATTATATTTATCTCCCAAGGTTACCTATTGCAGAGCTGTTTTGTTTTTTTTCTTTAAACAATCGTGAATCCTCACTAAATTTATGTGAAATATGAAAGCTGATGCCTGATTGACCTAATGGAGAAGCTTGTACGAATCACTTGATTTATTTACGCAACAGAAACAATTATTTAGTAAACCATAAGCCTAACCTACCTTATTTTACTTTATTCTTCATTTATTCGATGAATATTAAAAAAACCTCATTAAAATAGAAGATAACGCGTCGATCACTCCTGACCTTTAAAAACTTCGCCAATTACAGCCAAAGGAAATCGGAGCACTCTGTATAATCGAAGTCGGACTTTTAAAAGAAAGTCGTTAAAAAAAGTCGATCCGATATTACGGCTTGTCACTCCCATCTGTCGATGGCGTGATTGTAAAATTTTGTGTTGCTGTGTACAAAAATAATGTCGTAAGTGACATTATTTTTAGGAAGGAAAATTCAGAGACGTTGCCGATGCTTTTATATAGGAAAAAGCGATAATAATTATTCGAAAAACGACGAAACGAATTCCATAATAGAAGTATATCAAATAGGTAATAATATAAACCAATAATTAACCTAATCGACAGGCGCATGTTTAGTAATGGAGCTGCTGATAATAATTGCAATTATTTTAACACCTACTTATAAAATCTATCAATTATAGTACAAATAAATTAGCCTTAATTCCGATGGTTACCTGTGTATCTAAATAAAGAAAAGAAACAGTGACTGGCTGGCTGATCAACACAAAGCTCAAACCATCACCACCACTGAAGGATAATTTTATTATGACGTTCCCATACGCCAAGAACGGATTTTTTATAATTCAACGTCTAAGACTTTTACAGCCCGTAAATATGGGATCGTTATTATTTGACGCGAGCGGAGCCGCGGCCAAAAACTAGTACTAAATATTGCAATATTTTGTCACTTAAGTCGTTTTTCGTACCAAAATCTTTTTAAAAGTTCATTCTTTTAAAAATATTCTTTGATTACATCCCTACTTGGGATTCGATCAAAATTTCATGGCATCAAAGCCGTGAGAGAGAAGGAAGCAAATGAGATAATAATTGCTTTCCGTATTATTTGCAGACGTTTTCTTTGAGGGGCAGTGCTGACTTGAAACCGTATCGGTGCGATGATTGTACGTTAATTAGCTATCGATTTGAGGGTATTAGTATTTTTTGTCATTCTTTGGGGGGCAATTAATTGGCGGTTAAGATTCCTTTTATAAAAAATACAGAATGAGGTTTGCATTTTTAAGGATTTTTTGATGCAGCTTTCTTAGTAATTAGGTACAATTGGTATTTTGTTTTCAATCAATAATTTTGTACAATAGATAACATTTAAAAAATAACGTAGAACGTTTTTCGTTGACTAATTATTGATTATAAAAAAGAAGAAGACGAAGAAGAAGAAGAATCGTCATAAAAAAGACGCTTTTGTCAAATTTTTTACTGATAACTAAATAATTCTTGGCAAGAGCACCGTTACGTGTAAATAGTGTAATTGAAAAAACAGCTCGAATTCAAGAAAGTCCTTCAATTCCTAGACAAAGGGACGCAATTCACATTTCCATTTTCCTACAATAAAGAACGAACCGTTTGTTTTTTACCGTAAGTCAACATAGAGGGCATAAAGTATGCAGCGTTAGGGTTGACGTCGCCACAGTTTGCGGGCAACAATAAAAAATCCCTTAACGCGAGACAACGACGGCTGTAGGGTTATCCGTCTTGTTCGCCCCTCGCGACAGACATGGCGGAATAGTGTGGATGTGCCAAAATTATGGAAAATTATTAAAATATATTATGCCTTCATCTGTCATAACAATATTTTCCTATTGTTGCTATTGGTTCTAAAACTAACAAACTAACTTTAATAAAACGTACACTAAAATAAAACATTTTAAGCATGAAAAATGCTTAAAAAATACAAAAGTAATAAATTAAAACATCCAAAATACTGTAAGGCGAAGAAGCGAACCATACATAGGTAGTACTTGAGCCTACAAATGATTTTTCAAAAAAATGCACATCCATTCTCACCTTTCCTCCAACAATACACTCATTACTAATTTAACAAGTTGCTACCGACATACTCAGTCATGAAGTACGTTTTTATAGTGCTCGCCACAACTCGGCACTGTTGGGCACATCCCAACGCGTGACGCTACGGCTACGGTACAGGGGGACTGATAGCATTTTAAATCAGGTTAAGGTCAATAGTAACTGGTTTGGAACGCAGAACACTTTGATTTGCAAAACGAATACTTTTAGACTTTGTTTTATGACCAAAGTTAGACTTAAATGTAGGCAAGGTTGGATTGGATTTGGATAGAACATAGCTGTTGGAACATAATCTACAGCAGTAGGACTTACAGATTCAAATAGATTCATGCCACTTTTTTCAGATCATAACTATGATAACATTTGAAAAAGAAATCATTCAAATAAGATTCAAGGTGATCAAGGAAATTAGAGCTTTGTTGAAGTAGAAAGCTTTAGTGATGAACTGTAAAGGAAAGCCGACTGTTTAGCATTCTGATGTCAAGAGGGAGAGCATTCCACAATAGAATAGATTGAACGAAGAAGGTAGAATGAATAAAGTCAGTGTGGTGAGAAGGACATTGAAGAAGACGGTTATTAGTTGATCGAAGATGTTTATTGTGGTTGGAACAGAGATATTGGAAATGAGATGTTAAGTAAGATGGGGTATTAGGGGAAAACAGAAGAGAGTACAGAGTGGTCAGCGCCCTCATATTTCTGCGTTGGCGAATGGGTAGCCATCTTAAGTTTAATCGATATTCTGAGACATGGTCATATTTGCGGAGATTAAAAACGAATCGAATGCAATTATTGAGAAGGCGGTCCAATTTATTGAGGAGATCTGCATTCAGGTCGAAGTAACACACATCTTCATAGTCGAATATGGGAAAAATTAAGGTCTCGACAAGCATTGCTTTTGTTCGCACCGGAAGGAAATTCTTCAGGCGATACAGGGACCGCAGGGTACCACAGGTAGTCACATTTTGGCTGACACTTGAAATTTGAGGTCGCCAATTCATGGTGGAGTCAAGGTGTAAACCAAGATCCTTGACGCTAGACGTGATAGGAACAGTTATTCCATTAAAGAATATGGGTGGTATATTAGCCGTGCTCATCCTACAAATATTTCGATGGCTGCCTAGAATTATAGCCTGGCATTTATTGGGATTCACCGCCAAACCAAACCTTTCAGCCCAGTCCCTGATTGAGTCCAGATCTTGGTTCACAGCCCTGATCCCGACTGATAAGTCTTCTACTCTGTCTTGAGAGTATAGCTGCAGGTCATCGGCATAAAGATGATAATCTACTGTTAGAACTGTTCTCATCGGATCCTTGATTTGTTGATAAGTAGGTATAATGAATTTTAGCATAATCTCAGTGAAGTTTTTACCCCTATAGGCTTTGTTTTCCTACTAGATCGGATTGAAAAAATTAAATTAAATTCTTTTGTCAATTGAGAAGATTCTGGCACTTTATTTATGGTCAGTCAATGTAAGAGGGATGTGGATGTGTTTATGATAATGATCTAGTATGATTACGATTTCATTATCAAGATTAATTGTAAGTACCTACCTATCTCAAAACGAACACCAATGTTAAGTAATTCGAAATCAATGATCAAAATTCTAAAAGAAATAATAATAACCATTTGCTTTTCAAATAGACCTAATTAAGTATCAGATAGCAATAAACAAAATTGTGTATCGATTGTAAATTGAAATTATGTTGTTTGTCGGCCATTTCTGTAAAACCGGATTGAATACCGTTTAGTTTATTGATCCTGGTGCTAATTATTGTCCTTAGATAATTGCAGATGGTAATAATAAATTATGACAATTTTCTTACAGAGAAATGGCTGTTTTAATATACGATGTGGTTACTAATAGTCCTGTTCAGTAGACTAAGTGATAATCAACTGAGACATGCCACCGACCATTACACTAAAATGTCATTAAATCAATTTAATCCAGTAATCCTCAATCTAAATAGGGAAGTTGCAACACTATAATAACAGCTCTGAAGTAAAACACGTTGAACATCTAGTGTATGTTCGTTAGGTATTTAAACGTCTGCTTCCTACCATTTATTTTTTGTAGATAGTATATTCGATTCAGACCTTTTTGATATGATCATTGCTTTCACCAATTTACGGTAATACCTCTGTATCAACAGAAATGGCCAGCTATTTTTCTATCCCCTCATACAAGCCAATTTTATTTATACGAAAATAGTTTCGCCAAAATCACTGCATAAACCACCGCCCAATAAATAAAATGGACCGAACCTGTCCGATTCAGCGTCAATAAAAACACATCCCAAATGTAAACGAGAACGATGCATGAATTCTTCATTTCAAATTGTATGGGCATGTTAGGGCATTATCATTTTTAGTGCTTGCCACACTGGTATATTCAGATGGAATTTTTGATGCACTGGCGACACAGCCGTGCTGCGATTGGCCGCCCTGAATATTGTATGAACCAATCACTGCGTTGCGCTTAACGTTGCATTCCAATTTGAAATCGTGAAGGCGGGAAACAGCGACAAAGTTGTGTGTTTTGCAATGGTGTGCAATAGGCATAATTTGTTGTTACACAATCAAATTGGTTTTCCGAACAGGTATGTGGTGGCATAGCACTGGACATAATTGGGAAGCCGATTATTGGGACGCGGTTAGAGAATTTCCTACGTTTTATTAGTATTGTAAGTACGTAAGTATCTTAAACCAGCACTAGAGTCGCGTACAAAACCGAAATTGACCTTAAGCCTAATAAGTATACCTAAGTCTGTGAAATTACAGCTACAACACCAGTCTTACTTATACAACGTAGTGGATAAAAGCTATAACGTCATAAAAAAAACGTAGCATCGACTCGAATATCTTTTTTTTTTTTATATCTTGGGACATATTTTACACAGCACCATCTAGTCCCAAACTAAGCAGAGCTTGTACTATGGGTACTAGACAAAGGATATAATACTTATATACTATTTTTTTTGTAAATACATACTTATAATACATAGGAAACACCCAGACAAACACAAACACTTAAGTTTATCACAATAAATGTGTGTGTCCTGTGGGAATCGAACCCACGACCTCGTGATCAGCAGTCTGGTACTCGAACCACTAGACCACAGACGTCGTCATCATCATATCTGATAGAAAAGATGCGATTCGAAAGAGACATAGTTACGTCATACGTTCACAATATTCAAATTTAGCGCACTCTAAATACCCATTTTTTCCGGGTAACTATGTTATTGTTATAAATTAATAATATCGCAAGAACAGTGCACTAATTGTTGTGTTATTTATTAGCGGTCCGACCGACAAGATAACCTCTGCCACAACCGAAATTATTGTTCCTATATTTTGTTAATCGCTATCTGTATATTGTTATTGTCTTCATTCGTAATTGGGGCGTGTTCCCGGTGGAAAATTGTTAAATTTGCAGTGTTTTTTAAACCTACGATCACAGTTTAACCGTTATTTTATGATAAGATCAAGGAAATTATTATTAAAGCTAAGAAAGAAGTTTAAGTGAGTAACTTTCTGTGATATTTAGGCAGCTATGGTCCTTAGAATCTCCTACTCTTCAACTTTAATCATCAATATCTCAATCTGTATAATACATATATACATCTGAAATAACAGCTACATTGTGAGATTTGCCTTAGAATTACTTAGGCTTCAAATTTCCTCCCGGTAGTTGAGAAAGAGTGATTGGGGTTTTGTGTTTGGATCGAGACCTTACACAATATATAGATTTACTCACCTTTTTTTTACTTTGGGACCCAGTACAGTCTCGAAAAGGTTGAGAATGTAGTTTTGAATACCTTTCCTTGATTGATGATCATAAATATCACAAAAAGAAACAGTCATGCCAATTTAGAGCGGATGACATCATATTTTTGTTATTTTTCATGACAATCACTGACACAGTGAACTACCTATCAGTATACATCGAAAAACAATTGGTACGATAGTATTCCGAAGCCTAAACTTGAAGTGAATATTAAAATACCAAAGCTTATTATATTCTAAACTGTGGTTAACATTATAATAGATCGAGGAATAGCGTTCTTACTTCAAGACGTCGATTTAGCACTCCAGTCGCTTGCGCATTCTATTTTAAATATAGATATGACATTCCTAACAAATTGTCATACAAAACAGTAAAATTACCGGCATTCCAACAATGAAAACAATTTCAATTTGCACAATTGTAGTGTTCATGTAACAGACGAACAATTCACGGCACAACGTGAGCTCTGTATGACTATGTGTGGGGCAAATCTTTGCAGAAGGCGACTTTGTGAATACTATAAAGAGTTATTGTGATGCACAAAGGAGTATTGTCCTGGCCTTGTCGATTGTCTTAGGACTCGTGACAGAGACATGTTAGGTGTGGTTTACCTTGAAATCTGTTTTGTGTTGAGTTATTGATTCCTTTGCTTGAGTGATTATAATCTCGAGATATGAAAAATAATTTGTAGGTATATCGGGTTAAAGGAAAAACCCGGCCCCGGATTTCGCCTTTGTTTTTCGCTACCTATGTTGATTTAATGTTTATTACAGTTACAACAGCATAGTCCAAAAATCTATTAAACCTAACCTACGTTTAAAGTCATGTTGCTAATTTATTTTTATTTGGAAAAGAAAAATTAATTATCGCAATCGTACCGAATTCGCAAGTACCTAATATCGCAAAGCCTACATCTATCAAAATTTTATACCTACATCTCTAATTAAAATATAGATTATAATGCAATTAAATTTGACTAGACTTAATGCAGAAGTTTTCATGATATTTCAATTACACTTTTAATTTTTCTAATTTTTTTATAAATAAAATTAAAACACCATAAAACACATAAATTATGTAGTCATTTCCATAATTATCCGTGGGTTAAAGAACATTTCTCATGGTGTAACAACAAAAACGGCTGGAACGCCTCCGGCCTCCATCACCGACGCCATAAATAAGATATTCGTATTAACTAATGTTACATCTTCTGTAATCTGTAACATTATATTGTGCTTTCTGGATATATATCACTGTACAAATTATGACTTTGTCTATTGTTAACGTTTCGTTGATGGGTATGGAATAAGCGATAAGCTTGAAGCGAGTTTTGGAGAGTTTGAAATAGTTCCAAACAACATCGTAGCGATAAAGTAACTAAATAGATCAAGTACTTATGACAATGATTATAGTAAATAATTATTTGTCGATTTCTATAATCTTACTTTTCGGGAAATCATTGAATTATTTACATAGGAAGTTCCCGATAGTTACAATGCCTGATCTTTTAAATATGATACCTTAAATAAATATTAGGTGAGCTGAAGTGATTGTATGCAGTATAGAAAAAATATTATTAGAGAAGAGATAATAATTTAAGAAAACACCAACAAAATAGAAAAACATTCAAACACAAATGGAGTCATACTTTTAAACCCGCTGATCTTTCAAGCCTTATCCCAACCCCAACCCACAGCCAGCATAACGGAGATGGATTGTAGCACATTACAGGCTCACGTCTTAATCTCGTCGGCGGCTATTACGGTGCGTTTAATTATTGCAGACAATAGCTCGAGCCTGATCTTAATAATACGCCAAAAGTGGCCCTTATTGTCCATGCTATGAATTGTTTATGAGACATGGATTAGAATTGTTTAACATGTTCTATAATTGACGGTGAAACAATTATTATTGTTGATGTTGAAATGATGGATGGTGATTGATTGAATTCCTATCTTTGTGTTACAGTCATTGGGTTCAACTACGCTCCTACTGGCAAAGAAAGTCGGTATTGGATTTTTTTACTCTGAGTCATGTATGAGTGTACGCTTCCTATGATTAGGTACTTTAAATTCATCTGATGTGAATCTATTCTCACTTGACAAATCATATTTTATACCCACATTGCTTATCTTACTCTCATCATCTTTATCCTAACCTACCTATATTGGTGTTGGCTGATGACCAGATTTGGCTGAATACCAATATTTTACATAAAGACTTGATACTGCCATCTTATAGTATAATGATAGTACCGTTACTATCCTAAGGACAAACTGGTTGTCCATCTTTTCTCGTCTCTGATCGGACCAATAACGACTGTCGTAGGACAATAGCTTATCGTATATTGTATATTGAGCTAAGTATCAGTATGTTAACCCCTGGGGAATAAAGGTGTGACAGTATTTATCTCAACAATCTTACTAACACCACAATTGACTAAATAAAACGATTTTGCCATCAATTTATCACAAGCATTTATATTTCAATAGAAATCACACCACGACAATGTTTCTCTTGGCAACTAATAAGAACATATCCGCGACAACAATCACAGTTATCAACAAAAGCTATTAATTACTGATAACACAACTGATAACGTTGGCACGTAAATATTGACATAGATCACGCTTGACACCGCCTTAACCTTTGTTATAATTATCTTCTATTATTGAACCTAATCTATACTGGTAGAATCTGTTAGTAATTTGTGCATTATATCTATCGTTGTGTCGGACTTTCAACTACTTACCACCGGTACCACTCAATTGAATGATAATTCTGATGATCGATAAAAATCTAAAATACATACGTGTACATATATACATATTATCACGCCTGTATTCTCCGAAGGGTAAGGCAGAAGTATACAAATGTTAGCCGGTACAACATCCTATGTTATAGAGGGCGACCCCATTAACCGGGCACAAATTATATTTCTAGATATACTGTTCTAAATTGGAATTCAATAAACGATGAAATTGCCCAGGATCACAAAAAAGATCCGAGCTAATCTAGTCTGATTTCACTGCAAAACTTAACTACCTAGAACCCTATTAGTTCTGCAATTACCTTTTTTAATAGCTCTGTTTATACTGGCCGCTCTAATGTCTCTGCACTGATTAATCTGCGGACTTTGATACTATGTTGAATTCCGGGCAAGTTTATCATAGAACTAATTGCAATAATAGCAGTTAGAAAGGCCAATAAAAAACTAGTTTTCGATCGGAATCTAGACGTTTTATCTCAATTATACTTTGGTACATAAAGCTTTGGTAATAAAACCATATCTGTGAGAATGAACCAACAGACCAATAGTTAGTCTCTATTAGTAAATAAATTGGCATTTCATATTGCGCATAAAATGGCGGAGTATTTTGCATCAATCAAAATATTTAAACTTCACTCTGTAGGTTTGATTAAAATTGTAACATTTTTTCACCCTTAAATTGAAGTCCAGTAGTAAATAACTCAAGATCGAATAGCTAGAAGCCCTGTGTTTGGCCAACAGATTTAATCACAGATCGTTGTAAACGACAAAGTATTTTTTCCTTTCACGTAATCTTCTAACTGCCATTTTTTTAAATGCACTTCGTGATATTAAAATCAGAGTTTAACTTACCTACTCTTCTTTGACTAGATCTCCTAATAACTTTTAAACATGAACTATCTAATAATTAACAGTTCATTAGTTCCGGAAGAATTTTGACTGTTTTTTTTTTCCACGGTATAAATAATTCCATTAAAGAAGAATTAATATCTAAAACTGTTGTTACATTAACTGTATGTCGCGAATCTTCACAGCGAACTGAAAAGAAACTAAAAGAAAATGGTGGACAGGCATTAAAACCGTAAACGACGACATTACTTGGACGATGATCTCACGCTTAGCCGTTGTCTTAATGCATTAGCACGACGTCGACAATAAACAGGACAATTGTGGCTCGTTGAGCGCTAAACGTCGAAAATGTACAATAATTATTGTAGCAGGTGACATAAACAAGACGATATTCGACGTAGTATCTTGTAAAATGTCGTAAGCGACGATAAACTGAACAACACCGTAACCCTTTACAGTTGCGTCTTCATCACATTTGTTCTTTATCACGCCTGAGACACTAGGTTCAATTTCCAGGTCGACTACATACTTTCCTTCTTCCTTTCTTTAGGTTAGATTCCCAGATCGACTAAAATGCTATTGCGTTTTTCTATCAAATTCTCAGTAGCAGCTGAGTTCTTGGATCTCCCGTAAATGGTAGATTTTAACTCAAGCTATCAACAGCATAAGAAGGTGATTGAGATACAGTGAATAATACTAAAACTATTGGGTTGATATTTGGTTGGTGTCTGACCATTTATCCGTTTTAAAGATATCCTACTCAATATGTCGTAATAATGATACTACAATGATTTCATATTCAGTTTTAACGAAGCTTGTATCACAAATTTCTATTTCCTAATAACCTCCGATCGTATTTAGTCGATAACAAAAATATTTAAACTTAAACATATTGGTTTAATTACTACTTAGCCTATTCTCCATTAAAGTTATAGGTTGTAAATAATTCACCGGCTACTTAAACTCGCGTTAAATATAATAATATTAGCTATGAAACTGGTAAGCGAACGAGCTTTAGTCTTATAAATAACATGTTTTTAGATGACCTTTTTATGGGAGCTGTTGAACTGTGTCATGATGGTTACTAAAAGGTTAACCGTTGTTTACATGAAAATTTACTTAACTTTTTGATTTGAGAAGACCATATTGAAGCTTATACACGTTTCAAATTTACTTGAGGCGATTACATACATAGATAAATCACTACAATTCTAAAACATAATTGGATACGTGTAGCATTTGCTAAGCAGTAGAAAACAAATGAAGCGACGTGAAAATAGCTTTTTTCGGTTTGTAATGAATTCGGAATTCTAACTACGGATAATGCTTTTCATGAGAAAGTTGGTGTCAGCTTCTGTTTCTAAGCAATTATATTTAACTCACACATTTTTTTAGCATAAAACACTTTCGACTTCGTTATTTTTCATAAAAGCTCTTAATAACTTCATAAAACTTTCGAATAAAACCAAGGCAAAAAAATGTTCAAGAGAGCCTGCTAAACGCAACATACTAACTCCTTTACGATTTCCGTCACCCGAACTCAGTGGACATACTTTAACGTCGGAATATCTATAAAAGCCTAGTAAAACAAGCGTTTAACGCTTTTATAGTAAACTTGCGGTGGTCCTAACATTGTTTTTAATGTGCAGTAATATGGCTAATTAAATTCTGGTAAACGACTAACTTGAAATGGTCTTAGTGTCTCCGTTTTATTTTAGTAGTCGGCGGACGACAGCGCTTGTTCTTGTAATTAAAACGGGTAGTATGTTGCGTCACGGCTTTGTAGACGAAACAAAAGGAAATTTTGAAATAATTGATGATGGAACTATTTTACATACAGCTTTTTATAATGTACCATAATAGTGTGCTAATTTGTCTAATAAATGCAAATTTATTACAACACCAAAAATAATAGTATCATATAACATCTGATAATATAATTTAAACAAGATTTTGTATTTATGACTAATATACTGAGCTATCTATACTAATATTATAAAGAGGAAAGATTTGTTTGTTTGTTTGTAATGAATAGGCTCCGAAACTACTGGACCGATTTCAAAAATTCTTTCACCTTTGGAAAGCTACATTATCCCCGAGTAACATAGGCTATATATCATCACGCTACGACTAATAGGAGCGGAGTAGTAATGAAAAATGTAGCAAAAACGGGGAAAAAATTATAAGACCACGCGGGCGAAGCCGCTGGCGGGAAGCTAGTTATTCATAAAAATAAATCGTTAAGTTTTGAAAACGTTTTGTTTTTGTAGAAATAATTTCATCATCAAAAACGCTCGTTGGAATCGTGAAGAAAACTAAGAAAACAATTACGCAATGGAAAGTATTCCGGACCTAGGAAACTAAACCTGAATTCACATAAACACTTTATAACTAACAAGATTCATATTAATTATCATCTAATAATGATTTCCGTATCTCTTTATAAACAAACTGAAACAAAACATTTGATAAATGTTGATGTAGGAAACTGCCAATAAAGGGAAGGTGACCAGATCAATTATATGGTAATAATGTAATGTCTGTCGAGTTAATGAGGTGCGGCAAATGAACAATGATAGACAGAGGACGAACAATTGTTACGTATGTGTCTATAAATGTAATTAATAGCCAATGGTGCATCTAATTTATTGTTATCTAGTAACATTACAGAAGCAGGAGAGAAAACTTATCATTTTAATGAGTAGCTGTACGATAAACTATTAATTATATGGATTAACCACAAAATAATTGATATAGATCTTTTAACGGGAGTTAATGTAAATTCTAAAGTTAATGGACTTGCAAAATTTGTCAAAACCATATTAAGCCATTATAATACTTAATGAGTAAGTTGCATTTATAATTATAAAACAAAATTGCACTTACTTGTTCTTATTTACAGGTGTTGTTGATGGGGTTGGCCTCTTCTCTTCCTTAATCGTGCTATTGTTCATTTTCGACGTTAGCCTCTTCAGAACGTCATCCATAGAACGCTTATGAGGCGCAGTTAACGACAAAGCGCTGTTGTGGTTCAGCAATGAATTGTTATTGTTGCACAGTCCCAAAACTTTCGCCTCCACACCGGGACTACTGCATTCTGAGGAGCCACGCCTTCGAGCCTGAAGATCGTTCACTTGATGGAGACTTAGGAAAGATGATGGGACTAGAAGGTTATTTGTCATGTCTAATGTTTGCTCGAATCGTTGCTTTTTTGATGGTCGTTCGTCTTCGTAATTCGTTTCCTCTTCACTAATAGAACTCCTTGTCGAGGAACTGGGCGAGAATTTATAGTAACTATGATGTTCGTTGTCATCTGACTCCTGATGTTCCGGAAAGTCCAGGTTGGCTGGGCCTGCTTCGGGCTTCTCTGTGTCGGCGGCACCTTCTTGCAATTTCGACGGTGGTGACTTTCTTTTAGATGACATGTTTCTGAAAAGAAAGAGGTTATTAGTAAACATTCAACATAAATCAGGCGAGCGTGACATATTAAGTCATGTCTTGGCGAGAATGAAGACACTAAGTGCTGACAAAGTGATCCGTAGTTAATAGCCAGTCTATGACGTCAAGACGGGAGATGTCCTAATTATTTAGTTCAGTCAATATCGTTAACATAACTGTACACGATATACACAAAATACAAACACAGCTTACAAACAGTATCACTGTTTGATCGAGATCTCGGGTCAGACGTCAAACGTAGTATTTGTCACCAAAACTCCCCCGACTAGTTACGAAACTCGCTTCGTTAAAGCACCTAATTGGGCTCTACTAATTGTACTAATTGCAGTTACTGCCTCCTTTGGACTTAAGGTGTCCGCCGGTCCATGTAAACCAACCACTCGAGATAGATCCTTTAATACGAATTGAGTTTTGTTGGCAACACCTATTTTGTTAGGAAATTAGAAGGGCGGGGAGGGTCACGTAATGTTTGGTGGATTTGTTAGTGTGTGTGTTAAGTTATCTTGGATTGGCTGATATCGTGTGTGGTACTCTAAATATTGCATGTGTGTACGATTATAGACTAACATGTGTACTTTGATGCTGATTTGAGTTGGAAACGTCTTCATTGATTGTGTTAACAAACGGTTCCTTTGCGCATAGTGTCTGGCGTGTCTGCTTTGATGTTTGTCTACGTATCTGTTGTAAGTATTGATGTGATTATTTTGAAACGTTTACGCGGTGTCATCCTTTTGGCGGAATGTTTCATCCTTTGAACTTCAGTGACAAATGAGGTAAACAGATTTAGGATGTCTATCGTTGCTGTAATGATGTTTATGTCATTTGAGCAAAATCGCGATATCTTTGTTACTCTATGACCAACAATTTGAAAGGTTACTTCTACTGTTTTAGAGCCACTGTTAGATTCTTATTGCTTTTTATATTTTAGCAATTTATAACTAAATATTATGTTGTAGTGAGGCATTTCTTCCATTACCACTTCAGATTGAATCTAAAATGTTTTAGATTCTGTGTTCAAACCTTCATTTAAATGAGAAAGCGTAGTACAACTATAATGTCCTGTTGCGGTTCTCATCTCAACATTAAAGAAATTGATAACGCGACTACTTCTACCTTCAGAAACATAACATCCATTTTTAGGTATCTACTTTGGTTAACACTAAATACTACGAAACTAAATTTACAGACAATTATTGACTTACAACATTGTTTACGTAACAAGTTTACTCAAAGTCTGCAAAGTTGGGACAGATCTGACAGCTAAATGAAAAATAAACATTAAAATTTTAGGGTCTGTATTCACAACGTTTATTTAGTCCTAGTATATAATTAAAATAGTTTTGATTGACTAAAGTTTGTACTTAATTGAAATAATGTTGTAAGTTCTAGGTAATTAATTTATAAGTGTTTTGCTTGTTTGTTTATGAGTAGCTAAAACTGAAAAATGCGAGGTTATGTTATATTTACTTACGTAATAATTATTTACGAAATTTAAAAAACGTTTTTGATTCGTTGTTATTATTACAAGTTCCGTTCTATTTAGGTCTTAGTAATTTTTCAACGTACGATAAAAGCTTGAATTACAAGGGAACATTGTTCTTCTATTCGAAAGGCTTGGATGGTACATCCAATGAAAACTGTCTTCCCAAGACTTTAGTACAAAGTTCTGAATATGGTACCTAAATATTAATAGTTAATGGCGTAACCTTTAAAGTAATTAGAAAAATCTTAGTTAGACGACATCAGGTCCGCGGTCGGGGCAAGGCGATAAAATCGATAATCGATTGGTACAGCGCACAAAGGCAAATCGATATTTAAAGTAAGAGACCTGTTAGCACACTGCCGCGACAAATTGTATTAGTGTCCTTGAAACAAAAGGGGGTGATGGTGTTGCGAAGCTAGGAAACAAATGAAGGAGAAGGTGTAAAACAGGCAATAAAAAAATACCTATTATTATTATATTAATTTTTGTATCAGGTAATTATTTTAGTTTTAAAGACGGAAATCAAAGTTATACTGATTTAATAAGAGGAGATAGATACAAAATAATGAATAATTACCATTTAGCTCAGAAGTTTATAATTAGACTAGCTTCCCGCCAGCGGCTTCGCCCGCGTGGTCTTATAATTTTTTCCCCGTTTTTGCTACATTTTTCATTACTACTCCGCTCCTATTAGTCGTAGCGTGATGATATATAGCCTATGTTACTCGGGGATAATGTAGCTTTCCAAAGGTGAAAGAATTTTTGAAATCGGTCTAATAGTTTCGGAGCCTATTCATTACAAACAAACAAATCTTTCCTCTTTATAATATTAGTATAGATATTTAACACATTATTAACACAAAGTAAATAATTATAAGTAGCAAGTGGAAACTATTGATTGTCAAATCAAAATGAGCATTAAGTTATAAGTTCAATAATTTTATCGATTTATTCAATTATTTTATCGGTATTAAAATTGATTATTGAGTTTTATCGGCAGGTTCTTAGCTCGGTGGCAATAATTCAATTTAATAGGGCTGCTGCTTCGACACAGCGGCTGTGATAAAATGCAACAATCAACTTAGATAGTACACTCTGAATAGACTTTGTTTTTCGTTGGCCTTGTTACTCCTACTGTCTTTTAAACTCTAATCTTATTCGTAAATCTAAAGGTAGATTATTACATTATTATTAACTATAGCTTCCCGCCAGCGGCTTCGCCCGCTTGGTCTTATAATTTTTTCCCCATTTTTGCTACATTTTTCATTACTACTCCGCTCCTATTAGTCGTAGCGTGATGATATATAGCCTATGTTACTCGGGGATAATGTAGCTTTCCAAAGGTGAAAGAATTTTTGAAATCGGTCCAGTAGTTTCGGAGCCTATTCATTACAAACAAACAAACATATTATAATTATAATTATATAATTATAATATTAGTATAGATATTAGTATAGATTGTGAATATCTAGCAGTTTCTAAAATTTAACAACCAGTCATGTCAGTTGAAATTATTGTTATAATAACAGCAATAGGTATAAACTGAAAAGATTTGAATGCTTTTGTTATAATCGATGCTAGAAAATAGATTTCGTCATTCTTCTAAACCGATTTTCCGACTACGCACACCACGATACTTGAAAAGTTCCACTACTTGTAAATTTATTTTACCATCAGATACTGAAAAATCGGTCTTATTCGTATCAGCATTAGCTTCAACACAAAAGAATAAAATAAACTTTTTTTTTTTTTTTTGGGGCTATGGCAATCTGCCGATACTTTCAGCAATTTCTGCCAGTGTCGTGTAATGATTACTCATGGGTATAGTAGTTATATAGTTGACTTTAGAATAATACTGTTCATATTATGATGTTACTTTCGAGCCTGAATAAAATAAACTTGTCAATTGTAACTATTAATTTCCTTTTCATTACTGTCACCATGACGTCACGCGGTGGCGCGAACAATATGGCGTATTGGTGGGAAATTTGACAGGTCAATATTACGTTCGGAAATGTTTATTTCTCTTTTCATTCTGCGTTTATGATAATGTTAGTCATATTTTTCGTTGATTGACTGTAACAAATATCTGTATTATAGGAAAAATTACAGGAAATTCATGTCAAATTAAATGCACATTATTTTTATAATGTAATGCTCATAGTTATTGGTCATACCATAATGACATGTTGAATGAAAGATTATTTCCGGCGGAACTTTAATTCTCCTACTTTTCAAATTATTTTCATTAATGTTTTTGTTCGTTCATTGTCTATTTATACTGAAATGATCTATGATTTATCTAAGAGAACTTTATCTATTATATTGTATATATACTGTCATCGTAATCTTAGCTCCAGTTGCAACAGTTTGATAAAATAAAGTACAATCAAAAACAATAACTCGTAGGTTCAATGGTGCAAGCCTATTTCAATTTGCAGTGGGGTGACGTAACAATGACGTCAGTGAATTGCTAGCAAATTGTTTTTGTAAACGCCACCCCTTGTTAAATGGTTTGCCGCTAGTGATAAAAGGGTTATCTTTTATTAAGGCATGTTTTTGGAACAGTTTTTTAAATAGCTCCAAATTGATTCGGAGATGTCACCAAACCGAGCATATTGCCTTAACAAATCTGCAAGTATTATCAATTAGTTATTGGTAGTGAGAAGCCCAAATAGCCTGCAAATCAATAAATACTGATTACTGAAGATGTCACTATTGCCGAGAAATTGAGTTGGGGAGGTCCGACTGCAGTACCTTCATGTAAAATACTGATGTTCAGTTGAGAAGCCAGACCCAACATAGCTAGAAAATGTCTCAGTGGATCAATAATGTGTAGTGATTGTCATTTACTTAAAAAAAATATGATTAGTCATATCTACATAATTATCGTTACAATTACATGGATTTATAGAAGTTCTACGGAATAGTTCTTCAAGCTAGTCTTAGTAATTACGTTGATAAGTTAATAAGTACCTGCTAAAGTGATTACAGTAAATACTTGAAATGGAAAATGCATGTCCAGTCTCTCGTTTCTTGTACTATTAATAGAGGATTTTCTTGTGTGCAAATGCATTAACACATTCACTCCTCTGCATGCACTGTTGGTAGCAACGCATTCCTATGCAATTTATAGAAAACCGTTGACATTATTTTTAAGTGCATCCTCAAAATGACTATCTTCTTTACCTACGTATGTAGCAATAATTATTACTATACCTATCTTAAGGTTTTTTATAGCTATAAACAGAAACTTTTAAACGAGTGTATTAATGGAACTTTTATAAACAAATGCAGGCTTTACCATATCGATACAGGACACGGATTCAACAGCTGCCACTGCATCCTTCATTTCATCATCTTCCAAAACTATCCTTCCAGAATTCTACAAGATTCCTTCATTTGCTGCCATAACAGCGATATGGCCATACCCTCAAACGAGTCGCACTAGCACGTCACGTGTGAACCCGACTTCTAATTTATACGAGATATTAACATGTACATCCGTTTAGAAATTAATCAGTGTACGACGGACGGACGGACGGACGGACTAAGTAAACGTAACGAGTGCCTAGTCTCCAATCTATTTGACGTAGGAAATTGCCGACGCCCGTCTTAGATAAACGGCTAAGGTTTCCTACCCAGTCGATGTATTAGAGTGTCATCTGGTGTAACTAAGTTGTTTACTACCTTGATGCATCTTGTAGATTTGTTGATTGATTCATGGGATGATTGCTTTTTAGGAAAGGTATATTTAGGTACAGTGTTCACCGTTATTTTATTTAAGGCTATACATAAAATTCATATTTTGCTATTTAAAATAGATCCAAATACTGGCAATGTAGATATTGATGGGCCTAATTGAATTATTATTAGTTAAATAAAAGGTTGAAAACTTTCCATCGTTAAAAATGGCGTAGATAAGGCAAATAAAAATCTTTCCAAAGGAGACATAATAAAAACAGCTCAAATCAAATAAGCGAATAAAAGTCCCCGAGAGTCGGCCGAGTACAATGAAAATAAAAATTAAATAGAAAAATATTGTGAAGCGCCTGTAATTGAATGAGGAACGAGAAACATTTTCTTTTCCTTCGGTAAGAAAAGAAAAAAAATCGTCGGCAGAAATGTTCCAGTAACAGAATTATTCCTATTCTTTAATAAGTTTATTTACAATAAAGTGGAATAAAATTTTGTACCGTTGCTTCAAATTGAAGCCTATTTTCTTGTTTATTAACGTTTCAATTTATATACTCAATTTGTTTATTTTAATTGTTTTTCAGTGATTTCTTCCAGTCATAATGTAGATATTGTTTTTATATTTTTAAGTAATAGTTTGTCTCTTTGTGGTCAATTATATTTATAGCAAGATATAATTTAAGATATTCCTAAAATGATACGATTCATAGAAAAATCTATTCTTATTTCACATTTTCTCAATAGCAACTGTGATGAATGCTAATAATTTTCTAAAAAAAGTTGTTTTCAAAAGAAAAATACAAAATGACATGTCAAAACAAGCATTGCATCGCACAATTGGCTTCTATTGAGTGAAACGAAGGGAGGTAAAATTATCGACGGCAAATTACAAGCAAACTCCCCCGTACAGAATCCCGAACAAAATGTAGTTACAAGTGTGTAACCGTTAACAACGAAGAACGAGGACTAGATGTGGCTTCAAAAAGGAAATATTTTTACATTTTTACAGAGAGTAAGTTTGTTGATAAGATTGGACATGGTCAAAGTCCAATCCCTGGTACTAAAATAACCATAGCCTGAACCAAACTATCAACTGTTATGAAAACATTCTTTGTATAGATTATAAGTCATCCATCCCATCAAAAACAATTGAATATTGTTTAGTTTCTCTAGCCACAAATAAAGAAGGGAAACCAACAGCTAAGCCAAAAGTCGTAAAGTCTTAGTTTATTACATGTTTGAAAAGGTTCCAGAAAGCATGCATAAATAATATAATTAAAAAAATATAAGTGTAAATAGTGGATAAACATGTGGCTGAAGTCAAAACATCCATTCCATTCTGAAATGCTTATATAATTTGTCATGTGTAATATCCAGAAACCAAAACTATGTCTATATTTTGTCCCGCACCACTTACAGAAACCTTTTGATCTTCAATAAAGTAAATTACTTTTCGAAAACGTAATATTACTTTGTCTAAATTGTTTCTATAAAACGATTACGGTGTAGAAAAACTACCTAAAATAATTTACTACTGTAGTTAATTTACATAGTTTTAGTTAAATATAGAATTTAATATTTGGTGAGAAAATATTCAACATATCAATTTTATTGGTTCTTGTCTTCACACCTACTCAAAATATTATTTAATACTTACTTTGTGCCAATATGAACAGGTGTTTTTATATGAAGTATCATGTTCTCGCATTCTTTGGCACTTTGCATTTTTATATAAATATAATAAATTTTAGGTCAGTAGGTGATGTCGCTTCTAGTGGTTTAAAGATTATTGTGAACATTTTCTTGTGCCTGACAATGGGGGAAATTACCCATCGGGTGCCCGACAACGCGAGTCGAGTGGGCGAACCGGCTCGCAAGTATGGAAGCAGCTTATTTCATATTTAAATATCACCATCATAATAATTTTATTACTGACTAGAGTCATAGCGACGTCATGATTAGATGTTGGTATTAGTGATAATGCTATGAAAGTTAATAATATAATAATAATAATAAGTTTATTTTATTTCCAAAAGTACATTATTTTTACAAAAAAGAATTGGGCTACATTATTGTCCATCAATCAACATCACCATCAACATCAACAAGTTCGCTCTTTAGCTTAGTTCAATTGTATAGTTTGTCAGCAGATATCTGAGAGGTTGTCAAATTTAATTCTGTCAAGAGTGAAATTTTTGTTGTCAAATAAATGTTGTTGTTGGCCTAATAAATCTACTTAACGTCAAGTATAATTTATTATATTTAAAAAGTACCGATTAATTCCTGGAAATAAAAAGCCTATGCCAAACAGAATACCTCTCCACTTTAGCAACCGACCCTCGGAGGGCAATGAGACGCTTTATGATTACTGGGTGACAAACAATGCAGTTAATACGGCGGCACAATGCCCAATCACCGGCAACCATTGTTCTGACACAGGTTGCTACTTTGTGCCAGAAATTACGGCTTAAGCATTTTTCATGGCAATTGATTTTGAGACGATCGAGATGGAGATTTGTGGAAAATTAGCATATGATTCCGCAGAAGGAATGAATGAATAAAGCAAGAGGAAGACGAAAGAAAAGATGGATTGACTGTGTGCGAAAGGTTATGACTACGAAGTGAATGACGGAATAACAGCCGACCCTTTACCCAATCTTACAAAGGCTAACCAATTTATGATGTGGGTAATCTTTAAAAAAGTGTTATGAATTATTTATATATTTTAATAGTAGCGATAGTAGCGTTTTTGCCAGAAAATCGTACGTATATTCTATTTAAGCTTCGTATAGCATCAATACAAGATAATATAATATCAACAATTAAGGCGTATACAGACTCAGAAACACGGCTCGGCGATTTTCCCTAAACAAGAGCGTCTGATGAGAGCCTCCATTGTGTTTCTTAGGTCACTGCGAAATGAATTGCTAGTGAAACGAACGAAATGAGAATGTAGTGCAACTCAACGCTATTCAACGCGCTTGTTTCTTTTTGCGATATCAACTGCGTAATCTTTTAACACGTGGTTTTACTATTCTTTTATTTTCAAACTGCCTCATTGGCCTAGTAGTCACAAACGTAGCTATTCAGCATAAGATCCTGGGATGGACCAAGTCGACAAGTGTTGCATCAGTATGAAAATTAAGCGGTTTCATAATCAAAGAATATTTTAATTTGGCCATGCCTTTTATTCGCAAAATTTGAGATTATTATTACAAATATCTATGATTGTGATTGACCTGTGCCAGACATACATCATAAAATGAATTTGAGCTTAATTTAGTCGGTACTTCATTGAATACTGGACAAATATAATTAAACAGTAATTACTTATATCATCAATAGCCTAGTTCATTTAGTTCAGAACAAAATTAAAACGCATCAACTAGTACAAAACTCTTGGATTCAAATCGATGGAAATAAACAGTTTTTCCACCAACTCAAACAAAAACCAACGGTAAAAGGGAACAGTGGATACAAAATGGCGAAGTAGAAAAATAGTTGAACATAAATGAGTGGTGCTTTCGACACAAGATGGTGCTTCAGAGTTTCGCAAAGGAACGCTCACAACTGAGAAATTTGATTTACGAGAACTACTTCAGGCTTCTGATCCCTCGTACAGTTGAATAACTTTGATTGTTCTGTTGTGAAAACCAAAGAGAATTGGTGAAGAAGAAGGTCGGATGGAACAAAGAGAAAGTTTACATCACCATTAGCTGAGAATTGATTAAGAGTTTAAAGGAACTAATAGTAGTAGATAGACTAACATAATAGGTGTCATAAATATTTTGAGACACTGTTTGGTCAGACCCTGCCAGGCATAAGGCAGCAACTGTAGTAGTACTACTTATAAATTCACCTCTTTTGCGAGTAGTTCAAAGTTCAAACCGTATAGCTCAATCATGTTGTCCTAATGTAAAGAGCAGGCTACAAGAGCCAAGTGAACAACGATCTTTTTATTTGATTCTTAAAAATAACATTCCATTTAAAACATCATGGTCGCTTATAAAAAAAAGTAATGACGCGCAAGTCACCGATTGTCATTGAGCTACTATAAACGTCGCATTGTTTATATTGCTCGTCTCATCTCCCTCCCCTTTGCATAAGATAAACAAGTGCACATCCTTTGACAGTGCAACACAAACAATTGTCGAAATCATAAACAATGGTTCACATCGCAAATATAACCCGAGTCCCGCACAAAGTATCCCTATGTATAATGAACCATTCATACTGCCAAACAAACTCCAACCAACCATATGCAATAATTCCATACAGGACGAGTCAATACGATAAAGTTGTAACCCCCTATCATGTTACAAAGGATTCTAAATCGAAAATAGATGGCAGTAAAACCGAGAATTAAATGACTAACGTAATAGATGTAAATCCTTGGTTCGCTGACAAAGAACAGAAGCGATTTCACGACATCAAAGTGGAACACGACATATTACGCTACAAAATAAACACCAGAATAAATACATCGAAATGTTTGTTCGGAAATATTCGGCAATGGGGTGATCATATTCTAAATTATCTGTTAACAGAGGGTAGTTTGCAAACCCTTTTGACGGTGGATTAATTTGCTGTTTATGTTTACGAATGTCTCTGTGAACGGATTTGCAATTAATAAGACTACCTATACGAACATTTGCTATGTTCATTTGTATCTGGTCTGCATGTACGCATGTTGTGAATCTGAAAACATTTTGTCCGCAAACATGAGCATACGATAATGGCAGTATTAAAACTTTTCTAACGAACCCAGATTGTTCGCGGGGCGTCTGCGTTGAAATCCGAGAGTAAGCTCAAAAATGGTAGGCTATAATTTGCACATAAAACGTATCCTAATGGCAACGTACGTGATCACTTATTCGGTGGACTCACAAAGCGGGACATCTTCATCTGAAAGCAGACTCTGATTTAAATACATTATTCTTGTAATAACAGCCGCGCACCGGACGGAGGGAGTCCCATTGAAGTCGTAGAATACATTATTTTAATTCGTACCACCTCTTTGTGACCCCATCAGGGAATTAATGGATTCAAAGCCTTCTCTTCCGTTCGACAAAGAATAATTTACTAAGTAAATGAACGGACAGACAATCGCGTTACGACCCGGGTTTTGTTTCGATTGTAGATTAAAGAGTGGCGAATCAGTGAAAGGGGCACCTTTCAATCCGATCCTTTGTGAGTGTTATCTCTGTTAATTTCGAAAGGTCAATGAATAAAATACACAGTAGGATTTCATTATTCATCTTCAGGCTTTGATTACGTTTAACATCGAGTAAATAAAGATTATTTAAAAAAATCACGTGAGAGTTTTAATACATGCCGACTGGAGGGATTGAAGGGGGTTTCTATTAAGATATTGCATCGTAAACAGCGAAGCAATAATCTAAATTGAAATAGGTTGTGTCTAAGATGTACGGAGTTGGTCTCAATTCAGTATTCATTGGGAGCGGTAGAATAGAGGAGCTATCGAGAATTATTGTCAAATCTCAGGGGCAATGCGACCGCCGCTCGGTGAGACACGAACTGGGAAGGGGCACTATTGATGTTTTAGTGGAATTTGCTTAAGTGCAATAGTTTTCTGTGAAATGTTATTTTAGTCAAATACGATGTGGATGGATATAGAAAATTTACATGATTGCATCAGGTTTTACTGATCGATTGATATTTTTTATATAATTAAAAGGTTATAATTTAATTAAAAAGGGTGAATTTATATTTGAAATTAACTTAAGGCATTTATCTCAAGATTAATTATAATAATTATAGGCAGTACTCTTTTATGTTTCTTTAAGTTCGTGTTCTGTGGCGGTCTGTAACCACTTCAAGTGATGATATTGAACACAAATTTGACTATATTATTTAATATTTAGTTAGTATGTGCCCAAATATTACACAAGTCCCTACATATTTATTTCTCTAGAATACAAGTAGAAATAATTATAAAATACTTTGCCGAAAAAAATATCTTTGTCGTCTCCATTCGTTTTCTAGCCTCAAGACGTCGCGACGGCTAAGGGGTAGTGCAGACGATCGACTTAACCCCTCGGGTCAGTTATTGTGTCATGTTAGGTTACCGTTTTGCCGTAGTGTAGTGGTACTTAAACAAAAGAGCCATAAATTGATGCGCAATACTTAAATTGTACGAGTTATTGTAGCAGTCACTGCTACCAAACTTCTTCTTGTATTTGTACTAGTATATTTTCAGCTTTGATCGTTCTTCTGCAAGGCAAAAGCCCCCATTTCCTCTTTCCAGTCTTCTTGGTTGAAAGCTTTCTTTATTCAAACCTTGCAGTATCAAGCGAGTCAAGCTCATTCCAATCTCATTCTAGATCTGCCACCACGTCTTTTAAAGTTCTGGAGCATCCACACTAATTGTAGTAATCAAAATATTATGCCGTATTTAAAATACTGATATCCAGATGCATCCTGTTACACTGAAAGCGAACTAACACGGATGGATGACGTTATATTTCGAACAGAAAAATTTTAGATAACATTATCCTACAATAATTTAGAACCATAAGGTCCTAATGAAGAATAACCAATTTCCATGTAAAATACTAAAAGGTATATTAAAAAAAAAAAATAATGCCCAAAACACAAAGTGGTCAGTCAAAATACACGAAAAAATAAGCTCAATACCTAAAACCGCATAATTCTCTTCATCACACAACATAGAGAAACGTGGAAAGTTTGCATCAAATAATATTGAATGATTTATATATTATTCATCCGGTTGGTTCGGGGAAGCCACTACACCTTTGTGAATAATTTAGGCCTCAGACACATATTATTCGTTGGGGCCGACCGCTCGGCGTTTGTCCTATAAAATATTATTTGAGGACAATCGGGGGATGAAATCCTTGAGGTTTATTTATAAGATAGTGGTCAAACAACCCTGCCTGGAAAAAGTGAAGGACATTGTGTGGGATCAGATGAATATGAGAAAGTAAATGTTTTTTTTTACTTTTGTTTAACAAAAAATTGCTTAACCATCTATAAAAATAATTCATCTGTAAAGCCAATTTTATTTGATTGTCACTGTGGAAATAACTTAATGAAAAAGTATTTAAACGATCATTATAAAATTCATATTTACTATCTAGCAATTGACTCTGTGCTTTTAAAAGACAATTATAAATTATTACCCATTGTAGTTTCTATTCAACACCAGTGCACTAAAACAAGTAATTAATAACCTAACAATGGAACAAACTAACTGTTTGTTTGGCATCAGACGCAAACTACACCGTACGGGTACGCGGCCAAATGACATGGAATCAATCTAGCAACACAATACCTCAATCTGGAGACGCCTCTAACTGAATTACTTCAGAAACCTACGACTAAACCCATTATTAACCCCTTTCAGCAGTCACAATCGCAATTTGTGGTTATTTGTCAACCCGTTAATGCAAAGTAAACGGATTTATTTGATATTTCGGCTTTATTTTGTAATGTTAAGCGTTTGGCTGCGGTCTGTGATTGCTTGAGAAACGCTTGTTTGCGGTTAGACTGTGTTATGATGGTGTTTTTATGTTTTTGTAATGTTGGTTAGTGTGAGTGGCGGTCTTTTTGAAACTGTTGCGCGTAAATGTTTTGTAATGGAACGTCTGAATGCGCTTTAATTTGATGTCAATTGCTGCTATGAGGTGAAAGATAAGTTTATCTACAATTTGTATAGAAAAGCATAAATACTAATATTTATAGCACTGTAAGCTATCATAACGGTTTTTAATATTCTATAACCGTTAATGGCAAAGGTTAGGTGTCAATCAGGTCACATATTCTACATTTGAAATCTGAACATTAAGGGATGTTAAATTTAGATTAAAATCAAGCTACCGTGCCTGATAGAAAAGTTCTGAGGACTAGGTGAATGTTACTATAATCTAAGACACAATTAAAATATCATTAAAATACCCAAGGATTATTATATTCCCTACAATACCCAAGTGACTTGGAAGTAATGAACCTCTCAAATTCAAATGAATTTGTCCCTAAACACGTCACCGGCGAACTGTCACTAACATTAACAATTGTATGGAACAATACGCTTTCGCTGAACTTAGAACAATAACACTACATTATTGAAATGAATAGAGCCACACAATGTGTTGAAACGCGGCGAAACTGCACGAACTATGGAATTTTCAAGAGAAGGCAGGCTAGAAATTGTAAGGTATTTAATACTTAGGCAAAATATGGAGACGGCTTAGCGCCTGCTTCTGAAGAATTACAATGAACTAAGTGTAAATGAAGTTGAATATTTTTCCAGAAATTAAAATTCCTAGAAAACAAATAACTAGATTTAGAATTAGTTAACACACAGAAAAATGAAGCTAATACTTCTAATAAGAATAATACAGATACAATTCAAAAGTCTTAAAAGGACGATAAAAAAAATCGAATAATTATGTAATTATCGTCACAATCGTGTGACTAATGCCTTCGCAATAGACTTGTTTGAACCCAATAAATGTGAGATGAAGTGGAATAATCGATCCGACAAACAAGAGGGCTCCGCGGTGTGTCGATACGATTCGATACAGACGTTCGAATTAGAATCGATTTCCGTGATGTGTTCACTGTTGGCTTGTTATGCTGTTAGGAAGAATAGGCGAGATGTCTTTGTTGTTTGTTTTTTGAAGGTACGATTCATGCATTTAATAAAGCTTATACGCTTGGAGATAAGCATTTATGATATAAAAATTTCAAACGTCACATAATGAAAAGCATCTGAGCAAATATTAGAATAATTATCTTCCATAACTACTAAACATTTATGATCATGTAAAAGTATTGTAAAAATCACACAAAAGATAACATTCAAATTCCTGAAATCATTTCCATGTGTCGTGCACATTATAGAATGAACAGATATTAGGGTTGTAACATGTTCGTAATAAAATCCTATATTGATTGTTGACATTTACAATCTTGAGACAAAAATTTTGTTTCTCGCACGCGGCACGCTATTAGACATGATTTTTATATCTTCCTTTAGATTTTAATGAAAATATCTGACATTATCAACATCCAATGTCTGGGAAACATTACGACTTCCATCGGCTTTCAAACATCAAAAAGAATGTTTCTATCGACAACCATTGATTAGTCCCTCTTGTCACATCAAAGACCCTCCTAGCCTATTGTGTGACCTCCAATAATATTTCCAACAATTTTTCTCAAAGAAATTCTGTAGTGTATTTTGTATACAATAATAGGATCAAATACGAAAGCTTTTTGATTGTAATTGAATGGACAACTCGTAATGATATTGACGTGATGAGTGATAACATGTTTAATGATGACTTTGACGATCTGGTGATAAATGATGTGAATTTGTTGGACATATACCAAGTGTTACAGCCTTTTAAAAATATATATGATATGCAAAGTAACTTTTGTAACAAGACCGGACACATTAGTATACTGACGAATTTTGTAAAAGGTTATGATTGGTATAATAAACATCAAATCGTCACTAATGGGATATTAAAGTATTATGTGGTTGCTTTTATTCTTTGCGAAGTGAATTCTCAAATTTATTTTAACTATATTTGAAGTCTGATACTGCACAAATAATCATCACCGTTCGGTGTTTTGTTCATATTCTGTTTATTTGTATTTTTACGTGTTAGATCGTAACGAGCTAATAGTCTTGACACTGTCAACAAAAAAGCATGTGTGTACCACAAATGTATCAAATCGATCTGTAAAAATAATCAGCACTATTGTTTTTGGCACTGTTACCATGTCATCGCCGGTCCCTTGTCACTTGTTCCACACTAATAAATATCCTTCACTCCTAAATGGATTCGAAGAAAATAATAAATAATTATCATTGACTTTCGCAGTTTTTTACAGATTTTATGTTTTAGACATCAAAGGAGGCGGAGTGCTGTGTGCAATAATTGGTCAATGTTAGGAGGCAACGACGCATGGCCTGCGCAGTGCCAAATTGAAAATGGCGAAAAAAAGAACATTGTTTATGTGACGCCTTATTAACGAGAGATTTATCGTTGACGTTTCTCTTAAAAGTTTTCCGTTGTTATTTTTTTGACGTTTTAATTGTGAACCAGATATTATTATCTTTGAGTTTTGGGTTAATTTAAAAAGTATTTAGAATTATATTCTGGGGTTATTATTTTAAACGTGGACTATTTTTTAAATAACTCTTCACGGTTTAATTGTTAATTATATTTTGTACAGAAAGAATGCAGTAAAAAATTCTGAATGGTAATATATGAGCTCAGTCTCAGACTTAGCTGAGCATGCAATCGGTCAATGTTTCAGAATACACATTATACTTTGACAAATTAAAATTACCAAAAAAAACGTCATGTGCGTCTTTTACAATGACACATGACCCATGCAACCGTCTTGCTGTCAACCACGAACAATATTAAAAACCACCCGAAATACAGGATGTGTCTATATTATTTGGAAAATTTGACGGCACTAGAATTATGAGCAAAACAGCAATTTTTATTTCATTCACTCGATATATCACGGAAGATATTCACGAACAAATAGAATGTGATGTTGGCACAACCACACAGAACAAAGAGAGAGATAAATAAAATTATAGTGTGCTGACAGGGCTGTCAGTACCAGTAGACTGTTAGATACAGTCTCTATTATAATTTCTTCATTGTCAAAACTTACTAATGCAATAGTTACAAAAGGTAATTGAATTTGGTGTTTCTTATAAATAGGTATATACCTAGTTGCATAAAATGTATATTTATATATATACCTAGTTGCATAAAATGTATTATATCCATTGTCTAGTACCCATAGTACAAACTCTGCTTAGTTTGAGACTAGATGGTGCTGTGTAAAATGTGTCCTAAAATATAAAAAAAAAAATCAAATCAAATGTTTTTTATTATACTTAATGTGTACCTATGTCTTTTAGCTTTTATGGAAATTATACGAGTATAGTTACATACATACACTCATATTTTTCCCCATACTATTCTTGCATACTTCTTTTGCTTCGTATGTTCAATCTTGTCATACACACGCGCCGGTTGCGGGTAATACGCACCTGACATTTTAAAATCATTAAACCAAATCTCTTGACCAAAGAAATGACGATGAGAGAGAGAGAGAGAGAGAGAGAGAGAGAGAGAGAGAGAGACATAGACAAAGAAATTTGACAACTGGCAAATCATACCGTATAGGTACGATAGCCATATTGTAAAATGAAATTTTTTTTTGTTCACTGAATTCGTCATAGTTTTATCGCCAACCCTAGAAGCAAACAGCTGACATTTTCACAAACATTGTATGAATATTGGTACCATGTGCGCTGGCCTAATATCGCGACGTTCATTGATATTGTTAGGCCTTTTAGTACGGGTGTTAATTAACATATTACCAGCGTTCTGAGATCTACACGACTTTCCTACTAATAATAGTTAGTAAATTAGATTACAAGAATAGTAATATTTCAAGAATGAGATCACTGTGTGGTATGTGGATCAATTTTATTATAGTATGTACTTAATTGATAATTATTTATTTCTGAAAGTATATATGTAGTTGGAAATTAAGGCCAATGACAATTAATTTGGAGGGATTTATGACACAATAAATAAGTGGTGTGCCTTACCTAAATAAAGTATTTTGCAAATAATTTATAATAAAAGGTTAGACATACACCCATAGTTTGCCAGAATAATAATAAAAAAGGTGTAATTTAAAGCTGTAATAATAAATTAATTCAATGCACGAACACATCTAGCCAATAAAACAATGTTTATCACAATGTTAATACATTTTATTCGACTTACCAATAATCTAGTAACAGTCGTGGTAAAAAATTGCCGACAAGATTCTGTTATTAAGAATAACAAAAAAAACATATATAGGAAACGGATGTTGTTATATTTGACTTTGTGTCTGCATATCTGTTTAGTTTTCAATAAAAAATCACCAGACGTACATTACATTAGTTTTCAAAAATAATATTCTTCTGTTCGAATAAATATACTTAATCGTAAACTGTTAGTTCAAGGTTTTTATTAATATGTACGATTTCAAAATTAGACTAACTCATCGCTTGGTAGCCCCGAATCAACTTTTGCAACAAGTTTCAATGCTGTTTCAGCAGTAAATGAAAAGTATTTTATCATAATTATAACAGTATAAAAACAACATTATGCTCTCAAATAATAACATCTGAATTTTTGAATACACATTTACAGAAACTTAGTTCCTTTGTTTTATCTAATTGTTACATCAATTTTACAACTAACCTACTAGAAATTTTGGATTCCTTTCTTGAACTCTTAACTCTTTGTCACTTGCTCACGATCCGTGCTTACGATAGACCACTACGCGAATTTGAACGATTTTCTACTTTGTTACACCTGATTTTGAAATATTTAGTATATTCAGGTACCACGCAACATGACACAAGATCGATAGTTTTATCAACTCATACACTAATTGGTACAATAAACGTGTCTCTTCTAATTTTCCAATTAAATAATAAATGGATACGTCTTTTCTTTTTGCAATAATTTTCAAAGCTTTTTTTTTAATTAATAAAATTTCAATTCACACTTGATACAACAGGTTATCCGAACGTAATCAGTAATATCTAGTTTCAGATTGCAAACACATAATTAATCATTGTTATAATTAACGTGATACCAAACAAAAAACAAATGTTGCACTATTTACTCAATAGAAAATAGTTGATTTGCGTATAAAAACATCGATAAACGCGGAAGAACAACAACTATGTAATATAAGCGAAATCGTTACTTAACTGCATGATAACAGGGAACAATATAATATTACAGAATATTCAGTTTACAAACAAAGCAAAAAAGTTGTTGATAACCTCAAGTTGTTATCCGGTCATTAGAAACAAGCGAAAATTCAGAAAGCAAGATTTTTTGTTCTTGTTGTTGATTATAATGGTAGATATCTATTGTCCATTGAAATAAATATTGATATAGATAGCCAATAAAAAAATAACGCACCTTAAAATATGTAGTTTGACAATTTAAAAGCAAACATTACATCATAATCTTCGTGGCCCAGACGACCCCAAAATTTAAGATTTCTCGGACCTATTTAAGAGATGACCAAGTATACAAATTTCCTTGGCAACCAAATAATAACAATTATAATAGCATGCACTGATATCTACTAACCTAAATTGACAAGAATAATTAAATTGATAAACGAGACGAAATGGAAAACAATAAAACATTTGAACTATAAAAAACATAATTATCTTTGGGTCACCGATCGGCGACCCATATTTTGAACATTTTGTAGACACCTAAACTTAAGATACGGATATTCTTTCATAATAATTTAATATTGCATTTGTTTAGTCTTTAAGCAAATGATAATTGAACGGAACGCTTCTTCAATCAGATGTAATTTTTGTTATAAACCAACGCAAGGTTATTTCCTTACATAATTCAGGTTTCGATATAAAAAGAAATGGTTTTGGTGATAATTTGTCCTTGAATTACAACAAAGAAGACATTCGTTACTCATTGAGTTTTTTTAATAGACTTGTTCCGTATTCTAAGCAAAGCCCGTACCAGCCAGCTACATAAAGGAGCAAACGAATATTCCGAGACAGCTCACGTAGAAGAATTTAACAAAACTAAATCGGTCAACTTGAACTTGCCCAACAGTTGACCAACAAAAGCATTGTGAGGAAGATGTAGCATTAGCTTTTGTTCACACCCCAGCACGTGTGATCCGACTACCGTCCCTCAGAACGTCATTATTTGCATACCAACTGGTTCCGTCTATACGATATTAATCAAAGGTTTTATTAGTGAACATCAAAGAATAAGCACAATACTAAGATCTCTTATAAGGTACCCTCAATACTATTGTTACTTTTGTCTGAGGTTGATTTATGAGCGGCCACTGTTGTTGGCCCAACGTATTGTGATGTCAGTTTTTGTTCGCCAGCCGACATTGTACTACCCCTTCGACGGTCCAGCGCGGATGCCTTTATTCAGGTTGATCTCACTTTGATGCTTCTAACTCGGTACAATGCCCTGTGTGAGTCACAACAGATTTTACATGTATGGAATTTGCATAATTCAAGTTGTCCACGCTCGCCATAGTAACAGTTTTACTGGATGAGATTGTTTTATTTTTGCGTGTATAGTTTGGATGCTGTTACTAAGCGTCAATTTTAGTATTACTTCCGTATTATATTTGTTTGAGTGAAATATTGCAACAGTTTTCACAGATTTTAATATTGCGTGATATTAAATTCAAAATCTCTATAAACAGGTATCTAAGTAATTCTTCGTCTATATATAAGTAGTGTCGGCATAAGGTGAACAATAATGGTTTATATCGTGGTGAATACAGCAGTGAGCAGATTAACAGGATGTGCCTAACGATCATTTACATAGTTTTGGTTATGGTTGCTCTTTGTTGAACCTTTATATCTAAGCAATTAATTGTGTTTAAATTGGTAAATGAAAAAATCTTTGCTTAAAACGTCCCAAAAGTTTCAGGAAATCTGTGTAACCGCACTATCAAAAAATCATAAGTTATACCAATTCAGTTTTACCTTCCCGTCTTATAACCCTTTGTCCTTCATCAAGTCCTTGACCGTCCATTGTGAGCATTGTGTTACACAAAAGAGCGGCTGCGATTGAGCCCCGCATGTAATTTTCATGGTTCGCTCCTCACATTCACGCTTCTACATCCACTCGCTTCCAAATCATTACGTTCTTTACCTTTGTGTCTGCCTTCCCCGTCTTTATTACGCGGTAATACTTCATTGTACACATCTTATTCTTTATTAGACATAGCATTGTGAGCAGTGCCCTCTTGATTGGCTCTCAGATTTTTTAAGACTGTTTTGAGTAACGTTTGCGTCATCAATACTAATGATTGCAACCGGTAGCACAATACTTATTGTTGTGTCAGTTTTTATTTTGTCTGTACAGGTTTTTTTTATGCCTTCAGAACTTACATCGTCATTTCATTTAGTTGGATTTTTATTACTATAGTTTAGTAACAATCAAATACTGTTGGAATCAAACAAGTGCCGGCAGATTGCGGGACTTACTAATCAATAAATATGTCAATTTGATAAACAGTTTGCATAGATTATTCCTAATTATACGACGTGATTTATTCTTGAGTTTTGACTTCATTATCAATATAAAATCTATTCTAATTTTGATGACGGGTTGTTAATAGGTACATAAATACTGAATAGAAATAATGTAGATGTATTTTATCAGTGTTATTTTTCTTTGACACCGTTGTATTAAAACAGTTCATAATATATTATTTTCCACTATGGTATTGTATGTGTTTGCACACTATAAACCACAAAAGCTTATTGAAATACATTTAAAAGAAATAAACCGTCGATACAATAGATAAAATTTTATAGCGCAATTTATATACATATATAAAATACATGTAACATGTAAGTGATCCTTGTCCGGCCAAAGTTTTGTTCATAACGAAAATCGAAGTCATAAAAGTTTCATTATAATCTCAAAGATAGCACCACAGTCGTATGATTGAACACCGCGCATGAAGTGCGCACGACCATCTCTGAACGTAAGGGAGTCTACACACGCCCGACAAATCGCCGCGACTCACAGCTGTTTTTGACTGGACAAATATAAATGTCCTTGGTACATGAAATTTTGTAGAGCAGATGTTTGTCATTTTATATGCGTATAAATAGAAAGTACTAATATTAAGAACCTAAACGATTTGATGAGCTTCTTTTAGCTCTAGGAATAATTGTTTTTTTTAAGTAAAAATAAGTCCAAAAAGTTCTATTCCTTAATTTTATTGTATTTTCTACCTTTTTCGTGTCCTGGTTGCGCAGTTTCCAGGCTTGCCTGCTGTTGATTATTCTTTTAAAAGTTAATTATTTCTAAGGTGACAGAGCCAACATTTTATAATACCCTGACATTATTACGTAATAGTGATTACACCATAAACTTCTAGTAAACTATGTTACTCGGGAAATATGTAGTTTCCTAATGGTGAATGAATTATTGAAGTAGTTTTTTAATTTACTTATTACATACATACAAAAATAAAAATGTTTTCTCTTTATAATTTTTATTAAGTAGTATAGATTTGACATTTAAACTAGGCTTTTAAATTTTCTATGACTCGATGTGCATAAATTTTAATGCTTAAAATTAAGGCATTAAAGCTTAAGGTTATGCGATGCGACATTTGAATGAAAATAATTAATCAGGACTATTAATTATCTGATATTTAGATACCTATTCTATCTACTTACCCGTTACTTTTAATATAATGTGTGCTAATGTTATTAATATTATACAATTGTCGTTTTATTTTGGCTTAAATTCGAACGCGATTTAGAAAAAACTATTGGAGATCAGATTATTTTAGCGTTTTGTTACAATAATTTTGTTGGGTCATTCCCCAAGAAACGCAGCGACAAAACCAGAGTGTGTAAAGTTCTTAACAATCTAAATCTGTACACAATCCAGTCATAAAATATGGCTCCAACAATAAAACAGAAGTGGTCCGTTCTACTTCAACACTGGCGAAAGTGCTCTATATTCTTAGAAGGATGAACTTTTTATTACTGTGCACTGTTTAATTTCTTCTAATCCAACAGATTATGGTGTATTTTTGTAAGAAATATATATTTCAATGATAATAGATAAACGATGTTCTTGATGAAAACTTTATGCTGTAATCCTTCTGGAATTGTGTTGTAATCTTTCATTGTGGCAAATATTACTGTTTGATTAATGATCTTGTTTTCACTTCTTTTTTTATTTATTTTTCAAATAATACAAAAAATGCTTTTACAACGAGACGATAGCATTGTCTACGGTTACGTTTGATGTCAAAATAAAATCAATTTTAATAATTTACCAAAAATAATTTTATCAAAAATTTAGTTGCGAAGACAATTTACACAAAGTAACGTAAATTTCTCTCTATCAAACGTGTGACTAAAAAAAATCCAGTGTTTTGTATATAGCTATTTCCATACAACAAAGTATATAATCACATAAACATTTATACATATAATAAGCTTCCATCTAACTCAGAACAAAGTGCTACGTCACGGCAGCCACTAAATAAATCAGACCGAGAACAATATTACCCCTTTATTATTGTTTTTTATGAATTATCGCCTACATCTGATCTCTTTTTATTTTCTTTTGTGTTGCCACCGGTAGCATTCATCATGTTAGCATGTTATTGTTACACTCTTTGTAGTGACGTCCCTAAATGTGACTCGACTTATTTTTAGTCGAATTGCTATCGATGGTTTTAGTATTTCGATATCTTTTTAATTCTGTGTATGTTTGTCTGATTCTTTCTTTTTAACCTGGATCAGACTACTATTTACGTCGTTCGCAAGTGTGATCAATACTATCCATAGTAACCATGTTCATACAGCATAACTACATAACATTTTCTATTTTTAAATAAAATTGTCGATTGGTTACGTATCGATTGAATTTGACTACAATCGGAACTTATCGAGTAAGCCCATCACTACACGACATTAGTCATAAGAACTCATTTTGTTCCACGGCATGGCTCGTTTGTCCGGATTAAGACGCCCTTGGTGATATCCAAGATGGATTCTGGATTCCTGCACATTCTTTCTATATCCCAGAGATTTGTAGCATCTTAGAGTATTAGAATGTAAATGTGTCTTGTAATGTCGAGCAATGCATATTAATGTCAACAATTGAATAAATACGTATCATCTGTATCTTTTTTCTGTTTGGCAGTTTGTCTGTTCTCACTTGGATATTAAATTCTTGATTGCTTGGTGCTGTACCTATTTTTTTTTTTTTTTTTCGTTATTTACCTTACCTTACAGTGTATCGAGCCACACTTTCACATAATCTTGGTTATACGTCTTAGTTTTATTATAGTCAATACAAGATTTAATTATTATCGAACATACATTTTTGATTTGGCATCCTCTATATTCTCAGGGTAATTTAATTCAGCGATGTTAACTTTGACCCCAAAGATCCAACAATTATAGTCCCAATAATTAATACCCATTAAGCTGATGAAATGTATTTCTCTTACACAAGCAATAATTTCACACGTCCGTAATAAAGCTGAGAAGACCAGCTCTATTACACAGTTTCATAAAGTGTTAATAACAACAAACTGGTAGTTAGATTTAAAGTAATTAACGCAAACCTTACATTATCTGCTATTAACAATAAATGTGGTCGTGGCGTTAACACAGATCTTTGCGTTGCTAGTGAGGTATATGTGGTATGTATGGAGTAAATTATGATTTGAGGCTGAACTTCCTATAGAAACTTTATCAAGAAATGATACATGATCAATTTTTAGGAAGTCAGTTTTAATGATCTATTAAATACCTATTATGATTTTCAGAACAAGAATTGTTACTATGATTGTGTCAAAGTGGACTGTAGTTAGGTATGAAAATTATATAATTATAACAACTCGATAATCTGTGCACGACGTGATAAACAAAATATTAAAGGCCTGTTTCACCACCTCCAGATAAGTCCCGGTTAAATTAATTGGCAGATAATTTCATACAAATTTTGTTCCATTTTTTTATTTATCCGGCGGTTAGCAGCTATCCAGAGGCAGTGAAACACCTATTCCATGATCCATATGACTTCTCCTTGCTTGTACATCGCATTTTTTTATAATTTCATCTGTGACTATAAATATAAGTCTGCAGATAATTATAGTATCTAAATTGATTTCACAATTCACACTATAGCTACCTTTTTTAAAGAATGAACAGGTTCTCGATAAAACCGACTCATAATACAACAGAACTCTACCTCGCAGTCATGAATGAACGTTTATAATATGTTATATTCGCGTTCACAAACTGAAATAAACGAGCCAACGGAAACGGCCGTAATATTATTAGATACGACAATTCTATTATTTTTATTCGTAACACATCTCAGTAGATTTATACGTGAATGTGCCTCGGCTCGGTATGGTAATGATTCCTAGAAGCTATGGCGTTTTACACCTAATTGAAATTCTTTAATGAGATCATTCATAGAATATTACCTACTGTTTTGTACATTTTGTGTAGCGGTTCAAAAATTTGGCGACGCGACAAAAAATGTGTTTCTTTTAATGTAATTGTAAAGTATAGGTATGTAGATTATGAGAAGTGAATTTTGTAAGGTTTTAAATATAATGAGTTTTAGCTGTAATCTTATACCTATTGTCAAACAAATGTTCTATCTTTGATTGTTACAGAAATTGAAACTTTCTACAAATTTACATCTAGTCTTTTATAATTCCCCTGCTCGTGTAAACTTTTTATAAATAGAACGCAAAAATAAAATCTTGCAATTATAGAAGCCATTAACTTTAAAAATAAACACCGCGCTCCAAGGTCTTCCAGTTTCAAATATTTTGGCGCCGTAAAATGACATGGCACATGCCATTTGAATTTATTGAAAAGTAGTCTTGTATCGCTTTGAACTGAATGTAAATCATAAACCTACGGGTCCCTGAATATCATCAAACATGTGGAAGAAAATAATTTATAGGTAAATGAACATTTGCGTTCGTATTTTAGGTCGACAAAACGTCGTATGTATGGCTGGGAGCATCTTTCATGTGGATCGCCACGCATTATTTATAAGAAACACTGTTCTGTTCATTGTTTCATAATAAAACATTAATTTTGTCAACGGCCACGGCTGGACGCTCCGCGACAATATTAGAACTTCCGTTTGTATGAAAAAATATCAGAGATTCGAAAAACGTAAGGCGAATGTGACCGTTGAAGTATTTTATTATGTTAAAGAATTGTTCTATTATACAAAAGTATGTGATTATACCCCTATAGTGTTATGTTTATTTCTCGAAGCTCACATTGAAAGAAATAAACATGCGAGTTATCTTGACGGATAGAAAGATAAATATTTCCGCCATTTTCCTGATAACGCTATAAATTTTTGATAATAATAACTCACACACGTTTTTTAACACAGATTAGCTAACGAAAGTTTTAAATGACACTCAAAGCTCCAGAGTTTGCGAACTCACTTGAAAATTCGATGGGAACCGACGCAAATGTCATGTTCAATTCAAAAAGTCGTTCAAACGGTTTCGCACACATGCAAATCTTGTACAAGTCCCAACAAAAACAAAAAGCTCTTCAGAGGGACTCCAACAAAAAACAAAACTACACGTGCAACTAAAATGGAAGCAAAAAAGGTCAACAATATGCCTAATCTACAATCCGTGTCACAGGCTAAAGGTTATGGAAGGTTGCACAAAAAACCATCACAAAACGAACCATGTTCCGACGAAATCGACTGTAATACACTCATCAACGATTCGATTTTATATTCTATGTGGTTCTTTTAGGGCTTAAATTAATTGTGATGTCATGGGCAGTATCTGAGTGGCATTGTTCGTACCTTAGGGAGTAGTGACAACAGATTTTTGTCTTTTTTCACTTATTTCACATGTGGCATCGCAATCCTGGACGATATGTGACACATGTGGCGGTTTTAAGTTACTTCACAATAATGACTGGCTCTTCAGTTTCTCATGCTTTGGAGGCGTCCATTACGAGATTTCGGTTGAATCTAATTCCAAACCAGTGTCAACGCACCTTTCTTTTTGATGTTCACCTTTTACAGTTTTTTGTGGAATATGATAGCTCTGGTCATCAGTACTCATCAGTCAACAGGTGATGTTTATATTGCTATGTTCCTGATCATGTTTTTTCTCGGAATATCACGCTGACATTTTTATTTTAGCGTAGTATGTCGCTGTATATATTATTGTATCTGTTTCGTCTCCTGGTAATATTATGAACATTCGCTGATAAATTTTCTAAATAGTGAAGTATAATCACTTACTATTTTACAACATAAAATTTCACTGAAATGTTTATAGAAATAGCCCAAACACTCCCTGAGCCTACACATCATCCAATATTTTAACGACACAAAACAAAACATATAAATAACCATTGCACAGTAGTAACAACTACCGTAACGTATCTGGACAATAAATTCAGATGCAGCCATAAATAGACCTATAAAAATTATTTTACGATACACGAGTGAGTTACATTAAGACAATGTTGAGGGTACATTACACAATGAAAACATTATGGTTTAATTGATTTGGCCACAATGCTCTTTATGTGAACACTGGGCATAACAAAGATGTTATTGTCTATCGCGCAGACGTCTGGAAATACTTGACCGAAGACAAAATGGCTTTGTGCCGATGGGAGGCGCCAACGGTAATTTAATATGGATTCTAATTAATCAGGTTTGATTCTGGTGTTGCGTTTAAGGGCATCGTGGGATATTTTAAGAGATCGAATTTTTAATAACTAATTATGTGTAATTATGTGTAAGTTTAGACGGGAGAATAGCGCGACTAGTTACGTTTTATTAATGATATTTTTACAAGAAAATGCAGTTTTCCAAATGTAGTAAAAACGCGTGTTAAACTAGATTCCAATGTAGTTAAGCATACCCCAGTTGCAAGAAAAGATTTCGAAATTACAAAAATTAATCACTTACATACCAAGTTACTGCTTTAGTCTGTTATAATGATGATAGTTACCTGAAATAAAATAATCAACGTTAGTAGGGTTAAAGTAGGCGTGAAAAAAAAAGTTGTTAGTGTACAGTGAACAAATTATTATATTGTCTATGAAGTATGTAATAATCAATTATCATATTTTTCGTGTTGGTCCTAAGATAGACCCTTGCGGAACCTCATTTCCGTGCCATTAAATTTTAAAATAAGAATTGACTTAGAGAACTTCATACATAACTAGAATAAGAATTCTTCACAACGATTTACAGAAAAAATCAATACATTAACTTTATAAAATCCTAATGACAAAGCACCCACATGAGTGTCATAAAAAATGGCAAGCGCAGGATTCGAATAGAAATTTGATATTATTTTTTTCCCAATACCCGGTGCGTCCAGATGTGTTAAATGCACTACATATGTTTGGTTTATCTTCAGTACAATGCGGCTGGATGCCTGCTCATGCCTTGTCTTGCACGAATTATTTATAGATACCATTCCTCTTTTGTTTAATTATAATATGAATCTTTTTTTTTCATTTCGAACATAGGCTGGTGCGCTTGCGTAGCAGTTATTGCTTCTGGACGTAACGTTCATTGATAGATGACTCACTGCTTTTATATATTGACTTGTATATGTATGAAGAAATTTCCATTAATAAAGCATGATATAGGTATATGAGCCTTGCATCGTAAAAATGTGTATGAAATAACATACTAAACAGACCACATTTGAGAATTCGTCTCTTCGCACAACGCTATTAAAGGTTTGAAAATGAATTAAAATATGGTATACCAATATTTCCAAGTTTGAGTATAGTTCTATCCCTAAAATATGATTTGAAATCTACTACTTCCTAACCAATTCCCCTTAATGGTCTTAATACAAACATCATTAGTAAGCTCCCCAATTTCATCGCCGCCTTAAATCACCAGATGTCAATGATCAACATCGTTAAGTACACTCTAAGAGACATTCTAAACAATAGTTTTAGTGAGTGTAAAATGAACTGATATCCGATAGTTTCTGTCAAGGACATAAAATCTGTCACTAGCAACATAAAAGGGACGAAATCGTGTAGAGGGAGTTATGTTCAGGAAATTAAGGAAAAGGGCTCTTTATTAGGTTAGCTGATAGCGAAGTAATGCCAGAATTGAAAAGCTTCTTGCAAGGTCCAAGTAAAAGTCAATCATCTTCTTCAGTAAGACGAAAAGTTAACTTTTCTTTGTAATGCTTTATTTACGAAGACGCTTCCATTCTTAAATGGGATGGTAATTCATAAGACAGGTTAGGTGGAATTTTTGAATTGTCACGTTAAGCAAATTGCTTTTTAATCCGCTTGTTCCTAGGCTAGGATGAACAGCAAATGTAATGCATCAAATTTTAGGTATTTTAACTTGACTAGTAATGAAATCGAAAAGTTGTCTTGCAAATTATTTATTGGACATTGTAGTGCCAAAAATAAAATCTTATTTTAATGCGGGAACTAGCAATATAATTGTTTCTCGGAAAATCTTTCATAAGAAACGATTGGAGCATAATTTGCAGTTTATTAAGAGTATTCCACATATAAAACCCCGTCAGACGCCCGTCTATTAACGGAAGTCCCGAAACAAACGCCTTGGATTATTATGATAACATTTTTGACCATAAAATTAGAACTATTACGTACATAGACGCATAATAAAGAGTTTTACGAGCTCACATCGAACGCAAACTAAATATCTACAGGATGCAGGATTATCAAACAATATGCTTTAAGATCAGTTGCCGTTAAAATATTATAGCGTTTTTATTACAATAGATTTTGTAAAGAAATGATATCAAGTTTTTTGATGCTTTTTATTTGGTCATAATGAAATCAAACTATTGAAATTTGGAAAATCTGCTCAATTGAAATCGAGAGAAACGCAAAGGAACCGTTTAGTTAATGATAATAGTATTTTTTTTTCGGTGTGTAACACTTCTGTTTATTGAGTCGAATTGTTCTAATTATATTAAAAAGGAGATATTAAAATAATACCTATATTATAGCTTTGTTGTGAAGGCCCAAAATATATCCAAATATTATTCTAATCTTAGTTGCTTTATGTAATACACAAGAATTACACTTTTTTTTAAATAAGAGCCCTGTGTTTGTTTGTATCAATAAACTTACACTAAATATATTTTTTCAACAGTGCAATAAATTTAACATAATTAAATTAAGTACGTAAGCAGATTTTCCTTATATTTTTTCCCTAGTTCCAACGATATAATTATCCGATTCTAAATCAATCTCTATACAATACAGAAGCAATATGTCAATCGATTTTTGTTCCGTCAGCCATTTTTCTGTTCTACAAACAAACAGATGTCTGTTTGATAGTAACATGTTTACTTTCAAACGTCACTTTAGCTATAAATTATAAGGAAATCACATTAATCTTTGTTTAACTCAATTTTGGAGCGATTCAAACTAGTGGATGTATTACCAAGAATCTTGGAGAATGACAATACTAAAACATTATGAGGATTTTCTTGGAACATGTGGAGATAATAATATACCTATCTTCGAATTATAATGAAACATTTTAATTCTAATAGAAAATTATTATTAAATCATGTACTATTTGGCTCGTGCTATATTGGAAATTTTGGTGCTATTTGGATAAACCTATCTCTTTAAAATCTCATAACAATAAATTACTTCTACTAAATTAAATTGAAGGAAAAAAATAACTGCAGAATACGAGCGGTAAATGAGAGGTTAACAAACTCGATTCCGCATTTAATTTTACACAAAGAGATCTAGGAAAATAAATTTCAATCGATATCTAATTCTTAGAGATCAATCGCACAAAATATTAGGACAGCTCTCGATATTAAAAATCAAACTTGACTCCAAAATAATGTCGAACAAAACCCTATTTCACACGTGTCTCATATAAAGGTATTTCTTTTGAACAGGGTCGAATGTCCCCTAACAATTGCACAGGAAACTCTTTATTTTCAAAATCCACACTGGAGAAGAGACGTCACGTAGAAGACTGTATTGTGAATCCAATATGGAAGATGAACAATGAAAATTATAAGGTACACTTTGACAAGACTGTAAAGTAATTTTTATATAGCTATTAATAAAATAATTGTTCCGTTTAACTATAGATTTGTTACAAGGATACTAGCAATGTAGATTGCAGATAAGTAGGTATTCTTGCTAACCCTCGTTAGGATACAGAAGTTGATCATGACCACTAAACTGTGCTATAGGTTAAAAGGCTGTGTGAAAAAGTGCGAGAATTCGGTACTTTTTTTATATTTCGCATATTTTTCTTTCTAATACGAGTAAGTTGACGACATAATACTCTCACTTATTTTTTAGCATAATAATATGCGAACAGTCTTAAGGAAGTATATTAATACCGAATATCAAAAACGCCACAGAATATGTGTGCGGACTCAATAATGATTATTCTCTTGTTTTGACAGAAAAGAAAAGTGTCTATCATGATGATACCTGATGAATCCCACAAATATTAATAAAAACTATGTTTCGTGTGCTGCACTGTAGTGACTGTAATCGCGATTCACTTTAGCTTTTAGTGGCACAGAATTAGAAAACAGTGAAACCTGTGTGACAGTGATCTCGAGGGACCTAGAATATTCTATCAGATAGTGGATATGCATATGCCTTTAACCAGTTATCCAAATAGGCAAGTTTTTTTTAGAAAAATGATAGTCTTATTTATAGAAAGTTCCGCTAAGAGAGGTCAAAATCTTCCGTTCTTTTTTCATTACTAAAAGCCGAAATTGATAATACGAAATGCATATTTTAAGTTGAATGTTTGTAAACAAACGTGTCGTAACCTGTCCAAACCTGATAAATTTGTATTAGGTAGATGATATACAAACTGTTGAACTACAAATTCTGAATATAGACATAGAAATCTCATTTTAAAAAGTTGTAATATTACCAGTAAATAGATAAGTATTTCAATGAATTTTTTTCGGAATCGCATTGTAATTATTATCAGTAGCAGGGGCTTTTCACATATGCAGGCCCACTTTATTAACTAGGTTGCACCTACCTATTAAGTACTATTTTAAGGATAAATATTTTTTTAAGCAAATATGATCATTATCTCATTAGATTAGTGATCCTACGCGCGACTGCTACGCTAGTGGTCTTGGGTACGATTCCTAAGCTGAGTAAAATAGATATTATTGGGGTTTTCTATTAAATTATGTGAGTGTACATTAGTACACCTCTGCCTAACGCCTTGCCTTTCGGGAAATACAGGCGTGATCGTATGAATATAAAGGCTATTTAAATTTAATCATCTTCGAGAATCTAATCCGAGATTTCCGATTTGCTTTCCACAATAAAGCATATTCCACTTGGCACCGTCAATTCTTTCCAACAACAGTACTTCCTTAGCATTCTGTTGTCGCCCTCCAATAATATTGTGCAATAACTACACAATAAAACACGTGCTAGCAAACAGAAGGGGTTCCGTACGATAATAGGGACACCTAAAATGTACACCTAGTGGGGATTCTTTCGTTTAGCTTTAAGGGGTACAAGTAATAGTCAGTAGCGTTTGACTTATGATAAACTTTTTACGATTAGTTTTACTTTTGCGCTTTTTACGAAAAAAGCTTTTCAGGAAAGCTGTTATTGAGATTTCTGATGTATTTCCCGAAGAAAATGCAATTCCTTGAAAATATAAAATAGGAAACAAAAGATTGGAAGCTTATTTGCACTGCAATTATTTATTATCATTAGGACAACATGGTGGAGCTTTTAGTCAAAGAGGTGACTTCTTGGCAGGTATTAGCTATCGCTTTTTAGAGCCCCCTAAACTGACGAGCATGCATGGGGAGGTTGATGAACATAGATGACGTGAAAGAAAGCGGTGTGCCAGGATCCTAGCAATTAGAAATATGGAGTCTCTACCTAACCTATATGTATGTATGTAAGAAACCTTTTTGAATTCTTAGAGACTGGTCTATCTAATAATTTTCTTCTGTAAAGTTTATTATCAAAATCGCCAATCGTTTACAACTTTCAAACCAATTCTTCTTTGTCCTTTTCTAAGACTCAATGAAAGAAACGGAAGGCGTTGTCTACTGGAATCGACGAATTATTGAGGGTTAAGTTGAAAGGGCGCAATCCATTGTGGGCCAGTCAATGAAGTTTATTTAGCATAAAATTCTGTTCAAATAAACTTCGAGAGAGGTGCTAATGCGTTTGTTGAAACGGTACTTGTGCAATGTTTGTTTTTTAAGGTTGGTACATCAGTTATATGAAATGTATTGTTATTTGCAAGCTTGTGTTTCTCAATTAATGCTTACTGTCTGTATCTAAATCTGAAAGCGTCATCTACATATTAAGTATTTGACTTAATTAAAATATATATGTTATCTATTCGATATAATTCCGGTCACAGTTTGGTTTCAGTTTAATTTATGACGCATTGATTCGTCATTTATGATAATCAGTTACACGAATCGTAGTTTTAATCAGTAGCTTGTAAGGACTGGTGTGATTGAGTTACGTTAATGAATAAATTCATTTACGGTGTACTTTTCACTTTAGTCACTAATGTTAATCACTTACAAAAATAAGAACATAGAACAGACAGAAACAGTAGAATAATATTTAATATTAAAATATAGTCCATAAATGGCAATTGACCAAAATATTGAAAATTGCCATTCGGATAATTGCCAGTCAAATAATTGCTATTCCTGCAATACATCACATTAAAGACAGAAGAAAGTTTTTGGTGATGTCCACAACACATAAACAGCGCCTTAAGTAACTAGTAGTAACATTCTGAAAATCAAAATTTGTTATTGCCTAAAAATTCTCACTGCACAGAAAAATCAAGATTTGCTTTATAATTCTCACTGCACACTTGCACAGTGATCCCATCGGCAACGCCAAGCTGAGGACAAAGTACGAAAATTCAATTCAATACGCATATTGCGTATTTCTATTACACATGGTATTCACAATGGGACGAACAAAGACGAGACGTGGCGGGAATTAATAAAAAAAATCGAGGGCAAAGGTAGGGTGGAGGTAATGCTGCCAGTTTGAGTCAACTGAATGTCACAATGGTGACGTACGACGTGACCGACCTATTTGATTTCGGCGGGTAGTAGCAAGTATTTGTCTTGTAAATCGGATGGGTGTGTCGGATAAGAATCCTAATGACAGGGTTATGGTGTCGTCTTTTCTTTTCGGATTTTTCAGCTGGGAAAGATTTTCGAAGAATAGCAAAGTAACTGGAATTCGAATTTTAATGTTTTGAAACTGGAACACACGTAACTTTTGTTACTTTTGTAACAAGATGATTATGAGTTGTTAATTTTATTGAAAGGACTTGAATATCATTTACCTAGAATTTACAGATTACTGATTATTAGGTGCTGGAAATGCTGCTAAAGCTAAAGCTGCCTCGTCAGCTTAGGAGTCCTACACGCGGCTGCTTCCTTCGAGGTCTAAGATCGATTCCCAAATTCTCAGCAGCTGCTCGGCGTTTGGAGTTTTGTTTCATTTGTAGCAAAAGGCTCGCCCCCTATTACATGGGACCTACTGGCGAACTGTGTCTTCATCCCGACCGTGCTGGTCAATTAGATTAGTATTTTAATCCAGCAACATTAAATTAACTTGTGTGTTGATTCAGGCAACTGCTCATCATCGATCATCATCATATCAGCTAATAAAGATCCATTGCTGAATATAGGCCCCATAGATTTCTACAAGGACCGGTTATATGCCGCTTGAAACCAACAACTGGCAACGGCTAGTCAAGTAAAAGACAAAAAAAAACATAGCACCGTTAAAACTGGATCTGTATTAACCCAGCTTTTGATTAACCAAAGCAATGTTTTTTTTATTAATAATAAATGGTCAATTAGCAAATGTACAATCACACTCAATATTAAAGTCGACACGTAGTACCTAATATTATGGTCATTAGCAAATATTAGGCAATTTGTTGTAACATAACAAATGCGATTCAATTAAACATGAATGCTTGAATGTTACAACATTGCTTTTTAGACTTATGAGGCCCACCTCTAATTAATTACTCATAGAAAATCAAGATTTATCTTGCACAGCAAGTAGATAAGTAGTAGTTACCTATTTGTTCTGTTACTTTTTTTCATAATCAGATTTTAGACCTCGGGTTTTATTACTAATGTTTGCTTTAAGTAACATATAGTTAATAAGGGTCAGGATAAGACAATTTTATTAATCTTAAGTTATTCATTTGAAATTAAAAATAATAATGTTGATCTAAAATATGCACCAGATAATAAATGTACTTATTAAACATCAAACAAGAATAATCAGGTTTCTAGAGCATGCAATGTAAGTCAAAACCTATTTCAAAAAGCGTTCCAGCCAAAACCAAGTGTTTATTAAATCCTAAATGAAAAACACCACTCAAAAACACATTACAGGCTTGAACCCGTTAACTTTAAAAGTCATAAACATTAAAAGTCGCATCGTGACCACAGTGTTTGATTTAAAACATCAACTGAAGACAAAAACCACATCCTATAGATTTTATTAAAAACTAATAAATTGGTTATTAAAATCAACCGCAACTTCAGTTTTATGAACTTTTGACGTTGCCTATTTAGTGTGTATGGTTAAATAGTTAGTTTTTTTAATATACCTCACATCCGGTGCATGCAAAGGTTTATATTCGATTGGATTTACGACTGTTTTCATTGCGTGGTGTTTTAATATAAATACGATGCCCGTTTCCTGTTTTGGTTAATAACAAAAATAATATTTATTAAAAACAATTGGTGTAGTTATCCTAGTTTCTGGAACTGGTACAGATTTATTAATGTTTGAGATTAGGGGAACTCTTCCTGATTTTTTTGTTGGTGACTGAACTTTGAATATTGTACCTACGTGAAGAATGTTCACCTTCCAGAAATTCGTAACAATTTTTAAGAGAGATAGGGCACAGCCATTTATGGCTCAAATCTGGAGCAGCCCATCTGGGGAAGTACCTCCACCTTACAGAAAACTGCAGCCAAATAACACACTTTATTATGTGTTGTGTTCCTGCAGTGAGTAAGGTCGCCAGAGCTCCTTCTAAGGATGCGCTGCGCTGGCAGTAAGAGAAATATTCCCTCAAACTGTCGGCGCAGTGAATCCTCCATAAACCTCTAAGAGGATTTTCGGGTCGGCAACGCGCGAGTGATACCCCTGGTGTTGCAAGCGTCCCTATGCTATGGTAACCGCTTACCATCAGGTGGGCCGTATGCTTGTTTGCCACCTTAGTGGTATAAAAAAAATACTTTTCTTTTGCGTATCTGTGTAATATTTGGGAGTTTAAAGCCAAAACAAAAACGAAGCCAATAAAGAACACCTGACAAAATGATCATTATCGATTTCCAAAAAGATCAGGTTAAGAAAACCATGAAATGAAAATAGATATAGTAGACGTAGATGAAGAGAAAATTACCAAGTGGAAATCGCAAAATTTTCCTAAGTGGAAATCTAGTCTATTTCCCCAAGGGGAGACAGGCATGAACATATTTATATTATAATTATGTAGGTATGTATACCAATTTATGATTTCGTTGCAGCATAATTATAATGCGGTGACATTATGTTTGATAGGGTTGCGTTTGACCACGATGAGTGTGACGATGCGGTCTATAATGGATCACGTTTGCCTAAAAGTAACCTGTTCACTGTAAATACTAGTTTAAGGTAGAAGAAATTTATATTCTTCTAATAAATATTATTTATTTACATGTAAATCGACTCTTCATAGAATGGATAAGTTATTAGAATTCAGGTATTCCATTTGAAATTGGTAAAAATCACAGCTTCAATCAAGTATCTGCTGTTATGTGTGCACGTCAATCAAACACGGTAAATAAATAAACGGTAAATATATTTTTTTTCATAATTTATCTTACCCTATATAACTGTGTTTATAATATAATTGTTCGAACACTACCGAAGTTATATGGTAGGTATATATTACTAATTGTTTGCGTTATAAAAATACAAACGAATACAACAAACAAAGTTCTTTACAGAATAAAATTATTATTATTTTTTTTTTTTTTGCAAAATTATCAATATCCAAACCGGTAAAAGAATTTTCTTGTTTTATCTTCTTTCATATTTATTAGGTGTTGATAGTTGCTATAATTAAACGTGTCCCAACATCAACCGAAGTGTAGACTACCATTAAATACTTCAGCTCATTTCCGAAACAGAAAAGAAGCTACGAAGTACAAAGAACCTACTAAAATATCTGTCACACACAGAGTAAAAATTAAAGATCAAGAAAAAAATATCTAGTGCAGAATGTAAATCGAACAGTATGTGTACCAATATATGTGCGTATGTAGGTACCTCGTAAAACGGAGGCGCTAATTGATGACTGTCGTGGCGAGCGGTGATACGCCCTGCGTTTGACAACCCGACAACTAAACGAATTTCCTATACAAATGCTGCACACAGAAATAGCTTAGAACATTCCTAGCGCATTACCCACGAAAATATAGGTACTATAAACATACATATACCTAATAATAATTTAATTTTTGATAATTTTAATAACGCATAGTGCTCATTTCTCTATCTATCATAAACATAATTGTTAAAAGTGAAATAAATATTGTGTCATAATTATTTCATTTTGAAACATGTAAAATTCACAGTATTTAATTTCCATATTAGTGTAGCAGATATGATATATCATCGGATTTCAAATAACTATCTGAGGACCCCATGTTGGTACTACGTTCTTTCGTAATTATTGCAAGTTATTGCACCATCCCCGCACATTGGTTTTTGGATCACAAATAAATAAGGTAATTTTTGAGATTTTTGTCACAGAAACTACTCCAATATCTTACTCTCTTTATTGATTCGTTGAATTATAATCCCAGTCACAGCATACAAAGTTCCATAAATGAGTTTCAAACATTCCCTCATTAAGAAACCAAAAAGTTACCAATTAAATAGTCCCGAATGCGTGCGTACTTTATTTGAAGCGGACAATCGTAATTCTTGAAACCTCACTGTCGTTAACAAATTGACACGTTTTTATTACTAAAAAACTGAGGATCATTAAATGAAATTTAAGAACGAAATAAACATTGTCCCGAACACCGAACGATTTCGACAAACAACAGATCAATTCACGTAAATTTACCGCCTACTTAATTTTTAAATTTAATTGCGGTAATTTCCGAGTTAATTTACCTTACCAACAATGCTGCAGCAGTAAAAGTTTACCATTGTGGCACTTACAATTGTAAATTTTACCGTTTGTTACAACTCATTACGTAAAGAGAGGCCAATTAAGGATTGTCACTTGAAATAAGTCGTAAAAGACACTGAGAATGATGTAAAAGAATAAATAAATAAAATTCCTCTTCCTTCTTATTTATTTTATATGAACTAAAAAAATATGCGAGAGGAGTTTTTAGTACCAATGTTTAACAGGATTATTATCTCATTAATATTTTATTGAAATAATCTTATTAGGTATAAAAATATGAAGGTATACGATTATATAAATATACAAGTAAGAGGTAATTAAGTTTTATTATTTTTAATTTAAAGTGATAAAATATGTCATTTGTCGGGTTTATGTTGGATTAGACATATTTATACATATACGATTGTACTTTAATTCGAATAAGCGTCGCTTAAACAGAATATTGTTCTGGTACAATACAACCTTTAAATAAATAAAAATTAAACTAAAAGGTTGTAGTGTCCTTAAAAAAATATTTATTTTTAAAGAAATTTGTATCTACCATCGACACGCAGGAGAAAAAGGTTACACACCTACTTCTCCTATGATTGAAAAAAAAACGCAAGACCATCCCCAAATCAATTTTTTCTAAAATAAAAATAGATGATATTTAAGAATAACCTGAGGCATTTACATGTACTTATTTAGGTCTGTAAAATGTTAATGCATAGAAAAGAAGTGTATCTTATTAAAATCAACGTTATCTAAAAAAAATATTACGTAGGTATTAAATCCTTTAATACTTAGTATGACTTTAATCATCCACAAAATAAAAGTGCCAAATTAAATATATAATTATTGTATGGAAGCTGCGTTGTTTAATCTATTGCAAGTTATATAAATATACTTATTCAAATGTGTCAAATGTCACAAATGACATGTTGAGTACCGCAAACAGGTTTCTTTACAAATCATACACAATAGTATGGCACAGTAGATATTTCAAAATACATGTCGCCACAATAAGATTTCTTATAACGGATTAATGAGATAGGTAAAACGAGAAGCTAACGTATTTTTTTGTACACTGTGCAGGTTACAACTAGTATGGAAGTTTTAAAACGTTATGTAAATGCAATTTTTATTTGACTTAAATTGTTAATAAAATCTTATCAGATTATTATTGCAGGTACTTAGATACACTCAATTCAAAAAACCATTGATAAATGTTGGTGCTAAGTCCACCTACACATAATTAACTAGCGTACCAATATAGCACAGTGGTATAATATTAATGTGGAGCAGAAAAAATATTGTACATAAAATAAGAACCTACTAGGTAAAGGTACTTATTAAATGATCACTAAAATACTTAATCTATAATTAAATTTACCTTCAGGTGCGTTACCATCGTTCCTCTTGCTTTTTGAGACATCAGAAAAAATGAAGTACGACGAAAACTATTAAAATTAAAAATTAAATATAACAAAACTAATACAACACGTCAAATTGTCCGATCACACCGTTTCTTTGGCATTATTTTCACAATCATAACGAGTTCTAACAGTTAAAGTCACAAACTAAAAAAAACTCACAAACGATAAAATTAACACAAAATAAAAACAATAGTCCAACACAAATTTATTTCGCAGCAGCGTTCGATTAAGAGTTCGTACAACCGTTCCGCGATCGAACGCGTTCGAAAATTTCAAATAGGAACGTGATACACGTCTTGTGAACACGCGGCGCCGATACACAATGCTGGCAGATCGAAGCGGGTCGACAATACGCGCGCGCTACAATACCGCCCCCCGCCCCCCGCCCCGCTCCCACGTGCGACAAGGACGCACCGACCTAATGTCACTGCCCTATGAACAATGCCGTCCTTCGAAGCCCTGTTCTCTCGTAATATGAATCAAACATCATATTTTGACCACAATATCAAGATTAGCACACATGGAGCTGCAAGCCTGTGCAAAAATTCAGTGCACTTCTATTCATCACATCGCTTACAATCAATTGTCTATGCGGAATAACAGCTTTCATCCCGCGGAATCTATACAAAGCCGTTCAGCCCATCCTTTTCTAGCGGCCAATGTGTGCGTGTCGGACGGACGCGCTCTCTCCTGCTCGAGCGCGCTCTGGGCTGGCTAGGCGAGGTTTCATCTCGCTCTAAGCTCCGCCCTGCGAACGTCTTTGAGTGTGGCGATCCCCGCACAGTGTGCGTACCGCGGTGAATAGCCGGGCATTGTGAAACCATTTTCGCACACCACAATGAAACTCAGGTGGGTGTGCGCTCTATGAGGGCGTTTAAAAAGTCAATACAATCTCCGTTACGTTTGTATTTGTGGAGAAAATTTTCTTTATTCACGAATGTTGGAGGATCTAACTGGGCGTGTTATTGTACCATTGTATTGTGAGGCGTGGCCACAGGAAAACGTTCTATTGTGTGCTGCTCCGATTGTGCGATTGGCGAGCCTCTATTGTTGTACGGGACTACGATTTCCCACCAAACCTGTAATGCGACGCCGAATTGAAACGAATATTTTTATGTCACTGATTCTTTTGCATTTGACATTTGCATATGCATCAATTAATCAACAAAGATTTCATTCAGAATATATTGCATTACCACGAGATAGTGATACGCATTTACGTTAAAAAAAAATATCTTGAATGTCAATGTCGAAAGTTCTATTTATAACTGCGCACGATTTTAGACTCACTGTAACTGGGACATAGTACGATGTAATCCCTACAGATCTCAACCAATTTACGGTTTCTTAACAATTTGAAACTAACATTAAATACTATGTTGCCTACGAGTAAAATAGAATAAAAATCATGCATGTTCGTTGGTGTCCTGACAAACCTGTAGGTACATGTTATGTTGTTCTTTTACGAAACGACTTTTGTTTTAGTCAGTTTTATTACCATTATATAAGTATTTGTCTGTCAACTAGGTATTATATTCTTGCGACATTTATCTCCTACCTACATGCATTCATGTCAATAAGATATCTAGGTACCTACTTTGAAATCATGAATATTCAAGATCAACCTTGATGGCATAATTTCTCTCGGATGCGTCGGTTTCACATGCAACCTTTGAAATGTTATCTCTATAATTACCATTCTTTTATAGTTGATTGACTCTTTATTTTAGTTCAAACACAGTGGTTCAGTTTATGACATAAATTATTATTTTATTAATCGTAATAAAATAAAGATTTTAGTGATAAAAAGTATAATCTACGCAAGTCGTCAAGTTGCCAGTTTTTTAGTGAAACATTAATAATTAATGTATCAGTGTGTATGTTATCGCTAATTAGCGTGCTTATTAACATTTCTACGTGAAACATTAACTAATTTCCATCAATATAAAATTTTAATCTTTATTAGTTTTTTTATGCTTTGTGTAAGAACCTATTTGGATTTTTGACCACAGCGTACCAAATTCGAACCAATGCGTGACATTTTATTTAATCTTTTACGCCTATAAAAATTAACGGAACATGTTATAATTACTTTTTAATAGGCAAATTATATGATTTAATTATGGAAATATAGTTTCTATAGGTAAATTAATAAGCTGGGATGTGGATGAGAAAAAAAATTAAAAATCTTAGGTACATCTAATTTTCTTACAAGACTTTGTCTCCGTTATTTGGAATAACGTATTCGGTATTGCATTCATACATTAGGTAGGTACTTATGTAGGAACCTACTATTACGCCTGAACTCCCCGAAGGGTAAGGCAGGGGTGTACTAATGTACACCCACAGACTTCACCGGTATATTTAGGTCCCATGTAATGGGGGCAGTACCCAAAAGGGATACCTACTTTATAATCTGTCATTACTAAATCTACCTACAAAAAGGTTCTATAGCTATTTTAATATACCTACTTACCTTTGACCTTTTCACACAAAAGTAAACACACATAAGTACACTACACACATCCTTCCTTTGTATCTACTGTAAGAAGGTTTCCTTTGAGGACAATATGACCCACATAGTCGCGCACGCGTGTAAGAATGTGTGTCTCGGGGGTGTCTCCCTGCCCCCCACGTGTGGGGTATTATCTGGCGGGGTGGGAACCCACCCTGGCTGTGTTCCAAGCTTTTATTAGCCCCGTACCGAAGTAAATTGCTTTTTGTTTGATGATTTCTAATGAGTATTTATTTGTCTTTTGTGAGTTTTAATTTTTGGGGTTGTGTATATTTTACTTAGGCCTACCTATACTGTTGTATTGGGATCGATAAGAGTTTTTATCTTAAATAAGGCCACGATATGCATCGTGTTGTAGGCTTTACTTCCGCCTGAAATAGGTACCCATTTCAATTCTTACGTTAAATTGCAACTTGTCTATTACAGATGAATAAGTTCTCATCGAGTACTTATTTAATGATGGTATTATCACTTATCCTACTTCAAACTTTACAACTTTATCATGATTAGGTATATTATTTTAAAATATATAAAAAACATTTTAAAATATTTTACTAAAAATACAAAAAAAAACATTTAAAAATATAAAAAAATCAGTATCGCGAACAGTGTCCAAGTTACCGGTGGTCAGAACTCTAGGGAAAGGAACTAAAATTATTATTATTATATCTGATAAGATTAAGGAATACCATTAAAAAGTCAACAAGTCAATCAAGTTAGTTGATTGTATTTGTGAGGAATTATTGAGTAACAATTCAAAAATAATAAGTTTGGGGCATTCGAGTTACGACTGAGTTTAATAATTAGATATTATTTATGTAATATGTTCTTATAGTACCTACCTCGTAAGAAGTTCAATGACCTGTCTTAGCTGGCATACCTTTATAGGCCTATCCTTGGAAACTGTAGAATAGCATCAGTACACAGTACAGTACAGCATACAGTGACTACAGTAAGTAGTCACTTAAATATGATTCCAAAATCACGTAAGTGACAACACTCAATTAGAACAACTTCAATATAAAACATAATTAACAAGTTTCAGGTAAAATTTCCCCCTTTGTGAAGAACCCCACCCTTTTGTCCCAGTAATGAAGATTATCGACTAAGAATGCGACCGAAACCGGGGCCAAGGCAATTACTTGATTGGTTTCTGGTGTTTTGTCTATACCCCCAAACAGTGGTATGGGTTTATTTGTACGGAACCCTCCTCCTTTATAACTTTCTCGGGTTCAAAGATTATTTTCCCATAAAGAGATTTCTGAATTTTGATAATGTTTTCCTTTAGACTCCAGTTTGATTATGATAGCTGTAATTATTAGGGTTGGGTTTTTGGTGTCAAGTAACTAAAGGAACCTTTACCGCAGAAGAAATTTCGATTGTTATTATTATGAAATGTCACAAACGTAACCGGAAATTTTAATTAAATTTCCAGTAAGAGAAATTAAATTAAAATATATCAAAATTATTTAAATTAAACTATGTTAAATTAGAGCATTTAAATAAATTAAAAAAGATTTAAGGTAGCGGTTGTAATAAGTAATACCTAATAGATAAGTATTTACGATTTTAAATACATTTTAAGTGTCTCATAATTGAAATCAAATGAGAAATTGAGGAGTATCTACGATCATTTGTTTAATTTAAATACATTTTAGTCTAAATTTATATTCTTATTTAAATCAATCTAAAAAATTTGAATAAAATTCTTTCGTTCATGGCTTCACACTTCTTTATTATTTTAAGTCGCATTCATAAAATGTAACTGTTGTCAAACATAACTTGGTATCTACCAACAAGATTTTACGATAAAAAAGCTCAATTTAATTTGAATATCGAATTCGTTCCGTACGAAGCCGAAGATAGCCGAGCGCCAAAATTTAAAACTGGAAACCACTTCACCTTAACCGATGTCACGAGAGGGCGCGCTGGCTAATTGGCGTCACTTAGCGCGTCCGCGGCCTATCTATTTAAAGATCTTTGCCTCGCTTTGAGTCTAATCCGCGCGAGTCCATGTCTCATTGTGGCATTTCCGCCTCTGTTACACTCAATGGCGGCTGTTTTTTATTTAATTAGGACTTACGATGGGTTGTAAGTTTCAAGGGTATTGTCCGTTGTTTTAGTATTAAAAAGGTACCTACCGAAGGTGAAACGTTTGAGTTAGTAGGCCAATAAGGCAGATTGAGCAATAATTTCGTGTAGCTATTCTCTTAATTAATTCATTAAAGAATGGTGACAATTCTTTTCTATTTTATTTATCCACTAATTGCTAACGCGAAAATAGTACCTACATGAAAGAAAGCCTTGCCCAGCAGTGGGCCAGGAAAAGAAGTACAAGGGCTGGGCCCTAGCCCATTTCTTGGCCCACTGCCCAAAAGAAGTATAAACCCTGATTACTAAATTTGCTAAATTGTAGCTTTTGCCAAAAGTGTTTGATTGTTCTTGCTAATTAAGTAAAAATAACATTTTGGAAACGCTAGAATCATCAAAAGAAAGAATCATCATTTATAAGTATTTACCTACATCTAAGTTCTATTAGAAATTAGAAAGTTGCATCAACGTACTTACCTAGTTACTTAAATAATTGCAGTTGTAAACAGGTACATAGGCACTTAGGTTCTTAAGTATGTGCTTCATCAACAACTATTTCAGACTTATGTGTAGAAACCTATCTAGGGTAGTTAATTATTAATTCTTACTTTAAGCATGTAAGTACTTAGTAAGATATTTTCCACACATAACTTATACTGATTGAAGTAAGTATAATCTTTGGGCACTAAAACGGGATTGCGGAATTGGGTAAGGGCCAGACAGGTTGCAAACAAAATTCCTGTCCTTAAGTTAACACCAACACCACAATCTACTTGATGCTTTTTATCGAAAAGGGCCTACCTATATCTAACAGGGGGGCTACACAAGTTGCATTTTGATATTCGAATCGCAAACAAAATGTATGGAAATGACACAAGCTTTCGACAAATCGGGCTGTCACTAATGTCATTTACATACATTTTGTTTGTCGATTCGAATGTCAAAATGCATCTTGTCTAGCCCCCCAGATTGTTTTGCCTTGGATCAAACATGACTACAGTTAAAATATAAATCAATCAATTTTATTTATGCATAAGACCGGTTCTCACAATCAATAGATACTAATCGCAATCAAGGATTGCGGTGTTGTAGAAATTAATAAATCGACACAGTTATTTTAGTTGATCATCAAATTTCAAGTGTGCCATCAGCTTACATCGTATCGCTAAACTTTAATACACCCTTTCCTCCAAATTATACACAACACAGTTGATATCAACCCCTCTTTATTTTCCATATAACGGGTTCATTTTCACCCTTCCATTTCTGTCCCCATAACATAAACTTAGTTTGATGGGAAACTTACTACTCTGAAGGGGTTTTCCATGTGGTTTACTTTTATGACAAGGAATTAGTTGAATTGTGAAAGGGTTGGGCATAGTGTCACTCTTATGATGTTTTAGGAAACAGATGTGTCACTAGGTTGGTTGGTTTGGTTTAATTTATGTTTTTCATTGTTATTACGGCCAATGATTTCAAGAAGACATAGATTTCTTCTTGTTTTCTTAACTTGAGGAAGACAGCTTAGTTTGTCTGAATAGGCACAGAAAGCGGAGGATGGAATATTGTTGCATATCTCATCATTAGGAAACCTATGTCCAGCACTAGACTTTGAGTAACTGAGTTCTTTTATTGACACGGAGGTCCGAGTAGTAGGTACCTATAAGCGTTGTATTGTAGGTTATTCTATAATTAGGTATACAAACCTAGTGTTACTTAATTGAGAATGGAAGGGATTGACAGCTGTCATACTGCTAAATACTTGTAAGTACTTACTTAAGTTACCTAATCCTGTTGTTCTGTATCCAAAACCTAACATTTTCTTATTTATGAAATTATCATATCAGCCAAAAGAGGCCCACTGCTGAACAAAGGCCTCCCCATAGACTTCCACAAGGACCGGTTATATGCCGCCTGCATCCAAAGACTCCCAGCGACCTTTATTAGGTCATCCGTCCATCTCGTTAGAAGCCGTCCTACGCTGCGCTTTCCGGTGCGTGGTCTCCACACGAGAACATTTCTGCCCCAGCGGCCATCAGTTCTACGAGCTCCCTCTTATTGCCACTTCAGCTTACTTATCCTTTTAGCTGTGTCGGTGTGTACCAAAATGATACCTTTATTAAACTAACTATACTTATGTTATATATATTATGACACACACACACACACACACACATTCACGAACCAGTAGGGGTGTCAACACCTACATGAAAATAGTGAGATATGATATGAAGAACCTTTTATGAAACAGAAGGCTTTGATCTTACACTGCCGCCTTTATAATTAGCTCGTTATTAAATTCCGTGAAAGATTGCCTATCTAAGTACACATTTGATACTTGGATAATAATTATGTGACGTTGCTACACATGTTAGTAATTAGACTAGGTACTTAGTTGTGTGTGTAACCATGGTATGTGTCATTAAGACAGAAATAAATGAGAAAATTATTGATTATAATGTGTTAGTAGCGCCACCTGGCTTTGCAGAAATTCATATTTTATGCCGCATTTTTAGCGAGTTTCTTGATGGTGTAGCTTTCAACCTGCAATAGGTTGAATTAGTTTGATTAGGTACCTACCTAACTAAAGGCTTACAACCTACCTACTCAGTTCAAAGACGCATTGGTGTCTAAGCCTGAGATTCAGAGAAGAGACTCAGCATGAACTTACGCTTCCGTATGTCAAATTGTAATACAATAATTTGACATACGGAAGCTTTACTTTACGCTGAGCGTCGTCTCTGAATGTTAGCCTAAGTATGTTTGAAAAAAGGTTAGCTAGGGTAGGCCAATGTTGGCCCAAACATTTGTTTAACCGCAACCAACTGGATAATTAGGTACCTACTGCGTGTCCACTTTATTAATTATCTTATCTGTCATCGACTACCAACCAGTTACCGTTGACCTCTACCGTTCATTCATTACTTCGGCATAAGGGACCCACGCTACTGGTTCCCATGACCCTATATTGACCTAACAAATCGGTTAGTTAATTTATTGAAAAATTAATACTTACTGTTTGTTGTAAATGAAAGTGGAGATTTATTTTATTGTTGCTATCAGTGAAAGTTGTAAGGTTCTGAGCTTAATGGTAATGATATAATGGAAAATGTTTGTTGAATGGTACCTGCTTCTTCGGTATCTATAAGTACTTACATCAATTGGTATGTCTACTTACGTACAACTTAGTAACATAGGTAGGTAATATTTTAAACTTTACTACATATCAAATAAAGCACCAAGTTTTGAAAGAGGAAAGTAGGTAGGTTTTGATTCCATAGTAGGTACTTACCAAACAATTAGCGGACTCGAGACAATTAGAAAAACAATCGTTACTCCCCTTTGGAGGGTAGGTAACAGTATCTTCTTACTTTAATGAATTAAAGTGGTACCCGATAAAGAAACACATAAACCTATGTAGCGAAATAATTGAATCACTTAGACAACTGAATTTTCGATACCTTAACACTAAATAAAAAAAGTCTTTCTAAGATAATAATAGATTATCACGCCAAGTAAGTATACACAAAATAAATCTGTAGATAGTGTACATCAATTCCCGAACGTTTTACGTACATTTGACGTATAAAAATATCGGTAGGTACCTACTAACGCGTCGAAATGGTACCATTAGTCGTACTAATCTCTATTTGTGGACCCTCTGCAACATTACCGCTGTTTCGGTCAACGTTTTGCCTAGATCTTTGGGTTCCGTAAGATAAATTATAAATTATAAGTATTCATTTGTTCAAATCGATTTCTTTCAAAAACACTTTCTTATAAGACAAATGAGATTTGGCTTTTTTTACATTACCTACCGACATTGGTGTACCTTGGTACCTACCTAGGTAACAATGGCTGAACGCCGGGCAACTGTTTTCATTATGATGGTATTCCAAGCTTAAGATGTTGCAGTTAAAAGATAACCTTTTTTATTATTTTTTTTTCCTTCACAATTTCTTTGAATACATTCGTATCCTACCATAAACAACTTATTCAGTACTTGTAAATCTTTGAGGACAATATTGTGTCTACAAAAACAATAATATTTAGGTATCTACTTACTAAATATCTAACCGACTACGGAACCGAAATCCATATGACCGAGGCCCAGCTGACCAAGTTTTAAACGATGCTTTTACGGAAAAAATAAGTAGCTGCCATTTCCATTTGGGGCGCCTAAGTGGGCGCGATCTTTTTTTTTAATTTATTACCAGTTAACTTTCTGTTTTAATGTATTTTTGGCTTTTAAAAATCGTCTCTCTACCGATTTGATTTTGTTATATGTTTACTATTAAAATGGTATTTTCCAACGCTCATATCTCTCTTTGAGTTTTAAAGACTACTTATTTTGTAGATTAACTACAAATCTGATGAAACATCCAAAAAGCTTTGACGCGATACTCAATATTTGACAAAAAATATACTTAGGCAACTTTGTCAATGATTGGCGTGTTCCCACTGGCAAAAATGGAGATTTAACAAAACAGAGTACTCTTTTGAAATAGGTACCTACCTAATAACAGTAAATTCACCGAATAAAATCTAATGTTGTATAAAAAAATATAACAGTTGTTGGGCGGTGCGTCTCGCCACGACAATAGGGCATTGTGTGGTGGGCGTGGTCCATTGTGCCAGCCAGCCAATCAGGGCGTCGTGTTCAACAATAGCGCACCGAATTGGAATGCTGCGTCACTTCTATTGTCGGATTGGCGATGTGGCGTATTGTTCCGCATTTAAAATGTTTGATTTGGCATTTACCGTGTTCTGTTTCTGAGTAGATTGTTAGATATGTTGTGCTGATTGGGAGATTTGTTTCTAGATTTATTAAAGTATTTAATTGGTCTGTTATTAATGAAGTAAAATTGTGTTGTATTTTGACTTTGAGTTTTATTTAAGATTTACCAACGTATTTATTGCAATACCTAACTGAATAACAGAGGGTAGGTAGGTACACCTAATTACACAACCTTACTGCACAATCAGGTACTTCTTCTTCTTCTTCTTAAGTAGGTACTTATATCCTACAAAACAGCTATGCTTAGGTTGCTAAGTAACCTACCCACAATTCCATAAAATTTAATAACATTTAATAATTCTTAGCATTCGCTCATTATCGAATAAATAAAGAAATATAATAAAAAAAAAACAAAAAATAAGTACCTACCTAATCATTGATAACATCAACACCGTATAGTCTTAATAAGTAATAGGTCTTGAGATATCTACAGCCCACTTAACGCCTGTCCTTTAACTAGTTTAAAATAGAACCTCTATTAATAGAAGCAACATAGAAACACGCCTAATGTCTTCCACTTAACAAGACAATAACCCGGAGTTTACTTAAACGTTTAAGTTACGTCACCCGACAGTTTTTTATACAAGGTTAACGTAAACGTGCCTATTGTGCTAATTCAAATAAGTATAGACTCATCGGTTATTAACGCACACAGATGCGTTAAAACGTGATAGATTATTACATTTATTGCACAAAATAAAACAAAAACTTAGCACCAGGCGTTAAAGTTACGCCGTGGAACAATTCTCATACAAAATGAACCCAAACGCAAACCATAAAAGGGATTTGCAAAACAGACTTCAAAATCCAGTACGGTTGACTGCGTTTACGTTACGTGATCGAACGATTTTCCTCAGAGGCTGAACTTAAACGCGTCAGTTGGAGCATATTGCCGTCGGTAGTAACGAGGGCTCTCATTAAGAAGTGCAATAGGCATAGTATCTGTGACCGGATGTTCGGAACAGGTGTCGCTGACTGCCCCACCCCGTACCACGGGAAGGAACGATACTCGATCGTTGAAATCTTATAGTGAGAATATTCCTGCATTTCATGGTGCGGGGGAAGATATTTGTTCGTGTATTTATGGACAATGTGTAAAGTTATGGTCCTATTTATTGTCTCGTGTTGTATATTATTCAGTTAACCATGCACAGTTATTCTATAAGACAAAGTGTTGATGAAATAATAACTATCAATCAGTCAACAAATCAAATCAAATCAATAACTATCTATTTTTTAAAATAAAAAAATAAGTACCGTTGGAAAAAACGTGTAAAAATATTTTTCTTTTATTATTCTATCACCAATGAAGTGGTATTTTTATTTGTAATATATTTAAATTAAATAAATACTTGTTGGTTACATGTAGAGCAGCTGCGGTTTCATCTTAGCTTGTAAGTGGATGCAACTGATACTGGCTAGTCACGTTCTACAGTGGGTACAGGAAATGAAGGGTTAAATTTTATCTGGAGACTGTAGTATCAACATAATAAATTACATACCTAAGTACCATCACGCCTGTGTTCCCCGATAACGTAGGTAGTGTCCTGATGTAGGTACCTCATGTTATCTACCAATTGGGCTCCTTATATTTTAGGTTCCATGTACCTAATTATAGGGGAGTAAAGAGAATAAAAAAATCTAAGCAGCTACTCAAAATTCCCATTGTGAGAAATCAAATCAAAACAAAACTCCCAGTGAATTTCTATTTCATGTGGGATTGAATCCAGAAACTTACGCTCAGCAGCTTTTGCGACCACCAAACCAATCTTAACTAAGTATTGAATTACTTAATTTAAAATAATTGCTGTGAACCTAATATTACGATTCATACCTAAAAGATTTACACAATTTACCATACAGAGTTAGCTACATCCCACCTACGATAAAATTGATTCTGTTCCAAATATAATTCATGGAGAGGTATATGATACCACGTCATAATCGAAATATTCTAGTGGTTATGTTTCTAACCTACTCTACATTTCCCGCGAAGTATACGCAGACTGATTAAAACTCATACATAATTAGTATTTCATACCAAACGTCTTCATTCCCAGAATGTTCTAGATCCTAGAAAGTCGACAATCTCACACAAAGAAGAATACATTCCTCCTGTACTCTTGCTTCATTTCAAATAAACGAGTTCACACACACAGGCATCGCTTAAAAACCTTATTAACCACTTACATTTAACCTCCCGCGTTACCTGAATCGTACTCAATACCGATGAAAACGGGGGAAAGTAATGCATTTTCACGGCTCTTCCTTAAATGGACATTGTTGCGAAAATACCAATTTATTCCGACAATTGTATTCTCTCTTATTACGTTACATTATGGTTGCTTATTGTAGGTTTTGTTGGAAAGTGAAGTTTGTAATATATTTCCTAGTACATGTACCCCCTTTCCCGTACTTCTGGGCACCCACCACCCACGGCAACGTCTTGGAAATGTTTAGTCTTGCCTCCATACGTGTTTTGTTTGCCTTTTATTCTCCGTTCCTTTTATGTGGGAACAGATAGATAGCTACGGTTTTGTGTAGCTGTGTCAACTTTGTGAACGTTTTGTTTAAGAAAGGTTCGGGGATCTTTTCAGACAGTTTTCTGCTTGGAAAGGTCGGGAAAATCATTACGGAGATGGGCTAATAAAAGAAAATAACACTCGTATTGTATGGACAAGTAAAGAGAGCTTTTATCAGTAGTATCATTAAAAAAATGTGATGAATTAAGTAACTGATGACATGATAGGAAAAATAATAGAGGTGTGGCTAATAGACGAAACGAATGGCACAGTAGTTGAGCGATTGCTATCAGATTCTGCACTATCCGTAGCGGGATCGATTCCCTCACGGAAAATATATTTGTATGGATTACAAATCAATCGATCACCACAAATGGATGTTTGTGTATGACATATGAGAAAAACCTATAGTGGACATAGGACACTTGTGGAAGGTTTATGATTTAAAGATTTCGTATTATCTTTAAAAACGGCCATGTTGTTGTCTCATTAGACAAGCACCTTAAATCTTTGTCTGCCTTTGTTTTATACTTTTTACTCATTATGTTTGTCTGGGTGTTTCCTATGTATTATAAGTATGTATTTACAACAAAAAAAGTATATAAGTATTATATCCATTGTCTAGTACCCATAGTACAAGCTCTGCTTAGTTTGGGACTAGATGGTGCTGTGTAAAAATGTCCCAGGATATTTATTATTATTTATTATTTATTATAGGAATCACTCTGAGGCTAACAAATGGCCCTAAAGACTTCATTGAATGACCCGTAAGGTATTCCCTTCATTTATGGGGAAGAATTATGATAAATAAACCTAAACAGCTGAGAGCCTCTTTTTGCCAAACAAATCCTGAAATACTAATTAAAACGCAGGCCTTACACTGGAAAATTGCTCCTAACATAACGCAAAAATAGAAACAAAAGTAAGTAAATAAGTCTAAAAAGAGGACAAAATTCCATCGCATGGTTGGACAGAGGACAGAGGGACATGGGAGGGAGGCAAGAGGGACCAAAAAGTAAAAAGTGGAAGGAAGAAGTGAAAAAGAGCAGCCGCGCCTTTGTGTAGCACCCTCCCTCCGTAACGTCAGCAAAAGTAGGAAACGGAAATTATTATAATTATCAATATACTAATATTTCACCACCTCGAAAACATTTGGAGTAACTAGACTTGACAAAATATGAAACAAGTGAATTAGGAGTCTGAAAGTGGCGTCAGTGATGGAAAAGTTGAATGGGAGTCATTTATCTTAAAGTGGATAATGTCATGAATGTAAGGCATGAAGAGATAAAGCAAGAACAATGAAAAGTTGGGCAGATTATATGACATGAACGATATGACTGATCAGGGAATGAAAAATACTAGTATATGACGGCTGACAGGAATGAATGGAAGAAAAGGACACACTCCGCTGGCCCACAATAAATTGAAAACAGGGCAGGAGGATAATGATGAGTATTAGTACGCCCACTCAGCTTTGCAGATGCAACAAAATTAACAAAGTCTATAATTAAAGTGTTTATAAATGCACGAGCTAACAAGATTTTATTATCTTTTCCATTAAGGCCTTAACCCACGTGAATGACCTTGAGGAAATGGAGCTAATTTGAAAAAGTCGCCATCTCGCTCGAGACGCTCCGTACTGCTTACACACGGATTTGAATAGTTCAAAGATTAGAGTCGCAGAGAGAATAAGTGGTATTATTTGGAATACTGCCTATTATGTTTAAGCATCACTGAGAGTCACGTCATGTGCACGGTATTAAGTGACTAAATCGATACTTTCAATTATTGTGTGTAAGATAAGTATGTTTTCTTATTGGTGACATGACGTAACGTGAAGTACTTCACTTCCGATATTACCTATATAGAGCTTGCTTTTAGATTTTTAGTTAGTACCGTTTTAGAATTAGTTTAACGCAGTCGGCTTTTATGTTTAATTTAATAATATGTTTTTTATTTTTTTGCCAGTGAAGTGAGTGTGTAGATGATGTGTAGTTCAGAGAACCAAATAAAAGTTTCAGCCACTCACTTTCAAAGTTTATTAACACATAAGTATTACGTATGTTTTACACTAAGTCTTAGCGCACAATTACACAGCCGAATATGCATACAAAATACTGGTTAGGTACGGTTTATAAGTATACAAGTCGCATCCGAGAATTATAACAATAAACACGCTGTAAGCGGCGGGGTACAGCAGACTAAACGGACTAACTCAACTCGCCGAACGCCACCATGTAGCTCAGTATCCTACAATGTGGGTACCGGCGCCGGCGCTGGCACCGCGCCGTTGCGCGTTGTATTTCGATGTACCGCCACTGCGGCCGGCCGGACGTTTTGTCACGCGCCTCATTAGTGATGAGCTAACTACTAATACAAAAATCTGTTTGTGCGTAACAGACAATTATTGATATCTGCAAATTATTATATTATATAAAAGCTATTGTGTGTTCATTTACCAATGTCATATTTATTTTATACAAAATAAATTTAGCTGTTCACACAAAATTATTAAAACATTTTGTTATTTATTATATTATAACATTATTATTATATTAATTTAATAACATATTAAATAATATCATTATTTATTGATATATAAACTAATAACAATTAAAAAGGACGATTATCGGGCATAATATAAAAACGGTACTTTAAATAATTAAACTGTAGGTAGGACACTACACCAGTTTATTTATTACTAGCTTTCCGCCAGCGGCTTCGCCCGCGTGGTCTTATAATTTTTTCCCCGTTTTTGTATCATTTTTCATTACTACTCCGCTCCTATTAGTCATAACGTGATGATAATTATATAGCCTATAGCCTTCCCCGATAAATGGGCTATCTAACACTGAAAGATTTTTTTTTCAAATCGGTCTAGTAGTTTCGAAGCCTATTCAATACAAACAAACAAACAATCAAATCTTATAATATTATTAGTATAGATTAGTTTAAAGTAGTATGCGCGGCAAGGATAAAAAATTTGAAAACCACCGACACGAAATATAATTTGCCATTTTGTGGTGGCGGCCATCTTGGATTTGAAATGTTCTATAGTATTATAGTATTCTACTAGTTAAGCCCTTTCATTTGATACCCATAATGAGGGAGTTGTGAAAAAATATCTAATTCGCTATTTTGTGGCGGCGGCCATCTTGGACCAATTTTCATCAAACATAGCTAAGAAAACTCCCGACTAATTCACCTTTCAAATAAAAAAACCTACTACTAATTCAAAATTCGGGAGCTACGATGCCACAGACAGACACACATACACACACACACACACACACACACAACACCCCGTCGTTTTTGCGTCAGGGATTTTAAAATGAGAACTGTCAGGCATATCATCTTACGGCGAAAATACTATTAGTGTAATTAAAAAAGACAGTATATTCTTGCACGACACAAGTGCCGCGTCGCGTTACTTTTATGTGCATAGAAATATGGTTCAAATTTAAATGACTGTACCGCGCTTCGCCGCGCCGCGTTGCTCAATTCGAGCGGGCCTCGGATGCCGCGTACCCATAGTCACAGTGAGTCTAGGAGGATCGAGTATTTTAAAAGATGGAATAGGTACTACATGGTCTCGTTAAATACCTAGTCCTTTAATCTATTCTAGTATATACATTCATATTTAATATCCATATCATACTAAATTAAAAAAAAATGTCCGCCATTTTATATTCAAAAACTTATGCCATTTTCGTAATCAGCATCCCAAGAAACCACGAATTTGATATCAATATTATATTATAATCATAATCATCAGCGCCCTGAAGAATCTTAAAATATCATAAAAAATAAAAAAACAATATCCGCCATCTTAAATTTTAGAATAAAGCTTATTTTCATAATCAGCTCCCTAAAGAACCTTGAATCTGATACCTATATCATAATTCAAAATTTCAAAAATATGTTCGCCGTATTGGATTAAAGAAATAATGCAATTTTTGTAATCCCATTTCCCTAAGGAACATTAGCATTTGATACCCTTTTTTACCTTTACAATTAATGCCTATGTGGTTTTTTGAATAACCATACCTAAATAAATCAAAACTCGATAAACATTTACGATAAGTACCTGCGGTAAGTAACTATAAAATTACTTTGACAGGCGAGCGGGGCTCGCGATAGCTTAGCGGTTAAAGCGTCTGGTGTACCGAACCAGAAGACGCAGGTTCGAATCCTGAACGCCAGCCGATTTTTTCCTTCATTAAAAATAACTTGTAATCTTAGCATGGAAAATGCTTAAAAAATACAAAAAGATATAAAAAATAACTTTTAAATAAGAATAAGGCGTGTTCGTGAGAGAAGTGGACTGATGAAGAAAATCAAACTATGGTGGTTATTTAAGAGAAATTTAGTAGCACTGGAAGTATTTTATTTCACAATAACGGACTGACAGCACAAAAAACAATACAATCAAATATCAAAAATAAAAACTATCAAAAACAGAACTGTTGCCAGCCAGTCGCCAACAAGGCGAGTGGCGTAGTAATATTTTTATGCCTAAAGTGCGGAGCAATACATATCAGATCTACCACTCTGCAATCTTACTCTTTATGCACTTAAAAAATGAATTTGTTTAGAAAAAAATATTTACAGCCAGCAATATATAAATATTAACTAAACTAAGCATTTCTGTTAATATAAATATTTATCAATAAGTATAAAGCCTTCAAAACTTAAAATATATTTTAAAATAGTCGCTCAAACACCGACGCGCGGTCCACCCTCGACAACGTCCGGAGACGGACTGCGCGGGTGAAGGAGCAGGGAACGCTCGCATGGATAGACTCAATTTCGAGGAAAATGAATATTTTGACTAGTAAAATGCAAAATAAAAATAATACTTTCAAGTGAAAACATTGATATTTTGAAGACCTATTTTTGTATGAAAAAGCGAAGTAAGTAGCTTCAGCCGTTTAGCAAACAATTTGAAAATTCTGACAAAAATAGGTAGTCTTTAATGATTTTTTTTCCAAAAAGTGGTTGGCGGAATTACAATTTTTTTCAAGTGAAAAAATTTATCGAATCCTTATCTATCACATATATTTTTTTTGTACAGATTAAATGAACAGTTATTGAAACAATCTTAATTGAATACCCAAGAATTTGGGCATTTCACTGTTGTTAAGGCCTTAAGCAATCAAAAATATTATAGGAACCGTTGGTTTTTCCGTTGTAAGAGAAGGCAAATAAAGTCTTAACAAATTAAATTGAATGAACTATGTATGTTTAGTTTATTAAATTGAACACTTCAAAACGTGTTTTTCCTCACTTATATTAATATTACAACTATTTGGAAATTATGTAAAATAAATTGATTTAATTGAGAAAAGTGATTAATAATTGTGCTAAATGCCTCAATCGTATTCGGCGTTAATTATTTTATGGTACAACGAAATTGCTTAATGTAAGAAATGGCTGTTTTTTATTGAATTTATTTACATTTATTTTCACGCTGCGGGGCAGCGGAGGTAGTAATTATTTGGTCTCTGTTATTGCGTATATAATTTTTATTTAAGTGTAAGCCGGTAGCTTGATTTCTTTGTTGTATATGCTGAGTTGCGTGTAGCCCGAAACGCTTACGTTTCTCGAAGATCCGACAACAGTCAAACAAAATTGAGTTCTTGAGCAAGGGTCTCGTCTAGGCAAGCGTAGTATGGAGATACCCAACAGCCAAGTAGACTTCGGAAAGCAGTTGGCAGGGACTGGATGAAGAGTGCTGAAGATCGGGCTCTGTGGCGTTCACTATAAGGCCTATGTCCTATGGCACAGCAATAAGTTATTTTTTTTGTTTATAAACTGTTTATTCTTAAAAGTTTATATCATCTTCATCAGGAAACAATATTAATAAACTTAATCCATTAACTTAATCGACCTCTACATTAGAGCAATAAGTCAGTCTTCAATGATCGAGTTACACACAAGTTCGAAACGTCCAATATTCATGCATAAATGAATTAATTAAAATAATAAATCATTGATTTAAAGTTTTTCTGCTATCGGTACTCAACAGATACAACTTTGTAAAGCCCGACTGAGGGGGAGGCGAAATTAAGAGACACTGTGTAGATTCATAAAGGAATGTTTATATGCATACCTACATAGCGATATAATTAACTTTCTAATTATACTTATGTACCTATAGCACTGTGTGCTTTGATCCAAGTATCTTGTTTTTTTAAATCAATAGCTACTTTTTACCGCGATTTCCCGCTTTGGTCCGAATTCCATCACAAATCTAAACCGCTGAAGAGAATTATATAGTAAACCTAATTACACTGTTCAATCTAAGATCCGAATCCAGGACCTGGGCAGCTTTTAATTGTCCAAAACCTATAATAAACTTTAAACAAACTAAAACTAAGCTCATTACTCCTTCAAATCTGCCCTGCAAATTACCACCTTCCGTTCGTCACCGCCAAGACAAATCAAAGAGTTCGCCAAACAAAATAGAGGAACGATGATAAATGGGAGGTGGACAAAAGTGACGCGATTCGACTCTACATCATAATATCATTGGCAGCCGCGTTTAATGTGCGCCTAATCTATTGTTATTTATAGGAACACATCGGTGTAGTATATGGAAATAACAGAGATTACAAAAGACTGCCGAGTTATTTTGGATTCAAAACCATTGAATTCATGACATTAGCTAAACGAATAGAAAGAAAATGTTATAGAAAATTACATTAGTGACAGCTCAATTTCTCGAAAATTTGTGTTATTTTCTTTTTACTTGTTTGTCGATTCGAATTTCAACTTGCAAAAATTGCAACTTGTTTATAGACCCTGCATTGCCGAATATTCTGCCGGGAAGCAATCTGCCGTCCTCAAGCTAAAATGCCGTTATGCCGTAAAGTAGTTTTGGTAAAACTACTTTTCGAGTTATGCACAAAAAAGTAGGCAGTTTAAAAAAATGTACGCTACTTAATAACTAGAAGTCATATTTGAGACTTAGAAGTACTGACTAACAGATCTTACGAGGAGATCTCATGACTTCTGATTGTGTTGGCATAAAAAATTCAAAATCGGCCAGATATACAAATAAATCTTATTCTATTCTATTCTATTCTATTCGATGTCAGATAACGGCATATTAGCTTGAGGACGGCAGCAATCACGTGCTATCATTATTGTGCCGTAGACTGACTCATAAGCCTAATGGTCCTAAGCGCGACTATTACGCAAGTAAGTCTCAGGCTAATATTCAGAGACGACACTAAGCGTAAACTTGCGCTTCCGTATGTCAAATTGAAATACAAATCTATACTTATTATTATAAAGCTGAAGAGTTTGTTTGTTTGGTTGAACGCGCTAATCTCGGGAACTACTGGTCCGATTTGAAAAATTCTTTCAGTGTTAGATAGCCCGCTTATCGAGGAAGGCTATAGGTTATATATCATCACGCTACGACCAATAGGAGCTGAGTATAAAATAACAATGTTGCAAAAATGGGGGAAAAATTCAACTTCTACGGAGGACGAAGGAACGAAGTCACGGGCAAAAGCTAGTTTGATATACGAAAGCGTTACTTTAAGCTTATCGTCGTCTCGGAATATTAGCCTCAGAACAGTTCGGAGTTTTTTATGCCAAATAGCAATAGGCATACCGGTGAACTGCAGGTGCTACATAACACCAATATACCTACAGGCGCAATAGTACATTGTATTATGTTTTAATTTTATCTATTTATCTGAAAACATTCCATATACTGCGACGATTTCGAAGACAAAACGTGGTCACTTATGAGTGAAACAAAAGTGTTCCGGTCGGTCGCAAATGTCACGCGTTGCTCACAAATATGTTGAACAATAATAACTAGTACTCCTGTTTAGTCACAGTGTCACTTTGATGGCACATTATTACAATTTGTTTAGGTAATAGGTATAGATAGCAATACATTATTCGATATAGGTATCGGTAGTATAAGTGGGTTCAAAAGTTGTTTAAAATAAAACATTGGTCATAGTGGGTAATGTAGTTAAGGACACTGATAATATAATATTTAATTAATTTAATAGAATTCGTAATAACAGCCTCCTAATTTTATTAATTAGCGTATAGCGACATCTATCGCACTACATAGGAACTACGTCGAGACGAATCCTGCATCGCGCAAGCAACATTTGCAACACAAGTTAGCTATATTATAATATTGTAGCCCAACACTAGCCATCGGGCTGCCACCTTCGGATAGACGGGAAAAACTCCTCATACCAACACAGTACAGAAAATATCGTATAATATTTTAAAAAGCAGAAATATAATATAAATAACTAGTTTTACGACAGCAGTTTAACGATACAAAATAAAAAACAGTCCATAATTTTACTATTATAATATTCACAGCACAACGCATTGTTTATTACAAAAACAATAATTATCAAATTAATAATAGCGTTTAAAATAAAATTCGTAGTTTACGATTAAACATAAATGTGTAGTTATGGAAAAAATATGTTGGTTTAATAAATCTTTAGTACAATAATAATAATAAATAAGCGGTGGCCAAAATACATGTCGCATTAACATTTGACACCAAACTTTAAGTGCGTCTTCGGCGGCTAATTGGTCGTAAATTATAATAATTTGCTGTGCTGCCCACCCCGGTGAGCTTAGTGCGCCGTGATTATGATTATTTTGTGAGCTAGCGAAAAAAATATGATTAAGATTTATGAAGAATGTTGGTTTTAGAGTCTCCGTTGATATTGAGTATCATTATTAATAGACATACGTTTTGGGATTTATTTCTGAGATTATCTTTGGCTAAGTTAATTTTAGATGTCGAAAGTCACTTGTAATCAGTTCATGTGACAGATAAATGAAGATCCTAGTCACCCCGCATAACTGTATCTCAAGATCTTATTTTACCTTGTTTACACCTAGAATAGGTGTAACTATAAGAGAAAGAAAAAAATTGCAGGTTTGAAAGCACTTTAATAAGATTCAGTAAAGCCAAATGTTTATATCAAGACAAGACAATACCAGTTGCTCAAAGAGAAATTCAATAAATGATTGATGCAAGCATTTTTCGTATCAGAAAACCCTACTACTACACTTTAATCGTTGACTAAACTCCTAGCATTGCCACAGTACTGCACGAGAGAATGCAATAATTAATAATGGCCTAGAATTCTAAAGTAGTCCAGTAATAGCCTGATGTTATTTCAATAAGTACGCTTCATGCCAACAATGAGATGTGACTTTGACAGCGGCATCCGTTTCATGTGTGACGTATGGTCGCCGAGTCAATTGTCTGTGCTAAATCTGGTTGAAATAAAACTAAATGGTTTGTGCTTGCATTGTAGAGTAAGCGATGCGAGTAATATTATGGCAATGGCCGCTACAGAGTACGTTCTTTGGCAATTAATATTTAGGATCTACATCGCGTTGTTTATTTGCTACAGAGACCTTGACCCAGAGACTTGAAACTATTGGACAGTACCCTTGTTTAATTGAACAGGGTGATTGAAGAAGGATCTCCTTTTTATTCTCCATAATGTCGACATAAGCTAGACAGTAACAGTTATGTAATGATGAACTAAAAAGATTGGGCATCAGCAGTTGCTGATGCTGTTGATATCTTGCTCTATCCATTTGTCTAATGATTAATTCAATGCACCCATTTTAATGATCACTAATCAATGTGGCTATTAAAATTGAAGATTTGATAGACTAGTAATGCTACCTCCTCTCTGCTAATAATATAAATAATGCTACCTCTTACTCTATTGGCAAAATAAAGTGGCTCGTAAGACTGAATAGATAGCGCATCTTCCAATACAACTCCAGCATAACTTTAACTCAAGATAGCTTAGTTCAAGGTAGTGCACTCATTTTGTTCATTAACCAAGTCAAACCATGGTTGTTTTTGGTTGACACCAGATGACAGACCAGTGGGGGGTTTATGTGCTTCGCTGAATGCTATTGTAAACATTCACTTGAGTAAGTCATAAGGAGACTTTTTGGGTTTTTGCACTCAGCTGTAGGGTGAAATAAGATGTTGATGTTGTTTCATGGACACACATTTACGCCGTTTTTCTTGTAGGTTAAGTAGATAATACCTACATTAATTTTCACATACCTAATGTATTTTTACAATAACTACAGTCCAAATACTTATAAACATCTAATTTGAATAGTTACACGAGGCGCAGGAGGAGTTAATTTGAATAGCTATACGATATTTGAAAAGATTAAAAATGTACTTAGTATGTAGAAATTTCCAATAAGACTACAAATGTTGTGTACGTAAAGCTGTGGGAAAACCCTTAATAAATAAATAAGACTATCTGTTAGACAGAAATTTATTTTAATTTCTTATTGGGATCAACTTGCCAATGTTCCTCAACTTCTACTATTAGTCTGACATTGACATTGACACTGACATTGGTCTTATCGTCGAAGCCGTGACTGTTGTCGTTGCCGTGAGCTTAAGGCTCTGGAATCGAGTGTAAAAGTTTTCTAGGCAGTTCTCAGTAACAACTTGAAGTTTTTACTTGTACCAAATCAGTTGTAATAGGCTAAAAAGCATGGCACCTAAAACATAAAAACTAGCGAACTGTGGGTGTATATCAATATCAGTAGTACCTCTACGTATGTTTGAGGGATACAAGGTCATGACAAAAACTCCGATTATGCTTTACTGCGGTGGTAACACAATATTAGCATAAAGTCAAAGTCTTACTTCTAAAACAACAAGCATTGTAAGGCGCGACACAACATCGACATCCGCGTTTATTACGGGCCATCATTCCCAGAACAAGTCGCGGCGACAACAATGCCAGCCTGTTTGACGACATGTCGCGCGGCTTTTATTGTCGACATGTCGTAGAGCACTGTTTGAACTATGCTTCTGTTACTCTATGGCTACCATGTCTTATGTTTCACTGATGGCTTTCTCTAACATCTTATTGGATTTCTTAGTAACTTTACTTTGTCCAGGTGCCTAACTGGTAGTTGTCACATTTTAGGAAAGGGCTTTCTCTCGAAATACTTGTTACCGGAATTTCTTCTAGCCCTCTAAAAATGACAATATGAAAATGAATGGTATTTACACCAACCTGGTGAATTAAATATAGCCATCCCATTTGTAAGAAAATTGAGGTATACTGCCCTAGTCAGAGTTCAAGGAGAGAATCCAGAGAGAAGAGAAGAATGATATGCTAGGCCTTTTTGTGCGGAAAGTTCTCACAGATATTTTGCCACTTGGAAAGGCAGCAGGATAATAATATGTCGAATTCGTACCTAAGAATAAAACCGTACGTACCTTCCTTTACCATAAAGTACCAGGAGTTTTTTTATTATTAACCAGCGGCTTCGTCCATGGTCTTATAAATTATAGACTGTTACTTGAGAATGACGTAGGTTTCTAATGGCGACAAAATTTTTTAAATCGGTCAAGTAATTTTTGAGTTAACTCATTACGAACATACAGAAATATGAACATACATTTTTTTTTCTCTTTATAATATTAGTATAGATAGTATATATCCCATAGCCAGCCATGGGATTCCTGACATTCGCCACGACCATGGCTGTTGTCTGGCGTTCGCAGGACCTCAAAAGAACGAGACAACCACTGACCTAATACGATACGATTACCCAGCAGTTAAGGACCAGTACAAATATTTAAGATACAATATATTCATGGTTGTCACAGTCCATATATAGTTTAGTTAGTGGAGCATGCGCGTGCGTCTCCTGCGCGCGCATCGTTTCCGCTTATTATTGCACTGGCCGCACACTGCTTTGTTTGAATATCATACTAATGCTATTGTGGATTGGCTACTTTACTATATTAATAATAATATTGTACTGTTAAATGAGTTTTCCTTGCACTAGGGCTGCTACAAATTCAAGACCGTAAAAATCATTCTAACAATTTCTTCGTGTGTAGGTAAATAGTCAAACCTCAATAATATTGGTTTGGTGAATCATCAAATCGAACCTGCTAAGGATTTCATAAAAGTGGTTAAGTAAGTGAGTCAGTTTTATAGAAGTGGTCAATCTCTTAGCGTTTGCAAATTTAACATCCCGATTTAAAAAAAAGGGGATTGCGTCTTTTACTTGTTAGGTACATTGTTGTTATATTACTATCTACTCTATCAATAATTTTACTTAGAAGAAGACCGGTGGGGAGCTTTGTTTTATCATACTTTCCTTGGTCATACTTCACATGATCACCAACCCTACCCTCCATATTCATCCACTTTGTCATACCAATGTGACCGATCAATGCTACAGTATTATCGCCGCCTGCGCATAACATTTATGAATTATTGTGCTCTATTTCTGGTCCGCTGCGCGCTTAAGAATGGACGGTGCGCCCGTGCAGATCGTCTCTTGTTTTTGTGAAGCTCCAGTGTATTGACACTGCAGCTTGATTTGTTTTAATTATTATATTTGTTAGGCGTTTGGTGTTATTGATTTTAACTGTTTTAGGACTATTTGAAGCTCTGTGATTACATTGTGATTTATAACTCCAACATCTGTAAACTGGATTATAACTGTCATTGCGTTTAACTGTTGGCGATAAGGTTTACTCGTGGTTTTCTTCCCGTTCTAGTCCCATTCAAAGTACTTTTTTGTGTGTGTGGAAAATCTTTATGGATTCCCGCCACTTTGGGAGGCGGCAGAATGCTGGACTCATACCAACTAAAAACCGCACTTGTCATCACTTGCCTTTTGCGTCTTGGCTATGGGATCAAGAACATTGACCACGACCATGGGCCATTCAAAGTACCTACCTAAAGAATAGTTATAATAGTACCTATTTCTTCCATTCATCGTAGGCTCCTTGCCTACTCATAAATTATCATACTTCATACAATCCACCTCTTCTCAAATGTTCTTCTACCGTGGAGTGAAACCCACAATCCTTATACATAAAATAAGTCATGTCATGTCCTTTAAATTTTTCCTAATTTAGGAAATCATTTTGCTGAAAACATAACTAATTTAAAACGACAAAACAATTACACAAAGTCATTGGTAGGTACTTATTCAACAGAATGGACATCTCAGTTTAATATCAATCAGCAGGCAGTCTCTCTGCAATATTTCATGCACTGCATGCAATATTTTTTCAGCGCTAATGGCGGATGTTTTGGCGCGAACCGTCCGCGCTTCCGCTGCGTCGCAACTCGCGCGCACAATCACTGCATCCTGCGTACGCGCAGGTTACGTCGCTTCTTTTAACAGCTCGTTTAATCTTCATGTGTTTTTGCCATATGGTAAAATTCGTCTTTTGGATATAAGAAAATTGCACTTGCAAATTATACCAATGTCTTGACATGGGACGTTTTCATATCAATCACTCACTGCTGAAGAATTTAAATTTATTGAACTGAAATTTTGTTTATAATTTAGTCGATATTATTTTGACCAATTGAATTTTATTTTCATTTCTAATCAATTTATTTCTACATAAACCATAATACACGTACAGGCACATATGTGTCCAGTCTATGAGCAGTCTGTCTTCCAAAGTTGTGTGCTAAAAGTTATTACCAGAAGGTATTATAATATCTTATTGGTAAAAGGCTCTTGGCATATTGGCTATTACAATATTATCTTTCCAAATAAATAGAAAAATTTCATCTTAAGTTCAAAAGCTGGAACGATAAATGAATTCAAAGTCGAAACACCATAGCATTTACATTACCATAATCCACGTAGTTTAGTAACCTGTTGATCGTATCCACCGCCGATCAACAAGACAAATGTTTGTTCATTCCAACCCCTATTATTTAGGGGTGCATTGTTCATAGGGTTGGCGGACAACATGGCACAACTTTGTAAAATTCCGTTTTCATTCAAATAGTTTACTTATTACAGCATAAACAGCGGGCTTGATATCCAGTTTTTTATTGCATTAAATTACTAATCAAATATTTTTTGGAACATTAATAAGATGTAGTAAGTTGTAGGTTAGTAGTAAAGTCATTTTTTATAATTAACGGGACTGTGTTGTCAATGGATAGAGTTGAATGTTATGCCTACACAAAGAGAGCATCATCAACCCATTTATCCTGCTACTCGGGCCAGATCTTCTCTCAGAACAAGATTAGGTTTATAGTCCACGACGAGTTCTTCTTGCTGTACTTTTGTAATTTCCTATCAAAAACATACACAACAAAAAAGCACATGTGATTGATATGATGCAATACTTTACCAAAGTAACTACAGTCATCGTGGCAACCCTAGGAACAAACGATGACTTCCACTTGTTGCTCCCCCTACAATAAGTTAGGTCAGTTTAATGGCACTCAGGGCTGTCGAACGTAATGTGGCGCTGTCACGCGATGCTCGTACTTACCTGCAACAAGGCAATTGTTTGATTAGATAGTGTTGGGCTGGTCAACTTAGTAGTTTGTTTAGTGAAGCAAGAATGCATATTGGGTTGACTTCCATTCTATCCCTAAGTACTAGTATTATACGTGCGAAAGTAACTGTCTGTCAAGCTTTCACGCCTAAACCGCTTAACCAATTTTGATGAAATTTGATAGCATAGAGATAGATTAGATCTAGGAGAATCACATAGGCTACCTCTTATTGCGAAAAAGGGGTTGAAGAGCTGTTCTCAAAAATAAGAGGCCCACTCCCCACTCTCATGTCTGTGACTGATGACAGTAACAGACAAAATAGTGAGTGAGAGAGTGCGGTTTAGGCTTGAGCCGAAACCGCAGATTTTTGCCAAGACGATAAAATATATAGGGGATAGACATTAGACATAGGTTTACGTTACTCTATGTTTACAATTTCGTGCCTACAACACGAAAATACCCCCAAGAAAGTGTTAGGAAAATACATTGTCTGATAAATAATCTCACATGCAAATATTTTAAGTGTATTCGCGTTAACTTTATCGCCATGTCCAATAGGGATAATACTGCGAACATATTTGGGAGTGCAATCTAGTTTACGATTACACGGCACACAACAAGCATCGACAAGCGATTGAGTTGTTGCGCCCACGCATCGTATTGTATGCTAGTACGAACATGTTACGAATAATGTTCGAAGTGCATGCGAAAAATTATTCGAAGCGTACTTTATGATCGAGTTTTAGAATGTTTAGTGCAATTATTCCAAGATGTGGTGAGTGAGAATGTTAGGGCTTGTTTCACCACTTCCTACTAAGTTCCTGTTAAATTACTTGACAGATAATATCATACAGATTCTATTCCATTTTTTAATTATTATTATCTGGCTGTTAGCGGCTATCCAGGGGTCATTTTTTAGAAAAAACAGAACCGTTTTTCGTATAAAAACAAAATAAATGATAGCTGATTCTTATAATTATTACGATACGATATAAAATTAAAAGCAGCATTGAAATATAATAATAAACGAGTACCTACGCTTCTTGTTTTAAATAATACGTTAATTAATCCTTTGTGTCATTGTTTAAAAATGCTAAGTTGTGAAAATCTTTCGTGACGAAGCTGCAAACCAATATTCATAATCGCAACAAGCAGCAAAAACTTAAGGGCTTTAAAATAAAAGGGATAACTGCGCCGTGGGTCTCCCTGATTTAATAGTTGTAACACTCGGCAATTGTCGTGTCAACTTCGGTCGCGATCGGCTTTACCAGGTTTTATGGTTGTCGTGCGCACACGCCGCTGTTTGCGTTTACCTCGGGATAATATAATTGTCTCTGTCCATAGATATTTATTAGATTGGCGTGTCGTGAATGGGCTGTTTAGGTACCGATTAGTGAAAACGATGTAATTAGACAAGCTGTTATTTATTTGTTTTATTGGGCGTGAACACTGTTCTGCGCTAGCGCCGTTTTATTGATAAAATTAGTTTGGATAAAATTTATTTAGACCACTGTTAAAGTTGTTAAAGTTAACGTCCAGGCTCCGAACCCAGGTCGGCCGTAGTAAAGACAACCTCCACAAATTTCATAGACGCTTCTGCCCTTCAGTGTGCATGCGGCGTCTCTCCGCAGGCAATGGCCCATCTTCCATCATTCCCCACATGCCCTGTAAACTGTTCACGCGAGGATCTGATGGTCGCGTCGATAAATGCAGTCCGCATTGCTGAGTTTTGGGCCGGACAAGTGTGAGCCCATAAAATTTTTATTTTTTATTTGCCATCGACACGCTAAGAAGAAGAAGTTAACGCTGTTAAGTAACTTTATACCTTTTTAAATACGCATGACAACTCGATAAGCTAATATTATACTTAACTGCACTACAAAAATCACCACTATTGTGACGGAATAAAGGCCAAAGGGCATACTGTCGCGTACAGTTTCGTGATCAGGTTTCCAAATCAAGAATTCATATCGTGAATTCTGTCAATTGGACGCATACACATATTTTTTTCGTTAAACCGCATCGGCGAGATTCCGAAACGAACGTCAGGAATTATTTCAGAACGGAAATTATAAGAACGAGTGGCGTACGTGTTTAGCAAATTAATATGAAATGTTTTTATTCGGATGTCCAAATCTGAATTTCTGAATTGAATTCGGTAACCTGATCAAGAAACCAACCGTCTCCGACCGGCCTTAAATTAGTCATGATATTCATAGAATATGAAATTATCTGCAAGTCTTAATTTTCTACTATGATTGTTGCGCCCACATCTAGATATGTCATTTCCAATATATCTCAGCATAAATCGGTCCTCATTACAGAACCTTCACGAAACTGGGCGTAAAACAACCATAACACCATAAGAGGGCCCTAACTTATGTGTTACATTCACTACAATAGTTTCGCTTCAAACCGTGACAGGTAATAGGTTAATAAAGTAAAATACTCATAAAACCTTGTATGGGGAATCTCTTCTGCTAATCGGGTTTGTTTATTGTATTTCTGTTTGCATACTTAACAATAAAAATATTGGAGTTAACGTCGTAAAGTTGTAAAGTTCTACAAGCTTGGAGGGATATGTTGGATTGCTTAATACGACGGGTGTCAGGGTATGAATCATTTTTAGGACTTCTTTTAAGAACGCCGACGAAATGTTGAGTCATCATTTTAGGGTTCAAGATAAAAGGGACACACAGCCACCACAATTTGTTGCTTGCTACTGCTACTACTGTGATAAAGATTCCAGATTCGATTTCGACATTTAATCTAAACTAGCTTTTCGCCAGCGCCATTTCCCGCGTGGTCTGGGTATTCCTTATAACTTTCGTCCCCTATTTCAACCCCTTACAGCCCTTTTTTCGCATTAAAAAGTAGCCTATGTCCTTGTCCAGGCTCTAGACTATCTGTGTACCAAATTTCATTAAAATCGGTTCCATAATGTTGGCGTGAAAGCGCGACAGACAGACAGACAGAGTTACTTTCGCATTTATAATATTAGTAAAGACTAGTAAGGATTAGGGAAGACTGAAAACCATCCGTTTCTGTAGACTTTTCGGTTTTAGAGCCATATTTTTAATTGTAACAAGATTCATTTAAAAAATTTTACATTTCAAGTAGCTTTTTTGTAGAATGAACCTGTAAACTAAAGTACTTGTTAACATGTTTATTATAACAGTTGAAACAGAGATGAGAGCGACAGGATGATTGGTCCAAAGTAACGTGAATATCTGAATGAATCGCACTTTCATTGATGGAGATCCAGAAATATACCGCGCGTGAGTCGGTCCCGGCTACTGACTGCAGATGTATGAATCTGATAGATGGTACAAAAAATTTTTTTTACTAGTCCACTTTGTCCCAATGCTGGACAAAGGCCTCCCTAGTTAAAATTTTAATTAGTTAATAATATTGAAATAAAACTACTTTTTACGGATTTTATCGGGTTATATTGATATTATTTTAATCCGTAAAAAGTAGTTTTATTTCAATGTCTAGTATTCGGGTAAGTGTCAGAAATCAGTAGTTAAGATTCGAGTGGAGACCACGTCTAGGCAAGCGCAGTGTGGGACGCTCGCCCGCCGGGGGTGGAGTGACTTGCGGAAGGCAACTGGCAGCGACTGGATGAGGAAAGCCGAAGATCGGGCTCTGTGGCGTTCACTAGGAGAGGGTTATATCCAGTAGTGGACGAATACAGATGTGGATGATGATGATTATTCCCTTCGAACCATCTTCCATCATTCTTGGAGTTGAGAATACGTTTCCAGCAACCACCTCCATTTTATTTTATTATTTCCTCTCATCTTTATCAATAATCAAACCATATTTATCTGTCAACAATTGTATTTATTTATTTTATTTATTTATTGAACAAACCATTAATGACGCTGTTGATTTTCCTTTATTTTCTATACGTTACATGATACAACTTAATTCCTACTCAAAATTTTATTAATGCCTTCTCTAGGACTTCTGTAGTCTACTCTGTCGGGAGATGAAATGTGATGATTATCTGAGGGCATTTCCTACCGATGTCTTATTGTTCGTGTAACAATCATTGCTCCGATCAAACAATGAACATTGTCTCTAAGATTCTATTAAGGGTTAGTTGTGCTATAGGTGGTCACATAGAATTTTTTCTAAACATGATTACAAACCGGTGAGCAATTTTTATAAATTAGTATCGGTATCAATTTTCGTCTTAACAAAAGTTTTAACTTTTAGAACTTACAAAATCTTGATTATTTGCAATAATAAGGGCCTGTTACATCACCTGACAAGTTCTCGCTAAATTACTTGACAAATCCTATCCTACTATATCCTACTAATAATCTTATCTTACTTCTTATCTTATCTTACTAATATTATAAATGTGAAAGTTTGTGAAGATGGATGGATGGATGGATGGATGGATGTTTGTTACTCTTTCACGCAAAAACTACTGAACGGATCTGGATGAAATTTGGCGTAGAGATAGATTATAGTCTGGAATAGCACATAGGCTACTTTTTGTCCCGGTAAAATGTATGGTTCCGGCGGTAAGCCGCTACTTATCCAGAGATGAAACAGGCTGTCTTTATTTTATTTTATATGTAAGTACATCTTTGTTTCAAGTAAATTGTTTTACCATAAACAATTTTTTTTTACTAGCCCTCTTTGTCCCACTGCTGGGCAAAGGCCTCTCTTCCCTCCTTCCATGCATGGAAATTTTTAATGTCATTTCTATAATATATGGTTTCGACGGTTTTTATAATTCAAACTATTATAATATGACAACCGTTAGAAAGTTATGGATATAACTTACTAATGTTTGTTATGCACTATAGAATGGAACTGCAAATGGAAAGTCGTAACTGAGAAGTGACAATAACAGAAATTGTTCTATCAGATCTTCCGGGTAGACCAACGAGCATTTAGAAATGTCCACGCATAAAATCTGCAATTTATTACGAGATTAATGGCTGATACCAATAATAACGCTAAGGAACAAAACAAGAAATTATTAATAAAAACAGAAGCATACATATACGCATACCCTCACGCCTTTTTCCTATAGGGGTAGGCAGAAACTACAGTACGCCACTTCTTGGTACGATTTTTGTATCAATCTTTTGCTTCGTCCACGAAGACACACACTAAAGAAATTTTACTTTCTTATCATCTTTTTGCAATAATTTCCTAGTTTCAAGAAGTGTGAGTAAGTGTATGCACCTAGATAACTACATAATTTTATTCTGATTTTCTAAAATGTAATTTAGTAATTAATTTAAGTATTTCAGTAAGTACTTACATAAATATGAATATAATTGGTTAGTAAAAATGGTACCTACTCTATTTGTGTAATATATATGAGTAAATTGGTAATTTTTATTGTAAATTGGGCGACTGCGTTCAAGCACAAGGCAAGATTAAAATATTTAATCTTGCCTTGTGCTTGAACGCAGTATCTCAAGCGATTTAATTTCGTAACACATTAAAGTTGATTCATACATCACCGAAAAGAAGAAAACACAGTGTAAATGACCCAAAAAGATCATCAAGAATGATTGCAGCAGCTGGCCTGTCGCACCTGGCTTCAGGATATTTATGTAAATAGTTCACCCCTGATTGATAGCAGGGAAAATGGGCCAAACGTTGACTGGCCTCCACTAAGTAACTTCCTCTAATATTAACATCCCTCATTACCACATACTTGAGAACTGACGAAATTATATTCACTCACTAGTTGGCTCAAGATACAACGGTATTGCAAAACGATCAAAAGGTCCTTTCATTCAGGGAATTCTCTTTGAGGGACAGAGATGGGCATATTGATAATCGATAAGAGGAAAGAGGAAGGATGATGTCCTTAACTCGATTCTTGGCAATTGTCCACCGGAAGGCGGCTTTTAGCAAAAAGACAGCTTTGAATATGAAACTGAAATACAAAGCCGGCCCATTCAGTTGGTTGACGAGGAGTGTATGTAATTGGCTTGGAAAGGTCAATCTATTGCGTTCAATGCATAAGGTTGATGTTTCTATTTGTGATTGTCCTATACGTTTGTATTAGAATCTACAGTATATATAGATAGATAAAATACATAGCATTACACGCTGGTATACTCCGTTGCCATCAACCGCGCACATATCCGAATCGCCTACTTAGCTACTATTGGGAATTTTGATGTCTAGTTAGAAAACTTATACTGCATCTCGTGCTTTTTGTAACTATGGATATACTGCCTAAAGCGTTTACATACTGACCTAGGTTAAGAAAATACGAAGGTCATAAACTTGTCAGTACCTAATCTAAAAGAACGCACGCTTGGAACAATATTCTAACTGTGCACCCATTATGCTATCAACAAATACTTTCTTCTTTAGTGGTTGCAGTTTCCTTAAAAAAGGTGCAATTAATATAAAATATATATACGAGTGGTATATATCAAATTTAAGTGCTCGGAATCTCATATAACAGAGATGTTTTCACATCAAACGCTTATAAAGTTGTTTTTATAACGTTGCGTGCTACTACCAAATACATTTTAAGTCGCAATCAATCAAGCTTTGTCTGACTCCTCTATGGAATTTTAAATTGGATTCCTGTTAACAATACAAGGATTAGTTCCTACGTACTTTTGTCCGCCATTGTACACCCAAAACCGTTGTTGCCCATGCGTGTTACAACAGCATCGATTAGTTATACAACCAACGCCGGTTTTCTTCAAGCGATCATTTGACAATGTCAAAGCGAATAAGTAATGTAAGTACTGTTTATGAGGATTATGGTTTTATACCGAGTGTTATAATATCAGAAACAGTATTTTACAGTGTCGATCGCTAGCTTCAATGGTGTTTAGGATTATATGTAATTTATGGGGATTTCGTAGATGAGTCGGTAACGTTTTGTAGTTTAAAACCTGTTCTTATGGGGACAGATAAAGCTCGAACTATTGCGTTGACAGATTGATAATATAAATTGAATTTTGAAAGTGTACGCTAAGATAGATGTGGTGCATCCAATTTGAGACTTATTGTGAAGTTTTTTTATAAGTGAAGCTTATGTCAAAATCGTTAACTTCACAATGTAGCAGTTTTAGTCAGTGTGGTAAGAGTGATCTAAGAACTAGTTACACTTATTTAACTCAATTGATTGATTGTATTTTTTATTAGGTAAAATAAGGCTAATTAGACCATAGCAAATAAACTAGGATTCATAGTAAATGAAACATATAAGTACGATAGGTACTGCATAGCTTTTCTCTAGTAAAATATCCGTATCTACATAACACTTAATAATATCAAGCCTTTTAAAAAATCAAGATTAGATTTCCAATACAATTTAAAACCAATTTAGACTACAAGCAGTCCAATTTAGTTTCAAATTCATAGGCATCAATATAAAATATCAATACGATCACGATACGAAAAGTGAGCAATAACTAAAAAAGTAGCGTCGAAGCGTTCCTGTAAAAGCTTTTACCAAAGAACTCGTAGTAAAATATTACGATGCACATAAAGAGTCCACAATAAGTTACAGCACTTGCCCGATTATCTCTTATTTGTTTGTGTTTTATAGCGGTACTGCTCTCCGTTTTACGACTTTTCGATATTATTTCGCGTATTTTTTTTCCTACGGGCTACCGCGACGCAGTTACTCTATATGGGCAGAATATCGTGGATGTGCCAAACTAACCAATAAAATGTTGGCGAATTGACTTTAATAAGAGTCTTATATGCGTATGCGCCGGTTATGGGAACAGTTACTAGGTTTTGGCTGAAATGGGTCGTGTTTATAGCTGTAAATAGTGGTGTAAAATTGATATTATCGCAATCAAATAATTGTTTATTGTGTAAATTTTATGGTGTCGTATTGTTATCGCTTACGTTATAGACCAAGATGTTACTTCACTGCATTTATCGAGACGGTAATATTTTCTAGAATACTATAATCGACGTGTAGGGCGGCCTCCAACCAGATGGACAGACGACCTGGTAAAGGTTGCCAGGAGTCGTTGGATGCAGGCGGCATGTGACCGGTCCCTGCGGAAGTCTTTGGGGGAGGCCTTTGTTCAGCAGTGGAATTTTTTTTGGCTGATAATTATGATTGATGACTATCTTAAATTTACTCAAATTTCTCAATGCCTATCTTTTTGTATTTTTTAAGCATTTTCCATGCTAAGATCTATTGTGAAGCATTCACAATAGATGTCGCTACGTCACCTTTAAGACGTAAATTAGAATGTGAAGGAAGATTTCGACTGGCGAGCAGGGCGAGCGGTGGCTTAGTGGTCAGAGCGTCTGGTGTACCGAACCAGAAGACGCAGGTTCGAATCCTGCCCGCCCGCCGATTTTTTCCTTCATTAAAAATAACTTCTCAATGCCTATTAAAAAAGGCGTACTCACAATTAATTCGTATTGTGCTCGTTTTCCATCCCTATTCAAATTAAAATTTCTGAAATTTTTGAAAAATATTTGATGATTAATGTAAATGTGGCGTATCTTTAAATTTCGAACACACCATGCACTGTCCTCTCCACAATACCACTTGAGCCTATCGGGCATTTGAAAAAAAAAAATTAAAATCACCCCTCGACCATAGAGTGCCATAAACTAGTCGGGCTGGCGCGCCAATTAAATATGAATGTGGCCGGCCCACTCTCATTACCTCGTGAAATTTTTTAGTCGATTCTACCCTCTTTTAGATATTGTGTTATACGATATTGGATAGGTCAGTTGTGTGAATTATTGAGAAATTGTTATGAGAATAACGATGTAACGTGAGTAGGTATCTACTCGAGTAAAATATAAATAAAAAAAGATTACATTTTTTTTATTTTGATACGGGTGCTTCTACGTTTTATTTATAGAATTCTACAAAGTTTAAGTTCTACATATTTTAATTATAAGTACAAAAAGTATCTTAGTTACTTTAAAAAGTCTTTACAAAAGATGTATCTCAAGTAAAAAATTAATAAAAAAGATTACTTTTTTGTTTTGATACGGGTGCTTCTACGTTTTATATATAGAATTCTACAAAAGTTTAATGATCTACATATTATTTTAATTATAAGTACAAAAAAATATGTATCTTAGTTACTTGAAAAGTCTTTTCAAAAGTGAAACATACAAATACCTACAATCATATTTAAAAGTGAACATACTTTTAAATATGATTGTAGGTATTTGTATGTTTCACTTTTGAAAAGACTCTTTATTTAAAAATAAAGGAAAAACATGTTCGCTTTAATTATCTTAGGGTAGACACCTCAATAATAGATTTTTACTCAGAAACACTACTACCTACATAGCAAGTGTTCTTAATACCTTCATCCAACAAATTAAATTGTAACTACGCAAAAAGCAAAATAAACCTTATTACATCAAAGAAATACGTATTCATAATTTAAAGGACAGCAAATGCAAAGTGTGTTGAGATATACAGGGGGTGTGATAATTACGAAGTGAGACAAAGTCGCTTCAAAGGTATTGTGGCTGTTGTATAGACTTTACAGGCCCTTAAACATTTGAGTTGGTGTCAACCACACTTTGTCGTGTCGTAATTATGATGCGCCTCTCAATGAGACACCCTGTTTATGTACAATGCGTCTTACAAAACGACAAAATTAATGAGGTTGCGGCAGTTGTTTTATATAGAACAATATGTACTTGCATTTAATAGATGTATTTAGTACATTATTATCTTTCAACTGTGGTTGTCTTATTGACCAATTGTTCTTGGCGTTAATTATGTGTAATTTGACCTTCATGCTTGTTTTGTAAGGAGTATTATTAACAAAATTTGTGACACTTTTTTATTAATATAAAGACTTTTTATTAATACTAGTTGAATAAAAAGAAAATTTTACTTAATGTATTTATTAGCTTTTGCGGTTGATACAAAAATAAATACAATAATTAATATGAAATAATAATAATAGGTTCGGGTCAAATTAAAATGTGCGGTGTACCATTTTTCTGAAGAAACTTTCAGACTATTAAAAAATGGTATTGTTTATGTAGTTTTACTCTAGTTTCATTTTTGAAAATACTAATTTGAGGTAGGCCCCCACATGGTTTGATTTTTCAGACCAGGCTAATCATAATCATGTATAATATGTAGGTATTCTATTTTTATCTTTTAGTATAATCTGTTACTGTGTTGAATATATCTACTTACTTACCTACCAAGGATTTGAGAAACCCCCTCAAAAGTCTAGCTCTCATAAACGTGACTGCTGAACTAGAGATAGTGGGTTCGATACCGAGGTATTATTATTTCAAATTATTATTGGTTATTTATCAAATTCTCAGCCGCTCAGCAGTTTAGAATTTGTACCAATAGGCACGCCCCTATTTCCTAAACACGTAAATTGTACACGTACATCTCTGTTTACCCCTCTGCAAATACATGCGTGATGTTTACCGAGAAATTATGAGTACCTTCTATCATATTGAACGAACTAATTACGAATCAATAGATTGTGACGTCATAATCTGGCACAGCTCAGCAACTGTCAAGATCTGAACAAAACCAAAGTCAGAGTTGTATAAAAGTGAATGATTAATGGGTTCTCACATTAGGTTGCGGATCCACCCTCCGATACGGGTGTGGGGTAATGTGGAGACGCGTGTTGGGCCACCGAGTAAGCGACGAGTCAAAAGAGTTTCAAGATTGCGTGCTGGATGAAAAAGTACCTACTTATCTTGACTGCGTATTACTGCATGATAGAAGATACATGTTTTTATTTTATTTTTTTATTAGCCATTGCTGTCCCACTGCTGGGCAAAGGTCCCACATGATTGCATTTGTAAATTAATGTACAGTTACGAGCACAGCCATAAACACAAACCAAAGTGCTAAAGCAATTTTTTTATGAATAAACGACTGCAACTTTTAGATAACACCAATATCACTATGGTTCGTAAATACTGTGTTCGTAATATCACAAAAGTACTATTAGTACTTTAGGAGAAAATTACTTTAGCACTTTTGTTGGTAAGTATACACATTGTTTTGCTCGTGACTGTACAGCATAATATGAATTTGGAACCACCGCACGTTAGTAACAAGTAGGCGTTTCTGTAAAATAAAAAATATTCTTAAATAAAAATGATATTACCTATGCACGAGTATTTCGAGCATGCCTTCATAGAAAAAATATACAGAAGTGGTAAAAATATCCACATTCTCACCAGATCTAGGCTCTTAGATATTTATTTTCAACTCATTGTACAGTTGAGAAGTCCTTAGTGTCACGAAAGTTGAAAGTTGAGAGTTTTTATGTCCGTGTTTTCACGCCCGAGATGTCGCAATGTTGCCGAAAGTCGGGCTCTCTGGCATTCTCTAAGAGAGGCCAAAGTACAGCTGTGGAAGAATATAAGCTGATGACGATGATGATTGCCCCAAAATTGCTCTACACATCATATTAATTATAACAAAAGATATTCTTAACGAAGAAATGAAGGTAGACCTTATTAAGTCCGCTCATCCCGTGGCCACATTTCTTAACACGTCAATCGATTTGAGAGTGTAAACAGGAGTCGCCCTTTGTGCCTCGCCTTACTTGCCTACTTCCCCCCACAGATAGGTGGCAACTGTAGCAAGCTATATCTAGATTACTAGGTACCTGAATATTATAATTATAGTCAGTATACAAATAATGTTAGGTAAATAAACTGTTTATTTAGCCATTTTTGCTAAGATAATGTAACGTGGATCGCTGATCTAACCATACGGGTGAACTGTGGGTGTACATCAGTACATCTCTGACTAACCCTTCGGGTGAATACAGGCGTGATGGTATGCTATAATTATTGTGTTTATTATAAACAAGTTTTATTATTATTATTTATTTCCTTTCCTTCGTTAACGATAACCAGCCTACATACTTTAACTTTACTATCCGTCAGAAACAAACTCATGCTTTCGTTTTTCATACAAGTCCATATCAAACTACTCGATAACTATTCGAATACCTATAAACTTCGAAAATGTATGCTAGCAATTTTTTAGTTCCCTTGACATCCGCCGCAGCGCTTATCAGTGTTACATACAAAATAATTCGAACTCGATACGATTACGTTAAAGTGCTTGAGCTACCGTAGGTAAATCAAGAGATCATTGACAAACGACATTAAACAGGGGCTATTTTAGAAACGATTATATAATACAACATTATTATGTGAATATAATATATTGTAATAGTTTAAAAAAACATGTTGCACACGTTAGATAGTTTGTCATACAATGTCATAATGGATTTAAAAATAATCAGTTTTGTTTAAATTATTTGTTTAGTACGTGACTTTGCCTTAATATCTGTTCCTTCATATTAATGCATTATGATATATCCAACATTGTATTGATATATATTTTTGGTCCTCGAGGTCATTTTAAGTTTTAATAAATCACAAAATATATATTTTCGACGTAGTTTTATAGTTTATTACAGTTAAAATGAATTATGATTGTTGTTTTTCTAATTCTAGTTGATTAATTGTTACTAATAAAGAGTGGTGTATTTGTGGTATTTAAAATATTTTTTGTAAAACTCTGTCATTAATTATACTTGAATTAATAGTGTGGGATCGACCATCGGAATGTGTCTATTTCCTGATTGTATTACCAAAACTAAAGTATTCAATTATTTGCAAAGCTTTATGTGGGCAAATTGCAGTTTCATAATGGTACATCCTTTATTAATGGGTCTTCTCCGATATATATAATCTCTGGGTATCTTTAAATCACGAATGAGTCGGTTTCTTCGTAGCTAGCGCGTTCCATCGTAGATTGCAGTGTCGCTTAGCATCAGGCGAACTGGCGTCAAGCGTAGGCCTATAATTAATAAAAAAAATACGATGACGTACTGAAGATGGAGGTACTGATAAAGGATAATAGGGCATCAAGGGTCCTGCATCCTTTCATGAAAAAAACGTTGTTGATGTGGAAATGATTCCTTATGCTAACCTTAATTTGAGACAAGTAATTAATATAACAATTTGTGTTAATACCTAATTATGTCATTATAAGAATTAATTAATAAACTACAGTATGCTATACAATAAATACTCACATGATAGAAATCTTTTTTATGTGTTGACACAAATGTTTTTGACGATGTCTGTGGGCTTGTGGTTCGAGTACCGGACTGCTGATCTGACTGATAAGGTTCGATTCCCACAAGACACGATTATTTATGTGATGAATAGGCTAGGTGTTTCTTATACGTATTATAAGTAGGTATGTATGTATTTACAAAAAAAAGTATATATTAAGTATTATATCCACTGTCATCCCATAGTACAAACTACATGCTTAGTTTGGGACTAGATGGTGATGTGTAAAATATCCCAAGATATTTATTTAAGTATCTATTTATTTACCAATTGTAAGTTGGCATTAGGTAATTACAAAATATGTCAGCAATCTAAACATACTCATCCGAATCGACCATCTGAAATGGGGCTGGACAGGACACATGTTACGGTGTAGAGCAAACAAGTGGAGCCAACAGGTCACGTTATGGTATCCAAGGGACGGTGCAAGAGAACAGAAACGACCACTAAGAAGATGGGAAGACGATGTTCGCCTAGCCCCGGTACCGTACTGGACAAGATCCCCGGCAGACAGAGAGCAATGGAAACCGTTGGAGGAGGCCTATGTCAAGCGACACACCGAGCTAAGAGACATTCTATAAATCATAAGACCAAACAAAGAAGAACTATCTCGGTACAAAAGGCTACATCACCATCATCATTTATTTATTAACCTATTGGCATTAATAACAAAATCTGTCAGCAATCTAAACAATAGATCTAGCTTCACGTTCCATCATCACGGCACGATCAGGGAAAGCCAGCACGCCAGCAGGTTACCGTTAGGTCAGGAGCTAGGCAGTAAATACCAAATTTAATCATCGACAGATAATATCGACCGTCATAAACACACCGCTAATTGAGTGTCGCGGTAAATAAATATTATGCCTATAAATTTATTTGAAATTGTGTGGTTTTCGATTCGATTTCTGTTAAATAGCTGTTATTATAAATTTTACTGATTGTTTTATTGGTCTAGGGCTTTTGTATCCTGGGTTCGGGTTCCGGGTCGAGCAGTTATTATAAAATTCATTTTAGGTCTGGATTTGCTCTTGGTTAATGGTAATGGAATGCTAGGATAGTCAGCAGTGGGATAAAATAAGTTGTGAATGATGATGAAACATACTATCACGCCGATATTCCTGTCAGGCTAACATGCGCGCCACGACAAAATGTTGTCTACTCTTTTGTCTCGCTCTTTCTTGTGCGAAAACGAAACAAAAGCACGACATAAGCGTAGACAAAATGTTCTCGCGGCGTGCATGTTAGCCCGGCTGGAGGGTAAGGTAGACGTGTACCACGAACACTGTGGTACGTACACAGTAGTAGTACTTCGCCAGTACATAGTTATTTGTGTCGGTCCGATAATAGGGGGCGAACTTATTGTCATCAAGCGAACACAAATCTCAACTTCGAACTGCGGTACTTATGAATTTTACAGAAAACCCAATATTTTGCTCAACCCGGGAATCGAACCCAGGACCTCTATCGTAGCAGTCGCTCTGTCGAATGATATATGAATGATGATTGTATTCATATCAATAACTAGCTTTCTGCCAGCGGCTTCGCCCGCGTGGTGTGGGTATTCCTTATAACTTTCATCCCCTATTTCAACCCCTTACAGCCATTTTTCGCATTAAAAAGTTGCCTATATCTTTTCTCAGGCTCTACAATATCTGTGTACTAAATTTCATTTAAATCGGTAGAGTAGTTTTGGCGTAAAAGCGAGACAGACAGACAGAGTTACTTTCGCATTTATAATATAAGTAAGGACCGTACACATGAATGATGGTAGGTATGTAAAACACATTTTTTATTGATTTACTGTCTGGCATTCAGGAGCCTTGCACAAGCCATAAGTGGCACTCGAAATTGTACACAGATTTTCGAAATAAGCCTGAATACACACATGCTGCAGCGATTAAGAGCTTTATTTTAATAGGAAGTAATAATGAAGGAAAAAGTCGGCTGGCCAGCAGGATTTCGACAGGCGAGCGGGGTTCGCGAGGTAGCTTAGCGGTTAAAGCGTCTGGTGTACCAAACCAAAAGACGTAGGTTCGAATCCTGCTCGCCAGTCGATTTTTTCCTTAATTAAAAATAACTTGTAATCTTATCATGAAAACTGCTTAAAAAATATACAAAAAAAGGTAGGAAGTAATAATAGTTACTCAAATCTATGCACAGTAAATTATTTGTATAGATATACAAATATTCCCCATTAACTATGTGAAATCAACCCATGTATTGTCCCATTGCTGGGCACGGGTCTCCTCTTAGTATGAGAGGGATTAGGCTATAGTGTACCACGCTACCCTAATGCTGGTTGGCGGACTTCACATGCCGTCGAGAAAGTCTTTCAGGCATGCAGGTTTCCTCACTATGTTTTCCTTCACCGTTAAAGCGAGTGATGATTACGCACATGGTTTCTAAAAATCAGAGGCGCGTGCCTTGGTTTCGAACTCGAGACCATTGACTTGGCAGTCCAGTGGTCATACCTATCATACCCATAATCATACCTATCACACCCATACATAGGCCATCACTGCTTTTTAAAAATAGCTACCAATTTTTTTGTATAGGTTTATCCATCCATTGTCTAGTACCCATAGTACAAGCTCTGCTTAGTTTGGGACTGTGCGGACTGTGGTGCTGTGTAAAAATGTCCCAAGTTATTTATTATTTATTAAATGAGGAGGGGCGTTTGCTCACAATTGGGACAATACAGGCTAAGTAGATAAAGAAAAATATGGCTAAAGAAAAATTCGTTTCAGACAGGGTCTTTATGCTATTTACGTCCTGGCCACTATAGCCACAAAGATACCGGTCTGTGATGTAATTTATTTCTTTCACAATTTCATCAATAGATGTCGCTGACATAGACGTAGAAATTGAACAAACATAATTATTAAGATATAGTTTTGATGACATCATCATCAATAATTTTTTTATGTTCTGTTACTGGGCACAGATCTCCTCTTGGAATGCGGTAGGCTATAGCTATAGTTTTTATCGTAACGTAAATAGAGAATTAAAATTGCATAATGCTGGAAATGGAGTTGTGGTTGAAAATCCACATGGATTGTCTGCATTAGGGGAGGAGCATGTCGGACTCGTAACAACAACAACAACAACAAAACACTGCACTTTCATTTTTACATCATGAGACTTGATATCATTTGCTACAAACTCGACAGGTTTTTTTTATACCACTAAGATGGCAAACAAGTATACGGCCCGCCTGATGGTAAGTGGTTACCATAGCCTATGGACGCTTGTGAAGACCAGGGGTATCACTCGCGCGTTGCCGACCCGAAAAACCTCTTAGAGGTTTATGGAGGATTCACTGCGCCGACAGTTTGAGGGAATAGGTCTAGCTAACACAAGCCACTCTGTTCAACCCCTACCAAAGATTATCTAATAAACTAATTTATTTACCTCTATCTTCTGTCTCTGAACATAAAGTGTGATACCTAACAAAACCACTTCTATTCCTTTAGTATTTATGTACACGTAAATCTCTATTAAATGAATGTAACTTTCGGTTGTCAACCCTCTCCGTGGTCACGATGGTCATTTCGACTCAGTGTTACAATTACAATAAATTATTAATAGAAGACGTTTTTATGTTAGTGATGTTAGGGTTGTTTGACGAAAATTACTGAACAGATGAATCACAATGATGATTTAGTGTATACGGAAAATAATAAAAAAAATATAGGCCTACGCTTGACCGCCAGTTTGCCGTGACACTGTCTACGATGGAGCGCCTAGAAGAAACCGATACATTTGTGTTTTAGACACCCAGATATTATATCTTTCTATCTTTGTTAGATAAAAAGTATCACAATGAGACCTTTCTCTCAAAAATGATGATTATATAATTTAGTTATTTATCACATTCATGAAGATACAGTTTCAAACGGTACTAAGCGTTTTGGATGTATAAAAAAATATATTTACGTTTTTACTTATGGTATTTAATTTATTTTTAAAATAATTGGAAGCAATAATTTTATTGTGAATACGAGTTTTTTGCTTTTTCAAATGATGTTCTGTAATTATGATACCTATGAACTGTGGGTAATTTGCATGCACAAATTCATATAGTTACAAGGAATAGTACGTATTAAGGTACTTGTCTTCTTAAGTATGCTTAAGAAATTTCATACCAACAAATTTAATAAACTAAAAAGCCTTGTACTCCCACTCCATAATGTAGCACAACTATTCTAATTCCCACATGGAATCGCAGTTTCACAAGTATTTCGCTGCACAATGTAACGTCACAGTCGCAATCAATTGTCCTCGCGACGACTGCATAAATTTCGCGGTACTAAGCGCGCCTCTAATTAACCCTAAACAGACGGTGGCCCGAACGGGACGTAAATCACCGGGAGCACAGAATGCCTCGTTGTCTTTAATTGAGCACTGAACTTTATTTACGAACTTTTGTTCGCAGATACAATTATGCTTGGTTTTTCTGAAGTTTATTGACTTTGAATAAAAATATGTTTTTAAGTGAAAAGTATGTGTTTTCAATCAATAAAAATATTAATATTCCAGTGTGTTATGACTAACTATTACATGACATCATACAAATTATGCTGTCTAAGTTGTAATTAATTTACATGACTGCATGTATAGAATATTAATTTATTGATATTAATTTCCTATTGGTCGCCTACTGACAAATTGACAGAGACCTCTATAGATAACAAATTAAATATTTACTTAATTTTCATTTTGGAAATAACCTCGTGACTCCGATAATGTAGAAGGTATTTTTACAACGACATTTAAAAATGTGCGTCTTACAAAAAAAAACAACAATTGATCCAATAAACCACTCAACTTGAAAAACCCACTAACAAGGTACGACATAATGAAACGCGCACGCTAGTAAATTTCCTTATTTCACTGGGAAAAAATTCAACCGCAAGAGTTCACAAGGATATTTTGTTTTGAGCGGGCAAATTTGTGGCTTAAAAACGTCCGCAGTACTTTATTGTTATAATAAAATTTCGCGAAATTATTTGGCACTTGTTCGGGCCCTGATTTACGCGTTGCTCGCCCCGGCAGCGCGCGGCGCCTCGTTACTCGCTGCATTTTAAGGGTTATTTGGTTGCTGCAACGCAATGTAAACAGGTGCCGTTGTTTTTATTTTGTAATTCTTGTTTGTTACATGTGTTTCTGTGGTGGTTTTACATTGAATTAATGTAACTTTACCTAAATGGGGTGTATTAAGTAATGGTTTTCGTACCTTTATCAAATAATTGTGTTAAATTACATCGGGAAATGTTTTTTAAGTTCTAACAAAAGGTCAAAGCTTTAATAATTGTCTGTTTCGTCGCTCATTACTTCTTTTTTTTACTTTTACTTGCTGTCAAGACTAAAGCATCTGACATAAATAGTTGTATTAACATGATAAATTTGAATTGTAATATGTCTTATATTGGTCTTATAAGGTCATTCCAGTTAAGTAGCAAAAAATACTGTAGATTATTTTGGTAATACCAAACTAAAATGTAAAAAAGTGCTTTGTCAAAATTGTACGGCAACTTTTTGTTTACAAACGCGGCGTGAAAAGGGTTAAGTGTCGAACGCAACCTTAAAACTAATTCTGTTCAAGTTTTTAGCAAGTCACTCATTCAGTACAATTGCTTTTGAGATATATTTTCTTTACTATTTCGAGTATTCACGTAGAACTACGAAATCCAAAATATTGGAGTGGCGAAATAAAATACATTTCAGGAAGCGGATGTAGTTAGAACTAAAGTCAACATCCAAATCACCTTCAATACCTATATAATTCTATAATAAAGTTAATTTAAGTACTTACTTTGTGCCCGGTGCTAGTAATTAAAACGTTTTTAAAATGTAATTTCTACACATTATCTACGTGTACGTACCTATTCAAAATAACTTAAGTACTTATGTGATGTCATTTCCAAATTCGTACTTCTACTTAATAAGGTTCAAAAACAACTTCTTAGTTATATTTTATTGTATTTTGTATTAATAAATGCTAGATATCTTTGAAAAGAATTCCGTTGAACTCTAGAGGGACGCATGTTCGACTCCTCCCTGAGATCGTATCTTTCTTTCACTAAAAAAATTATAACAGAATCAATTATTTTAACATAATATAATATCTATGGTACTATCAATAGTTTTTACACCTCCGTGGTACGTATTATCTGAGTAACTTTCAAACTTAACCTATTAACTATGTTTTTAGAAGGCATCTTCGACAGATTTTGCAAATCATTGAGTCTAATTAAAATGGCTTATTGCATTTCGTTACTAACTGACTATGAATACTGAGTAGTTAATGGACGGTTTAAAAATAGCGTTGAAGTAACAAAAGAGGGGCAATTAGTTTGTGTATAGTTTGTTTGCAAAACTGTTGATTTTATCATTGGGTGTTTCTATCGGACTTCAAAAAATGAAATTCAAAAATTTTCTGTATAAACTTTATTGATTATAAGTCTTTTTCTAAGTCGTTTTTCTGTTTGACAACAGACAAAAACTAATATATTATTTTACGTTACGTTACCGTACATTAGGTAATTTATTGTTGCCTATCCAACTTAGAAAAAACCATACAGATAACATAATTTACTACAACTTTAACATTAGTTAATTTCTCCAATAAAACAGTATTCTTACTACTATCGTAAAAGCTCATTTATTTCATTTTTATAGACTATTATTAGTATAGACTGATAATGTATATAAAATTAGATACCGTTTACAATAATTATTAAAATATTATATACATTTTCTTATTAGTACATGAAAACCAATACACTGCGTGGGAAAAAATAATTTCTCGATAAGAAAAAAGGATTAATGCAATTGCCATTAAGAAAAACAACCGCTTTTAGTATTAAAGTTAAATGGGCGCGCTAATAGTTATAAGTAGTTACATAATCTTTATGTTTTCTCGTAGTAATTAAATAAATTCAAGTGCACCAATAAAGTTAGATATCAGGTAGCAATAGCAATAAAATTACTAAGGAAACCACTTAATTTTACAACGGTGACAATGTATGGCGGCTTGGGTGGGCTGATTGTCTATTTCAAGCTGGAAGCCACACGAAACTAACATGCTACCATAAATAACTAGTTTTTGGACAATTAATATCGGATGTTCTCTTGATCTGTTGTTAGATAGCTTTTATATTTAGATTTTTAGTACACTTTTAGTTGCGGGCTATTGTGTAGGCCATTTTTATGGTTTTGGCTGTAGTCCATCGCGCTGGCCTAATGCTGGTTGGCATTCATGCGCCGTCGAGAAAATCTCTCAGGCATCTAGGTTTTTCTACAAAGTTTAATTGATGAATATAATTATATTTTTTGTCGGATGTAGTTTCTAGCTCAGGGAGCTTTAGAAACGTAACGGGGCTTGGTGGCGTGGTACCGTGTGCCTCCAGCCAGGGTGATAAATAATAAATTTTGTTCATACCTATATTCATGTGCATAGTAATAAAATAAATCCAAACCCAAATCAGAGCTTTAAATTCTAGATCTTGAGATCTAAGGCTGAGATTCAGAGAAGAGACTCAGCATGAACTTACGCTTCCGTATGTCAAATTGTAATACAAATTTACTTTACGCTGAGCATCGTCTCTGAATGTTAGCCTTAGTCTTAGCAGACCAGTTGTCATATTACTGAGCTATTAGTGCTTTTTTGTAATATAATTAAGTTTAATTTAATGGAAAATAATGACATTCAACTTTCGATGTTATCAACGCGACAGTGTAAACGCATCTAAAATTAAAAAAAAGACAAGGAATTAATATTTTCTCATAGATATTCTGATACAATTAATTTCATTCATAAATAATAAAAATCCAAAACGAATACGTCTAAGTTTGTCATTTAGTGGTCTCTATTCAATTGACATAAGAGTGGTTTTCGTCCGCCATTTCGTCATAAGCCGCCCAAGAAGAAAAGTTGAGATATTTTCCTTGACAGAATAAGGCAAATTGTTATTATATTATTGATAGGCTTCCGTCCACTAAAGTCTTCTAGAATTTATTATAATACAGGAAATGCTTATAATTTGACGTTGTGTGCATGAAAAATTATATCTTTTTTCATATAACAAATACGTTGCGTTAATGATATGAAAAATTTGTGTCACAACTAATTTTTAAAGTTGACACATATTTTGGGTGATGTGCCTTTTTGATGTCATATTGCGTCATTACAGGATTTTAATTGATTACAATTTAGAAGCTAAAATCTTCAAGATATAGAATCATTATAGCTTGTGACATATTAAAAAAAAAATAGGATTGATGATCGATTAAAGTCGATAAAATTAATTTGAAGTCAATAATCTGTAGACCCAATCCACAATGGGCGTTAAATCAAATTAAATCCTGTAACTATCTAATAATAATGTAAAGGTTGTATCTTTGTAAGTTTGGATGTTTGTTGCTCTTTCACGGCGAAATGGCTGAAAGTTGAAATGGTGATGCAAATGGCTTATACTATGGATTAGGACAGTCACAAAACTCTACTCTCAAAAAATACAATTTGTTGCTGGTAAGTAAATTTTACATACAAATATCTTACATACCGAAATCTTACTTTACATGTATTAGAAAAAAGACGAGGACGTATGACTGATCATACGTCCAGAAGTCAAAGGCTACTTATAGGTAAGATAATTAATTGAATCATTACTCGATCGAGATAGAGATAATGTTTAAGATGCGCTACTTTTGAAAGCTTTAAGCATCTAATTCCATAATTTTTACGCAACATCACACCATTAGTCACAGAAACATACAGACGAGAACATAATGTTATCCTCACACTAGCTTATTGGTATGTGAAGTCAATAAATACCAGTTATTTCCGTTTAAACTGTTATTGCTTGCAATATTTGATTTAAAATATATGGGTTTATTCATGTGATATTTATAATAGCTTCATAACGACTAATGCAAACGATAATTTTGTCGAAAGTTGAACATTTACCCAGTTTCTGTTTGATATATTGGTGGAGTAATATCAAAATTACATCTCGGGCTTCTGCTTCATTCATTAGCATTTCATGAATACATTGATTGTCGTTAAGATGAGATTTCTTGTTATAAGGTTATGTAAATTGATACATTTGTAAAAATAACTATCTAATTAATTCTATAAGTATTTATTGTTTGTCTCGTTGGTCTACAGCTATTTATGGCTCCAATCTGGAGCAGCCCATCTCGGGAAGTACCTCCACTTTACAGAAGATTGCAGCCAAATAACATACTTTATTGTGTGTTGTGTTCCTGCAGTGAGTCAGATTGCCAGAGCTCCTTCTAAGGATACGCTGCGCTGGTTGCAAGAGGAATATTCCCTCAAACTGTCGGCGCAGTGAATCCTCTATAAACCTCAAAGAGGTTTTAGGGTCGGCAGCCCGCGAGTGATACCCCTGGTGTTGCAAGCGTCCATAGGCTACGGTAACCGTTTACCATCAGGCGGGCCGTATGCTTGTTTGCCACCTTAATGGTATAAAAAAAATATTACGATACACAGTTGAAGTATTGTGTGTCCAATTAGTAACGTAACAGAGCAAGCGGGCGTTGTCTAAAAATATATAAAAACACTCTGTTACCATTTGTCACGGAACGCCTTGTATTTATCAAGATACCGTTCCGCATCCGAGGTACAGGGTGGTGTAGTATTTAATACTGTAAGAAGTATCCTAGACTACAGTAGAAGTATTATCTACTTATGGCTATATCATAAAAAGGAAAGATTTGATGTTTTTTTTATGGCTCCGAAACTAATGGAACGGTTTGAAAAATGCTTTCACTGTTGGGAAGCTACACTATCCCCGGGTGACTTAGGGTATAATTTATAAGAAGTTTTCCCATAGGGGTAGGCAGAACTTATTTCGAAAATTTGTTTTCTCTGTTTCACGCACTAAGGAACAATGTTTCATTCAAAGCAACATCTTGAAGTAGGTACAAAATAGCCGGTCAGGGTAACGGAAGAAACAAAACTGTACAGTCTTAGTGATGTTAGGATTAGAGGCTTTGCACTGTCCTTAGGAATGTATCCTTTTAGTTTAACACAAAGGGAATAGGATCTTACGTCTCTCGTAGAACCGACAATCGTTGGAGTAAACGAATTCTTGAGTGGAGACCGCGTCTAGGCAGGCGTAGTGTAGGACGCCCGCCGGCCAGGTGGAGTGACGACCTGCAGAAGGTAGCTGGCAGCAACTGGATGAAAAGAGCTGAAGATCGAGCTCTGTGGCGTTCATTAAAGGAGGTCTACGTCCAGCAGTGGACGAATACGGGCTGATGATGATGGAATAGGATCTAGAAGGTCTTTTGAGAGGAAACAGTGCTCTCTTCCATTTGCTTATTGTGGCTACCGAGGTAGTTATTCTGGCTAAGAATCCCATACTCTCCGGTCTAATCCTTGAAGACCAGTGGCCTTATCAAGGTTTCCCCCGTAACCCAAAAAAGACTATATTTTAGTTGGTAAGAGTCACCTCTGCCCATCCCTTTGGGTGCTACAAGCGTGATTATAGTGAGATTGCAAAGGGATAGTTGCTGCCTAATTACATACATACATTCACGCCTTTCTCCCAAAGGTAGGCAGAAACCGCAGAACACTACTAATTAATTTCATTATTATCACAAAAATTAGGAAGAATGTTGTTCCCCACAAAAAGCCATGTCTCCCTGTATCAAGTACGGTAGTCATAGGAATAAACACGGTTAACATTCCTATAAACAAGATTGTTGCGGCTCTGCGCTGATTGATGGATGCGCCCGCGCAGCCGCTATTAGTGACGGTTTATGGAGAAAATAGTTTGTAAAAAAAAAGAACGTAAAAAATCAAGACTCCGTTTTGGGAACATTGTGTTTTTAATTAGGTGATGTCGTTGAGTTCGATTGATTTAGTGTTTATTTTGTAGTTATATAATTGTAGTGAGGTATAAGCATCTATGTGCTTATGGCAACGTTATTTCTGCGTGGAAATATTTTGATTTAACGAAATACTATTGATTTTAGCCTCTCGGGGTATTTCCCTTCCTTTAGATTAAAAATAAATAAGAATTGAAGGAAGGAACATACAGATGATAAGAATGTTAAAGATTGGAATCAAAAGAATAAACTATTTATTTATACAAAACTAATATAAAAAATCAAACCTCATCAGAAACAAAAAATACACATTATTATATTTTATCAAAACTGTAACAGAACTATTTAAAACGACATTATCTAATATCTTTATTTCAATGGCGCGCATCGTGCATCCCATATATCAACGTGTGAATCCCACAAATGTACCGCGGAAGCTGCGCACGCGCGGCTTATGATAATTTGTATTTTCGGAGCTCGTAATGTTGGGAATAACGGTCGTCATATTTTTTTGTATCAGAATGTGTAGGTAGGTCTAGAATGGAAATATATATATAATAATAGAAAGTAAATATGTCACTTCAGAAAATAAATATATTAATAGCTATGTATGACAGATAGACTGCAGGAAGGTCGTGTTTACCAATGATAAATTAATAAGCTGTTGGTCTGGAAAAAACTTACCTAAGTAGGTAATCCTGTTTCACCACCTGTGGGGGGGGGGGGAGGCAATGTATGAAAATGACACAAGCTTTCGACAAATCGGGCTGTCACTAATGTCATGTCCATACATTTTGTTTCTATTCGTTTGTCGATTCGAATGTCAAATTGCAACTTGTCTAACCCCCCTGGATGGCCAGTAACCACCGGATAAATTCAAAAATGGAACAAAGAATGAACTTATATCTGCCAAGTAATTTAACGGGAACATATTAGGAGGTGGAGAAACAGGCCCTTAATAATTTAAAGTTTGATAACAATCTAATATCTTTTTGTATTTTTTAAGCATTTTCCATGCTAAGATTACAAGTTATTTATAATGAAGGAAAAACGGCTGGCGAGCTGGATTCGATGTTGCGTCTTCGGGTTCGGTACTCTAGACGCTTTAACCGCTAAGCTATCGCGAACCCCGCTGATCAGTTGAAATCTTCCTTTATATTCTAAATTTACGTCTTAAGGTGACGTAGCGACATCTATTGTGAAAATGCTTCACAACCGACACGACGATCTTTACAATTTTTCTTAATCAAAAATAACAATCTGATATTTTTGATCTGATGAAAGTCGTTTTGTATAGATTCACCTGCATCTGATAAGACCGGTAGCCGTCGCCAACATAGTTGAGAAAAGGTTAGGATGATAAGCTCATATTATATTATCACACTCCGAAAATCCAAACATTATAAATTATCAAAATCTGTATTGCAATTAGCGGGCGCAGTGTTGCGTCACTGACAATCGCAGTCAAGACACAAATAGTGTCGAGTGGGTGTTCACGCTCCAACAACAGTGGTGACACGCTAAATATTAATACGTTATAATTGTGCATTAATTATACACGCATATGAGCTGTGAAATTTTGTTTTTGATGGAAATGGGCGACCGAGACATTGGGTTATCCAATATGCAGCGGGCGTTGTAAATTTTAATAAATTCGGCGTTTAAGAATGTAAAATGTGATTTTTATGTTGATTTTTTCTGTGTTAGAAAATTAAATAGTATGTTTAGTAGCTATTTCAAAGTAAATTTTGATAAAAATGACAAAATTATCTATGGGTCTTGTTTTTTGAATGATGCAATGACAACTTTTCGTGCTGAATGCACATTAACTGAATTCTTTTTCACTCTTCATTTACTTATATATATTTTAACTAGCAGAGGTGACCGATCTTCAGAGATTATCTAATAATTAGAATCTGATAGTTATAGTGATCCAAAATCTATACATTTACATCTTTAATTTCAATTACCGTCCGTAATGGGTTTACTAAGATATCGATTCTTTGATGATGGGGACGTAAGTCTTTTTTAAATAATAGTCTTTATCGTCCTCCTTTCAGAATATCAGTGATCAGGTGGGTTTTTTAAATAGACCACATAAAGCAATTCCTCTGCAATTAATTCATATGTAGAACCTACATTAAGAATTATCCAATGCGACTTATATAGCTCTCAAGTCTACATGTCATAGTCCACTACGCAATGCTATCAGTCTATTTATCTAGCCGGTAACACCTAGGTATTGTTGTGTAAAGTCCTCTTCTTTATTACGTCACTGTTGCCGATCTTGCAGTGTCGTTATCATCATCATCATCATCATTTCAGCCCAAAGAGGTCTACTGCAAAACAAAGGCGTCTCCCATAGACACACAGGGACCGGTCATATACCATCTGGATCCAACGACCCCCAATGCTGTACAGACTAAATGGAAATACTGGTCAAAAAACATAATGCACTGTCAAAATGTTGTACTTTCTTAAGAGCTCTAACAATCAATAAACCTTGTATGCACTACTTAGATGGGAAATATTAGGTACTGATGAAGTAAATGAAGAGCAACTTGCAGAAATATCCATCAGACAACTGGTGTACTTCTGCAAAACAACCAGGAGATTCGCGACGCCGAGCGCCAGTAACCCATGAAGGGATCCACCAAAATGGGAAACTGGGTGAAATAATCCCAACAAGAGGACTGATCACCCGCCTTGTGCCTGCAGGCGTTCCCGAAGATACATAGAATCAATAAACCTTCACCAGTACCTATGCTCTAATGACGTCAGGCATCAAAATTTCAAGAGAATTTCGAACAAATAACTAGTTGTCATAGCATGACTATGCCAACAATATGCGTACTATACACCTTAATTTACGGGACATCGCTTGCATCTACAAAATACTAGATGAATATAAGAAATGAAGCAACAAATCTGCCTGTAACATAGTGGCCTAGATATCAAGTGTTTGTCGACGCTTCTTATTATTCTCATACAAGTTTGACGTATATTTTTCAACGCTCTTCAATATTTTTGAACGGCTATTTTTGTTGGAAGACCGCCTCTTTCGTTTGTGCAAAGATTAAAATAGTGTTGGGAACAGAGGTGACGAGTCTCTTTCTAATAATTTAAAACGATTATGAGAATATGCATGCATTTCCTACGACCAACCTGAATTTCTGGGTCCATCTGTGAACAAATGAGTGCTAGCGAATTGTATTTACGCATATAGGTACCTACTTTATCTCATACTCATGATGTTCATAATTGGGCGTTGGAAATTCATACTAAATTATGATCCTACTTGTAATTGAAGCGTCATTCGAACGCCTTAAAGAAAACGGCCACGCACACCAAGTACATCACATTGCACACAACAATAAACACACACACACGCTATGTATTTCTTTTTATATTTTATTTTGTTATTTCATAAAACAAGTTTATGATGTTTATATAGATAATGTATTATATAGGTAATGTATGAATTTTGTTATGTATTGTCACATTTATTTAATTTTAATTTTTGGAAACTGGTTTACCATCCGTTCGTCATTGTAGGTCTGGTTGAAAACCAGCGCCAGGCACTCCGTCTGGCTTTTTTTTTTTTTATTGCCTACAGTGGCAGACGAGCAGGTGGCCCACCTGATGGTAAGTGGTAACCACCGCCCATGGACATCAGCAACGCCAGGGGCAAAGCTGAGCCGCCGCCTACTGTGTAAACCAGCTTGTGCTGAACCAGCGCCGTTTCAGCGCAATTTATATTAGAGTATAATTATAGATAGTAAGTAGTATTTAAGGTTAAATTGTGCTGAATAAACCATTTTTTTCTTTCTTTTTTTCTTTCTTATTTTTGTGTCTATTAAAATTAAATTTTCACTTCTTTCTGTTGTTGAAACTAGGTTGAAACACAGATAAAGAGTGTGAAAGAAAAACAAATTGTATTTATGCTCCCACGCAAGGTTCAAAGCCAATAAAAAGAGAGAAACTGGCTATTTGCTACGGCAATATGATCGATTGCTTTTTACGAATACATAGCTTCACGCCTGTTTCCCATAGGGGTAGGCACAGACTATAGATTTCCACTTGCTACGATCCTGGCACACCACTTTCGCTTCGTCTATGTTCATTAACCTCTCCATGCATGCTCGTCGGTTCGGGGTGTTCTTAACCTTGTTTGAGAACGTCCGCAATCTGGTTGTTTTTATGAATAGCTTAGCAAATATGTTGTTTCTGTGGTCGTCAGTACTATAACATATTCTAGTACTTTCATAATTATATCACATTTATTTGTACTAAAGTACCCACAGTACACTGGTGTGTTTTAAGTACCACATCCCTATAAATTGCGACTTTGTTTGCATATTACCTTTAACCGAGCACCAATTCAAATTTAGAACTGCTACTAAAAAGTCATAGATATTTTTCTCGGTTTTATCCACATTTGCGACTGCTCAAGCTATTAAGCTTTAAAAGATCCGAAAAAATATAATTAATTATGTTCTGTAAATTTTAGTTACTTAATAGGTATTAAAAACTTACCTTACCTTACTTACCTTAATGTAAATTGATGAATATAGCAACACTCGCAAAAACAGTCGCTTTTGTACCTACGCGATCATCTGCACCTAATAACATTATCTACACTTTCACACACGTCACTCAAAGTCATTCTGTGGGCTATTCTACAGCTCTTTATTGTCGCTTGCCCATTGTTTATTTAAACAATAACTGGACATTTTATAGCGGCGACGTTTTTAATGATTATAAACTATGCCTACACTGTTGTCATTTATATTTTTTTTCTAAAATATTTCAGTTTTATTGTTCCAAAAGCAAGTGAAACGTGACCACATGATGCAATAAATTCAATTTTTTTGTGATGTAAATCGTAAATAACACTGAAATTATGGCTGTGTTTAGTAACAATAAAGAAAAAAGTTTTCTTTAGAGAATGTGGTATTTGATTTAGTGTTGAGCGAGTCTCGTATTTTTGTTAATGTGTTTTATTATTAGCACAGCGTTGATGACAATTAATGGGACATCTTTAGGGCGATTAAAATGACTGGTTTCCAGAAAAAAAAACTAGTAGGTATTAGTATTTCTATATCCAAACTGTTCCATTATTCCAACTAAGAGAACTTTTTTAGTTAATATAACAAAAGATTTAGCGAACTTACAAAATGAAATCAGCATAAATTAATAGGAGGAATTCGTATAACAGACATACAGCTATTTGTAAGATTATCAGCGACTAAAGTTTGAAAATAACAAAAGCCATTTCTTCTATTTAACCCCGTTGTTTTGACGTTCCGCTCTATTCTGGTATTCAAAGAATCACTAACAAATCAGCACCTGTCACTTTTGTTAACGTATCCACGAATATCCGAGCCATTGTTTTAAAAGACGTAGAAAACAATTCAATCCTCACTTTAAAAATCTGACGATATTTTTGAACGTCTTTTTAATGGCGTTGCGTATTTTGTTTCAGAATAACTCGCACGATCTGAGTCACAGATTATAAACTTTAACAGGTGACATATAAGATTCGAATTCGACTTTTGGGTTTCGGCCGTTGAGTGTTTTGTTTTAAGGTTGAACTAGAAACATTGTAGTCGTCTCAACAATAGGGTTGCAAGTGTTGACAGTTGATTATCGAACACAGACTTAACGAAGACAATGGAATTTTCAGTATTGTCTCAAATGAGTGACAAATTGCCGGAGCGTAATTTTTTTTCGTCATTTTTCTTGGCACATTGTTCCTTTTCGTTATGAATAATAAAAATAAACAAAACTTTTTATTTTCCTTTATTTGTTATTTACGGCCGGTGTTAATGTTAATATGAGTTATGGGATTATTACTTTAGAATAATTTGTACGCCTCGGTGGACTAAAGCGACTTTTAATTTCATTATTTACTGCTTTTGTCTGGTGTTGCCAGCTTAACCGTTGTTTTCTCGGTTTTAAGTTGAAAGTTTTACTTGTGGCAATATTTTATCATGTAATCATAATATTTTTGGCAGTTAATTTTTTGGGAATACTTTATAACATGAAAAGAGTTGTATTACAAAGAGACTGATGCTTATGAACTGATATATCTGCTTGACTCATTTTGTGTCGGGGTAACATTAATTCCAAATAAGCTTAACTTTATATTGCTCAAAACAGGTGGAGCAGAATATTAATTTTGTCGCGTTTATGTATGTATTATAGTATACCATCACGCGTGTAATCCAAAAAGTGTTAGGCAGAAGCGTACTAATCTACACATACTGTTTAGATCCCATGTAATAGAGGCACGTTGCCGTTTATGGCACAAAATACAAAATCTAAACTCCGAGCTGTTTCATGGAAGAACACTGACACTTTATTCGACCTGGAAATCAAACCCAGGACCTCCATAGCAAGCACGCTTACGACCTAGGCTAACGAGGCAGGTCATGTAGATATTATATTTTCTTCTTCTTAAATTGAAGAGCTCGGCTCTTGTCGGTGGAGCAATCGCCACTGTTCTCGATCTTCTGCCTTTCGTTTTACCTCTTGACACGACTCGCTCCTCACTTTTTCCTTCACTCACTTTTTCGTGAAGGAAAAAGATATTATATACATATACATAATTACGTTAGAGCTGTTGCAGAATGCAAATAATTGTATCACCTTGATTAAGTAGCCTTTTTGACGAAACTACCACAAAAAACATGTAAGATTTTGAATAATCAGTATGAACACACTTGCCAGCACCCATAGAACTTCTCTGAATTGAAATAAAAAAATCTAAATGTCTATCCGATTAGTCATTCCGTGGAATATTCGATGCAGAGGACAATGTTTTTCTATTCGGACAATGACTTATTCGCTGCTTATAAGAAATGTCTTTCGTTTTAGTGTGATAATCTCCAAGATTACTGCGTCAAGGCGGATGTCACCCAAAAGTACACTTTGACACGTCTCGAAATACGTGCCGCTTGTGTTTACACTAGCACATCACTAGTCGTGAAAAATTACAACTCCATAACAGACAATATTGAACTTTAATACAATAATAACATAGTTGAATTTTAGTTAAATTTAATTTTGTTTATCTTTGCACCAACTGATTGGATTGTCATAATGTTCGAAATTTGAAATGAGTAATAGTTTTTGCTTTTTTTACTTATCCAAAAATAGTATTTATTTGTTCCAGTAGAGAGAACGTTAGATAAAGCAAAATAATTAGTTTTATTATTTATGTAATACATTTATTTATTTATGATAAAATTTTAACTAAGCGTGTATAGGAAATAATTAGTACGTAGCAGCAAATTGTTTATTATTAAATAAAACCTTTTCCAAAAAGTATCTAGCGTCATTATGATTGTGCCTAATTACTGAACTAGATACTGAAAATATTGTTATAATTTGAGTAATTACAAGTCCTGTCTCTAATATTAATTGTATGCAGTATATTATAATATAATCACTTGGAAAGTTTTGAAGTGAGATCAAAGAAATAGGATGACAAAATACGTTTATTAATCAATATCAATCATATAGCATCACATAAACTAAAATAAGTATTGCTAAAAGTAGGTATGTCAATGATAACAAATAATAAAAATACAAAATTAGTAAAAAGTGCCACTTAAACAATTTTAATTAGCTTTGAATATAAAGTTAGTACTTTTTCAAATTAGGAAGTGATGACAATATTTTGGCCGTTTCATTTTGTGGAATGTTTTAGACACTAGAATAAAGCTAAACTATTTTTTTACTGCCTCGTTGGTCTAGTGGTCCCAAACGCGACTGCTACGCTAGAGGTCCTGGGTTCGATCCCCGGGTCGCGCAGTGTTGTTGGGTTTTCTGTGAAATTCCCAATAGCAGCTCGGAGTTTGGATTTGTGCCCGGTTTATGGCAATATACTCGCCCCCTATTACATGGGACATAGACATACTGGCGAAATGTGGGTGTACTTAGTACGCCTCTGCCTACCCCTTCGGGGAATATGGGCGTGATGGTATGTATTTTTTATAAGAATATAGGGCAGGTGCACACCGGGAAATTTGACGTCATACAGAATAAAATTTAATAGAGAAGTGAAACAGGCAATCAATCGTAGTGTAAGAGCAATTAATAAATGGCTCACAGCCATACATTTTAGCGCTCCGTTGACGTCAAACAAATGTTCTAGGATTTTTTTGTAACAAGTCTTTAGCTACATAATTCTTGTCTAATGTGACACACTGATTTGTGTTAAGGAGATGTTTTAGCTGCTATTATAATTAAAATTTCGATTATTGTGGCCAATTGTGCGTCATAATAAGATCCAAGAAAAGTATTTTTTTACTATTTCCTTATAAACTACGGGAAAATAGTAATGAATATTGGTGTTTTTTTTGCACAAAATACAGTTTTTTTGTTTAATGATAAATTAATATCGATGAATATAAAAAAATGTTTTAGCAAGATTTTAATAATTTACTTTTTGATAACAAATCTATTAATGATTTTTAAACAAAAATATCATCTTTTTGCAAGATTAATATTGTTTTTTTAAACAAAGATAACAGATGCATACTGAATATCAAGTCGCTATTTAGCATATTTTTCGAATAAAATTCGTGGAATTCGTTCCAGAAGAACCACATTCATCTTAACACACAATGTTTTGAATATTGTCACATTTTATTATTGTAATTTATATTTAAATAGTTGTCATTATAGTAATACAATATATTATTGAACTATTTCTAATATGTGTTTGGTTCACTAAATAATATTTAATAGGTAATTTGTCTGCGAACTATAAACTGTGACTAGTAAAATTGTTTTAAAAGATTCACGGCAACAATATTGTATTGATGTGAATGATCATGCAAGAAAGTCATAAAATTAGAAAAAAAAACTCAAGCAATAAAATAGAATAAAAACTATCTTTATGTATTTTTTAAGCATTTTCCATGCTAATTTTACAAGTTAATTTTAATGAAGGATAAAAATAAATAACTAGGATAAAAAATCTTAAATATTCATAAAGGTTGTCTACATGAATGGTTATCATTGGCTCAAACGACCTTCGAGGCTTCGAGTAAGATAGAGATATTTAAGTAACAATAGATACCGCACTTACCTTCCCTTGTCCTGCAGTCCTAATCAACATGAACGACATTGTCACATCACTAGGCTTATGAATGCTTAGTACAAAACCTTAGGAGGTACAGTTCTAAACAGCCGTTTATAACATTAAATTCAGTTGCATGAAACTAAACACGTTGAATTTATTAAATTATACGATTTTTGACTCATCATAATAACACGGTAGCTAATTTTACATCCACAAATTGGGTATTCTGTAACGATATATGGCCAATTTTATGTTGCGCACCCAAATTTCGATTAAGATAATGCTGTCTCAATGTTGTGGTTTATGTTAGTGACTGTACTTTGCATGCGAAAAGAAACATTGGATGACTCGTCATAAACGTTTGTTTTGTAAATTAACCAGGCGTTAAATAAATGATAGTTGCTAGACAGTCTGTTCATTATTTTTTATGAAAAACCTGAATATCACCTCAAGCGGTTGCCTAAGGAACTACAGTTTCCATACAAAAATAACACCATCGACATTCTTAAAACAAGAAAATTCGTACAAAAAAAAACAATACCAGTTACCCACTATTCAGAAACCCATCAATAACGGTTCGTCGCCTTCCACCCCCGCCCCCCTTTCGACAAATTACCCCTCCCCTGCGTCAAGTATGACGCAATTATTGGCGCGATCCATCATCGCCGACGTGTAACACAACTAAATAATTTTCGGGTTAAACATTTAATTCGGTGGGGGTAAAACAACGTCGCATTCATAGGGTTGATGTATGGGAGAATTAGGGGCTTAATATGTTGTGTAAAAACATGAGCACTTTATATTGAGAGTTGGGAAGAGGTGTTTTCTTAGTTGACTGTGAGACGATATATTATCTTTGCTTTACATCTGAAACCTTAGGAGGATTCCCAATCCAATAGAAAAAACACAATCACAGTCTTGAGGTACGCTGAGGTATGATGTCGTTTTTTTCTTTACAGAAAAAATTACGGACATTTGCAACCATAGAGCAACGCGAGTCACCAGCGGACCGTGTTGCTATATATGTAGATATTTGCAACACACACACACACACACACACAGAAATGCATAATCATCACTGGCACAGGTGGCACTGGTCTCTCGTAAAACCTCAGTCCGCTGGTATATTTTTGGATAAACCCATTGTCATTAACAGTGCACTAACTCCAAACTGCTTCTGAGACTCTTTCTCATCATCGTCATCCCATATACGGTCCCACTGCTGGGCACGGGTCTCCTCTTAGTATGAAAAGGATATAGGCTTCCATCACGCTAGCCTAATGCGGGTTGGCAGACTTCACATTCCGTCGAGAAAATCTCTCAGGCATGCAAGTTTTCTCACGATGTTTTCCTTCACCGTCAAAGCGAGTGATAGGTAACGCACATGATTTCGTAAAGTCTGAGGTGCAGTCTTGTATTCGAACTCGACACGTTTTGGCGGTTCAGTGGTTACGTCTCTAGGCTATCATTGCTGCATGCCCAGTGATGGGAGGTCCTACTGTTGGGTTGTTGACGATACTGTTGTAAAAGTTGTCTTCCCTTAATATTTCTACTTTGCTTTGTGTTTGCTGGTTGCTACGTGGGCATAGAACCAGATTATCACTAATAAGATTGTCCCATAGTTATATAAAATTCTACACATAATTTAGTTTTATTCTGTCTCAGCTTTTGAAATAAGTGTATCTATAGTACATACCTACGTACAGAAATTTAATATGTATTATGTATTGTGTGACAAAATTACTTTACCAAACACAAAACTATTGAAACAACGCTTATCCTACGTTATTACCAAACGAAAACCGTTCGAAAAACAAATTATCCCGGCATTTCCTTACAATAGGCTTTTCTAATATCGTGACGAACAAAGCGCCCTTTGGTCTCGCCCCATTCAGTTGCCGGCAATCCGTCAAGAGATGGCGCCACAATGGGGGATTAGCTGTCGTTATTACATCACCTTTGTGGTCGGAGGCGTGTTATGATCGAGAGCTGAATATTAGGGATTATCACGGCTTCCCCATTTCTTTGGCCGTATAGGGTGAAGTTGGTGGGGTTTCGGGTTTAAAATTGGGTTTTGGAGTGTTTTGATTATGGTGATAAAGATTTATTTTATGCTTAAAACTATCCATTGATACTTAAGTAGTCGCAATCGGGTCTGTTGCAATAGTGTCCATTTGCCATCGTCTTTAAGTATATTCTTCGTTTTATCGTGTCAATGGTTAAACAATGTTCCACTAATATTAGGCCACCTCAATGGAACATGGAGAAACCAGCCAGCAAGTTATCGTGCCAATGGTTAAACAATGTTCGAGTAATAATATTAGGCCACCTTAATGGCGCATGGAGACACCAGCCAGCAAGTTATCGTGCCAATGGTTAAACAATATTCGAGTAATAATATTAGGCCACCTTAATGGCGCATGGAGACACCAGCCAGCAAGTTATCGTGCCAATGGTTAAACAATATTCGAGTAATAATATTAGGCCACCTTAATGGCGCATGGAGACACCAGCCAGCAAGTTATCGTGCCAATGGTTAAACAATGTTCGAGTAATAAATATTAGGCCACTTCAATGGCGTATGGAGACACCAGCCAGTACGCGTGTCACATTGAACATGATTAGGATCTCTAAATCCCCATTTACCCATGTTGGTTCTTCATCTCCTATCTGGCTACGAAATTGATTTACTTAAAGGCACACGTACAATAAAATTGACGTACCTACACTATTGTGGTGATGATGTCGACATTACGATAGAGAAAAAAAAGAAGCATTAGAACACGTGGATGCTGGGCGTATACAGGAATACTTTTTATTTAGTGCGCAAACTTTGTCAATTGAAACTTAAACGACTTTTATTAAACACCAATTTGTTATTTTGATATGTCTTAGTACAAATTGTCAAAGTTATCGTTAACGAAATATGTTTACATTGAAACAGATTTTATGTTTACTCGCTAGCGCACGGCAAAGCGCGCGCGCCTTAGTACCTAGTACCTACCTACATCAGCTGTGCGCTCGTTCGATCCGCCCGCATAGGTATGGCGCGCGGCGACTATCTGAATAGATAAGTGTCCATATTTTGCGGATTTCAAGCTGGATAAAAATTCAAAAAATTTTTTTTAAATAATAATGGGAATGTGTTCTATAACTGATACTGAAATATGGAAATTTTCTTGCGCACTGCTTAAAAAGTATTCCTGTATAGTACACTCGATGACACATCAAGCGATCTTGATGTATTCTGACACTGTAGTTATAGGACATACACTGTTTACCATATAATTTTTATAGTGCAACGTTTGACTTGTCATCTGTACATCATAAAATAAAATAAAATATTCATTCGATAATACCATACGGCAACAAGAGCACAAGGGTAGTCGTAGGGTGTAATAATGCCAGGCTTACATCGGTATTACCATTGCGGAAGACGGCTAATATTTGTATGGTTAAGGACCAGTACACAATGGACAAGCTTTGGTAAAACCATAACATAAAAAAATGTTTGCAATATTTTGTGTTGTCAAGAAAATTATAACGAGGCACTTACTAATATTAACCTAATTTGACTTTTCAAAAATATTTCATCCAAACAAAAAAATATTTGAATTTGAATATTACTTCGAAAGTCTGTAAAATATTCCTTAAAATCTATGTACAGTTTTTTTCTCTCTCTACTGCCTATACAGAAAAGATTTATGTTTTGTTTTAGTGCAATGATTTTTATGTACCTAGTCCTACTCGTAAGTATAGTATTTAATTCTTATCTCCAAAAAATATTAAGTGTATATATTTTATATGTAATATTTCAAATACCAATTTCTCGAAATGTTACTGACCTTTTGAGATTTTTTTTTATGATCCGAAGACTGTTGTATGTGTGACTTGTAAATAAATTACAAGAAAGAAATTACAGTAGTACATATTTATGTTGGTGTTTATGTTTTTGCTTCTAATTTTCAGGTGTAGTCGAGCTCCATTCTGATTGCACATAAAATAATATGTGTTTCAAATTTTTTAGTATGTGTACTGTCCCACTGCTGGGCACAGGTCTCCTCTCAGTATGAGAGGGATTAGGCTATAGTCCACCACGCTGGCCTAATGCGGGTTGGCAGACTTCACATGCCGTCGAGAAAATCTCTCAGGCATGCGGGTTTCCTCACGATGTTTTCCTTCACCGTTAAAGCGAGTGATAATTACGCACATGATTTCGAAAAGTCAGAGGTGCGTGCCTTGGATTTGAACTCGAGACCTTTGACTTGGCAGTCCAGTGGTCATACCCCTAGGCTATCACTGCTTATATATTTATTATATTATTTTATTAAATACCGTCTCAATGTTAGACTCGCCTTTAGAGCAATCAGTCTTAACGACACAATACACATGACATACTCTCCCCCAGTTTGATTAACACTGTTATGTTAAGGCTTCTGTATTCCTCGTGTATGAACGTACCTTTATATCTTAGGTACTGTCACAATTACTGTGGCTATGAAAAGATCATTTGTCGATATATTTATACACACGCTGTCATCTCAGAATAAAATAAGACCCAAGATCACGAAATTTCTTTCAAAAATATCTTCCCTGTCGTAATTTCTCCGCGTGTACGCACAACTTGGATTAAAAAGCACCAAATATCAAAACTGATCCAAAATTACACGACAAAAATATCGAAAAATCCATTAAATCATAACTGTAAACGCAATAAGCTCCCGTGTTATGTAAACACTCATGTTTCTGTCTTTTTCTTATGACAATAATTATATAATTTACGACATATCATATAGAAAAATTGTTTATAATAATGTCACGGAGTGAATATTTTAAAAGTTTAATTTATGGCTGGGGTAAACATAACAATCGTATATATACTAATAAAACGTGTCAGCAGCGAAATAATTGGGCCAGAAAATTATTATAATATTATAAATAGTTTAGTCTCGGTGTAATTTGGTACGTGTCGTACGGAACAGACCGCGGTCGTAACTCATAATTCTGTTTATAGCGCCGGTGCATCCTTGATACTTGCATACGTTGTACAAGGAGATTTAAACTATTCTGAGTTTGGACAGAAATTAAAAAATTGGGAATAGAGAAGAATGCTCTTGACAAGTAAAAAGGATTCTGTAAACTACTAAAGAGATATAGGCACCTGATTGAAAAATCGAATGGACAGTGGGTTTAATAAACGGTATATTGGCATGTCCCACAACAAAATGCATCATGTTCCACGTATTTAAAAACAAAGACAAAACAATAGATATTTATATTTTAAACAGGATAAAACTATTACTAGGTATGTGGCTATAAAATTTATATTGTTTTCGATTTAAAAGTACGAGGTCAATAACTCAGTATATTTTTGTCTAGGTTTCTAAATGTTTATCTATCCGTCTGGTTTAAAATGAGATACAAAAACTTTTTAACTTTTACTTGTATTATATTTGCAACTTCTTATTGTGTGAACATAAATATTCGTTTTAACAATAAAAAGCGGACAGTTATCTTACAGATAAGTGCTACTAATGAACATTTGTTGATGCTCACTGAGGCTAAAGATGCTATCATAGCTGTCAATTTTTGAGATGCATATCGCATTCTTGATTGCCACTGAAAGGCTTATTAAGTGAAAATGTTTTTGAGAAAGATAAGAATAAAAAAATACAGATAGTAATAATAAATTATATATCAGTCTCAAAGACTATACGAATATTAATTGGTGTTTCTTAGTCACAATAAAATATTAAATGAATTTGGCAGTTATTAATATGCGTAGCTGTCAAATTCATCAATTCTTTTCTGGCACTATTTTATTTACAACATTTGGAGATGCTGAGTAGCATCTTATGATAATAACATCTCACAATAATCAATAATAACAAGTAACAGGGCTTGGTACTTTACCTCTGGATAGCAGCTAACAGCCAGATAAATAAAAAAAATTATCGAAATTTTTATATCTGCTAAGTAATTTAACCGGAACTTACTAGGTGGGAACAGTCTTTTTAAATATTAGGAAGTCGGTAAAATATCAAAATCACTCGGTCCTTACACAAATGGACAAAGATTTTATTGTACTTGATAATAAAAAAATATATAAATAAAAAAAGTTCTTGTTTATTTCGATATAACTAAAACTTGATGACGTGACGTGCAATAATTTAATAGTTTTATTGGTTATTGCCGAGAAAATATCATGAAAAGGCGGTCTGTTTAACGATTTATTGTTTTATTTTATATTTTGTTTCCGTCAAAAATAAATTACGTATTTTTTTTTGCTAGTCATTAGCAACAGATTCTTTCAAATTCTTTTGATCATCAAACAGTAAAATTGGTCCGTTAATTTCTTCCAGCAGATTTTTATTGAAATGTTTTTAGTGTTAATATTATATAATACCCAATTACTGTCAGTACTATAGAGACGGAGGTCGCAAGTGTTGCAAACTATACAAAGCAGGAAACATAGATATTGTAGAACTAAAATATGAACAGTTAGAACGAAGGAGATACGCTTCAAATGCAGAGACGTAAAAAACAAAGTCTAATAATATGTGTGGTATACGTTTTTTATGAGTACTAACAATGATGTAGGTCGATTAATAAAAAATACTTTATTAGTTGGTGTCAAGTTGATTATAAAAAGTCATGTCACCCAGTTCCATGCGAAATTACATGCAAGTGTATTTTTATCAGCTAGTTATGCTTAGTATACGCCGTACCTACAAACTTTTTTATACTGTGACAGTTTTTATTGTCCATTCGTAATTAAACTTTTTTATTCGTAGCTTTTTTCTTCATATCTCGTTATGATAAAACGTAGATAACAGTACTTTTACGCATTTTCTAAAATATAACTGTTATAAATAGAAGTTTGTTAACTGTTAATAAATTAATATATATTCCAGTGGAAAATAAAATATAAAATCGATATTAATAAAAATGAAAACTACAACAACAACGCTACAAAAACAAATAGCTTAAAGATTAAAAAAAACAGAGTAAACCTAATTCCTAATCAAAATCCACTGTAATTTATACGTATAATCGAATAACATTAATAACAAAACCCTCCACTGCTGTGGCGATCCTACTCTCTGTTAATAACAAAATATAGCTATCCAATCAACAAGTTCAATTCAAGTTAATAAGTTTTGTCTGAGAGTTAATCTTCCGGTCACCTAGAGCTGCGTCCACGGATTACATTGGCAATCTAATCAAACTTGCTAGACTGTTCCACGGTTTATGAGCCAATGGATTAGGGGGGTGTCATTATTGTGTGTTACTAAAATCGTTGTTATGTCAAAGGGAGTTATTGTAATTTAGATTTAGGTAAGTGTTACACAAAGAGAAGATAGTAGGGTAGAAACATCTCTATTAATATTTCGAATGAAAAAGTAAGCTCTCCTAACAATTATAAAATTATTTTAGATTTCTCGATTGCAAGTGAGAGGTTATAAGTATACTTTACAGATGTCAATGACATTGCTAAAAGAAGATTTGAGAAAATCTAAATAAATAATTGTATTTGTGGTTTGGTACAAAAAAGTTCTTGCACTTTGATGACGTCTCGCGGGAATTTACCCCTTCTAAACACGTAAAAATAAAGTTCATAAAATTCGAATTACCGTCAACCCTTAGTCTTCCGAGGCCATTTGAATTCATAAATAAACCCTTCAAAAATAAACAGGACAAAAAACCCCCCAACAATTAACAAATTGGTGGCAGTTTAGGGTTAATTTTAACCGCTTCCTACTGTTGTTGGTAATTTGAGTGGAACTTTTTTTAAATTTACTGCAGTAACCTGAGTCTTGAAACAATAAATAGTGACAATTATAGTCGAAATATAGGTGCTTCTATATTTAAAAGCCCCTTTGATGTAGCAGAATTTATAAATATGAGAGCAGCGTGTCATCTGCAAAATCAAATAGGGTTCTTTATGTAGTGTTAGTTGTACCTATTATGTATTTTATATGGCATTAACAATAGCCAAATATCTACAGCAATATTTTACATGCTGAAATTACTTTATGTCTCAATAAAATACAGACTACACATGTAAATTTTTCTTTCGAAATTTAACACAATAACTGTCGATATTTATCCAATGCTAAGTGAACGGATTACCGGTAGATATAGTAAGTTCTTACATTACACATATCTACACACTTAACAAAGTCGTTCTACTTTAACTTAATGAGTTACTAAAACAAGAAACATTAGAATAGATTATCAATAAAAGATATTATAAATTAAGAAATCCAACAGAAATTTTATCATAAATATTCATAATACAAAATGTCAACACTTAAAAGTATGTTATAATATCCTGTGTTACATAGTTTATTTTTTAATTATTGAACAAAGGTAATAATTTTGCAATACAATTATGTAAATTAAACAGTCGTTAAGCGTGAAGGTCCTAGATTCCGCAGGTCGGCTTTGTTACGAAATAGCCATAATTATTACACGAAGAAAATGCTTTTCAAAGGAAGACAACTTGTACAACAACTAACGTCAACAACCCAACAGTAGGAAATCCCATCACTGGGCATGGGCACGAGTAACCCCTCAGCATGAGAAGGGTTAGGTTATAGTCCATCACACTGAGTGTAGGTTGGTATTAATATTATAGAAAGCAAGTAATGGTCAGAAAAACTAACAAATTGTCTATGGGACTATTATTGCAGTACCTACCTAGATTATCTGACAAAAAAAAGTAACTATTTCTTCTATTTTGCTTGCATAGTCTGCACATTACTACTTACTATTCCCGTTCTCGCTTCTCGAACCCCTTTCTCGCAACAATTTTTTTACAAACCAAACATCTGTTTGTTATTCAATCTATTTTGGTGCATCGGGGTGTCTTTGTCCCTCAATTAAAGCGCATATTCATTTTAATGGCCAGTTATATGTCTGAGTAGGTACATTTTTATGCGATGTTTTTTTGTCGTAATTAGGTATTTAATTGAGTAATTTATTGGTGTGTAGTAAGCTTTATGGCCGGTTATGGGCAGGCATGGTCCGCACGCGTGCCTAAAATTTCATTTAGAATTTATCGTATGGATTTTATATGTTTGTGGTTTGTGTTTAGTAGTTTCATTATGTGGCTTTTGGTTCCGGTTTGTTTTAATAAATCAATTAATATAGCTTTTATTAATGTTTCTTAAAAGCTTTTTAGCTATTTAATTTATCTGTAGGACAATATACTTGAGTGATAAAATGGAGATGTATACGTCATATATTTCGCATAAAAAAATCTTGGAATGTAGGTGTTAAAATATTGCTTTATTGCGTACAGTATTCTATTTCAATAATCATGTATGAGAAAAATATCTCATATCTGTCTGTAGCAGCGGTGTAATGATGATAGAACCAGAGGCAGACAAATTTCTATACTAATATTATAAAGAGGAAAGATTTGTTTGTTCGTTTGTTTGTATTGAATAGGCTCCGAAACTACTGGACCGATTTGATGATTATTTCAGTATTAGAAAGTCCATTTATCGGGGAAGGCTATAGGCTAAATAACATCACGTTACAACTAATGGGAGCGGAGTAGCAATGAAAAATGTTGCAAAAACGGGGAAAAATTCATAAGACCGCGGGCGAAGCCGCTTGCTGGCGGAAAGCTAGTTTAACATAAAATGCTTCCTTTCAGATTAAGATATGTATGCAGCCGTTCTCTCTGACTATTTCTCTAAACTACCAAACTTTTAATACACATACAGTGTAAGAGCTTCCAATACTTTAATATCGGTTGACCTACATCCCGGATGAGTGCCGGCAGTGTGCACTGGGTTTAAGACGACCGACATTGCATCTCAAGTGCTACTCCCCTTTGGAGTTACGTCAGTGTGCGCACGACTTTATGGTAATATTTGCTTTGGTTTAATATGGAGAAGCTTGTGTCAAAGTAATAGTGTTTGAAATCAAATAATATATTGTGTTCATGTTCTTATTGTAGTTGGACATATAAATACATCTATTTCCAGAAGGGTTAGGCAGATTTGTGTACAATCACATTTCGCTATGTTTATAGGTCCCATGTTTATTAGAAATATCAGTAACCGGGCATATAATCTAAACTCTGTGGTTCCTATAATTTCACAGAAAACCCAATAACACTTTATTTCTGGGAATTGAATCCAGGTCTCTACGTTTAGCTGCACTTGTATCATGGATTCCCAGGTTCTCTAGTCCATGGAGACAGTGTGGCAGTCTGGTAGTTGAATGAAACACTATTACAATTTCAATTATATTATTATTTTGCTAAACTCTTGTCAAGGGACAAGAGTGTTCTTAATTCACGTACTTAGAATTAATTTCCTTCACATGCAGATTTTTTTTTATTACCTACATAATAATATATTTTTCTTTCAATTGAGCCTTAAAAGTTAACAATATTAAAAACTAGATATCACAAGTATAAGTTCTAGCAAATTCCGTCGGTTTGGTTTGAAATAATGTTATTATAAACACTGACAGTCACACAAGAGGAGTAGCATTCATTCTTTATTTTCATTCACTTAACGTTACACGTTATTCCCAACACTAAATCAAACAAAAACTCAACCCGTTGACTGCCACAAGAAACAAAAATAGTTAAAACAATAAATGTATTTCACGTCACTCACGTGTCTCAAATATAAGACAAGACAAAATTAAGCGAAATATGGTTATTGTCATATTATGTCGTATGACGGACGAAAACAGTTTTAATATGCTCCGGAAATAGAATTGGGGGGCGATCATGTTATACGCGATAACCAGAGTTGAATCAGAACTGCACCATTACCTCGGTGCATAAAGAACATGGTATATATTCTAAAACATAGGTGACACACTCATAGTTAAACTTCTATGTTTTACGAGAGTGGGAATTTTATATTGGAGACAACATGAGATACCGTTTCATTGACTCTGTGATCATTATATTCAAATTAGATGTGGCAACAGTACAATCGTGCGATAATTTTCCTAAGCTTCGATAATTTTCGGGACTATAATCGACCCCCTTGAAAGCTTTGGGCAGTTGAATTGGATATATTCGGTGTCAAGTTCCTTATGCATATAAAGATACTTTAAAACAAAGGAAAATGAGTATTTCTTTAAATTGAGGTGTTTCAGAGAATGATATGTAACAAAAGGGTTAAGATAATTTGATATTGCTATCCTTCCCGATTAACAATTTTTTATTGTTGCATTATTGATTATTGTACGTAAATGAAATATCAAGTTAATGAACAAAGAAAGTAAAAGTAGGTAGATAGGTAATCGGCACTTGTGTCAAACTTGGATCGAAGATATTTCAAATAAAAATGGTAAAAAATATTGTTACAACAAAATATTGCTTAGTACTTGAAAATAATACTGTAATAATAATAATGCAGATGCATTGATGTTTCTCCGTTTTCAAAAGTGTAGTCAGAGGTACACGGCTAATTATATTTATTATTTAAAGTTTTTATCCAATCACACTGAACAGTTTAGATCATTTGTTAAGCAATAAATAACCTAAAAACATTGTAACGTATCTGGCTTCACTAACTTAATTGGTGATGTTTAAATGCAAATGTCAGCTAAATGAAGCTCGTTGACAAATCAACGTCTTTTTTTACTAAACTCAAACCTTCATCGCGTGGATTTAGATATCCTAAGACGCTAATACTGGCGGTAGGGCTGCCAACAGTAAAAACATTTGAACGGGGCAAACAGTATAATAGCAATAGAAATTTACAGGTGAAATATGATACTTATACTTGATTGGTTTTGTATAAAAATATACATAGATGGTCCAATCTTTATTAGGAATTTAAAAATTTAAAAACAAAAAATGAGTAAACGTTCTAAAAACTGACAACCCTATAGACAGTATTCTCAATGTATAGAGTACAGGTAGACGCGCGCGCAGACTAGACCCCCGCGGCGCAGGCGCATCTTGATGCGCCTAACGAGCGCCTGAACAATGTCTCTATTAGCTTATTCTGGAGTTTTAGATCAGGACAGGAGAAACTGTAGAGACGACTAATGTCGTTTGTTTTAGGTGATAAAAGTCAATGTATTTAAAAATTATAATATTAATTGATTGATAAAGTTAATAAACATTATATTTTTGCTCAACAAATAGCTAAGGAATACGATCGATTTTTAAATAAAAAAAAAATGATTACAAGAACATTACCCATGTCGCATTATGCTTATGAATATTAAATACGACCAAGTAAGGAAAACAATAACAAGTACCTATATAGCTAAGAATTTCCATTTTAACAATACTAATTGTAAATTAAATCACTACCAAGAAGTTTTAAATAGCAAGAAACTACCTGCAGATCTGTGAGTCATTGCATATTTTATCATACATTTAATCTTTATACTATGAAGTCATCAAATATTTTATGATAGATATTAATAGTACTTTATAATAGTATTTTGCTTCGGGCTTAATGCATAATTCTCCAGAAGATAATAGGACCCAATCTGCTGAAAATTTGTGAAATTTTCAGAAAGTCCAATAAAATTGATCAGAATCAGGACCTGGTGGTGCCTGTTCATGTTAAAAAAATATTTCTTAACTTTCTACGTCTATAAGTAATCAATAGATTATAAATATCTTAACATGCTTCCAGTTATGGTTATTGTTTCACAATGAAAAATAAAAATCTTTATGAGCAAAGATTATAATTAAACTCCACTCCATATCTTTCCCTGTTCAAGGAAACAAGACCCGATCCCCTTACTCCACTATGCAAATAAAGTTAGTAGCAAAAACAAAGCGAAACACGGTAATTACACTTGGTGGAAAATTAACTGACATCGATACGGCGTACATGCGCTGGCCTGCACGGTATGGACGTAATGAGTCGAGATATCGAACCTTAGTGCACGCCACTGTATTTAGAGAAATATTTTTTTGCACTGAAGTACACTTTAATGAGAACAATTAAACGATTTTAGTTGGAATGAGTGTTAGATGTTTTTATGCATGCCACTGTATATGTAAGTAGCGGTTCTATACACATTTTAGAGGTTGCGATAACGTCAATAATTATGCAAGGACATTTTTAATGAAGGAAAATATCGGCGAGCGGGCAGGATTTGAACCTGCGTCTTCTGGTTCGGTACACCAGACGCTCTGACCACTAAGCCACCGCTCGCCCTGCTCGCCAGTCAAAATCTTCCTTCACATTCTAATTTGCGTCTTAAAGGTGACGTAGCGACATCTATTGTGAATGCTTTTCCTTCATTAAAAATAACTAGTAATCTTAGCATGGAAAATGCTTAAAAAAAATACAAAAAGATACAAGTACATGTTAAATATATCGACCACTTATTTTTTCTTAATCGATCCGACTACGTCATTATAAATATTTAATATTAATTAAATACGGAACACAAAAATACGCATGTCTGTAATACGCAAGAAGACAGACGCCTGTCTTCTTGCACCTATATAAACGCATCCATAACTTACACAAATAAAAATGTACGAAGCAAAAGGCACAAAAAACGCACTCTATTTTCGTATGCCATTTATAAAATAAAGAAACGCGATCTTTTCTGCATTTGAGGGTTAAGTTAACCCTGCGATCGCCACATAAATCTGCTGCAAAAGGGTTGTAAATCCAGCCAACCCCTTCCAAGAGTAGTGATATACGATCGCCATTATATTTTGACCTTCCACCTCCCTTTTAGCTCTACGTAACGTAGGATGAGAAGGGGGAATCGCATGGAGAGATAGGGTTCTAAAATAACTGGCCGTTATGTATAAATACGAATAAAAATTTCAAGGAGAACCGAAGATATGTTTCGTTTCACCCTTTCTAGTCTATTTTGTAAATTGATATTGGTTTTTGGGACCGTTTATCTTTTGAGGGTGTAAAATTTTAATTTGGTTTTAATATAATTGCCTTTCTAGGACGTTTCTAAATATTTATATATAGGGTTCATAAAAAAAGACCAGGTTTCATGTATATCATTCGATCAGCTGTGCGATCGCTTAAAGTGACTGCAGAAATTTATGAACTTTCGTTTTCATTTCGCAAACGTTCTATTGAAACATACCTACCATGTATTTTGTACTTATAACACTTTGAGAAATTAATTTTTGTGGAACATTTAAACCAGAAACATTAAGATTAAGTTGAAATAACTCGAAAAACATTAAACAATTACAATAAAAACTAAAACAAAAAATAAATGCCATTTGTCAGATGGATACACAAAAACAAAATTCTCAACCAAAATCCAACTACAAGAAAATATTTCAATCCAATTGCTTCCTATTCCCTTACCCGTTGCCTATTTTTTTACTATTTTTAGAGTTCCGCAGGTGGATACACTGCTTGCCATTAAGGTATTGACGCGGGTCCGCTCCTTTACGGAACCCGCAATAATTCACAAAGAAAGCCTGCCGACTGTATGGGAGTTGAGTTTGGGTACAGAGTAACAGCAACGCACAGAGAAGACGCACTAATTATTATTATGTACTTAAATTTCCTAGGCCTTATTTCAAAACGTCAACCTTATGTAGCCTTTATGTCATTGCAGTGAGATGTTACTAGAGTTGCCGGTATATCAGCTTTAGCTACACTTTTATTTAATAAACGTTTTAACTTTTTAAGTTTACGGGATATAAAGAATGCAAACTGGATAAACTCGACAATTTTTTTTAAACTGATTTCTTTATCATTTATTATTTAGGTTATTGCTTTGTAATGTTGTAATTATTTGTAGTTTCACCGATAGTATAGTCAGTAAGTGGATATTGAAATTTTGACATTCTTAAATTATGCAAGTTATATATAATTTATTATTATTAAAATTATAAAGACGTTTTAATTTGTTTTCCACTTTGCCAATTACAAGATAGTTTCTTAATTTTAAAGTATGAATCCGGACGTTATTTCATTACTACATATTTTATTATATTTGTTAAACAGAGCAACCACAAACGAGACTAAAAGTAAATTATGACCATAAGTAAATATTATGACCATAATTAAATATAAAAACGTAAGCTGGTCTCGTAAAACGTTAAGTATTGTAATCTAATACTTTTTGAAATGGGACTATTATATTTGCTAATTATTGTTATTTATTACTGTTATAAATTATGTTCAGTAGAGACTGAAGAGGATTTTATGTAGCGTTTACTCTATTTTTTCATTAAAATATTATTTTATTAAATACCCACTATAGCTTTCCGCCAGTGGCTTCGCCCGCGTGGTCTGGGTATTCCTTATAAACTATCCTATTACTCGGTAAAAATATGTAGCTTTTTAACGGTGAAAGAATTTTTCAAATCGGTCCTGTAGTTACGGAGCCGAAACTGCTGAAAGCACTTAAGCAAAAAATACAAAATATAACAACGAGAATTACTTTATTATTTATTTATAATTTATAGAATACAGAACGCTATCTTTTTGTATTTTTTTTTAAGCGTTTTCCATGCTAAGATTACAATTTATTTTTAATAAAGGAAAAAATCGGATGGCGGGCAGGATTCGAACCTGCGTCTTCTGGTTCGGTACACCAGACGCTTTAACCACTAAACCACCGCGAACCCCGCTTGCCGGTCGAAATCTTCCTCCACATTCAATTTTTTTTATTTACGTCTTAAAGGTGACGTAACGACATCTATTGTGAATGCTTCACAACCGACACGACTAACTTTACATTAAAAATATACACATTAAATTTTTTACATTAAAATTTTTATTTTCCTTAAAAATAAATAGATACGGAACGCTTTCAGGAATAATCAGAAAACAATTAAAACTATTAAAAAGAAACGAAATAAATTTATAGAATACACATCGTACACAATTTCCCCGAGTTCAACGACATTATAGTCAGACCAAATGTCGCCGTGTTTCGTGAGAAAATCACAAATATGTCCGACATACAAGTTGAATTAACATAATCGTGTTTCACCTTCATAAATTTACGAGCCTCCAACCGGCCTTTACATCAGCTTTCCGAATTGTAGGGTAAGGTAGCTATGGGTTGTATCTTTTTAATTTATTATTTCTTTTATTGTGTTTGTTAGTGAAGATACAATATGTTAATATGCGGTTATAGGAAAATTTGTTTTTTAGGAATCATGCACATTTTACATACCTTAATACTAAATTTATAGCCTATGTCACCCGGGGATAGAGTAGCTTCCCAATGATGACAGAATTTTTCAACTCGGTCCAGCAGTCTCGGAGCTTGTTCAATTCAAACAAACAAACAATCAAATCTTTCCACTTTATAATCTTATTAGTATTAGTATACATAAAGGACAGTCCGCAAGGCCTAAGTACGGGGCTATAAAAAATAATCGTAATTATAAATATTATTATTACCAATAAAGTCATTTAATAAAAGTGCCAATATTCTTATCATTCACTATTTTTACTTTTATTTAAAAGCGCACCAAATTAAATGGTCTGAGACGGCCCTGGCTCACATAAATATTTGAGCCAACATTGGATCTGTAGCGACATCTATCGCGCTACATAAGAACTTCTACGAAGCTTAAATCCTGAATCGCGCAAGTGAAGTTTACCATGCAACTTGCATATATACAACCGTCCGACATCAACCGTGGGGCAGTAGCCCACCAGGCATAACACCCGCCTGGTCGGAGGATCCTCCCTTTGGTGCGAGGGACAACACACCTCGTCCCTCCACAGTGGTGACCCCGAGCAAGAACATTAACGCAGCCTTCGAAGACCAGCAGCTTCGTCATCACCTTCCCTCACAGCACCCTCCAGCACGAAAGCAGCGAGTTACACAGCCAGCTACTACTACTACTACTACTACTACTACTACTACTACTACTACGACTACTATACTACGCAGCATCACCCCGACTCACTGGGGACTCACCGCACTACAGTCCCGACTCACTGCGGACTATGCGGCATCCTGTTCCGACTCACTGGAACACACTACACTGGCACTGGCAAGCTCTTCAAACGCACTGACCGCTGACCCTTCATCGACCTCCGGTCTCGGGGGGGAGTGATGTAGCGACATCTATCGCGCTACATAAGAACTTCTACGAAGCTTAAATCCTGAATCGCGCAAGTGAAGTTTACCATGCAACTTGCATATATACAACCGTCCGACATCAACCGTGGGGCAGTAGCCCACCAGGCATAACACCCGCCTGGTCGGAGGATCCTCCCTTTGGTGCGAGGGACAACACACCTTGTCCCTCCACAGATCAATTAACTCTTTATCAAAAGAAAGCTGGGAAGCGATGCGTTAATATATTATTATGATTCGCTTAATAAATGATTGTAAGCCTTAATGATAGAATATGACAGGTTTTTAACGCTTTTTATATTCTAAATTTCCGGACAAACACACTTAATGTAATGCTGTTTTAGTTTCCAATTTTTTCCCACACTGGCTTAGGTTAATTGTGTTATTTAAAGCCATTAAACCTACTTGTTTTATTGGCCATTATAATTATAAATACATTTATTGCTTACATGCAAGCTTAATGTGTTCAAGAAAGCAAAAGACAACATGTAAACTAGATTTGATAACAATTTTTTACACGTGTAAGCCTTATAGGCCTTATATCCTATGGATTGATGATAGGTACTTTGTAAATAGTACAATTTTTATGGACTTGTACCGTCTGAAAACCATACTTCTCTCTTGTCGTATGGAGCATGTTACTCGTGATAATATCCTGACATTAAGGATGAACTCGACACTTCCCAAATATGAATGTAGCAACGACTATGATGATAAGAAAGCTCAAGGTCACTCAGCGAGCTATGGAGCGAGCTATGCTTGTTGTTGTTATCTACGCGATCAAAAATGAGGAGATCCTTAGAAGAACCAAAGTACTGACATAGCCGAAAGGATTAGCAAGCTGAAGGGTTGATAACACGGCTAGTTGTTAGTGTTGTTACCTAACTTATATTCTTTTCTATTTTAGGCGAAATCATAGTGATCGTGGTTTCTTTTTTGCACTGTATCTATGCTATGAACTTCAAATTCAAACCGATTATATTATTATATGGACCTAAAAATCCAAACAGCGGGTTTTCCACGCAAATCTTTCCAAAAACTTTGGAGTATTTCCCATCGGGCGAAACCGAAACTTTTTTGTAAGTCCGCCATTAGATACGAAAGCCACAAAGGCACGTGCGGTATAGTAATTAGCAAATGGCCAAAGATCGGGTACCGATACCGATACCGTTTTTATTTTACTTTTCCCCTCACTATTCGGTTTGGTCCTTTGGTTTCGGGAAAAAGTGTAAAAGAAAACGTGTGTATACGATTACAGATCGGAAGTTTTAGTGGATGAAGTTTTGCTACCTAGTTGTTTTAGGGTTTCGTAAACGAGGGTGCCAACGAGACCCTATTACTAAGCCTCCACTGTCTGCTGACGTCCGTCCGTCCGTATGTCGGTCAGCTGGCTGTATATCATGAATTGATAGTAGAGTTAGAGTTAGAGAGGTAGAGTTGAAATTTTCAGTTTCTATTTCTAATGCTTCTATAACGACAAATACTAGTTTCTTTATACTAACGAGAAATTCTTTATTTATACATTTAAAAATAGTACGGTAGGCCCTTTATGTGCGAGACCGCCTCGAAGTTGACCGGTTTTTTAATTTTTAAACGTCTTCAGTTTGTACCATCCATTCGGAACAATGGCTGGTTATCCACATACGCATGTTTGATGGCGAAATGTGGGTGACACACAATTCTGTCTGACCTTTCAGCCGTAGAGGCGTGATGGTATGTTTTGTTAGATTCGCCAAATTAACTCGGCTAAATACAGTGCCACAGATCTTGATTATTAACAATCAATGAATACACTAATTTCCTTTGCTATATTTAAATCAATAATTGTTCATTTCAAATCTATATTTCTAGTCCCATTTCATATGCGATTAAGTTTACGATCAATCAACTGACATTAGATCGATAGCTGTTTTTTTTTTCTAAGTAAGTCAATCGTGAAGAATAGACAACAAAATGATAAAATTTAATTCACGAATTTGTATGTTTTACCCATTTCTAACGACGGTTTAATCGGTAGTTTATGGTTCTATAGCAAGTAACCTGCACGCATTGACCTTAGTAAACGACTGATTTAATATTAAGAGTCATGCTATTGATATAAAAATCAATTTTATGTTGAATATAAAATTATTATTGCATTTGTAAACTACATATAAACAGAGCATCACTAAATCTAAGTCCTAACTCTTGAGTAATTTTTCTCCTACTCAAAAAAATATCTAGGATTTAAGCCCCAATAACATGAGACCTACTACACATACATACTGGCGAATTTTCGGTGTGCAGCTTACCTCTTTTAGGAATACAGGCGTGATGGTATGTGTAAATTGTTATGCGAGTAGTTTAGCAACAGTAAGATTGATGCCCTGAGTTCGATTCCCAAGTCGAGCACAGACTAGGGTTATTACACTTTGCTTAACTTAGGAACCAGAAACTTAATATTCACACTTACAACCACCAGGCTTAATGGTCAATTGAATTTATAATACTGCTACAAAAACAGTACATTTAAATCATTTAACGACATATTTAAAATCAATTATCGACTTCTGAGATCACTGTCAATCGTAAATATCTTATTAAGACGTAAACACCATCAAGTTATGGGTTCATTTATGTTAATATCTGGTGTAACTTGATATCTATCTGCTTTATTGAAGGTTACAATAAAAGGTTTTATTTAAACTGGTCGTTCAATGGTAGTAGAAAAATGATATAGGTACTATAAAGAAACTAACAAGCAATCAGAATAGATGGCAATCAACTTTGTTTTAAGTTCAGTGGTCAAGCGTGAGTCCTTAATCTTTACATAGTATTTAATAAAACAAAGTCACTCCCGCTGTTTGTTCGCTTAGATCTTTTAAACTATGCAACTGATTTTAATGTAGTTTTCACCAATACATAGAGCGATTTAAGAGGAAGGCTTATATGTAGTATAAATGTGTATTATAGTAGAGAAAAGCTGAGAAATTTTATATTGCACCCGTGAATCTGGAGCGGGTCACTAGTAGGCAATAAAATATATAGGTAAGTAAATTGACGGAAAACAATAATCAGAAATCAGAATAGCAAATCGTAGTTTAAAAGAATAGAATTGTTGATTTATTACATTTATAATAATAACGTCGTGTTTATAGTTATTGTGGAAAATTGAAAACAAACTTTCAGCAAACTCTTCAAGCAGACCATTTTGAAAGTGTATACTCCTGCCTATTTCCTCGTTGTCTATTTTGCTTCGTCACTAATTAATGTTTCACTACAAATGTTCTCCTCGGTCTTGCATACATGCATACTTTCATTCCTGTTACCCATTAGAGTAGGCAGAGACTATAGATTTCCACTTGGTCCGGTCCTGGCACACCACTTTCGTTACATCTATGCTCATCAACCTCTCCATGCATGCTCGTCGGTTTAGGATACTCCTAATCTTGAGATTTGAGAACGTCAGCAATTTGAATGTGGTACGTATCTTAATGGATTTTTTTATAAATTAACAAATGTAAGCGAACATACAAGATCATTATATTTTTACCCGACTACCGAAGGAGGGTTAGGTATTACATAGACAAATTGTAAATCTAGTGCTTTTTATTTGAAGTCGGATAAAACAAGGCTTAGAAGTTATATTGATATTTACAATTTTGTTACAAAAGTCTTCATTGCATGCCAGTGAAGACTAAAATTGTATTATAAATTTAAAGTTTACTAGATCAAGGTTCATTACCTGTTCTACGGACTCCTAAAGGTAACGGTAAAAAGAACTATTTATTTAATTTTATTCAACAGGTTTTATGTTTTTATAGTCCATTAATGAAGTAATTGTTAGAGATACATTTAGTTGCCGGGTTCTGTTTGTGTGTAGCAACAATTCATTAATTTATTGGAGGCAATCAAGGTAATTACCAACCTACCACCTACAATAGAAGAGAATATAAATAAAATTCTCGATAACGAAGTATTTTTTGTTTTCGTCTAAATTGGCAGGCGCCAATCAGACAGAAAACCGAGTTTCAAATATATATTATAATATGCAAGCATTTTATTGCATATATGTCACCGGATATTTTATAGACCGTTAGATTTGAAGAAGTAGAAAAATGTTTATTTATGAACAGATCCGGGCATATATTAGACTTATTATTTTCCTAAAATATTAAAGGCCTGTTTCCCTACCTCCGATAGTCGCTAACCGTCAGATAAATTAAAAAATTAAATAACATTTTTATATAATTTTCTGCCAAGTAATTTAATGGCAACTTTAAAGGTGCTGAAACAGGCCGCAGCCATAAAAAACTAACATTATTACCTACAACCTTTATATTTTTATGCCAGCCATTGATGGAAAGTTTTTCAATTCTCTAAAATGATCACAACTAAAACTTATTCTTATATAAATATAAAAATCTTACCTTCTTCTAACTCATCCCGAAGATCTTCAAATGAATTTCACCTCACGATAGTAGTACCTGTAGATAATTAACAATTTTGTTAGGTACTTACGAGGAAAAACGTTACACAACCACAGAATAAATAATAACAGAATAGCCACTCTCCGCCCCTCCCTAACGTCAGATACCTCAGGTCCCCCGGATTCTGCCGGTGTTCTTGCCGGACTGCCAACAAACCCTACGCACCGTCACGCACACTTTTGCACGTGTACAAACGTAATTTTGACAAGTTTGACATTTGGTATTGTAGTGTGCAGCGGTATCGGAAAGTTTGTATGGAGTGTCACAGGTGTGACACAACTACACAGACGTGATGGTGTGTTATGTATGTGTTATAAAAAACAAATAAATGCTTAGCTCCAGTAGGTAAGTACCTACCTATTTCTACCATAAACAATCGGAAATTCCTGTCCGTGAAATACATTGGCTACACTAGGTTTTAATGAAATCATTCTTAATAAAACAATCAAAACAAATATAATTGGTAGGTACATCTAATATTTAAACAGACCAATCACTGGAATTTGGAGACGGTACCGTGAAAATTCGAATCACACGCATGCCGATGTGGATTCTTGCGTCATTTTATTTGAAAAAAGAATATAAGGGTACTCCGAAATTGTTTCATGCGAGACGTTACGAGTGAGTGTGTGGAAGGCAGAATATTCGCTATTGCCACCATTTTTTTTTTGTATTAAGTATTATAGAGTCCTCTGGCTGATTCTTAGCATATTGGACCCGGTAGATGGCACTGCAGGTCCGTTAGTTTTTTTATAATTAAATTCGTACTAAATATTATTAGTGGTTTCCATAAATTTAAACCTACGTTACATTATATTTGCCAACTTTTATGCTTAATATCTTAGTATGAATATTAAGTAGTTTCGGTTCTGTGAAAAGACCCCACTATAGGTAAATTAATCTTGATTTTTAAACCAGAAATTCATAACTTACTGTCAAAGAAATCCCTCTTGTCAAGTCCTGATAATGACACACATTCATCTTTGGACTGAAATGAACACAACTTTTTGTGCCATAATTAAGCGCAAGAAATCATTACCCTACCTCCCAGTCGGTCAACAGCCAAAACAAATACGGGCACTCTTAATAATATCTATCAACAAATCACAAAAAGCCACATTTAAATCGCGAACCAATCACTCAAGCTATCCTTTGAGATGTACCGTGTGAATTCTGATCGGGCCGCTGTTGCCGCAATCGATTCTTACGACGATAATTTTAAAAAGTGATTTTGAAAAAATGCAAGAACAAAAGTGCCGCCCGTCTTTCGAAATTCGCAGATTACCGCGGCATCTGATAAACCAATAGTCGTGTAGTCATGCAGGTGTAGATTGGTCAGTGATTAGTTATTTTTTGTCCATAATTGGGTTATTTAATTCTGGTTTTGTTTGTGAAATTTTGTGGTCCACATTTTGTGGGTAGGTAAGGAAAAATTTTGGTGTAAGTAGGTAGGTATTTTATGTATTGTTCCTTCAACCCTCATGATTTAATGATATGCAAGCGCAATATTTTCAAGAAACTGAATTTTATTTTGCGATCAAAATCATCTTCATAAATTTCTCAAATATCTGTTAACACTTATTTTAAACTTTACAATTGGACTTTTTTTAGGTACCTACAGCCTTTTTTGATAAAAAGGATCATTTGTAATTACATTATGAACATATATAACTATAATAAAAAAATATATATATAACTCAATAATTTGTTGCAATATCCCTGAAGATATTAACGCCAACCATAATAGCAGGAAAGTTTCCCAAAACGATCTCAACCTATTTTTTGCAAATAACTGCCCAACGTGTTTACAAATTCCGGCATTCACTCAAACGTTATCACATGCAAAAAAGGCCCTTGAACAACATGGCGAAAACATTTAAATAATTACGAATATCTCGGGTCCAATTAAAGGCGTCCCCGCGCCAATGCGCCGCGACCAGACTACAGGAGACAAAGTGTCGAGATGAAAGGCACCGCCGCCGATTGTCGCGGCATTGTATCCTCACTCGTTAGTCCGGCATTATCGTATCAAGATTTATTTTAACGATTAAGTTTGTGGTACAAGTGAAAAGATGATAGCGTTTTAGCTGGTATTTGTGATGTACATCACCATCATCAGAATTTCCCCTTATCCCAAATTATTTAGGATCGGCGTAGCCTATCCTTTTTTCCATTCATCCCTCCCCGTTTTCTATCCTTTTGTTCCCTTTTCCATCATATCAACCGCTTTATCTTGTGATGTCTATTTCCGTAAATAAGAGCAAGTATTTAGTTGCCTATTGTAATGAAAATTATGTTACCATGAGTCTACAATAAAGATTTATTATTATTATTTCACAATTACCTAGGATATACATATCGACGTTAATGGCGCAGGCAGAGCGATGTACCTGTAAATTAGGCAAAGAAACCACCCTGTTTCTGTCGTGACACCTGTCAGTATTTCAAAGATTTATAATATTTACAATATCATTTGAGTTTGACAGAAAAATAATACTCTCACTTTCTTCTACGCGTGTTTAAATCGCACCCGCTACCGCCTATGACTTGCGCATCCACAATTTCAACGATTAACGCTTATAGCCTCAGTCATTAAGCCACAATTGGGTTGTGTGCACCTCCACGATTATAGAACCAACCGCCATTGTATTACATGAAACAATATGCCTGTTACGTTGACTAGTGCCATTCCAATGGAAATAATTTCAATTAAATCCAAAAGGATTACGGATATAAGCAAATTGTATTAGTTGGTAGATTAATCATAATGGTTGTAAGTTATAATTAATTAATCTATACTAATATTATAAAGAGGAAAGATTTGTTTGTTTGTTTGTTTGTAATGAATAGGCTCCGAAACTACTGGACCGATTTCAAAAATTCTTTCACCTTTGGAAAGCTACATTATCCCCGAGTAACATAGGCTATGTATCATCACGCTACGACTAATAGGAGCGGAGTAGTAATGAAAAATGTAGCAAAAACGGGGAAAAAATTATAAGACGACGCGGGCGAAGCCGCTGACGGGAAGCTAGTTTTACCTTTAAATAGCATTCGTAATATTAATTGACAATATACGTAGGATAGCCTAGGTAGGTAAATCCTATCCTATCATATTATACTATAATGTTATAAATGTGAAAGTGAGGATGGATGGATGGATGTTTGTTTTATTTATTTTTATTTTTTATTTATTATTATGTACATCAGAATATCTCATTAGCCATCTCTCATCTCTGGCCATTAGCTGGTGATTCATAATAGGTAAGTAAGTACCCACAAGATTTTAAAGCATTTCTGATGATTATTTACCAAGTTCATGTCTACTATATGTCTAGGTATATAATTATATGCATGTGTACCTACTTTTCATACTGAAATATCCTTTCTAGCACTGAGATTTTTTCTTTCAGATCAATTTTGCAAGTCAACTTAGGTATACATATATTATTTTACATCTGTGGTCTAGTGGTTCGAGTACCAGACTGCTGATCGCGAGGTCAGGGGTTCGACTCCCACTTAACAAAAAAAAAAAATGTGATGAGTATAAGTGTTTGTCTTTGTCTGGGTGTTTCTTACATATTATAAGTACTTAAGTATTTACAAAAAAAAAGTATATAAGTATTTTATTTATTATCTAGTACCCATAGTACAACTATAAGCTCTGCTTAGTTTGCGGGATTAGACTGTGATATGAAAATGTCCCACAAATAGGTAGTACAAAATATAAAAAAAAAAAAAAAACTCTTGCCGACTGTTCCACCATACATGCCCGGTACCATCCTATCAAAAACCAATACATTACATTTTATTGTCCATACTTTCTTCTTTAAAATTGTACCATTACATCGTCATGGCTTCTGTCACTGACTTATGGCACCATTGTCTCATATAAGGCCCGATATTTCACGACTCAACATAGCAAATTGCTTCATTTATAACGGAGAGGTACCAAAAAAGTACCACGGTACTTTTTGATGGTACACCGAGTATTTAGGTTAAAAGGTATAGTAAAATTTTATTGATGTGTAATTGTTTGTAATGTACAACATTTCAAGGTCTTCATATTCAAGTGTGTAAGAGATCTTTTATACATTGTTTGAATCACAGAGTACCTACGGAACAAAGACTAAGCTTCATACAACCACAGAGTAATGTAAGTACTGTATTGTATAATTGAGCTTCCTTGAATATTTTCCATTCATTCTTGAACAGGATTGATAGAAACTTCAGAAGGTACATGACTGCCCCGATAGTCTAGTGGTCATAAGCGCGACTGCTACGCTACAGGTCCTAAGTTCGATTTCCAGGAGGAGCTAAGTTTTTACTGGGTTTCTCTCTCAAATTCTCAGTAGCAGCTTGGTGTTTGGATTTTTGCCTGGTTGATGGCAATAGTAATTGTGGTGCACTGCACATTTGTTAAAAACTTCAGTAAATTAGTAACTAAGCCTAAGCTTAAAATTGTAGTAATCATAATAAATATTTTAGGGACATTTTTACACAGCACCATCTAGTCCCAAACTAAGCTATGTGTAACTAAGGTATGTACTATGTGTACCAGACAATGGATATAATACTTTATATACTTTTTTTTTGTAAGTTACATACTTATCATACATAGGAAACGCCCAGACAAACACAAATACATTCATCATCATAATATTATGAATATTTGTGTTCTGTGGTAATCGAACCCACGACCTCGTGATCAACAGTCCGGTACTTGAACCACTAGACCACAGACGTCGTCAAATCGTGTGGTACAGAATTAAAGTAGGTAATACATTTTGTTTGGAATTGGAAAGTGTCAATCGAATCACTATAAATTATTATCCCAAGAAATACTACTAGGAATTATTCTTCAAGGTAGGGCGAGGTCTAGGCATAGTACATAGAATTCTCTAGATCATAAAACTTAAATCACAAAACACTACAATTAAGCATGTCAAACTATCAACAGTTCGCCAGACAAAATGTGATTTTTCCATTGACGGCCTTCAAAAATCTATTTCCTGTCTGGACGTAGTTCCGGTGCGCTCACCCTGTTATCATCCCAAAGCTATTATGTTGCGAATCACGAGGGTCGAAAACGGAATTGTGTTTGATGCATATTTGTATTGTATTGAGTTTGTCGTTTTTTTAACTACATATCGAATTCAATATTACGTCATTTTTTTTGTGAAGCAAATTTAGTAGTGGCAGGAAGGTGTGAGTGTATGACTATGTATGTATGTATGTAGCACAATTAGTGAAACAACTATGTCAGACCCTCTTCTACACTCTTCCTCTTTCTGCCATTAAGTCTCACATATTTAAATCTGAAAGACTGGATACTTGACCATCTAAAATAATAATATTATCATTGATTGAGGTACTTATTAAATTTATAAAAACACACAAATATTGCTCAATAACAATGAATATGAAACATATAGGTACCTATGCCTTCATCAGTCACAACAATAAGTTTTCCTATTGTCATTATCAATCTATAAAAGTTATTTTAAGTAGGTAATTAAAGAAAAAAACGATTTGAAAAATACAAAAAGATATTTAAAAAAAGGTTATTATCATAATCAGTTGTCCGTCAGAATGACAGAAATCACCTAAAAGTTAAGAAGTAGAAAAACACAAGTTGACGTAAATTGAAATAAAACAATAGTTTTTTTTACTTTTGGGTGATTTTAGTCTTACAGTCTGTTGATCTCCAACAGACAAGTCTGTCAGTTGTTACGCCTACTGGTTTCTGATAACTATTGATATGATACAAACTAAAGAATTTTAATCGATGCAAATTATATTATAACAAAATTGATTGAAATTAATATTCTATTACAAAGTAGGTAATTACACTTGTTATGCCAACGAGGTAACATTAAAATACTTTAATATTCTAATAACGCCTGGGGAACCATAGTTTAAAGTCAGACACCCCGCTACGTAACATGCGCCCAGTATTTTCCAACTGACTTAATAAGCTCGTTAAAAAATAAAACGTTTATTTTTTATTTATCCAACGAAAATTATTCTGTACTTTTTAAATATTCATTTTATTCGGGCAACAAGCAATTATATTGATTTCGAAGCGCCTCACACCGACTTTAGTTAAGCCACCCGTTGGCTTGACAGCTAACGTGAGAAACGCAACAAATTATAGGTACTACATTACATTCTATGACGAACCTTTTTAACGCCCAGCATAATAAGACCCTTAGGGCCTTTTGCACGACCTTCTGATTTTCCCGTTAAATAACTTGGCAGATCATTTCATACAAATGTTGTTCCATTGTTAGTGCAGCGCCTAGACAAGTTGCAATTAAACGAACCGGCAAACGATAAGAAATAAAATCTATGGAAATGACACAAGCTTTCTACAAATCGGGCTGTCACCAATGTCACCGGGAATCAAGGGTTTAAGCTGAAAACCAGCAGTGGGCAACCCTAGGGGGGGGGGGCCTTTTGCTTTCGATAGGTATTATATTTATTTTGTAAACTAAGTACCTAATTACTACAAAAATGGCTCTAATATTAAAAACAATAAACTACTATTCTTTTTATATTCATTGTCATTTCCATACATTTTCTTTTCATTCGTTTGCCGATTCGAATGTCAAAATGCAACTTGTCTAGGACCCTCGGTCAGAGTTAGGGTGTCGGTACCCAATCAAAACCCCAAGAGGTCTAACAACCGAGTAATCAGACATTTTCCTGATTTATATCAGATACCGATCTGAAGAGCAGCGGGCAATTTCTATTCCAAACCTTATCTATACTATCTATACTATTATTATAAAGCTAAAGATATTGTTTGTAGAAACAAACAATGTCTTTAGCTTTCATCCAAACAAACATAGAAATGTTTGTTTGGTTAATACCAGAAACAATAAGTACGATTTGATAAATTCTTTCATTGTTAGATAGCTTGTTTAACAAGGAAGGCTATAGGCTATATATCATAACGCTACGAGCAATAGGAGCTGAGTATAAATTAAAAATGTTGCAATAACGGGGGAAAAAATTCAACTTCTACGGAGTAACGAAGGAACGAAGGAGGAACGAAGTCGCGCCTAGTAGTATGACAAATCCAAATCACCAAAAAATCTCTCACGGTAACTTTTTAAAAGTCCACTTATACTGGTTGTACAAGGTATGAATAGTAAGCATCCAATAGGGGGTTTTAATTAAATAATTTTCTTAGTTTACATACACAATCAAAACTGTGGTTTAACATACAAATTGTTATAACTAATGGTTATAGTTTTAAACTATGGTCGCCGATGTAGGTATTATGAAATTCGATAAGAGTAAACGAGTAATGAATAATTGGATATTAATAATTGAATTTTGAATGAGATACTTAATGAAACTGTTATTATAATTACAGTTCTTGATTAATTTAAACAGGATTTCAATGTAACATTCAAACATTATAAACAATAAGGGTTAATTCATACTAGAAATAATAAATAATAAGTATATTAATTAATTGGCATACCTATCCGTAGCTGTAATAGGTCTCATTTAGGTAATAGGGGTCACTTCCTATTTCTATTAACCGGGCACAAACCCAAACTGCGACAAGCTACTGAGAATTAAAAAAAAAAATTACTTACTAGTCGACCTGGGAATCGAACCATGGATCATACTTAGCACCAGCAGCTACGCTTGCGACATCTACACCAATGAGCCAGCTATGAGCCTATGACTGATAATTACCTAAAGTCTTCTTGACCAATCGAAAAAAAGTATATTTAGGATGTAAACTAACGTAAACATTCCTTATACTACAAAAGGTTCATCATGATCATAATATCAGCCAAAAGCGGTCCCCTGCTGAACAAAGGCATCCACCCTAGACTTCCATAACGGCTGAAGAAATCAAATTCACAACAAAAGCCGAATCATCAAAACTCTTATACAATTCAATGAACTTTTAATCCCATATTTTGATCTTTAACCCTACCAAGAACAGTCATTATCTTCTCCATATTATATTCTTTTCTACACAATAAATAAATACGGGATATATTTTATAAGCAATCATTAGAGCAACACTATCACGGACGGTTAATCCTATGTAAATCGGGTGTTAATTTAAAATAAACTATTGTCAATGATATAATTTATTATACGACTTAGATTATTTATGTTTGAAAAACACGTTTACGAAAATAATATACATACAAAGATAGGTATCCACTCCAGCCCGGCTAACATGCGCGCCACGACAAAATTTTGTCTACTCCTTGGTCTCGCTCTTCCTCGTACGAAAACGAGACAAAAGCACGACATAACCGTCGACAAAATGTTCTCGCGGCGTGCATGTTAGCCCGGCTCGATATATGTAACGGGCTGGACAAGCTATTCGTTCAATTTACATTTTAAGCAATACTGAATAAGCAAAATTGTGTCTGCTTATCCCGCCTGCAATACACTTTCCAACATCACAGATCTTGTTTATAGACTTTTAGTTTTTTTTTGTAGCCTCTTTTGTATCCCACTGCTGGGCAAAGGCCTCCCTTAACTTAGTCCAGGACCTTCTGTCCTGGGCTTCTTCATACCACGCTGGATTTTTAGTTAGTAGGTACTGTAATAATCTTCCTCTAAATATATATATATATATATATATGAGTTTACTTTGACTCATTTGTAATCGGATTATGTGTAAATAAATTGATCTGTGGTCGTTTTTATAATCGTTTCGTTAAAGTGTGTCGTAACAGTTGGATTGTCTACCACAATCAAAACAAGCCACAAATATTTTCAAATTAACACTTTAAAAATATAATTATTAAATCGTAAAATTTTTATAACATAAACTAGATACATAATACAAGACACGTCGCCTCCAAAACTGTTATAAATTACCTCGAAACTTTATCAAGCAGTTAAAATTAACCTCTCCATTTTATAGAACCACACTTTCTTAATATTACCATTATTAATTTAAATTAATTTATTAATATAATAAACGCATGGAATTATTAGATGGTTGTAATAAAAATATGAGTGTGTAAAATATCGGTAGGAGGCTGGCTATTATATTGCTGATTAGCAATGATGGGGTATAAAAAGTTCATGGATGAAACGTTCGTGGTAATGTGGAGGCACCCACTGTTTTTACGACGATAAACGGCACTTTGGCCGTCTTCTGGTATACGCCTGCGTAGCTCTAAACTGTTATAATTATTTTTTTACTATCCAACCCAGCCACGGTCCACTGAGACTAAGGCTAATATTTCAGAGACGACGCTGAGCGTAAACTTACGCTTCCGTATGTCAAATTGTAATACAAATTTGACATAGGGAAGCGTAAACTTGGCTTAGTTTCATCGTCGTCGTTTATTAGCCTTAGCCTTAGGCTAATATTCAGAGACGACGATACTTAGTATAATGTCTGAATATTAGCCTGATCTACGTACACTGCTAGCTGTACCTGCCAAGCCACGTGTTGCATTTGCTCATTTTTATACTCTTCTTTAACATTCAGAAGAACAAGTTATTTTTAATGAAGGAAAAAATCGGCGGGCGGGCAGGATTCGAACCTGCGCCTTCTGGTTCGGTACACCAGACGCTCTGACCACTAAGCCACCGCTCGCCCTGCTCGCCATCTTCACAATAGATGGCGCTACGTCACCTTAAGACGTAAATTAGAATGTGGAGGAAGATTTCGACTGGCGAGCAGGCCGAGCGGTGGCTTAGTGGTCAGAGCGTCTGGTGTACCGAACCAGAAGGCGCAGGTTCGAATCCTGCCCGCCCGCCGATTTTTTCCTTGATTAAAAATTACTTGTAATCTTAGCATGGAAAATGCTTAAAAAAATACAAAAAGATATTCAGAAGAACGTTACAAGACATCGAATATATTTATTATTTTGTGTACAATAGGAGCACATAAGGCGGACTTAATGCCATATGGCATTCTCTGTCAGTCAACCTTCGGGTTAAATTGAATACCTAAGTAAAAAAAAATGATGATACATATAAAAGAAAAATACAAGAGATATATACAAGAGTTCTGCCTAAAAAGATATTTATAAAGTTTTCATCTACTTTATGGACTCAACTTTGTTAAACAGGTTTAATCATTTTGGTTTCCTTCATCCTAAGAAAATGATAATCAAATTCTGTTCCATTAAAAAAAAACAATAGGATAAGTCGGATGTCAGTAGAAGCGCCGGAAGGGGGGGACGCATTAGCAATACTTACACCGACCTTATTAGTCCTTCAAAAGGTCACCTGTGTAGTACTACTCATAACGTGGAGTAAGCTAAAGCAGTATGCAAGAATTAAGTATAGCAAGTAGCGGTCTCCAGTTTCGTGAGTGTATGTGTGTATGTAAGTAACAGTTTCGTAAATAATTCAAACCATTACTTCTCTTCCCATACTTTTAAAATGTATGACAAATTAATACTAACACTGAAACGGCCCAAAATCAATTTCTCATGGGTCACTGCTCCGTGATATCTGAGGTCACATAAGCTATGCATAAATACATTTTAAAGTAGCAAACACTCAAAAAGATTTTTCAAGTCAAACCGGTTTATCTGTGCATTTCTCTAAGCTCATGTTGCTATAGCAACAAGGGCTATTTTCAAATGCATGGTCGTCTTCTCAGATTGGTTGTAACACGGTTATAGGTAGACAGACGGGCGCGGAATGAGTTTGTGAATATTTCAAATGCAATCTTAAGTCGTTGCCCACTATAGTTCCTATTGTTCTCGCAGGTTACGTGCGAAAGTTGCTCTACTACCTAGAAACTAATAAGATTTACCAAAACGAAAAGTATTTAAACATTTTCCGTATAAAATTGACATTCTCGTTAAAGGTAACAGCTAAAAATTAATGTAGGAATAATATGTTATTAATTTCAATTAACAAAATATTAAACTCCTGGAAGAATAATTATTTTAATACAACAATATAAAGCTACTTGACTACTTTCATTAAATACCTATAGTATAATATGAATATCTTCAACAAATGTACGAATCGACTCGGATGTGTATCAATTTAAAGAAAGTTAAACAGACTTTGTCTATACTGAAAATCTCTAGCGAATGTAGAGGTATAACGCTTTTACCTCCAACACTATATTCTACAAGATATAGTTAAGTTTAATGGTAGGGTTAATAATTATCTGTTGTATACCTTTTACTTTTCAGTCATTTTTTTAATTAACTTGTAGTTTCTTGAAACTCAAACAAGAGAAGCAATATTATATAATAAATTTAATGTTGCACTGAGTAATATCTGAAAAAGGCAATAGAATTAGTCGAATTAAATTCCACTACGACAAATATTTCCATGTCAACGCACTTTACAACTGGCCCAGGACTTTCTACAGCAACAAATAAATCCCTCACTACAATACCAACGGAAATAAAACACATCAACAGTACAAAGCAACGATTTATAAGTCAATGTGGAACCTGCAATGCAATCTACAACCAGTCGCTGCCACAATAGCAACGCCGAACGGCCGTACATAAGCCTGTCAAACCCTATCCATGTTTATTTTAACATGATTTGCTCGATCTGGAAGTTGATCTGCATCTAATCAGCCGTTTAACTCGCGTTAAATTCATTTTATACTTTAATCGTCGATCAAATAAACGAGTATTCTTATAGTTATGGAATACGGATGAAAATTGAATGTCGTATTCGTGCTTGAACATTAAATTAACAACAGCGATGGTGTTAATTTTGTATAGATAAAACCTACAAATGTAAGTTATGAAGTCGATTTAGTAATACTGTTTATTTTGAGACGAATTGTTTGGTTACAGCCGAGATTATGAAATTGAGAATTATTGTTAAGTACCTACAGTTAGTTATTTTGTTAATGGTTATAAATTTGTGGTTGGTTCTACATTTAATTAGTTGTTTTTACATTGTTGTTAGTGGAACAATTAAAGTATTGTTTACCTCTTTAATACTCTTTATAGATACAATAAGCTTCCAGCAATTATTTTAACAATAACATAACAAAATATTGCCACTGCTATGAAGATTAAATTTTTATACACAATTTTAATTAAGATTTCTTTTAAAAAAAAATGGTAGAGCAACTTTCGTAGTGTCGCAGCCTCCCAAGTCAACAACTTGTCACCGCATTGCGTTGTGGTTTGCTAAAAACAAACAACAATAGAGAGGCTCTCTCCATACAATATCCTTTGTCAACCTTTTTATCAGGCCGACAGAACAGTGACGACCATGGAGTAGTTATTAATTAGATTTGTTTTAAACTATCTTTTGTAAAATAATTAAAACTAGATGCTGATAGTTTAAATTGTTGTTGATTTAAACAGAATTAATGTCAAATTTGGCACTAACTCATTAGTCAGTGTCAAATCTGTGCATTAATTAACATGTTTATGTATCTAAAATTTACAAAAGAATTACCTAGGTACCATGACAGATTCAAAAAACGGTAAAAAACAGAGAAGATAATAATATTTTAATTATTTTCTTTTGTGGTATAATATTATCTATATCGGCTATCAATCTAGTTCTTATTCATACAGCAATAAATTCTATATTATATTGTTCATACACGCAGCCTTCTACCTCGCCACTTGAACCGATCCATCAATCAAATATACAAATGAACACAACATTAACTTTTCTAAGACAAGTGAACGCACGCTATTATTACGGCGTGTAAACGAACAAATTACATAATATCATGTCAAGGCCTCATAGGCATTCAACGCAAAGTGTACCGTCTGCGATGATTTGCATAATCTTTATTTAATTGTTGAATGCTGCATGCATGCTATCTATTGAGGTTGATTTCCTTAGTGATAGGCAATAACCCGATAGTATAGCCGTGTGAAATAACCGGTCTGTTTCTGATAAGTTTATATCTTTTATAAATAAGTAACTGAACTTATTTTTCCAATACCGTGGGAATTTCCTAATATCTTTGTTTAAATCATACTAATCATAGTCAGAGATTTAGTTTACGGTAAGTGTCGTCTCGCTTTTTGGATAAAATCTTAAACGACACTAAGGGTAAAGCAACTCTTCCGTATGACAAATTCTAAGTGTGTATAAGCGTACTCTTAGCGTTGGTCGTCTTTGAATATTAGCCTAAGTGTTAGTGCTTACCTAAAAACGTTATACAAGGTAGTCGTGGTTTATTATTTTGTCTGAGTCGACTATTTGCATTAGACTTTGTATAAAACATGATTAAAAAAAACTTGAGCTGCTACGCCGTCACTTCTTCTACATAATATAGGCATAACACCATAAAACCAACCAGTCACATCTCTCGGAGATTCAACAGGCGTTGGAGCAAACGAGTTCTTGAGTGGCGACCACGTCTGGGTAAGCGTAGTGTAGGACGCCCGCCGGCTAGATGGAGTGAGGACTTGCAGAAAGCAGCTAGCAGCGACTGGATTAGGAAAGCCGAAGGTCGGACTCTGTGGCGTTCACTAGGAGATGCCTACGTCCAGCAGTGGACGAATGCAGGCTGATGATGCTGAATAATGGCCATAAAAGCTGTACAACCACATGACAAGTCATCCTAATAGGGGGCGAGCTAATTGCCGGTATCCGGCCATAATGTATTTTTTTTCTCGACCTAGGAATCTAACTGGGGACCACACAGCACAGCAGTTGCGCTTAGAACCACTAAACCAATGAGGCAGTTACAAATAAAATATCTTATTGAACATTTAACTACAAAATAAAATTAATAACAATATCATGTCATTGGTTTTAGTCCAGCACTTCGCTTCAAATCTGGCGCAAGCATTCAAGCTTCGCGAGTGGACGCAAGTGCACATTGTTACCCTCTTAACAAAATATAACGTCGTATTTACATCCTGCCAAGCATTGGAGTTAACACTTTGCTACTCTAAAGGTAAGGTTGAATTTTAAATCACATTTAGGTGGTTGTTACATTACTTTGTGTAAATCAATATCTATCTCTGAATTTACACATCAAACTGCATCATCCTCATTACTATTCACAACAATTGTTACTGTTACCACACATATTTTTTTTAAAAAGAGTATCTATGGAGTTTCTTGCCGGCTCTTCTCCATAAGACCCACTTTTTTTGGAACCGTGCAACTAGTTTAACGTTTCAAAAGTACCTATTTATATGGTCTAATTGAAATAAAATATTTTGAATTTGAATTTGAATAAAATTCTATCTGCAAATTTAACTGCAATCGATTTTCTGCGTTATGTTGTTATATACAAGTTTTCTTTTTGCTTATTTTGAGGTTTTCACTTAAGCTTTTTCGCAGAAAATCCTAGGCCATTGTTGCGAAAAATTGATTTACGTACAACATCTGTTAAAGCGTTGCTGTAACGTTATATTATAGCATTGTTTTAGCTTATGTTCGATATGTAGGTCGTGCGCAGGTGCTTAGCCGAAAGTTTTGTTGGTAAAGCGAGCTAATGTTGTTTATTACACCGATAATTCACCGAGAAACACTGGGAAATGGAACAACGGCGTTGTTTTGAAATCGGATTAAAATCTTTAAGCTCACTTGAGCTTAGGAACTTAATTTTAAGTGCCTTATAACTTCCACAGTAAGTGGCGTTACTAGAAATATACTAATAAAATAAAGTTGAAGAGTTTAAACGCACTAATCCCTGGAACCACCAATGCGATTTTAAACGTCTTTTGTCTAGATTATAGAATCGTCGTTCTACGATTTGAAAAGAGACACCTAGAGCATCCCCCAGTGCTTCGCAAAAGAAGTTTCACTCTTACATCTTGTAAGCGGAGTATTATCAATAAAATGATTGTCACAGCATTTTTCGTCATTAGTAGGCTACTTTCGTCATCCCTGCAGAGTATAAACTGTTAAGTAACGTTTTAGGATCCATCAACTATAGCTCGTTTCTACATTTTTTTAATATTCCCTTAACAACCTATGCTTGTTGACGAAGCCAGGACTTCGGGCGTATCAGGCGCGACCACTGAATTAGGACTGGTGACTCAGGAGGTAGTTGGGCACCTATGTCATACCGACAAAAAACCGCAATTGTTATCGCCTTAGATTTCGTAGGATTGAGTAGTGATCACGTACGCCACGACCTATAAAACCTAGCAATTTCTTAATATTTTTAATCAAAACATTGCAAAACAAAATCTAAACCTGTCCTCAAGAAATCCACGTCCGTTCCACAAAACATAACAGATCAGGCCTCTTTTGCATAATTACATTTTCTTAAGCTCTTAGATATGTCATACTGCATAATCGTTCGAGATACGGAAAACAGCATAAGATTAAGTTAGATCAAGTCTAGTTTATGATCGACTTAACTACGGTTAAGTCGCGATTCTGAAAAGGTAATCGGAATATCTGCAAGTCAATTAGTTGTTGTTTATTTTGATTTCATGCTTTGTGCTTTGTTAAAAGCCGGTGAAAGCTTTTTAAAGTTATCTACATTTTATGTTATGGAGACTGGCAAGACCACACCTTTAATTGTGTGGAATATTCTTTTTTTATTTCAAAAGACTACAAATATTCAAATACGTGTCTGAAGGTACTACTAAAACAGCGACATGATATAATGGGGGTTCTTAATAACGGTCGAATATAAGTTTTTTACCCGAAGCGATAAACCTCCATTTCTGGGCAATACCGATATTCGGAGGACAAACTGGTTGTCAGGTTTTTTGACTTCTGACTACCAACGCTTTATGTGCTCTCTGAGGCATGGAAGGGACTGTATGTATTAAGAATGGTCACCCATTCACTGACGGGCCGCGGCAAGCGCAGTTTAACCTTGCAGATTGGTTGATCAGCGTAGTTAAAACGAACCCATGGCTAAGTAAACAAATGACATTCACGTAATCATTAATCATTATAATATTCTCAACTTTAACAATCATTCTTCACCCTTACCTCATAATATTACATCGTATAACAATAGGACAGAAAACTTTTCCTCCCAAATGCCAAACCTATTGACTAACATGATGAATACATATAAAAATCGCCGGGACAAATGAACAAACAACAATTACAACACAACGAGCGATTGTACTCGGTTCGTATCGATTAATTTATCGATTCCCCGCCGTATCGTAGAGGCGACAAGTAATCGATCATGATCGAGAGAGGCGGCGAACTGATCGATTGTTTTATAAGCTGTGAATAAATTAAAAATGGGTTTGTTATCTTGGGTAATGATGAATAAGCTTGTTTGATGGGAATGTTTTTTTTATTTGAACAAAATTTTTTAAGGAGTCGTCATTACAGGCAGAGGTGTACGGCTGTACACCCATATTTTTGTAAATACTCACAGTTGTTTTAAAGTCACTTTTACAAATCAATGTTACGCATTTTGTAGAAATCGTTAGAGGACTGTTTTCGAAAACTCGATTACAAACAGATACCTACACATAGATACTTAATATATAGTATAGGCTCACCCCTATAATTAATTCATTGAACAATGGGTGGAATTATACATAAAAACAGACACCTGTGCTTAATATTATTTAAATAAAATTAAACTACTAGGCATTACTGTTAGGCGTTTTTTTGGATTTATACATACATATAGCTTTGTTTGCCGTGTGTTTATTAATATAGTTCTGCCTTCTACCTTTCGGAATATATAGGTGTTTGCAGACTACATACAGCAGTCTAAATGATCTATCAAAATATTAATTAATCAGGCGTCTAACAAAATTTATCTCGCGATGACAAGCAACTGTAACTCTTCGACTTTTTTCTATGGTATCCTACATTTACTTTACGCAATAATTATATTTAATACGCAGGTAATATAACATTCTGACGGGCTGCAATATAGTTTTATAATAGGCAAACATATTTTTACGATCACTTTGATTTACTGAGCATGCTAGATGTCTAATTAAAAGTTAATATTGAAATCTATTACCAAACATTGTGAGAATCAAATTAGTGTTTACTTGCGTAACATGGGAGATTTGAAAAATGTATTGGTTGCGTAACACTGATAAATAAGATCTGTTTGGCTTATCTTAAACTGTTATAGGAGCAACATACATATTAATACTGTGGAGGCTCTTGTCCTCCACGGTATACGGGATTACTATAAAGAATACTATATTTAATATAGTATTATATATAATATTATATATAATAGACTTTGTTTATTGGGAGCACTCAATCAATATTACATGTCATGGTGTCCGTGACACAACTTCTTCTAGAACAGTCTACGTCATTATTTTATTTTAATATGAATGCTTGCTTACTGCCAGTTGTATACCAAATATTCGCAGCGACCTTTGTGGTCTCTACAATACTATGCCTGTGTTCCAGAGGTTAAAGGGCAATGAAATTACTGAGCATATATGAGACTTAACAACTGAGGAATTGTAAGTTGGCAACGCGCTAGTGACACTGGTGTTGCTATCGTCTGCAGGCTGCCAACACAATTACAAAAAAAACCCGCTACATATAACAACAGCATAAGCAGGGAACTCTTATCAACGTACAAGCTTTATTTATTCTATTAGACAAATGAAGCGCCGCGAAAAATAAACAAGACCAAACACCATAGGATTATAGTGTGCGATTGTCATGGGAATGTCTTTGTTTTTACTTTGGTAACTTTGTCATTATTCCGTGTGCTTATTTGTCATCGTTCGGAGCAATCGGAACACAATAGGTAATTGTTGCTTAACGACAGAATATCTCGCAATGTGATGGTACCACTCCAGATAAACAAAAGCAGAGGAGCCAAACTCAAAATAATTTAAAAAACTTTAAATTTAAATTGTATAGAATCCACAATAATATACAAAGTTTCGATTTATAGATCTCACGGCAATTAAGACCCATTCATCATTATCTTAAAAGGAATTAAGTGTATTAACCCCAAAACGGTAGTTCATGCGTTTGTGATAAATGGCAAGACCTACCACTGGACACATAGAAGGATGTTCATTTATTCGTAGATTGTGGATTTTCTCACGATCATTTCCTTTAGATTCTGGTTATTAAAACGTATACATTACTCTTACTTAAACGTAATATTGTAACGTTATCGAACAGTTGTTGCTCGTCTGCCACTGTAGGCAATAAAAAAATTACGATCTTGAGTAGATAAATTTTATATTTATTTTCTGCTTTTTAATTGAAAGAAAAAAAAAACAGTGAACACATTAAGCTCCTTCTAAGGATGCGCTGCGCTGGCAGCTAGAACATTCCCTTAAACTGTCGGTGCAGTGAATCCTCCTTAAACCTCTAAGAGGTATTTGCTGGGTCAGCAACGCGTGCCGCTTCGGTGTTCTAAACGTCCAGTCTGCGGTAATAGGCTACCGTCAAATTTTTCCTCACGCACCGCTCAGCTTCCGCGCATATTTTTGGTGAAAACGTAGCCTTAGGTATAATATATTTGTCTCAGAAACTCAGAAATTTGAGTATGTGCTCGATTATGATAATAGGGCCAACCCTATGACTAAGGCCCTATACACGCCAGCGAATTGAGTGTAAATTAGTACACCTCTGTTTAAACTGAATGTCTGACTACTTTTATTTTTTATTTATTTCATACAGGAAAACCAACAGCTATACAATTTTTTTTAATATCTAGCTTAAGCTACACTAAGCCAATTACAGGTTCTCATGGATAGTGACACAATAAATAACTGAAATTTTAACAATCACTAATAAGCTCAAATAGTATCTAGGTATCTTAAAGTTGACAAAATCAGTTTACTACTGTTACTTAGTTGGTATTTAGTATATTTACCAACTAAGTAACAGTAGTAAAAGTAGCATTTAAGTAATTTGTACCTCACTTTATGAGTTTTATGATACTCGAAATAAAAGTATCATCTCCTTTCCTAAAGCATTATTATTATTAACATTTCGGCGATATTTAGCAAGTTTTAAGTTCTAGTTAGCATCAAAATAATTAGTAATAAGGTCACTAGTAAAAAACTAGTTCCATTATTGACTAATTTGTTACCTAATCTATGCAAATTTATTAGAATAGCTTTAGTTTTAACACCTGTTATGTGAAGTTATAGAGATGAAATTCGGCCAATGCCGCAGGCATGACTAATATTTATATTATAATTGTCTTACACAATGTTCGGGCTACTATTGATTTCTCACCGTAAATTATATTAAGACTTAAAGTAGAGCAATTGTCTTGCGTCGACACAACACAACACTAGATCCGAACTTACAGTGTTTCAATTATGAGGAGACAATGTTATAATTAACTTGTTCTTGAAATTTGTTTGTAAGATAAGGATCTTTGTACCTCTAGAATGTTAGTTAGGAAATTAGCTGTCTTATAGACGACAAAATAATTTGAGTTTTAATGACAGCAAATTCCAAATTGTTTTATGATAATTACTTAATTTTTTTACTTATATTGAAAAAAATAAAAGTAAGTAATGAGGCTTTACATCATCATCAGCCCGTATTCGTCCACTGCTGGCCGTAGGCCTCCTTTAATGAACGCCACAGAGCTCGATCTTCAGCCCTTTTCATCCAGTTGCTGCCAGCTACCTTCTGCAGGTGGTCACTCCACCTGGCCGGCGGGCATCCTACGCTACGCCTGCCTAGACGCGGTCTCCACTCAAGAACTCGTTTACTCCAACGATTGTCGGACGGCATTAGATACACGTTCATAATCTTACATCATAATCAAACCATAGACCGTCCAACTGCTGGGCACAGGTCTCCTTTCAGAATGAGAAGGATTAGGCTATTGTCTGGCTGAGCTAATGGGTCGGTAGACTTCTCAAAATCAGTCGTTGTTCATACTTTTGCTTCGTCTGCGTGTATACATCTAGATTGTCACCCGCACTGCTTGCGAGTAGGTACTGCATACCTGTTTTATTTTAAGAACCTTTACCAATAAGGCCTATGTAGGTATGTCTTTTTCAGCCAACCCCTCCCAACGCTTTTGCTGTCATTCGAATCCCTATTAGGCATGTTGGCAGAGTGATTGAAAGACGAATAACCCGTCTTTTAGTTATTTTGCCAACTTATCCAAACTATTTCAGCAAATACCGCCTTCCAATTGGTTCGATAACATAATACACTGTTTCTTCCTTATTTTAAACTTCACGCAATCATCATTTGATTACAGATTCTTTACATGTAATTTAGCATACATTAATATTATTATGTGCTACATAACTTAAATATTAATTTCACAATAACGTGTGAATCAGTTAAAATTAAACCCTATGCTAGTGAAATAAGAATCACACAGAGTGTTATGAATTACAAAGTGATCTCAAATAGTTTTGAATATTATTTAGAGGTTGTAAATAAAAAAACTACTGCATTGGTAAATGAGAATATGTAATTACTAATTACATAACCAAGTGTCATAATAGCAAGTTATATCAAACATGTTATAAAATAAGTAATGTGTTTTGTATATTATTTAGATACTTGCTATTTGACAGGAAAAGACTTTATTAACGTTTAGATTTCACCCATTCACTTTCTAATTTAATTTATAACCTTGTTTGTTATATTATCGTCATATAACCTACAACGATATGCAATTAAAATAAATAAAAGACGCTCCCTTTATCTTGACGTATGTTTTGTTGTCTGTGTTATGCAATTGATCAGGTGGCGCAGTGGATGACTAATTCGTCGGATTCTGAACTGATCGATCGCATGTTCGATCCCCGAACAGAACAAATAGCCTTACAGTACAGGTAGGTATCCCGGTTCTGGGTGTTTTTGTGTGTGTGAGAATATGTGGTTGTAAGAAAATACTTGTGAGTGCAACATTCAATAATTCTCTATTTGCAGTAAGGGATACCTTCTCTACATAGGTATTATATTTATCTTCTTAGTGGTTCATTGTGCCAGATAGATGGATCATGGTCTACTTCTAGCGTTAAGGTACCTATGTATGTATAATATTTTATTATGGTGTCCCAAAATACAAAAAAAAAATGCAATAACATTCTCCATCCGAATTTAGTACAACTTTTTTCTTATAATTCCTTTAAAAGTCTACATTAAAGTTTAAAAGATTCCCACATACAAACACCATACATTTTCTCACACACACACGGTCGCCCACATCTCGCGATCACGAAAGTGGACGCTCCTAGTTGCGTAAGCGCAAAACAATCGAGAGTTGCGAACATTTATTAGATAACTGGTTTTTTGTTTGCGGCACAGAGTAGTTAATATATAGAGTTGAACACGCATTGAAGTTCATTAACTTGTTAATTAGTTTAAGAATTCACATTCAGCTTCAGAATTTATATTAATTTGTTTTCTTTTCGGAGTTCTCCGAAAAGAGTTTGGAAACCTCTGCAAAAGTCCCAATTAGAAATGATAAAACATTTGCTAAACACGCCATTGTATGTCACATAAAAACACCTGGGTCCTGTTTAAAAGAGCTGACAGTGCGAGAAGTCCGACATAATTATGTCAAAAAGTAACAATTCCAATTCAAACAATATTCCTGTTTAATAAAATTTACAGTTGATAAAATTGTCACAGTGGAAAATTCTACAAATATGTCGAATTGTCACGACAATCCTACAATTGTCAGAACTAATTTGACTGTGGTTTTTTGACATAAGTCGGTTTTATTAAACGGGTCTTTAAATGACAAATATGTCAAGATTTCACCTGTTGATTTTCGACATATTTGTCACTTTTATTAAAATCTTTATTAAAGTCCTAAAAAATAAGTCCTGTTCAAACGTTAATACTCCCGCTAAGTACGAAACCTGCAAATTCCGCTCGTCAAAAAATAAAATTTCGAGACGATAAAATCGGTTTGTGTGCGATATGCGATAAACGAGAAAAATACACACACAGAAATAATAATATCGACACCATAACTCGTGCTTTATTAAAGAGGCTATATCTATGTTCTTAACTCACGTAATACAATAGAAAAGTTAACGATACGGCATAATGCCTAAGTAGGTAATGTACCTTAAGTAGGTAGTGGATGTTTGAATCTCACTGTTTGAAAGTAAAAGTTATGACGCTTGCTGTGTATGCAGGTACCTACGTTTCCAGTAAAACCAGATAGGTATTTTATATGAAACGATTACCTATTTCATCGGTGACCGATCCATTTATAATTTATTAATTCCATATGACCGAAACTGGCGGACTTACGTATTCCAAGAGCAGGAAGGGATCTAAATCTTAGAATGGTCACCCATCCACAAACTGACCGCGGCAAGTACAGCTTAACCTTGCGAATCAATCCGTCAGTAAAGTTATTACTGTATGGCCAACGACTGTATGGCCGCATATTTTTTTTAAGAACTTTCTAGTAATTCATAACTCTACATTCCCAAACAGAAAGTGTACCAATACAATCTATCGCAATCTTCCTAATTGATTGTTATGATTAGTTATATTTATTGGTCTAGCATTATACGTGTGGATAGTAACAGTAACATTACTAGCACCATTGAGTTATTAAACGCAAGACGACACTATGAAGCAAGTTACTGCATCATTAGTTGCGAAGTTAGTGGTATTCTCTCGCAACTTACTAATGCAAGTAACAACGTAATTAAAATAATAATGATTTAATAGTATTAGTGCCTGACTGCCTCATTGGTCTAGTGGTCCCAAGCGCTACTGGTACGATAGCAGTCCTGGGTTCGATTCCCGGGTCGAGCAGTGTTGTTGGGTTTCTGTGAAATTCCCAGTAGCAGCTCGGTGTCTAGATTTGTGCCCGGTTGATGGCAACAGGCTCGCCCCCTATTACATGGGACCTAAACATACCGTGTGTGGATGTACGCCTCTGCATACCTTCGGGGAATACAGGCGTGATGGTATGTATAGTGTCAGTAATGTGTAAAAACTACAAACTAATACTATTATTCTAACAAGATTTAATTGTTACTGTAACTGTAAGTAACATGTAAGTAAAATTAAAAGTATTCCTGGCAAAGGTACTAATACCAAATTGACGATGTAATACGATAGTACTTAATACCTCAATAACTAACACGCTACTTTAACTGTAACCATACATTATGTTACGAACTTAATACGATTGATATTTAAAAGCCATTTGATATCGAAACATCGTACAATCAATCTGTAGATAATATTTATGACTTCATTTAAAATGGATCTCAAGTCCTGCTTCATTATTCTAGGGGTCATAATCGTAGGTTCGATTACCGGTTTGAAAAAACTGTTATTGAGTTTTTCTAAGAAATCCTTAGGCTCTAGGATCGCCTTATTACATGTGGACTAAACATTCCGACAAACTGTAGATGTATAGCAGTATATCTCTGCCTAAACCTTCAGGGAATTCAATATAGGCTTGATGGTATGTTATGTTTTGTTCAATCCAAAATCCGGACAATTTAATAGAATACCCCACATTACTCGATCTAGGACCATTAGACCTTTGAGGAAATACATACCTACCATCACGCCTGTGGGGAATACGGGCGTGATAGTACCTATGTATTTCCAAAAGGCAGAGGTTCAGAAATGTAAGAAAGAAAAAAAATTTTCTTCCTCAACCAAGGACACACAGTTAATAACTCAAACTAAATAAACCTAAAAAGTATAACATGTCAATAAACTGGCAACACTGTTCCTATGTCACACAGCGTTGAGACACTGACAGTGACAATGACCTAATTATAAACGTCAACAAGATTACAAGAAAAATCTAATTTAAATAATTTAAGAAAATTAGTTTAAAATGCGCAAATGATTATATTAATATAATATAATAATTGTACACTCACAGTACGCGGCGGTATGCTTAAGTTTTAGTTCCCCTGAAAAAAAAAAACAATTGAAAAATGTCTAAGCTCATTCATTCTAATAGAAAGGTCGAGCCTAACAATTAAACAGTACCTATCTAAATGATATCCCCCCACCCCTTAGAAAAAAAACAATCTAACTAATATGGTTACTAAAACAGCAATTCATTGCATTGTTTTTTGTCGGAATGAAGACGTGATCAAAAAAAAGGTCTAGAATCTATTAGTGCATGCAAAGTATCGACATGATTGATAAAATGATTCGTCATGGACATTCGTGCCAAGTATATGTGATACTAATTAACTACACATCATTACTATCTACCTATACAAATAAACAAAATTCACGTATCTGTATGTACGGGCTCTAAAACTAGAACTGTACCTCAACCATGAGTTCTATCGAATGGCTTTCGATAGGTTTTTTACGCATCGAAACGCTGAAATATCATAGCAGATTTTAGTTCCTTACGTAATCGCTAGAGGCGCTGCGAGGGCTTTCTATACAAATATTTTACGGCGTCGTTAGCGAGTCTAGTGAGAAAAACTCATGGTCGAGGCACAGGGCTTACTTTTCACGTTTGTGGCCGTATAATACGTAACTGGCCTGTGCTCGCGACTTCGCTCCTATGGAATTTGATTTCCCTCCCACCCCAGTTTGTGCAACTTTTTTTAATTGACACCTACTCCGCTTCTATTAGTCGTAGCGTGATGTTATATAGCCTATAACCTTCCTCGATAAACGGGCTATCTAACATTGAAAGAATTTTTCAAATCGGACCAGTAGTTTCTGAGATGAGCGCGTTCATCCAAACAAACAAACTCTTCAGTTTTATAATAATCAAATCAAATACAATTTAATTAGTATAGAAGTATAGATTATATAGGTATAGGACCAGCATAAGTAGGTATGGCGCAAACATTTTGACAATACCTCGATCCTATATGTATAATGAGTAATACGTGAAGTGTCGATGTCAAAACAACAATGATTAACCTCTGATCCGGGATGCCGAGTATTTACATCAAACTGTATTGTGATAACATAAAAAGTTTGATAATGGTGTTGGGTTCATAAAATGCTGCAACCGGAATTGTCGAAATTATCTACTAATTTAGTATTTTATAAATATACTAGCTGTCCCGGCAAACGTTGTTTTGCCATATAGGGGTGGGTCATTTTAGGGGGATGAAAAATAGATGTTGGCCGATTCTCATAGATACCGGATAAGCACACAAAATTTCATACAAATCGGTCCAGCCGTTTCGGAGGAGTATGGCAACTAAAACTGTGACACGAGAATTTTATATATTAGACATAAAGACCGCGAATGGTCAGTAATCCAGTAGCATACAGGAAATGAATGTCTGAGATATATTGTAAATTAAGATAAAGTTTTTGGAGAACACTAATTCATAAGTGGTACGGATACAATTTATCTCTTTTTTTATATAAATGATTTTTTAAAAAATAATAGAAAAAAAATACAGTCAATAAACCCGCTGGAAGCTGTTTTGGTGGTTTGCCACTGTACCCGATTATGTTGTTAAAGTCCCCTTCACACCAACAGTCTGATAAGAAAAACTTGAAATATGAGAAATTTAAACATAAAATTTACCTTAGTGAGTTTCAACAAAACTTCTAGTACTTAAGTAATCAATCAATATTACCACGGCAGAAATAATTACTTCATGAATATTTTAAACAGCTTTCCAATATATTCAATTCTGTTTAAAAGTATTAAAGTTAAGAGGTATCACCATTAGCAGCATCTTAAGCCCCTATAAAACAACAATAAATTTCAAACGATAGTGACGTGCTGTTAATTAATTATAATTTTACGCATCAGCTAATTTAACAATACTTGTCAAAACTCATAACGAGAAGCAACAAGAATGAATTAATGAAGAAATAAAAACAAACTGACTAGGAAGTGGTCATTTTTATATTTAAAATAGTATATGATGAAGTTTTAATTAAATAAAAATAGGTAGTGATTTCATCCGTTTAATACATGAAAATGATTTATTATTTAATACTCTTTCCAGTTATTATCAGGTAAAATTGCCTTATTTTTTGTGATAATTTATGACATTAGAAAGTGATTGATATAAGTGCCTACTATTATTGGTCTTTGGGGATAAATAGCCACACTTAGCAATCTCTAAATCAATTCATATAATACTTAAAGCCGTAATTTTAATAAATAATTGAGAGTAGTAATTTTCTACGATTCATTAGATTATGAACCTAATTTATACCTTATTTTGTTACCTATTAGGGTGCATTATAATTCAATTAATCTGTAGGATATCATCAAAAATATGATACAATTTTCGTCTAGGTACAGACTATAGTCTGTACCTAGACGAAAATTGTAACTTACTAATTGTAACTGTAACTAACTTATTGATAAAGTTATAACTTTATCAATAAGACCGCAGTAAAGTTCAAGTTTGCACTGTCACGATTTATATTTTGATTCCTGTATATTTATTTGTGATGTCTAACGAAAAATATGTACAGGACATCAGATAACTGACTTAACAGCTGATATGGATAACTGAGAGAAAGCCCATAGCTTAAGGCATTCTAGAATAAGTACTATGCAGGTTCGTGCCATAATTTCTACATAACATGGTACCAATCAAACTCGGCGTGCCAATATGTGCAGGGTTAAAGATCAGGATTAACGGATATGTAGAAAATTGGTGATACTTTATTGCCATGAATATTATCCAAACGCGAAGAAAGATGTTAGGGAACAAAATCTCTTTATTATTGTATTGTTTGATGAACTAGCGTTTGGACAAACAGACAGACAGACAGACAGACGCGCCGGGGGACAGTTTAATAATAGAGTGATTCAGCCTAATATGATTATTATAATCGTGTATAAAGTGTGCAATTTTATTGTAATACCTATAAGTATTGTTTTGTCTTACAAAACTGCCAAAAACATTAGATTTAACCTTTATTTCTGGTGTTAAATTATAATCGACTAGCTGTGCCCCGCGATGTACCTCGCGTTCATCCAATTTTTCCCAATCTTGTGGGAATTTCACAATATTTTTTCTTGGTGCACACCGGTGTCACAAGGAACATTTGTGCATGCTTCTAGACCCAGCTCAGCGGTTTCAGCTGTGCGTTGATCGATCAGTCTGTGAGTTTATTCTTTTAGGTATACCTAGATATAGATAAATTGATCAAGATTTTCCTCAAACGTCGCGCTTACAACCACCAGGCCAATGAAGCAGTTATTCATTTATTTAATGTTATAAGAGAAATTATATGGTTATAAATATCACAATAATATCTCTTACAGGATTTGCAAGCCTTACCAAAAACGTATAACCTTGTAATTCTCCTATGATGACGTTGACTATTCCCGGAGAAGCGGACCTAGAAGATTACAATGTAAAAATTAAAGTCAAAACATTGTATCAACTCACAACACACAATCCAGTGCACATTAATTCTTCACCCATGATTGACAGCTGATGTTTCTATACTGTGCTATGTCGGCGCATAAATATTAATCGTTCATCAATACCAAACCATGAATATTATTTCCATCTATAACTAATAAACTTGCCGCTCATTTTTTAGAGAAATTGAGACGTTACAGTGTAATAAATTGTCTTTTTTGCGGCAAAAACAGTGCTCCAATCATATTAGTGCTTGCGGTATTTCAAAATATGGCTTTATTGGCCATTTATGCAAAGTTGTACTTGTTTATGGCTAGATAGCTGTAGTAAGTTGAAATTTATTTTAACGTGTCAGTTTGTTAAATAACTTAATTTTGCCGCCTGAGAAAACATAAATGTCTTTCTCTTTTCCTAAGTTCAAGACTGCACAGTAAGATAACAATGATGAGCTTTCAACACTTGGCGAAATTAGTTACAGAGCAATTATAAAAGGATATTCCTTTTCTTTCAACTTAATCTATTGTCAGTTTTAAAATTAGAAGGGAAAGCTGACGTCACTGTTTCTAAAACGATGATTTATCACTATACACAATTTACAAAGGCTTTAAAAAACAGTAAAGTAAACATTTGAACCACTTGGATAGTCTAACAAGAATTGCCGAGCTCTTGACCTCCGCAAAATATGTTGTATTGTAACCATGGTGCACCTGATTGAAGTGTCTTCTTGATACTTGTACAAAATTAGAGACTCCTTGACTTGTCAACGACATTCTCCAAACAGTGTTCATCAGAAACGTAACGCTGTGTGACCTAAAAGTTGACTAAACAGTTAGTTGACGAGGAAAACAGTACAAAAAGAATTTGTTAACTCACTCAAGAATTCTTGAGACAAAAATTCAAGTAGTATGTAGCAAAACTATTTTAAGGTAAACAATATAAGGCATACTAACATATATTTCGGAAATGAGAGGCATAATCATTAAAACAGATAACAATAAAATCAAATGTTAGGTACTTTTAGAAATGGAATGTAATGTGTGGCTAAATGATTCCTCAGGAATAACAGAAAAAGAATCCAACAGCATCTACGATCATTACTAACACAAGATCATAATAGTCTTTCACACCAAATTTTGTCACATCCCACAAGCTCAATACATATTTGGAAGTAAATGTAGGTGGCTTTAGAAATAGTGTACATTCTGTACTTGTTAAGTAAAGTTCGTACTTGACAATGCGCGTGAGTGCTCTTGACAATCGGTCCGAATTACGACACGAATGAGCGTCGGGCAAACAAATTTTTAGGACCGTTTGAAGTTAAAAGTTCCGTTGAACAAATATTGGCTCGGAACATCTGTCGTTTGAATGAAATTAGAAATTGGCTAAGAACAATAGGTGTGTCTACAGATAACCGAACGTTTGTGGTTAGAAGATGCAAATTAATATTAAGATAATAGAATAAATTTCGCTATTAAAAACGAATACATTGAAGTATTGTCATAAATAACTTATAGAGTTAGCGGTGAAAGTAAAAAGGCTGGCGATTGATATTGTAGTAGTCAAGAAAGTGACATTATTTTGGTAGATAAGAGGTGAGTTGAAGAAACGAGTTACACGTCTATGTGTCTAGTGTATCGCTAACCATACGCAACCAATTTAAAAAATGCACAAATACCAGATCCGTGACACTCAAAATTGAAATACGAAATGAATATGCGTCGTAGGGTAAACACACCAACTACGGACGCTAATCAAACAAGAAAACTTGGTGTGTGTCCGAACTATCGTTACGGTGGTCCAACAATTGTGTGGACCACCTCAGTTGTCGCGTATTGTGTGCAAGAGTTTGTTTTGTCGTCTTTTGTTTAAGCAACTTTCACAATTAACCTGTACATGCGAAAGGTATGTCTTAAAAGGCCTACTTGGATATTAATAGGAGACAAAGCTATTGACTCTGGTTTCATTTGTCAAGACCTTTATGCCATAGTGTAACCTCCATATGCTCGATAAATTTTAAGTGAAATCGTGAAAGTAGCTAAGGGATTGTGTATTATTGTCGTGATGTGAATGAAAGGCGAACCTGTTGAAATTATTCATTCAAATGAAAACTATCTAAGTAACTGGATACTGGATAACGACTCCTTTATTAAGTAGTAATAATATAAACGGAGATGAAAGTTTTGTGTCTCTGTTAGACTCACGTTAACCAGGAAATTAATGGTTACTTGATAAACTAAAGGCATAACGGTAAATGCTAGTGTAAATTATGCTTTATGAACTCCGAAAACTTTATTATCTACTATCATGTTTATATTTCCAGTTGGCTCAGTAATTCTTATGCCTAATGTGACAAAAACTAAAGACTGAATTTAATGTCTGTAGTCTGGAATAATCTTATTCGTTTTTACTAATTCCTAACTCAGTAAATGCCTCAAATAACGAAGCCACAAAAGTTTTTTCAGTGATCAAGGTCACATAGTAACACACTCAACAGATATTAATATTTCTATCATTTGAAACAGGAAAATCAACGCAGAAGCTGTAACAGAATTGATCGCAGTTAAATTAGCATACAAATATTTTACTTGTATCCCTTTTGCATCTAACTGTACAAACCTAACTGGCAACTTGTCGAATCGAAATCTTCTCTAGCGTTAGACAATGACGGAAACCATCTATAAACTCAACTGGAATTTGAACCAAGACCTTTGACCGAGAAAGCATACTACTGATGGGGCCAAAGAGTCATATTACTTAACAATAGAATTAAGTGTGGGGATACATCTTATTGAAGTCTTCTTATATTGTTATTTGGTTACGTCATGAAGTTAAGCAACGTGGCTTGCGGTTTGGAAGTTGAGGGATCTGATGCGGTTGATCCAAGGACGTTGGGTAAACTATTGACTGTATCGTAATCAGTGAAAGGTGTATTGTCTTAGATTAAACTTAGATTATTATCATGACCTAACTTAAGTGAAAACAAATCATCTACATTTATGATCCTAGTTTTTTCTCAGCTAAACTTTAGACCGGCTTTCAATTTATTTATATTGCGACTAAAATAATTATACTTACTTAGTGAGATATTAATATGAACTGATGGCTTAATGAACTCTTCGAGACAGGAAAGGTTCCCGATGATGATTCTTTAGTAAACTTTATGTACCAATCCAAAACTTAGAACTGGAGGAACTTAGGCTAATATTCAGAAACGAGGCTAAGCATGAACTTATGCTTCCGTATGTCAAATATTCATACAAATTTGACACATGGAAGCATTACTTTACGCTTAGCATCGTCTCTGAATATTAGCCTTAGGTAAGTATATATATGTAAGTATATAAATCTAAACTGTCTGTTTTGTGTCAAAACTTTTTATATGCCATAAATAGTTAAACATATCTTAAATCAAGCCGTCTAGCTTTCTCATCCTCATTACAATAACACATATTTGTTGTTAAAAATAAAAATGAGTGATTAATTATGATTCTATGATTGCATTTTACTGTTGTCTACTGTCTAAGCAAATCCATAAAAAAATATGAGATCATCCATTTTGAACTCGCATGACTAGTGGTGATCGTGAAAATAATTTATCGATTCATATAATTCAAAATCGATACTATCTTCTTCCGAGTTGATATCGATTACTGTTATCGTGGAGATAAAATCGGTTGAAAATGTTCGATGATGTTAAATTGATGATAAAACAGATTATTGATATTTATCAACGCCTACTTTATGCCTTGTATTTGATATTAAGATATTGATACAAGTCGTTTCCGTTTATACTTAACGAGAAATAACAATTAAAAATCTCATTTAACGGTATGTTACATCATTAGTCGTCCGATTCTACTATCGGTGGAACTGCTACTTATCGATTGATCGTCACTACGAGCTATTTAAATAGGGAAATAAAAAAATCAGTAGGCACTTAACAAGCGAGGTCATGAACCGATGATCGTCTGTCAAATAAAAAATATAACTGACCACTACAACAGTTTATTTACAACAGTATGCCAGGTAGTTTCTGAATCGACTTTTTATATTGTAATAACAAATTAATCATACAGCCTTAGTATGAAACATTATTAATTTATTATGATTATTAATGTACCTACCAAGTTCCCTTATATTAAAATCGTATACAATCGATTACAATCGGTACGAAAACAAATCGATGTATCCGTAACTAAAGAACTCAGCACTAGTGATGTGCATAGATAGACGTATAAAATAAACAACAATAATTCAAAGGCACTCAGCGAGCGGAGGTCATGAGGCATTGTTTGATGGGTAAAAAAGTTCAAGTGACCACTCCACCAGCCAGCTTAGTTAGACACCTTGTTACGTGGTCTTCGAAAGCGGATTTAGATTTTTTGTTTGAGAAATTTTTGTTATATCTTCAGGTTCAGACTATGGGTTTTTGCCCACAATTATTGTTTAAAAATACATTTGTTGAACACTAAAATTTTGCTATCTTTTTACAAGGTTTTATTTTATATACTACAACGGTGGCAAACAAGCATGGGGCCCGCTTGATGCTAGGCGGTTACCACAGCCTATGGACTTCACAACACCGAACCATCACTCACGCGTTGCCGAACCTGCAAAAACCTCTTAACTACTTTTGTGAAAAACCCCATGCTGAGTAGTCTCCAGGGAAACCCGCCGCAGGGAGTTCATTCCACATCCTAAGGGTACAAGGAAGGGTATGCCTCTGAAACCGTTAACCTTACGCAGTGTAACTAATATGCATAGTCCAGTCATTGAGATCTCTCCGACCATCGGGGAGAACGTTCAGCCATTGAACCTGATTGTCACACGAACACCTAAGACAATCATTACTGGTAATCTGGCTTGAGAAACTTTTACAACCAATTTATATCGATGTTTCTCAGATAGTGGTTTGCAGATTCCTTCGTGTTGAAGAAGTTGCATCTTGTTAGACTGGAAGCAAACTATCTACTACTACTATCATCGCTGGACAAGGCTTATAAGTTACTGCATGGCTCAATGAGCTTGTTTATAAGGATAAGGTAAAATATAAAAAAAAATAACCTGTAAAAGTAAGGTAAGGCAAAACATGACGTCATTATCACGCCAGTATAATATTCCTCGAAGGTTTCCTACCGAGGTTTTACCAAGAGACTATACAGAATGAGGTTCTTCAAAAAGGGTGTGAAAAGATTTTTACATGGTCGGCAACGCGCGAGTGATACCCCTGGTGTTGCAAGCATCCATAGGCTACGGTAACCGCTTACGATCAGGCGGGCCGTATGCTTGTTTGCCGCCTTAGTGGTGTACTATCCATAAAAACTTAAGCAACCCAACCTTCATAAGGTACCATGTAGTAGGGACCTACACTATGTCCAGAAACACAGACATGCAATAAAACAAAATCTCATTTAGCTATTTACAAAATCAGATCACTACAAAATATATCAAAGAAATGGTTCTAACACATCGATCTTAACTAGAATCCAAAACAAAGGCGCCTGTTATAATGGCGTAGAAACTTTAAAACGTATGTCAGAGGTCAAGCATTATTTTATGTTAATGCATAGTCCGCCTCGGCGTAAATCAATTATGCCGCGTGACCCGTAGAGGTCGCCGGTTCGATTCCCGACCAAGTTGCGCTTTTACACCTATTAGTGTTGTGTAAGATTAGAATGCAAAATTATTTTCGCTATTGCCCGTATAATGACCGTAATGAGAGTCTGTGCATTTATTAGGTAGGTACTAGCTTCCCGCCAGCGGCTTCGCCCGCGTGGTCTTGATAACTTTTCCCCCGTTTTTGCAACATTTTGCATTGCTACTCCGCTCCTATTAGTCGTAGCATGATGGTATATAGCCTATTATATAGCCTTCTCCGATAAATGGGCTATCTAGCACTGAAATATTTTTTCAAATCCGTTCATTAGTTTCGGAGCCTATTCAAAACAAACAAACAATCAAATCTTTCGTCTTTATATATTAGTATAAATATCGTCTAATTTATGGGAATGTTTAGTAGTGGGAATTTAATAGAGTGAAGAAGTAATTCACATTATTTCTTTCACTTCAAGTCGTAATTCTTAGAATTTTATATACTTAGAACTAATTTGTGCACAATAATCTAGTAATAAAAATAATTTAGAAAATTCAGGGCGGGCGTGTCTTGGATTCGAACTCGAGACCTGTAACTGACCTGTGAATGACTTAAAAGAAAACTAAAAAAACTTCATCATGAAGTCCAAAGATCTTCTCGTTCAATGGCCATATGGCTTCATAAAAGTCCCAAAAAGCTATCAAAGGAAAGAAAGCTTTTCCCGAATTTTCCATTTTCCTCGAAAATTGAAAAAATCGGGAACATAGGTATTAGTACTTTTTCTGTAGGATTCTATTTCATGGGATTTATTGAAATTTGAACATGGCAATGTCTGGTGTCAGTAAGTTTCAAAATTACTTGTATATCTAGGCGTTTTTAATTAATTACTTCGGATCAAATGTAGGACATAGATTTCTAAACTTGTAATTTAATAACCTATGAAGATCTGCAGGTCGTTGCTTACAGCTAGTAATTATAGTAACATGTTTGCAGGATGTCTGGTCTGTAAGGTTAGCGTGGGAATAACTAGATAAGAAATTAAATTGACTACCTCGTTGGTCTAGTGGTCCCAAACGCGACTGCTACGCTAGAGGACCTGGGTTCGATCCCCGGGTTGAGCAGTGTTGTTGGGTTTCCTGTGAAATTCCCATTAGCTCGGAGTCTGGATTTGTGTCCGGTTTATGGCAATAGGCTCGCCCCCTATTACATGGGACCTAAACATACTAGTGAAATGTGAGTGTACATTAGTACGCCTCTGCCTACCCCTTCGTGGAATATGGGCGTGATGGTATGTTAAGAAATTAAATTGACTGATTTTAAGTCTTGGTAACATAACATACTAACACGCCTGTTTTCCTCGTTAGGCATAGGTGAACATATAATAATATGTACACCCACAATTTGCTCATTTATTTAGGTCCCATGTCATTGGGGGCGAGCCTATTGGCAACAACCGGGCACATCCAGATTCCAAGCAGCTACTGGGAATTCCACAGAAAAACTCAACAACACTTTTCTCGATCCGGGAATCGCACCCTGGACCTCTAGCGTAGGAGTCACCCAACAAACGAGGCATATCATACTTAATGGGTAGATGATATTAACAATTTTAGTTGCCTCATAATTCAAGCAAATGGTTGTTATGGTAAATGTGTGTTTCGATTTCTAGGTCAATCAAAGCGTAATTAGTGCAATAAATGGCTATAGTTGAGCCCCCTATTATATGGGACCTAAATCTAAGGATGAACTGTAGGTTTCCATTAGCACATCTCTGTCTAACCCTTTGAGTGGTATATTATGATGACCGGACTAATCTTAACGTGGTTTCTGTGGTTACCCATCCTTAGACTGGCTGTGACATGTGCAGTTTAACCTTAGAAGATTCTATTGACCAGCGTGTTATTAACGTGTTATTGTGAACGTCAAAATAAATAAGGTTCAAAATGCAAAGTCATTGTATTTACACATATATTATTAAAAGATGATTTAATAAGGCTTAATAGAATAATAAATACATACCTACCTATGCAGGTACGGATTCTGAACTTAAGATTCTTGTAATTGCACATAAACTACAAGTTAAAGCAACAAATTAACAAAAGAACTACGCTTTATTCGAATGACTATGATATTTCGAATGCCTACTGTACGGTCAACAAAACAGTAAGGCTACCGGTACACAAAAGGAATTTTATTGCTGTACCGTGCGCAGCAACAATGGACTCGTGATGACTGAGCAATTTATGGTTGATAATCTAATTGTCAGGTTGTACCTATTCTGATTTGTTGATTGTATCGACGTCGTAGCGTCAACAAAACAATCTATATCTAAATCTGTTGATGTAAAGAAATTTCTTTCTCATCTCTAAGAGAGGTACCTACCCTTAGCTGCGAAATGATAAGACTAAGAGCTCAATTTTAAGGTACATCTGAATGAACATTTAAATAAAAAGACGTATTTAATAAATTAAATATTTAAATTTAATAAATTTAATATTTAAATTTAATAATTATTAAATTACTTAATCATTTAAATTTAATAATTAATAAATTAAATTAATAGGAACTTATGAATATATTTTTATAATATTATAACGTAGGACGTAGCCTACCTACCTACAACTATTTTTCTGCTATAAATACATTCTGCAATTATTACATAACTATGTTTTTACATAAAAAGTATTGTAACCAAAAATTGCCGCCGGCTATGAAATAAAATGGAGTTAATGTTATAATTAAATCCACGCTTAACGCGATTTTATACTTAAATATTAATAACTTAATTCCTAATTTTAGCCTTTGTAGGTGTTGTTAATGAAGAATAATAATAGAGTTTATTTTTCTAAACAATTTTATATCGCTTTATACAATGGTTGCGTGGGCAGATAATAGTATAGTTTACACTCGATCCAAGTATCATTACAATACTTTTTACACCCAAAACAGAAACAGTCTCTCTTGCAACACTGAAGGTAAGTATATTTTATTTACAACAATAAAATGGTTGGTAAAAAGATCTATATTGCGTAATATTATTTTATGTTTCGTTAAGGTTTTTATATAATTATAACATTTAGTAAAAAAATGCTGAATAACAAATTACAAAACAATAATATATTAAAACTTATGTCTCAAAACAACAAAATTGAAAAAGGCCATTATCTCATGTACTTTACTGTCGTACTGAGTTTCATTTAAATTCTTATGTTTGTCTTATTTCTTAGAATGTAATCTATCTCCATACCAAGTTCATCGAAATCTGTTTAGCGGTTAAGGCGTAAAAGGTAACAAAAAAACAGATAGAGCTACTTTCGCATTATTTAGTAATATTAACATGGATTGTCATTTTTCTGCAAACCTTACGCCATCTATGAATGATTACTTTAGTTCTAAGACTTCAAAGCTTCAAATGTTTAACAAAACAAGAATAAGTTATCGGTAATAATGTATTACTAGCAAACGCGTCTGCCTTATAATAATATTGTCATTAGCACACTAACAAAGTGGAAACCCATCGTTTTTTACCACTAATCCTTTGTACAATACAAGTAAGTTTCTGTAACCTTTTTTTCCACATTCATTAATGTACATTTAATATAAAAAGTTCAACGAACTTTTTACAATGTCGACTTTTGTTATAGAGTAACGATATTTTGATGATTTCATTATTATTGCCAAGTGCGTGTTTTTTGATTGATTGAAGAATTTATATTTTTTGTTCGTCTACGATTCGGTCTTGAATTTATATTTCTATAAAAACGCTTTTAACAATATTTTAGTACACACCATTTTAAGATAATACGAAAAATTAACTACTTATAAGTCCTGGATTTCATTTCTAGGTCGAATAAAGTGTAATTTCGTGAGAGTTTTTTCTATGAAATTCACAGTAGCAGCTCCATGTTTGGATCTGTGCCCGGTTGATGGCTATAGGTTCGCCCCCTATTACGTGGGACCTTCCTAAACATACTGGCGAGCTATGGGTGTACAATAGTATGCCTTTGCTTAATTCTTTGGAGAATACAGGCATGATGTTAAATTTAAAAAATATATACAAAATAACCTTTTAATAAACTAAGGTCACTACTTAGCTTATAGAATATTTCCTAATTGCCAGCAAAACCTTTGGAACATTTACTATAACACAGCAAGATACGGTACGTGCTTTAGTTGAATATTATACATCATACGCGTATGATTTTCAATTTGTTAGCTCAGCTAAGTTTGATTTCACACTGTTGCCGCAGTGGTTACGGTTAAGGCACAAGGTATAAGAGATGGTGAGTGGAACGGAAGGGTCAAGAATATGCGATAACTATCCAAAGTAACAAAAATATAGTTCCTAGATACTACTAGGACCTATATTTACGAACTTGTACGAATAGCGGAAGGCCCGCACCTAATTAATATATATTTTTTGGGATCCTCTGACGTATCGGCAAACATTTAGCTCTACCCCTCTTTCGGGGAATATAAGCGTGATGATATGTTAAAGTAGTAGAGCTGATTAATCAAAATTAAAATTTACCTAAGACATCATGAGCTTAATATGGGAAACTTTCAAGGATCTTAAGATCCGAAAATTTCTAATACACGAGGATGTCTAGCCGTACTAATTTGACATGTATTTCTAGATTTAAAAAATCTTGAATATGATAAAATTTAATGTTTTCTCCAAAAGCAGCGTAGTGCAGATTTTGCGTAGGTATTAAAAGGCAAGATGATATAATTACCACATTTAGAATCAAACGTTTTCACTCACTTTCGCTTTCAGCTCATGCCTTGCACTTAAATCAGCCTGACAGGTGCTCAGTGGGTCTACACATCAATCACAGATGAAACAATCGTGCGAGGTCAGCAGTTATATCGATGACAGATTGTCAGTAACCGCGGCATCCGATGTAATGCCGTGGTAATTCCACTTGTCATGTTCGCCGGTTTTTTAGATCCTCTACAAAAAAGGCATGTTACCTTGTTTTAAAGTTTGTTCCTATGTTGTGTCACGACCTTTTGTTATGTACGAGTAGAAAGCTTTAGAGCATTTTGTAAGTTGGTAACATTTCGAATACGCGCTTGTAATATTTTTGATTTGAACCTACCTTAAAGAGTTTTTATGTTCTAGGATGATACTAGCACAAGAGCGCGGTGATTGGAACTGCAAAGGAGAGGCCTATATCCCGCAGTGGGTGAAATTAGGCTGCGGATGATGATAATGATAACAGAGTTTTGTTATAGATTAAAAGCTAAACCCGATCTAGTTTCATTGTATTGTACTGGTATTTTTAAAGAGAACACTCTTAGAAGAAAGAATAAAAATTTTCAAGTCAATCAGTTTAACGAACACTAAGAAGCAGATTTTTTTATATTTATGTTTGCATAATCCCGCATTTGTTCCGATGCTTAAAACTTGTTATTTTAATTTTATGCTTTAAGAAATAATGTTGCATGTCTTGGTGTCTTACCTATATGTGAGAAAGCATATGATCTACAAAACTTTATTATTTTTTGCCAACTCGCGTAATATATTTCTTGTTAGAGATTCTTTTTATTATATTTAATTTCCACGCAGATAAGAGCGGGCGCAAATTTGATATGAAAGCTTAGGCTTTTCTTTCTTTTGGGAGGATCACTCATTATTCTAACTGTAAATTGAGCATAGTCTATACAGGAACATGTATTATTAAAAGGTATTCCTGAATATAGGTTTTGCGGGTCTGAATAATCAAAGTTTTTGCATCTATAATAAAAGATCTTTGATTACACCAGCCTCTCTTACCGACTGTATTATAATTGTACGTCGAACTTGATTAATAGTTTGTCGGAACAAACAATGGCTCACTGACCAGGGCACCTTGACTATAATACAATATAATAATGTAGGTATTTTGCATATAAAAGGTTATAATGATTAACTACAATTGGTTTTGTACATTTGATTATTTATGTATGCACTGCAATAATGTATATATCTATTGGTATAATGTCTATACTTATTTAATTGGTACATTATAGGAAGGGGGGATGGGCTAAGTTATACCTACGCTGAATAAACTAACCTAACCTAAATTAAAAATTTAGAAAACCCCTGATGCGAAATGTTATTTGCCATTTGTGGTGGTGGCCATCTTAGATTTGAAATTTATCATAGTGCATAGTATTCTACTAGTCAAGCCCTTTCATTTAATAAACATATTGAGGGAGTTGTGAAAAAATATGTAATTCGCTATTTTGTAGCGGCGGCCATGTTGGACCAATTTTCATCAAACATAGCTAAGAACACTCCCGACTAATTCACCTTTCAAATAAAAAAATCTAAATTAAAATGGGTTCATCCGTTCGGGAGCTACGATGCCACAGACAGACACACACACACACACACACAAACACACACACACACACACACACACACACACACACATACACATACACACACACACACACGCACATACACACACACACACACACACACACACACACACACAGACACACACACACACACAGACACGTCAAACTTATAATACCCCGTCGTTTTTGCGTCGGGGCTTAAAAATTGGTGACAGCGAGACCTCTCCGGTGTTCCTCTGACAGCACATAAACCCGCCGGTCTCGGTTGTCATACACCTACTGTACTGTATGTTAATTGGTATTGTTAGTCAGAAGTTAAAAAACGCTTGCCGCGTCTAGTGTCTGGATGGGTGACCATTCTTAACACAGCGAGACCTCTTCGTTCTAATAGCACATAAAGCCGCCGGTCCCGGTTGTCATACTGTTATTGTCATTGTTAGTCAGAAGTTGAAAAAGTCTCACCTAGTAACATTTGTCATACATTTGACGTATCTACAAGTTGAGCAATAGATGGATCGTTCGTTAAATATTTATATATCCTACTGATGATTCCAAATCTAGGTGCTTATAAATGTGAAAATCTATGTCTGAAAATGTAAAAATTCTAGAAAAAAAGATAGATTTATTAAAAGTACCCATTGTCGAATAAACTTTATAGTTACATATAAAAAAACTAGTGTCATATACATCATACTTTTTCTAAAAAATTAAGAACGAATTAAGAACCTTATGTGTTGCATTAAAAATAAAATGAGTGGACTACAAACAACAATATTGTTTTAAATCCAACTTAGTTTATGTTCTGCTGTAAGTGTAGGTAATTAAGTTATCAATATGATGGATGACCTTTCACGTTTCAGTATAATCATGTGGTATACCTAGGTGAAAGTGATAACTGATTGATTTAATCAATCACGACTAACTGGTAGGAACGTGAATAAAAAAAATTGTAACTAAACATGGTGGTTGCATGGGAATTTATACTTTATGCTCATAGTTTTAAGTCACACAATAAATAAATAAATATAAATGTTTTTGGGACATTTTACACAGCACCATAGTCCCAAACTAAGCAGAGCTTGTACTATGGGTACTAAATACCAGACAATGGATATAATACTAATTTTTTTTCTTTTTGTAAATATATACTTATAATACATAAGAAACACCAATGCGCATTCGTAAAATATAGCATTGCCAATGAGACAGTCTAACATTATCAAAAATATTTTTGAAATAAAATACTCACCGACCTATTTAGTGATCTACAAAACGTTGGCAAGAATAACATCTAAAAAACTTCAAAATGAAATTCAATTCACACTTCGTGCCGATTTTTATGAAATTATACCTAAATTTTACAACAAACATTTTGCATATAAACGAGATCCCAAAAAATGCTAACAGTAGGCATAAAATATCGATGACAATTTACAACAGCTTTCTCAATATTCCGAAGTTGAGGTCAAGGTCGAAAAGAGGTTTATAATCAATTTAAATTTCGAATTAAATAGCGACCTGACATCTGTGTAACGGAATCTTTGAGTTATTATTTTTTTATATGTATTTTATAATCAGCATCGAAGTCATATTAGAATGATCTGCTATTGTATGAGAAATATGGCTAATAATATATTTTACGATAATTATGAACTTAAGAGTTTTGTATATAGTTTGAAAACCGGGTAGAAATTGTTAAGTAGGTTAACTTATTATAGTACTGAAGTGTAGGTACAAGTGTAAAGGATTTCGTGATATTGTTATCAAGAAAACTTTTCTACTTTACCATACAAATACCTAACAGAATTTGTCAACGGGACTAGTTGCCCAATTCATTCATTTATACCTACCTACTTATTACCTATACCATCCATGACCTAAAGGTCGTCAGGACCAGCGGGATAAGTCTGAGCGGGAAAAGTTTACTAAAGAGCCGTATTCCGTTCAAAAAGTGAATTTTTCACCTTCATCAAAAAATTATAATGCGATTATTTTAAGACGCTATTAAATTTGATAAATTATCAATTAAATAGTGTTGTGCTTCGTCATTTAATAGATTTTTTTTGCTTCCAACGCCCGACAGCAAAGGGCGTACAGTTTGACCTTCGACCAATCATCTTAAATAATCATGTGCCACCTATAAGTTAGATATAAAATATGACATTAATTTTATTACAACAAGCATTGAAGTTAGGAAGCATGACCCGACAATTTATTACCTATTTGACACCTTAAATGTGCCTTAACGGAGATTGTTTTTAAAATTAATGATCCAGCGGTCACAGAACGTACACAGAAGTATATAGAACTTATGTAAACATAGTATTTAACAAGCTTTTCGCCATTAGCTTCACCCGCGTGGTCTTAACCTTATAATATTATAAGGTTAAGACCACGCGGGTGAAGCTAATGGCGAAACTTACTAATATAATATTATATAATATATAATATATATAATATAATATATTATATTATATTATATTATCTTATATTATATATAATATATTATATTATATATACTATATTATATTATATTATATTATATTATAAATGCGAAAGTAACCCTGTCTAACCGTATGTGTAACTCTGTGTAACCGATTGAAATGAAATTTGGTACACAGATAGTCTAGAGCCTGAAAAAGGACATGGGCTGTACGGGGTTGGCGGAAAGCTAGTAAATTATATATAACTACAGACAAAGACGATTAAATGTTGTCTTTGAATCGACAAACAATACTGCAGACATCATGCATTACCATAACATACCATCACGTATGTTTTTCCCGAACGGTTAATTATTGGACACACTACTGGTATGCATGATATGGGGCGTCTGATCCCATAACCGGGCACAAATTCAAACTTTGAGCTGCTACTGCGACAGAGAATTTACAAAAACTTGCTAGACCTGGAAATCTAATCCAGGACCCCAAGCGTAGCAGTGGCAATTTAAAATAATATTAGGAAATTTTAGTTTAAATATGTACGAAGTTTAAATATGTACAAAGTGCAATAAAGTACTTACCTTGCAACCGATCTCTGCTTAAGAAGTATAAGAGGAAAATACCCAACGACCCATTTACCAGCATTATTAAAAGCTACTTACTCTCAGTATGCAACAGCGTCTGCGCAGTAATAACGACAATATACTGCAAGATACAATGTTAACTATGGCTAAACAGTTAGATCCTTAATCTTCGATATATCTGTTTACAACTAACTGTAAAAGGAGCTAACTACATGTGTGTAACTTTGCTAATTTAACACTGGATGTGACACTATTAAAAAAACTCTATGTACATAATATTAATTTTATCCTTAATTTTCCATCACGGTCAAACAGAAATGCGTTATTCTATACCTGAGTATAAATAAAAATAAAATAAAATAAAAATCTTTTATTTTCAAGCAGCATTATAGGCTCATAGTGTGTTAGTACAATTACTTAAGAACTATGTTAGCAAACATATACAAATAAATTTAAATTAAAAAAAAATAGAAACAAAGTTAACACCACTGTGAGATTTATCAAGTTCCATTTAATACATGCAACTTGATAAACCTACCTATGGTTGGCCCATCCAGCCTCTCTGAAAATACCCTCAGGATGCCGTTGGTACTCTCGCCGAATCTGCGTATTATTGACGCCACCTTCTTGATTCTTGATTCTTAATGACAATTATTAATTTAAAATTCTTGTATTAAAAAATAACGTTATACCAGATTAAATCTAAACTTAGTATTATTATTTTATTTCACTATCTTTCTCTCATCAATCACTTTCTTTCGCGAAACACGCACTATTTTAAAAGCACACAAGTCTCATCTAGCGACGCCTACATCTGTAACTCGTTCACACAGCCACCTAATCAACGAGCCTCGGCCACTTGTGTGCGTTGTCATTCTACTTTCTACATAATTTTTTACACTGCCTAGTCCATAGTGCTGGTTTTAATTTATAGTCTAAACATTGTTTTCGCTGTCGACACCCTGTTTTCTTGTTTTGATTTGATCGTAAAAATGTTACTGTTTGAAAAATTAAATCGATGATTAATTTTGGTAGACCGAAGTAGCGTTAGTGTTATGATTAATAGAATAATTATATGTTCTATGAGGTTTTTTCTTCTTATTTTTTTTAGAACATTTTATGATATTTTATTATGTACTGTTAGATTTGTATAATAGACTTACGGTATACGTATTTATTGCATCATTTAAATATTTGGAAAATACATAATGAGTTAATTTTGTAGTAAAATCACAAATTAGATATCTCCTCAGAATAAGTTAGTAATTAAATAACACTAATGATCAATAATTGTCTTAATATATTTTTTACAGTTTTTTACCGGTATAATAGCATAGGTACGTATAAGTATATAGGCACCTAGCATTTAATTAAATATTTTACTAAATAGAAAAAATACAATTTAAATTAGAATTATATATTTTAATTATAATTCATAGTCAGGGCTATGAATAAATGTCACATATACAGGTCTGGTCATCCGCACCATGTTAGCTTTGTAGTCCTAGAGATAGCATCACAAGATACGTCTCAAGATAAATCGACTATTGTAATCGCTTATTAACCTGTAACTTCGAGTAGACTAGCATAATTAGTTTTAAGTAGCACTGCAAGTATTTTGATTAAATGATAAGAGAATTGGCGAATGTTATTAATAGAGATGTGGTCAAAATGTTTACGATTAGATCACCTAGTGGTTTAATTAACTTTTTAAGGATAAATATATAAACTATTAATAAGATACTTATTGTTAGTGATGTGAATTAGTTTAAAGTCGAGTTTGTCGATGTGAAATTTTAAGAATTTTATTATTACTTTCTAATAAACTCACCAGAAAAAAGCTCTTATAAAAAAGTTTTGATTTTCTCAATAATTAAAAAAAAAATGTTGCGTAAGGTTCAATAATATTGCTTAGAAAATAAGTATCCCATAGAAGCGTGAGAAAGATTTTCTATTTCTATTTTATAATCTGAAAATGGCATTCCCAGATTAACGTTAGATTAGATTGAGTAGTTAAATATTTACATTCAATATTAAATATAATAAAATTTTACATAAATCGGGGCTTAATTACATAAACATTTAAGCGGAAGTTGATGATGACATAAAGATTATAATCACAGTTCTCATCCGACACTTTTACTAAACATACCAACATTATTTTTCGCCGTATTTAAGGCACCATATAAGTTTTAATAGCCGCCGTCAAGCCACAATAAATACGGTCAAAGGGCCCGAAGCACAGATGCATACGACAATTAATTAGTTCGTAAATTAATATGCAAATAAAACATTAAAAAAATATCAACGCCGCGATAGGGAAGGGAAAGAGATCGTAACAATTAGTTACGATCACCATTACGATTACCAATAGTAACGTACCTAGTTTAAACAAGTATTACGATAAATATCGATGGTCAATAACTCATTTTAATTGAATCATTCCAGCTAATAGTGCTTTCTAGACATTTGACAGCACCGTCATTAGGGATGCGATAGAGACAAACACTCGATGTCGATTAATAAGTGCGTCGTTTTAGTTTTAAATTCTATATATAATTTTATCGAAATGTTTATTTTGTTAATGATATAAAGATTTTTATTGTCGAGATATACGATTTTTAATGAAGTGGTAATGCCAAAGATTGTATCTAAGTAAAAGTTGTTAATCTATTTTGGTATATCATAAACTTTCTATCTTCTCATCTTCACTTCATATCTTTATTTCTACTATGTCAAGTTGTACAGTTAAATTTGAAATGGTTTTGTAATTCTAATTTTGATTTTATAATACATACAACAAAACCTCTTTTATTTACTTTCGAAAACAAAAAACATGTAGCAACGTGTTTTCGCTTTGCTATAATCTAGTTGAAAAAACGAAAACGCTGAATTGAAATACGACCTCGTTTTAATTTCTGGTCAGTTCGCGGCGAGCGACAAATAAAGTGGCGATCCGGAGATGGTTATCTGCGGACAAATCGTCGTGTGTGTTGCGTACGCGCAGCGGTGAGAACCTAACGCACCTGTACCGGTCGGCGGGCGACTAGGGATGCACAAGTGTCGATACCTTAATGTTAATACTGTTTTATTTTGTCCCACTACTAACGTTTTTATGTAAATTTATTCACGCTGCATTGTAATAATTGGAAAATTAAGTACGATCATGAGTGGAATTCTAAATTCAGGCAATGTCGTTATGTAATTTGAAATTCTGATCTTTAACACTTAAATAGGTATTTTTCCCTTTTTAAATATTTTTATAAATAGGTAATCATTATTCTCAAAATGTTGTTTTTTAAATAATTACATGAAACTACAGAAAATACAGATCATTAAACACCCAGTTAGTTGCACATTTATCGACGTTTAACCTGCTCTTGCGCGTTATCGATAGAACTTGAACTATCGATATCTACCGGTATTGCCCCCTAGATCTCACGCAGCGCCGTCCCGGTCCATCGGGCCCGTTCGCTGCGAGTCACATCATAAATCACGCACTAATAGCCAGTAAACTCATTCGCTAATCCGAATCGAACAACTACGGGACGACCACGAACAACGCGAGCGCAACTTGGTTTTTTCTTTAGATCCTTGCTATATTCCAATGAAATAATTAGTATTTCTTTAACTTTTTAATTAGCTGGTATTTTTAAAGCATTAAAATGGTCTGCTTTGTTATATTTTCATTCAAAGTTTTTACTTATTTAAAATTTTGAATGAGTAACAGTTTAGGTTAGTCTAACTACTGAGACCTGCATCTGCCTAGCCATGCCCAGAAGTTTGATAGCAATGATTTTAATGAATCATATTAAGTAGCAAGGATGAACATGAGGTTTAATTCACGGGTCAAGTAAAGTGGATAATATGATGTTGATCTTTTAAAATTCTGGGTTTCAGCTGGAATAACATGTCCTGGTCCAGTGTCAATGAGTATGCCCGATATAGCAATAGGGTTGACATCTATTATAAAGGACTTAAAATATTTCTGAAAAATGGGTGATGGACAACAGTAAACCTTTTCCAAACTATTATAATACTTTGTATCACTTTTTCTTTCATTTTATAACTACTAGTTCAGTTGCAGAGGTCAGATGGCCATTCAAGTAAAGTACTGATATTGCTGTCGCATCTGATTAGACTGGAAGCCGACCCCAAGATACTTAAGTACTTCGAAATGGCTATAAGATGGCGAAGATGCGTACTTAGCTATATCAAGTTTTCCCACCTTTAATTCTTCAATGATGGGAAGAGCTGTACTTCGGAAAACCGGTAAGTATTAACTAAAGATATAGAAAGTAAAAGTTATCCCATTGGATTTGCCGTCCTCAAATGAATAGTATAAATTGCTCAAGCTTAGCTATTCCATTCAGATCTCTGTTGATGTCAAATTATGGTAATTGCATTCATTAATTGGACACGGCATGAGGTAGATGCATACCTAATTATGTAATCTGGTCTGTTTTCTAAAACGATGCAATTTGAATTCAAATATTAAGAAATAGATTTTCGGTATTTTACTAGAACCACAGAATAATAAATAGTAAAGTAATAGTAAAAAGCTTCATCTTTAAACGAGATAGACCTTACACCAATTAAGTCTGATTTGTATTATATTTACCTTTGTAATTTTTTTTGTGTCTCCGTCGTGTCAGACAGCTGTTGTTTTTTTATTTATTCATTCATTCGACTAATATAAACAGGTATAAAAATAACAAAGCTTTCGAGAAAATCTTTTGTCATTCGTTTTGTCGATTCGAACATTAGATTGGGGTTGTCCAAGCCCCCATGTCGAAAAGAGTTAATCAATGGAAGGTTACTGTAACCATATTTAATTATGTATTTATACTATTGTAGAATTATTTCAAATATCTTCTATTGTCGTTCTTTGTGTTATACAAGATATTATTAAGTGTCAAGCTATTACTTAGTAGAGTAAGTCGTGTTTAACCCAAATGAGTGTGGGTTGTAAGGTTGATAAACTGTTCTATGAAATGACAGGTTATTATCGCCATCTTTGAGTAGGTTCCTACTTACCTTTATTATTAATTGCTCGCAAATAATTGTTGTCAAGAATATTCCAGATATTTGTAGAAACTGGATATTTCTAGTTGCTAAATTTTTCGCATTATCATTTCAGCCAAACAACTGATAACGACCGATAGACTTCTAAAACATCTAGTTATATTTGTGCCACCAGTATCCAACAACTTCCACAAACCTTTACATCCATCCATCCTACTCTGCAGTTTATGGTGCGTGGTCTTCACTCGAGAATTTAGCATAGCGGGCATTCTACGATCAATATCCTCCACCCATTGCTTGCCTAATGTTATAATTATTTTTCATGGGGCAGTTTGAATTGGTGGTAAGCCTGCCATAAATCCATCCCCCAAACATCCATTAAGGATATGTCCAGCTACACGTACCTGAAACAATAGAAAATGTCTCTTTTGTAATTTGATTTCTACAAGTGCATACCCGGATTGCAGAAAGCTTGAGCTTAACGATCAAAGATTGTACATGAGACTTTATGTAGGTAAGTAGTTGATTCATGTTAAATTTTGTATTCGTAAATGCACTATTTACAGGAAAAATATAAAAGGATCTATACCGACTACAATAACAGTCTACTGAAGAAACTACTAAGAATTTGATCGGATTCAAGCGCATGCTTACACACAGAAATTAATTGACTTTAATTATCGAACTGCAATAAAAACGGTGACAAATTGCCAGCCGACCTGTTCAGGATCTAAGCAATCCGTTTCCCAGACTTTTACGACTTGAAGCCTTGTATCCCTTTGGTGTTAATTCGTAGAAATAAATTCAGGCATACGTCCTTTAAATTATCGTATTGCCCGTCTCTTTTTGAAATCTAAATTTACTTGTGCAACGACAATTCTAGTTTTCAAGTCGGTTGAGAGATAAGGGACGTCCTACGCTGGATGGACAGCAACCGGTTCTGTTGTGGAGTATATCTAATGAAAAATACTGCTAGATTTGCGCGGCGATCATTAGGCGTCAATATTTTTTTAAATACTACTTACTTTAGGTGACAAACAAGCCTAAGACTCGCCCAAATGGACCGTAACTTATTGGAGTGAGCAGCGCCAGGAACATTCACGTTGTCATCATGAGACAACAGTTGTTAAGTCTAATTTCCTTTGTTATTTCACTGGCTAAACCTTTCCTAAGGTTAAGTTAGGTCCCATGTATAAGGGGCGAGCCTATTGCCATCAAGCTGACAACTCCGAGCTGCTACTGGGAATTTCACAGAAAAACCCAACAACACTGCTCGACCCTGAGAATTGATCCAGGACCTTTAGCATAGCATACACTTACAACCACTAGACTAATGACGTTACAGGAAATAAAATCACAATAACGTTTGCACACTAATGCTATAATATACTGCTAAAATATGCCAGCGGCACAATATAAAAATTTGGCAATTACCGCTGCACACAGAGGGAAATAAGCAACATTTCATAATTATTGGAGATTGCCAGGAAAATACTAGTAAGTATAGCATTGATCTGTCTGATCTAGCAGTGTACTTAAGACTAGATATACGACATAAAGAACATCAAAACAACGGCTAATCACAAAGAATAAAGAAGAAAATAATATAATTAATATGCTGATGTTATGTTTTCGGTTCTTCACAGTATAATAAACTCTTACATTACATCTCAATTTTGACAATTTATTTTGCATTCTCCGACCTGTGTATACCACCTTCAATCAAAAGCAACGCCGCATCGTTAAATAACCCGAATTTTTCAGAAAAAAAAGTAAAAAATCATCTCGAAACATCTCATCACAATCGTGACGTATTAAAACGGACACGTTCAAATCGGGCATGAAAATAATAACCAACGAATCGCTCCTGATTATAATTGGTGGGTGCGCTTGCGCCGGTCCGCACGCGTACAGTTACGCTATAAACTATCATTAGTGCGATGCGCACTTTGTGGAGAAATTACCGCGGTTTTATTTGTAGGTTTGTGAAATTGACCATTCCAGGGTTGACTGTTGACTTTTAAACCATAGAGTTTCTTGTCGATTACCTAGACTGAACATTTCTGTGCCTGAATAAGGAGAAGATAAAACTGTTATTATTGATTGATTACTGACACTTACGCGAATATTAGCCATTGAAATAAAAAATCTTTTAACGGACTTTATCACGTTTTATAAGGATCCGAAACGTCACAAAGTACTGCGATGAAATCCATAAAAAGTAATTTTATTTTTTAATGTGCATTTTTGTACTGAAATAATGCAGTAGGAAAAATGAATATTCGTTTTCCTCATTTCTTTCATTTCTTCCCACACATTTTCTAAAACTGACTGATCATTAACGTGTTTAAATTGTATGATTTGGTAATTTTATTTTATTTTTATTCTGCTCTAAAAATATCAGCCCCGTTTGTCTCAGTCAATATTGGTACCTGTTAATATCACTTTTCATATAAATCTAATATTTGGTTTCATATATTCAAATCGTTAAAAACACATCATTATTCACATAAACCTTTATTATTTTAAATATAAAAGTTTGCAAATGCAACCTTTTTGGTCGAGATTTTTTTTCTTGTGTAGCCATAAATCACGAAGGCCTCCCAAACAATGCTGGCAACCCTGTCACACGAGTTCGTACATTTTTATGGGTGTAGTTTGCGATTTTCCATAGTCAATAAACAGATTAAGTTGATTGTTTGATTTCGTCCGATCGATAAAGTTGAATAACTAATTTGTTGTTGATTGTACCTCTATTGTGATTCGAAGCAGGCCGCTGGATTGAAAAGATTGTAATTGGTATTATTGGGATATTGGCTAACGTTAAAATTGCTAGCCTGAAGAGTTGATTGAGCGGTTGAGTTTTGAAATGTTTAATTTGACCGTTTTGATTTTAAGGACTGTATCTTAGCAAGGAGGTATTCTTAAGATTCGAGGTACAAGTTCTCGCCAAACTTATTGTCCGGGTTCAAGTTGGCACGAGCTAACTTCAACCCGGCCGTAAAAATCGGAGATAGATAAATATTGGATTGAAATAAATAAAAATGAAAGCTCAAGTCATAGGCTGTCGTTTTTAAATAATTTTAATCCAATATTTTTATTCTCCGATTTATACGTGCCAACTTCAACTCGGACAATAAGTTTGGCCAGAACTGTAACGAAGGTTGCATATGCTTTATTACCAACATTAAAAACGTTAAATTAACTGTCCATATGTTACATATTCATGCCTAAACAGCTAAACAAATTCATTGGCAATATTCGTAGTGAGTTGTCTTGAGGCCACCTTTTCAAACAAAAAAGTCCTAGTATGAGAGTGACATCGCTGACAACATTATAATAAATAATACAAGGGAAAATAAACTAGAGAATAAGTTTATTCGGGCTCAATCATCGTCATCATAATCATTATAACTTATTGTACCTAATTCAAATTTTGTTCTTTCTCATCGCCACGCTAAAAAGGAGACTGATGACTAAGAAGAACCGCATAGGGGTCTAGACAAGTTGCAATTTGACATTCAAATCAACAAACGAAAAAAAGAAAAAAAACTGAATGGAAATAACATCAATGACAGCCCAATTTATCGAAAGCTTGTGTCAAATCCATACATTTTGTTTCTATTCGTTTGTCGATTCGAATGTTAAATTGCAACTTGTCTAGGCTCCCTGGATAGTATGACGTAGGTAGCTAAGTTTCTTGGAAGATGAAAATATCAAAAACACTTTAGAAGAACCTCTCAAGACAAGAAGCATTATTAAAAGTAACATTACGTAGCATTGGTAACACAACAATGTTGTCAACAATCTCCAATTTCCCTCTCAGTACCTTCCAGATAATTTTGTTTAGCATTCAATTTTCTACATAGTAACAAAATGGACTTGCTTTAACACAATTGGTCATTCATCTGTCTGCGTTAACTGTTTGGATATATTTATATAGCTGTATGTTTGTTTCCGCGTTGGATAATACGCGTCTGGTTAGGAAGATTGTGGAAATCATAGTATCATTAACTTCTATACAGGGTGTTTGGCGCATGGACCGACACAATTTTTTGGGAGATAGGGCGGGTCATTTGCTAGGTTTCAAGCCTAGAAGCTAAGTCCTAAGTGTCAGGGTTATTGAGATATGATTTTTTAAGTTTTCTTTGGTAGTCAGTTAGTCATCCAAAATTTCACCTCTAGGTCATCATAACTTTTTGTTTTTAGGTGTAGCAACACCAAAGAAGTGTTATATTACTCATAAATGTGTATTTATTCGATGTGAATCATGACTTCATAACATTGATTTCTATAAAATGACTTCCGAGCTCCCAAAGTCCATGGCACTTAGGAGTTAACTTCTTGGGCTGAAACCTAGCAAATGACTCCCCCTATCTCTAAACAAATTGTGTCGGTCTATGCGCCAAACACCCTGTATAGTGTGTAAGGTTTATATTCAGAAACGAAACTAAGCGTAAACTTACGCTTTCGTATGTCAAATTGTAATACAAATTTGACATAATTATGGAAGCGTTACTTTACGCTATGCGTCGTCTCTGAATATTGCCTTAGTGTAAAATGTACAAGTGATAGTTTGTAGTACCTTTTTTAACCCCCGACACAAAAACAACGGGGTGTTATAAGTTTGACGTGTCTGTGTGTGTGTGTGTGTCTGTCTGTGGCATCGTAGCTCCCGAACGGATGAACCGATTTTGATTTTGTTTTTTTCATTTGAAAGGTAATTTTGTCGGGAGTGTTCTTAGCTATGCTTGATGAAAATCGGTCCAAGATGGCCGCTGCCACAAAATAGCGAATTACATAATTATTCTTTCACAACTCCCTCAATATGGGTACCAATGAAAGCCCAATGAAAGGGCTTAACTAGGTGAATACTATAATACATTATGATAAATTTTAAATCCAAGATGACCGCCACCACAAAATGGTAAATTACATTTCGTGTCGGAGGTTTTCTAAATTTTTAATTTAGGTTAGGTTATTTAGCATTTAAATAAACATACAATTACGCTTGTATTCCTCGAAGGGTGAGGCAGAGGTCGAATGCAGTACATTCACAGTTCACCGGTATGTTTCGGGGGTTTTACCGTCAACTGGACACATTATGTAATCTTAAAACAGCTACTGGGAATTTTACAGAAAAATCCAACAAGACTGCTCAACCAGGGAATCCGACCTAGGGCCTCTAATTTCGCTTACTACCACTAGGTCAATGAGGTTTTATAAGAAATTTTAGTAGCAACCTCAGAGTTTGGATTTATTTGTGCACGGTTAATGGCAATAAGCTCGCCCCCTATTACATGGGAACTCAACATACCGACGAATTGTGAGTGTACATCCACCACAACATACTTAATACACCTCTGCCTAACCCGGGAATATAAGCGTGATGGTATGTTATGAACAATATAATTATGTATTTACACAGATTTGAAAAACAATCACTTCAACCATTTTCACAAATCAATTAAAGTAATATAAATCTGTACACAATGTACTAGGGTCGCATAAATCCACTGGGCTACACAACGAGCTGGCAGGCCACATTGTGAGGTGACGGAATGGGCTGCACGCTAACATTGGTTTTACGACACGTGCACACTTGAAACTTGTGTGGCATTACCGAACTAAAGTTGATGGAAACGACTTGAAACCTTGGAGCCTAGGCAGGGCGCAATGTGACATTCAAATCAACAATCGAATAGAAACAAAATCTATTGTAATTACACAATCTTTCGACAAATCGGGCTGTCACTAATGTCATTTTCTTTCTACTCGATGGTCGATTCGAATGTCAAATTGAAACTTGTCTAGGCCCGAAGGGGTTGAGTGAACGATATCGTTTGCTCACCTACCTGTCAGAAACTTGGAAAACGTCCGCGAAAAATTCGGTGACCCTGGGAGTGGGATTAAATGAATATACAGCATAATTCTTAATGCAGGGTATAATAGATTATACCCTCATGATCCCATACCCATGATCTCCGGTCATGATCGTAGTAAATGTGACTGATCCCATGACCATAGGGTTAGGCAAGGCAAATGCGGTTTTTAGTTGGTCTCAGTCTGACTTACTTTACCTACCTTACCTGATGGGTTAGTAAAAATAAATAGGTAAATATCAGGTAAACTGCCAGACAGCTAAGCAACTAGAACTAGCAAAAGAACTAGAAAATATTGGATATTGAAACACGAAACACGACAACGAAAAATTTGCATACAATTCTTTTACTAGACACTTCCATAACATCTTTAGTTTTGAATAAATCCTTGTACTCGTAAGCGGTACCCTTCTATGACATCACGCTATTGTCCGGCGGGAGTGGGCAGACAAAAGCTTGCGAGTGTGCGCACATACTGACCTACGCAGGAGTGTTGTGGGAAAGACGGACCGTTCTGATGTGGCAAATAGCATTGTTGTTATTCATAGTAAAGCTATTTGAATGTTATTGTTATTGAATTTTGAACACTTTGAGATTGAAAGTCAAGTGTTTACAGAGTGATGAATGTTAACGGTAGGTGGGAAACTGTAAAAGAAATACTTAAGTTGCAAACGCGGTCGCTGTGCGTGAGGTCCTGGGTTTAGTTTCCTGGTCAAGCAGTATTATTGAGTTTTCTGTGGAAAATAACAGCTCTGACTTTGGATAGCATCCCTGTTGGTTGCAATAGGATCATATTACAAGGGATCGAAGGCCATACCGACGAATTGAGAGTGAACATTATAGGCAGTGAAAGTAGTGTTCAACTTCGAGAAATATTTATATACCAAATTTTAATATACCTAACATCAAAGTTCTAATTCCTTCGTTAACGAAATGTATACCTTAGCTATAAAATTAATAATTATGGTCACTTAATATTCAACTTAAGCTCTATGATTCTAAGGTAGACACTTGAGTTACGAATTTAACCAGATGCGGCTGCATATCAGTATTTACCACGAAGCGACTGATATTCGAAGGGTAGACTGGTTGGCAGGCATTGCTCTGTAAGACAGGGAGGGGTCTCCATGTGTTAACAATGGTCACCCATCCACGGACTGACCTCGGCAAGCGTAGCTTAATATTGCAGATCGATTGATCAGCCTAGTTATAACTTAGCCACGGGCTCCTTTAACTAATAATACCCATCTACATAATACCAACACATCGATATCTCATATCAGTTCTACTGTCTCTAAAACAGTCGCAAGCGCACGTCAGAGCCATCCCACGTTATTTGCCTAAACACAAACAATGGAAGCTGACGGCTAGTGTTTGTTAAGCTCTGTTTGCTGAGGCTAAACGTTGCCACAGGTAGGCGGTTACGCAAGTACATCCACGACCTTATTGGGACCGAGTTGGCAGAGACGATGAAGCTTAGAAACTTAGAAACAATTTAAAAAAGACAATACCTAGAAACTTATTCAATAAAATTGAATCAAAATTAAGAGAACATTGTGAACAAGATACAACTTACTTTGTGACTATTTGAGAATAATTATAATATTAAGGTGTATATACGCATATCAAACAATTAAACGGGAATATTTCGTGAGTGACTGTGATCTGTGATAATGTGTTTTTCAACATACTTAATTACAATTTACCTGAGAATCAGAGATTAAAAGTACACATTATTTTAATGAAGGAATAAATGACTGGCGGGCTGGATTCGAACCTGCGACTTCTGGTTCAGTACACCAGACGCTATGATCACTAAGCCACCGCTCGCCCTGCTCACCAACTGGAAATCTTCCTTCACATTCTGAACTTACGTCTTGAGGTGAGCATGGAAAATGCTTAAAAATACAAAAAGATAATAAAAGTACACATCTCCACTTGGGTTGGTTCTGTGACTTCCAAGTCGACAAAAAAGTCCAATAAAGGTACAAATAGTTTCATCCATGATTATATTTAATACTAAAACTCAAATCTTCCATATCTTACTTACTTAAAAGGTTACACAAACACGGCACAATAAGCAAACCTAATTGAAGGTCAAGTTTAACAAAACACTCGTCATTTAACTTTACATCCACATCGTACACAACTCGCACACATTTCATACACACAACTCACACACATATACGAGTGTAGGTAACAAAAATCACACCATAAACTTTATTACATACATTGTCGAGTCGTTTGCGCATAACTTACACGTTATTGCAATATTTAATGAAACAAATACTTGTATAAAACTAAAATACTATATTAAAATCTATTTTACTAAAGATAAAAGTAGTTTAGACTAGGTATCCAGAATTACCGATTTATTATTAGGTAAATATAATAAATTATATAATATATTTACTTATTTTGTACATAACATACCATCACGGCTATATTCCCCGAAGGGTTAGCTTGGCCGAGCTAATATTTAATAACTTCTAACAGGCATGTCCAATTCATAATTTATCCCTCACAAAAGCAACTAAATACTATCATTACTGTCTCCAAGCACCGTAAACCAAAAATATCATAAATACAGTAACACAAACAATTAATCGTAACCCGATCCGAGAGATTTCATTAGGTAATAACTATCAAAAAATCGAGATAACAATGGAACGCCATGGGCCAGCGGTCGTCAACATTCCTCGGATGAATGGTGCATTAATAAATCGAGGGGCCCATTAACATCTTAAACGTAGATGTTGATCAAGATTTATGATTATGCTCGCGACAAGATTGAGACACACTTGCTCAAATGTTACGAAATTTGTAATAAGTATTGTTCTATAATATAAGTACTGTACGCAGGTTTATGAATGGAATTGGATCGTAAAGGCTAAATCGGTATGCGTTTCAATTGTATTTTACAATCTGCAAGGAGATTAATGGAAGCATTTGAGCTTTATTCAATCAAATAGATTTATCAAGATAGATTATTACGGAATCTGTGGCGGTTGACTGATCTTTGATTTGTCACCAAGATAATTATCTAAATATTTACATACAAGAACATACGATTTGTTGAAAGTAAAGTATGTTTGTCATGACATAACAGGGGGGCTAGACAAGTTGCATTTTGACATTCGAATCGACAAACAAAATGTATGGAAATGACACAAGCTTTCGGCAAATCGGGCTGTCACTAATGTCATTTACATACATTTTGTTTGTCGATTCGAATGTCAAAATGCAACTTGTCTAGCCCCCTGACCATCATGCCTGTATTCATAGGCAGAACCACAGAACCTCGCCGGATAAAAAGGGTGAGCTTAAATGCCATTAACCGAGCACAATTCCAAACTGAGCTGTTATTGAGAATTTAATAATAAATATGCACTAACAATCCAATAATACTTTGCTCGACATTGGAATAGAACCCGGGATCTCAAGAGTAGCAGTCGCGCTTACGACCACATAGCTGATGAGGCATTTAAATAAATTGCAGAATATAATTTTCTAACGTTTGTCAATTTTTGTTAGTACAGAAGAATACCATTTCTCATTTGAGACATTTGTTGATCCTTTGAAATTTTTTAAACGTCCCAAGGCAAAAGACTTGAGGTCCCAACCTCTTAGTAGAGCCTTCTTTATCAAGACGGCTTCTTGCGGCACGTCTTCAAAGAGTAAGGAATATAATATGATACTGGGGACAACCAAAAGATCGCACTGGGTCGAAGTGAGCCCCCATAGCAAGATGACAATAATAAACTTTTTTAATCATCAGAATTGACTTCTAGTGGTCACCATGACATGTTATTAACTTATAACATACCTATATACAAGCTGGAACTCATAAACAACCTGTATCGTATAAACAATAAAATCCCGGCATAAAAGATTTGATTTTAATTCCAAAAGCATTAAGAGCGCTTAGAAGGCAACATTGAATTACTTTTAATTGTACGTAATACCACATCCGGCGGGGAACAGTAAATCAAAAGTGAACGTATTAACTCCAGCCACCTGTACATGTTAATAGGAATTGTTGTAATTAGCAAGTAATAGCATTGTTTAATCACGTGTGTGCAGTGTTTTTAAAGTCTATCTGTTTCTTTTTTGTGTCTACTATATACCACGTGGTGTAACAATATTTTTTTATACCACTAAGGTGGCAAACAAGCATACGGCCCACCTGATGGTAAGCGGTTACCATAGCCTATGGACGCTTGCAACACCAGGGGTATCACTCGCGCGTTGCCGACCCGAAAAACCTCTTAGAGGTTTATGTAGGATTCACTGCGCCGACAGTTTGAGGGAATATTCGTCTTACTGCCAGCGCAGCGCACCCTTAGAAGGAGCTCTGGCGACCTTACTCATTGCAGGAAGACAACACACAATAAAGTGTGTTATTTGGCTGCAGTTTTTTGTAAGCTGAAGGTACTTCCCCAGATGGGCTGCTCCAGATTTGAGCCATAAATGGCTGTGCCCTACCTCACTACTAGCATCCATTTTTTTCCCGACCTTGTGGGAAGTTCCCAAAATCCTTTCTTAGTGGATGCCTACGACATAATAACTATCTGTGTGCCAAACAGAGCTGTACGTTCAATAGATCACTCAGTCAGTCAGCTTTTCCTTTTGTTTGTATTTACAGTTTATTTATAAATAAATATTACTTACTTTTTTTTATCTTAGATAGGCTTGCGCTTGACCACAACTCCCCTGATATTAAGCAACGATGTGGCCCACGATGGAGAGCGCTTACCTAGAAGCCGAAACCGATTCACTCTCGTCTTGAAGACACCCAAATTATAAGTCTCGGGGAATAAGGATTCCGGGAAATAAGATTTTCTTGTAAAAATATACTATCAAACATACCATTCTGCATGATAAAAATGCTTTTATTTTCCGAATCTGACTAACCCAAATACACAAATATAGCTGTTATGTTTTAGAACGTGTTATGTTTGGTGAGCCTGTTTCCCCTATACAAATTATATATTATTATTTTAGAACTTCGTGCCTAGAAAAACGCAGACAGCTTCTTTAGCCAAGTAAGAAATAGAGCCAAGAATTAGATCTGTGATTTGGAAGTCTAATGCACTAAGCTATTAAGTATTGTTTATATATTAACGTGTTCAATGCATGGTCGAAACTCTTTTTTGACCATGCATTGAACACAAATTCAAATGGACTTCTTCTAGGTAATGGTCTCGTAAAGGACAGTAGAAAGATACGTCCCTCCGTAACCAATACTTTATTTAATATAGTATAATTATTGAGTAGGTACGTTAACACCATTTCATGAAATCTTCGAATAGAATGGCCATTGCTTAATACTTGTCCAATTAAATCAGATCAGTATCTTATTTCATCATTCTATGATTTATTGGGCAAACAAAGTGATTTAATTGACCGTCAACAGTAAACCAGTCGAGGACCGCACTTACCTTTCAAATAAAGTCAATTGTAGCCTTGAGGATGCAATAAACAACACATTTAGATGAATATTGCGTGGTTTTCCTTTTTAGGGTGACCAAAATAGTAAGGTAGACCTCGTGCATTGGCTGAGGAATTCTTCTTAGCCTTAGCTTCACGGGTTTGTTCACCGAACGGTTCATAAATATGAAATCATATTATACCATCACACCGGTATTTCCCAAATGATGAAGGGGTTATTGCCATTAACTGAACAGAAATCCAAACTTTGAGCTGCTGGACCCTAGACCTTTGTGCTTAGAATCACAAGTCTAATGTAGACATGGAATGGATTATTGGAATCCCGAACGGAAAAACCACTTGTACACGTGGTTCTCAAGTCAAAACATGTACATATAAATATGTTTTTGACTTGAGAACCTCCTCCGTTTTCGCCTAAAAAATTGCATCATACATACCTACCTAAATTTTTTAATTTTATGAAGATAAAACCTAAAAGAAAAGGCAGCAAAAACCGCCTAAGTAACACAAAGATTGCTTCAAGCGATTTGCCCACGCACTTCGGGCGACATCGTATAATCTATACATCAAATATCTAAGATATGGTCACATCTTGCCAGAGCTGACGTGTGTCAACCAAAACGGACCACAGATATAGAAACAGGTGCTCGCATTGTTAATGATCTGATGCTCAGATCCGATGAGATTTCGATACGACATTTGTTAAGAATAGAGCCGCCAGCCGTTTTGTTTTTGTTAGGATATTGCTGTTAAAACTGGTTGGTTACGAAGTGTCTTTCCGAATTAATGTTCGGTGGAAGTGTTGGCGCAGAATTTTTGATTAGTAAAGACATTTTATGTTGATTTGTTAAATGAGATGTGGCAGCGTCAAAGTAGGTAGCAAATATTTAAAAACATACCATTGGTAGGGCAGAGACTGATCTACACCCGCAGTATCTACATTATTGGAAAAAGTTGATTTCATATTAGTTTTATTTTTATTTACGAAACAATCGAGACAGTATCACTTTCACATACATGTTCATAAATATGGACGTATGAGTAAGTAATGTATTAGCCATATACAGTCATCAACGAAAGTGTTTATTTCATCAAAGATAAAGGTGTTTGCTTCAAAGTGTATTTTGTGAATATTTCTTTTTAATCTTTATTAAATGCAAACTCAATGTTGTCCGACTAAAATAATAAGATATTGGGATCATCTTGACACAATGATTTACTATTCACAGACAATTATAAATAATTATTATATTTCAAAAATATGAATTGCAATTTTGTTAATGATTGTCCCAGTGACAATTTAAATCCTGGTTTTACTACACCGACCTCCTTTAAACTAAGATTTATCTACTGTCTTAGAACAATGCAACTGGACCATAGCTATATCGTCGCATTGTTTGAATTATGTTTTAATAAGCTACGTGCTCGGATTAATGCGCGTACGGATGTAAATTGTCCTTAATAAACAACTGTTAAATGGCAGTTGCTTTTGTTAAAGGTCTTTAGTGAAATAAAGACGATTATTGCTTAGGATAATTATTTACTTATCTATTTACTTATTTATTTACAATGGTCGATCTGGGAATCGAACCATGAGCCTCTAGCGTAGCAGTCTCGTCATCTACGACCACTAGACTAAACTAGTCTAAAAACATAGTTTTGTTATAAAAACTTGTTGTAACTACGCCACAAGTTTTTACAAGGTTTTTATGATTTTGGTACATAAACGAGTGAACACTTTAATAGTAAATCGTATCTATTGGTAAGAATTTTATAGTAACATTGACCATCAAATGTAATTAAACACTTCTACAGTTTAGTTGTTCTTAATTCAAAATTGGAATACCACTACCGAATTTAAAATTTCACGACTTCTGTTACGTAAATCGATTTGAACGCACCAAATAAGAATCGATTGCTGAATCGAATTGTAATCGTAAATCGAATGAGATTAGCTACCAAATGTCTGTAATGTCTATTAATCAAGGTACAATAGTGCTTTCTAGAGATGTGGACAAAAGTAATTTCACTCCGATTGGGTTATTTATACGTGTAAGCCGGTTGAACAGGTGTTCCTGACCGTATACAAGGTGTTGTCTCAGCCAGATTATAATTCTTTTCATTTTAATGCCAAATAATAGAGAAATTAGGTAGTATAAAGAGAACAGAGTACAATTCTTTATGAATTAAAAAAACAAAGTAAGTATTCAAAAATAAAACGGATCTTATTTCTATTTATTTATAAAGTTAATGAGACAATATTTTGACAAGTTAAAACGTCAAGGTAAGCGCTTTGCTATAAATCATCCAATATAATTTAATTATAATAGAATAATCTAAGTATAATTATTGCAAAAATATTCATAAATTATTTAACATCCAAATATTTTGTCTTAATCAAATCAATATACAAGTAACTACACAATACAGTTATATGGTGAATAACAGAGTTTAATAATAAAACTATTCATTTTTGTTTATTTCCAACCCAAAAACCCCATTTTTATGAATCATTCTTCTTTTTATAAATTTATTCATAAAAAGGGCGATGATTCAACACGAATGAACGTTCTCATATTATTAAAAGACTAAAATATAAAGCGTCTCGTTTCGGCATCCGCCTGTATTAGGAGACGCGCAGGCGCTGCCCAGAGGATCGTTATTAATTTGGAATTTGTTACAGCCTATACTTAAACGGCTAGATGCCGCAGTTAGACGCTCCGCATAAATATGAATACAACACACGAGCGCCGAACACATTAACGTATACAATGTAAATTGGTACTATACTCTCGCCCCCTATTCCATGGGACCCAAACCTGGGAACCAGGGCCTGTAGATGCAATTTGACATTCGAATCGACATACGAATAGAAACAAAATGTATGGAAATGACACAAGCTTTCGACAAGCTTATGTCATTTCCGGGTCAATCGGGCTGTCACTAATGTTATTTCCATACATTTTTTCCTTTCCTTTGGTGAATCGAATGTCAAATTGCAACTTGTCTAGCCCCCCAATGAACATCAGTATGTATATGCTGCCTCGGTCATTGCACCGATTAACACTAGGAATTGTCCCAGGTCAAGCAAAGTGTTATTTGATTTTTATATGAGTTTGGAGTTTGGATTTGAACCAGATTATTGGCTACAGGTTCGCCCTGTCGCCACCAATGTAATAGATACATTACATGGGTCCTAAAACATATCAGCGAACTAAGGATGTATGTATATCAATCCGTTGACTTCTAATCGGTCGGGACATATATAATATTTTTTTATAAGACTTGAACAACACTGGTAAGATACTCGTAATTTTATCAAAAAATAAGGTCTCCATTACTCAGCATGTATCTGCCAACCCGCACTAAGCCAGCGACGTAGACTTCAGCCTAAGCCTTATCATTCTAAGAGAAGACAGGTGCCCAGTACTGGGTCAGTTTAATGGGTTGATAATAACGAAGACTTACCAGTGCCTCGACCATGAGTTTTTCTCACTAGACTCGCTAGCGACGCCGTAAAATATTTGTACGGAAATCCCTCGCAGCGCCTCTAGCGGTTACGTAAGGAACTAAAATTTGCTATGAGATTACAGCGTTTCGATGCGTAAAAAACCTATCGAAAGTCATTCGATAGAACTCATGGTTGAGGGGCTGGTCTTATCGAATGAACTTCTGAAGATTTTACAAAACACAGAATTATAAAAAAATATCTTAATTGTGTACCATACAACCTAATAAAGAATGTAAAATATTAGTCTGATAATAGTTTCCACTTAATCTTTTATAGTTTTTGAGAAACAGGAGCCAATGTTACATGACCTTTTAAAATGCATTGTTATGAACACTTGGACCGTACTTCTTTGACTGCGGGTTTCAAGTAAAACTGGTCGTTGTACAAAATTCCGGTTCACACTCGTCCAGTTTGTTTTTTTATCTCAGACAATAGGTTTTTGTTTTGAGGTCGATGGTCAGCTTTTGGGGTTTCTAGAAGGAAAACGATAGTGAAATATTAAAGCGATTACTGAGAAGCATGTGTGACTAACTAGATCCAGTCATTGTTGTGGCATTCGTAATGGTCGTTGTTCTCAGTATTTTTTTCATTCTGTTTTTAAAAATGGCTCGGAATTTTGTTTTTGTGGATATTTAAAAACTTTTTGATTACCATCCTCATTCTGGTTTCTCAAAGAGGTTAAGGTCGGCTTCCAGTCTAATCTAAGTAGGTACCTACCCCGACACGAACTCTGCACCTCTTACTACTAGGAAATATCGATCTCATAATAAACAGGTTATCATCAGGTAACTTGGCATCGATGTTCATATGACAATAGAAACATATTCGGACCCAGAAACTTACACTATGCCTCGTTTACAAGATATGACGTAATTTCGAAAGAGTATAACTAAACATAGCAGAATATGTCAGTCATCTTGTTATTTCACGCATATCCTGCAAATCTTGTACGTGCATACCTACTAATTACCGAGACGTTCACGCGATGGGATAAACACCTGTCCCTCGTAGACACTGTAACCATGTTTGCACTTTTTAAACGTGTATTAATGCTTACGGTACTTTGCTATGAATGACATACCGGTTTTATAATTTATTTCTTTATTTTGTAATAAAGAAATAAATTATAAAACCGCATTCGCGTACAATTTTACAGTTACTGTCAATGCATTGTAGAATTCGAAACTACAATACGTGAAAAACAAAAAGGTTATTACAGAATAACAAAATAATTGTAACCCTAATTAATGTTATAAATAATACAGGTAAGAGATGAAAGTATACTACCCATTACCATTGTGTTAATTAGTAATTAGTACCTATGAATGTGAACAACCCAGATTGTCTAGTACATAATTAGAGTGAAATTAGGTTTACTTCAATTTCAAAATAACATTTTCCGCTTAGAAAACAACTCTATTAAAAGAAAAATACACACAGGATACGTCAAATAGTGTGCAATTATAATTATTACAACCCGAACAAAAACTTTAATAATTTTCCTTTTACTTTACACTTTCCCCACACACGTAATTCCCCATGAATCATAACATTCATTAACTGGCAACCTGTCTTAGAAAATCCACAAAGATTCCAGTTGCGAACTACTGGTTTGGTTGAGAAAAATCTCGTTTGGTGTAGTGTCGTAATCACAAAGGAAATGGTATAAGCTTGACTTGCGCAAACGCGTAACTCGGATGTTGGCGATTACTGCGCAGCCGCGGGTGTTCGCAGATCTAGTTACTGGAGCGAGCGTTTGAACGGGGCATTGTCTGCACTGATTTCTGAACGAGGATTTTTCTTAGCACCTATTTATATAGCTACACAATTATTTGTGGTTAATTAATAATGTTATTTTTATGTATATAATTTAACTTGTAAGTTGGCACGGCATGTTGTTACTCTTCGTTAGAAATTTTTAAGAAAGGTTATAAAGACAGTTTCTTAATTTACTCTACTAATAATCGGTCAAAATGTTGTATAGTTTTTTTATAAAGGTTTTTAAACTCATACAAATCATTGCAATTGCAAACATAATCCTACTGCGGAAAGGTAAACAGGCTCCTCAGTATTAATCTGTGTAAGTGGAAATTATGTTTTTTTTTCCGGTTTTATAACTGAACACGTAGTAAAATTGAGATTAAAACATTAACTTCTTCTCAGTAAGTACTAGACTAGACACGCCTCACTGTGGACATTTCAAACTGTATAACCCGCTAATAACATTACATTCTAATTAATTCATTATGCCGTCTTTAAACACAAGTCACAGATAATGACGTGTTTCAATCGTGATCCACTACAGTGTAAGTGCCGGTTGAGGCAAGTGGTCAAGCGAGTTGACTGGAACGATGTGAACGAGGCTCCGTGAAAGTGGACAGGGGGGTAATACGGATAATTTCTATGAAAATGCGTTCTTACTCTGGACAATTGATAGAAAATTGCCCGTTAGAGTGGGGACAGCGCCTCAATGGTCACTAAGAGTCGTGTACCGGTTCTTACCTGGAACAAAAAAGGAATTAAGAATTAGTTTTGTCGTTATACCTAGCAATTAGATGCAAGTACATTGGTGTAGGTACAGTTAGATTGTTATACGCAAAGGAAAATACAGCAGCTGGAAAATTGATTTCCTTTACCGTAAATTAATGTACCTACTTACCTAATAGGGCTCCTCTATACGATTTATTTAAAATTTGTTTAATTTTTCATGAAGAATAAAATTTCACTTTAAAATATCATGGTTAGATACATTATCATACTAAAGTAGATGTCATCTTAAGTAGGTGACTAAAGTATTACAATAAAAAACATCCAAACGATTTCACATACCGATATTATTTCTTGTCTATCGTTAATTCATTACACATGACAATAAAAAGACAAAAAGCGGGCCAAGTCCCAACCGGCCATTCATATGCGTCGTAAAAAAACATTATAAAGTATTAACTTAGCGGTAGATTGACATCTGTCCGTCCGGGCTGCCTCATACGCTCGGTTGAACAAAATCGAGTATTACAATTAAATTAAAAATCACTCACGTGTAGGTACAACCGATAAGGTTTGTAGTGTCAGCAAAAAAATGTCAACTACAAAGGTTTTTGTGGCAACTTTTTGACATTACATTTTAGTATTGTTTCAGAAAAAAAAATCGTTTAGATTACTTATGACGGAGTTAATTAAAGTAATTCTAATAAAAAACAAAACAGTAAAATGTTAAAGATAAATTCGTCCGCGACGGGATTTGAAGCTGCTTCCTACGATTTCGTGCATCCTGGTCGCTGTAGTAGTATACTGAGCTACTGAGGTCACTACCTGCGATTATAACCCTATTATCTGACATCATGCTCGCAGAATATATTGAAATTTCTTGAATGTAGGATATCCGTAAAAAATACGTGTTAAAAGAAGTACCTACTTAATAGTTTTGCCTAAAACGAAATACCTAAACTCATAAAACCCTTTTGTACTTGCCATTCGTTCTACTTAATACATTGTTTGCACGACAATTTTACGCATTCCGTCAACGACCTGTCAAATGAGTGCGGCCATTTTTATTTTAAGCTTTATGGCCTTTTGCCACTTAAATGCAGTCATAAATCAAATGTGATTTTTATGGTGATTAATGTTGATCTAAACCGTTTTAAACTATTTTCGTTAAACAGCTGTATTTGGAAGCTGTGACATATTATAAATATTAAGATTAACTAATGTTTTTACTTCTAAGATTTTCCGTAAATTAGATGATCTTTTGAATGATTTTATTGAGCGTGTCGTAAAATATTTGCCCAAACTATTTATGGAGGTATTATGGATACGAGCTTCCCACATATTGAAATAAATTATTTCGGAATAAGTTGGGGCTATGTGAGAACTTCGGTTTCTTTTCAAGAAAAAAAAATGTGAGTACCTATATCAATGAAGTTTAAACAAACGACTTTCCACTTTTATAATCATTTAATTGGTAGTCCATTTCCTTTATGATCATGTCAAAATACAATGGACTTTGGTAAACCTCATTTGTTTTCGTTTTTTAATACATTGGATGACAAAGTAATTGAAAAGCTCATATTATAGAATAGCATAAGCATTGTAAGTAAAAGCTTTTAGAGATGTCAAATAATAATAAAACATTGTTTTTATTTAATATCGTCGCTGCTAACGGTACAAAAGCAACATAATTAATGGTAGAATGATTCAATCGAATCCGCGGTATGCGTTAGTTTCCACTCATTGTGGCTTTGCTTTCTACACACCTCTGCCGGCAAGGTGTCGCGTTGCCCAACCTGTGCCCACCACTGGTATTAATGGATACTGACAGAGCAACTGTCCGCCGAAGGCTATATTGTTTTAATTTATATTGTAATAACTGTTAATTAGATTCTGGAATATTAATGTGTTTGTTGTAATAACTTTAAATCTTATTTATTTATATTAGTTTGAACGACTCAGGTTCAATTTAAAACCTCACCCAAACGAACTACTTAATGTGAGAAAAGTATGCGTGTTTAAAGTATTTGTGTGAAATCTAACGATGTAAGTTGTTGTTGTTGTTGTTGTTGTAGTTGTAATCAATGTTTAACTTATTAAATATATCCAAATAGATACAGAACGTTAGGGGGCATGGGGGCCTACCCACGCTGCAATCTAAAGTTCGGATCGACAAACGAATAGAAACAAAATGTATGGGAATTATATTTGTTACCATCAGATTGTCAATCCCATATATGTTGTTACTAGTCAGCGTAGTTTTAGAATACTCATAAAAATCATTTCAATACAAATAATTATGTTGTATTAATGTCGTATTTGAAAGAAGAATGTACTAGTGCTTCAGACCCATATAATACGAGTAAAATACAAACTGATGTTTAACATAAATAAAGCTCTATTCATTTAAATTAATACTCCCAATATCCACAATATTATGTCATAGCTCTGATTGACATCTTCGGTAAAACCAGTGGTATTTCCATTCTGGGTAATCCCGACTTATAGTTAAGAACAAGGGTGTCAACGGATCGTAGACCTGGCTATCTACTATTATAATAGGTACCAATAGTCATTTTTAATGAAGGAAAAAATTGGCTGGCGGCCTATAGGTTTTTAAAAAAAAAAAAACCTATAGGTACGACATCGAACTAGCTGTAAAGTTAGTCGTGTCGGTGGTGAAGCATTCACAATAGATGTCGCTACGTCACCTTTAAGACGTAAATTAGAATGTGAAGGAAGATTTCGACTGGCGAGCGGGGCTCGCGGTGGCAAATCCTCCTGGATCCCCACAACCTGGGAAGTGGCAGGGTATGTCAGACTCATATCGACTAAAAACCGCATTTGACATCACCTGCCTTATGTGTTATGGCCGTGATTTGAAACATTTAGGTACCACGACCCCGCCATGGCAATACCTGATAAATAAATAAATAAATATCTTGGGACATTTTTTACACAGCACCATCTAGTCCCAAACTAAGCAAAGCTTGTACGATGGGTACTAGACAATGGATATAATACTTATATACTTTTTTTTCTAAATATATACTTATAATATATAAGAAACACCCAGACAAACACAAACACCTAACTTCATTACATAAATGTTTGTGTCTTGTGGGAATCGAACCCACGACCTCGGACCTCGGGATCAGCAGTCCGGTACTCGAACCACTAGACCACAGACGTCAATGATTTCAAAGAAATTCACTATTTATTACAAGTAAAGGAACTTGACCAGTAAAATAATAACAACAAGTAAGTAGTAGCTCGATACATAGTAATTATCCATCATTACACTTTTACTAGTAAAGCTATTATACATTGAAAACTGCTTACACTAACGGCAAGGAAAAGTAGTACTACTTGATTGTATATGGTTCCACTTTTTCTCGCGTATGTACATCGGAAAAGTTGCTTGCACAGGTAGATATGGTCCATAGAGACGCTAGAGAAAAGCCAAGACCAAATAGGATAACCTGCAACGTCCAAATAAGACCAAAGGACCAGATATATAAGGATCATAGGACCACATTGTATGTATGTACTCGATGAGAATAATCTTCCATCACTCCTGTACTCCCGAAGGTTTAGGCAGAGATGTACTAATGTACAATTGTACATCCACAGTCCGCCCCTATATTTAGTTCCGGTGAGCGTAGTGCCATTAACCGGGCACAAATCTAAACTCCAAGCTGCTACTGAGAACTTTATAGAAAAGTCCAAATTCAATCTAAGTTCAAAAAGATTTGTAGAAAAATCCAATAACATTGCGCGACCTGGGAATCAAACCCATAACCAGTAAGAGTATAGTAGTATAATCCTATACGCTACTACTGTGCACTAGGTAAACGAGACAGGATAATCGTCTAGAGTGATAATAAACGGACTGTCATGTCTGTGATCAAGCCAATAGGCTTCACATCACAGACATGACCGATTATAATAATAATAAATGTTTATATGTTTTTTTTTGTATTTTTTGTAAAATATTTAAAAATCTAAAAAAGTATGTGAAAATATAAATGGAATAATAATAATAAATGTTTATTGCATCAGCCAAAATAACTTATTCTATTTACATTGAGGAGCATACTTTTAAGCAATTAGTTTGCTTGTGTTAGGAAGCTCCGCCATTCCCGAGTTATATTTAAATAATATATTTATAAGTTATTGAGCCTCTTCAGGCTTAGATATAGAGGCAACAGTATTTTTATGAAAAAAAAAACAATAAAGAAAAGGAAGAAATACGCGCTCAGATGTGTGTGATGACTGTGTGTGCGTGTGTGACTGTGTGTGTAGGTATGAGCGTGTGTGTGAGTCAGTACAGTCCGTTTATTATTTATTTATTAAACTTTAGAGATAATAAACACACTACACAGTAGATGCACTAGTAAAATTAGTAAAAAAAACCTAAAAGAATTATACATATAATACAAATTAGGGACTAACTACATACATAGGTACTATACACAATATAATATATACAATTGTATACATAAATATGAGGAAAAAGTAGATAGGTCAATGTCAAGATAATGAATGAAATGAGATATTAACGGTCCAATGTAACATTGGACATAATCGTAGACTAGACGGCGAATTGTGATTGTAAACCTCTGCCTAGCCCTTTGGGGAATAAAGGCGTGAAGGTATGGTATGTTCATTCCCATAAACCATTTGAAATTTCATGCATCAGCTATTTATAGTCAAACATTATCAGCAGATTTAACTAACAAGATCTAACTGGATATTTTAATGAACCCGTTCCAAATCTAGGTCTACATGTAACGCTTAATCATAAATGGCTAATTCTTTTTAAATTTACGACATCACAACAGCCGGTAGCCGACATTCTTTCTCACGAAATTATGTAAAATATATTCAATACATGTTTCGTAAGATACGTTTAATTAACGATGAAGTTCCAATCAAAAAGATTCCATTTTATTGATACGGGAAAAATTGGTAACACTAAACATTGTTCTTTTTTAATTTTATTACTATGGGGCTCTGTCAATCATTGGGTGCCATTAAATCGATACACTATGTAATCTTAGTTATTTAAATACTTTCAACAAAATCATTCCCAAAGGCGAAACACCAATGTAGTGATGGGAATTTTGTGCTTTAGTTTGTCGATTATTTTAGTGTTATCTCAGTGCAGTATTGTATAAGGCATTCTAATATTGGTTGTTGGTTTCATTCATTTTGTAGGTAAACTTACACTGAAATATATTAACAGTTTCACGTTCTTCGAAGAAGAACTATAAGTTATAAAATGTGGGATGGTGTTAATATATTAATATTTTAAAATAAATGAATGAATGATTATATCTAACTCATCAATTTCCAATGTTAAAATTAAGTTTTTCACTCGACCTTATTATCTTTTAACCGCGTACAAAATTAGTTAAACGATTAACTATTTAAGAGTCCATAAAACTGCTATCGATAAAATCGTGGATCGTGGAGTCTTGAGTCGATTTTATCTGACAAAGGCCGACTATCGTATGGTAGGTGGCACATCACTAATGAAAGCCGTTATATCTAATCACTAACGCTGTAAAAGCTATAATTTTGCAAATTGCCGCCACACATTGACGAAATAACTTCATAGGTAGCAAACATTATATGAAAGTAATAATTACATGTACATACCTCATACAAGTTTTAATACATACCTATATATAGATATTTATACATAAATTAACCTTCAAAGCATAGTTATTATCTATATAATTATTAATGTGGAGAGATTGCGTTTGGTAATTATTATGCAAAAAATAATTTAATGTGTTGATTGAGAAAAATCCAGTTCGTACTGTTGTTTGGCTGGTGTCAATGTCATAAATATTTTTTTTTGCAATAACATTGTGATATTTTTTTTTATTAAACCAAGGGATTATTTTGGAACATCGGTTTAGGAGGTCGACCATTCTTGTATCTACCCACTACGATTTTGTGCGAATAAGCATTGTTCTAATCAAAACGAAATCCAATTCTTGAACTATACATAATAACGTCATGTTCTTTAAAAAGTTGTCATAAACTAATGTTTTTCTGTATCATAGGACCAATATTAAAAAAAAAAATGCAAAATTACAAACACAGTAGAGCAACTATCATTTTAATGTTATTACTTGTAAAACCAACAGCTTAAAAGCTATATATCGAACTAACGCGTACAAAACGTTTCTTTCAATTAATAGTAAAATGTGATACTTAACAGTGAATGCTCAAAAGAGTATTAATTTCACGTCGGTAGTCTATTGCGGTAACACGACTACCAACCAAACCTGTGATAAAGTATCAAGTTCCACGCATCCGTTCGCACGTAATCGAAATAGTTTCCAGATGCTTCTAAATTTTATATCTTCGCTAATTTATACCAGCAAAGGTCAGCGAAAGTACCGTAAAATTATCAAACACGACTTAAATTCAAATCGAAAAGTAAAATAATGGTCCACGGAACAACGTATAGGCGGGCCAACAAGCCATGCTGCGATGCTCTGGGGGCAAATGCTTATTGATATTTTGATATAAATAACCTATACAATAGAAAGTTATCCTAAATCATTACTGCGATATAGTAATTTGGGCGTCTCAAGAATACATTTAATTCTCTATTTCTAATTGAAACAATACGAATGATGGTAATAAATTTCAAAAACTGTCTGATAGTTTAATTGACCTGGCTAGGCCCGCGTTGGTGGTCAAAATGATAGATGTTTATGATATGATACGATTATACTAAACAGTTTTAATTTCTATTACATGTGTATCAGTTGTTATAATCAAATGATGAAATTATATCTGATCTTTTTGCCTTTCACTTGGCTGCTCAATGCGAAATATTATTAGCCTGTTAATTAAATTAATATTCAGATAATATAATGCCTAGTTTTTACTACGGTGAATCTCAAGTTTTACATTGAGAATTTATTATTTTTAATTTTATCAAACATAGCTAAGAACACTCCCGACTAATTCACCTTTCAAATAAAAAAAAAAACAAAATCAAAATCGGTCCATCCGTTCGGGAGCTACGATGCCACAGACAGACACACACACACACACACACACAGAGAGAGAGACACGTCAAACTTATAACACCCCGTCGTTTTTGCGTCGGGGGTTAAAAAGTACCGAATATAAATGTAAATGTAAAAACAGTGATATGCTAATTCTACCATTGAACTGCAAAGTAGGTCTCGAGCACGCCCCTCTGGCTTTTCGCAATCGTGTGCGTATTCGTTAAGTAGTGAAGGAAAATATCGCGAGAAACCCCACATACCCGATAAATGTTCTCGTGTGTAGTCTGCCTATCCTGCCTATCATAGTGTTACATCATTATACCATGACGCCTGTATTCCCCGAAGGGGTAGGCAGAGGTGTAATAATGTACACCCACATTTCACCGGTATATTTAGGTCCCATGTAATAGGGGGCGAACCTATTGCCATCAACAGCACAAATCCAGACTCTGAGCTGCTATTGGGAATTTCACTGAGAAACCCAACATCACTTTGCTCGACCCGGGGATTGAGCCCAGGACCTCTAGCGTAGCAGTCGCGCTTGTGACCACTACACTAACGAGGCAGTCTGTTACAAATGTAAAATGGCACTGTGTTACAAATGTAATAAAATAATTCTTTCGGAAGTGAACTTCAGTTACTGTCATATCAATTTAGCAAAACGACGATATTGGATACATAATGCTATGTGTATAAAATGGCGTGATAGTGATGGACGGGTTTCAGATGACACATAGATATTTCCAAACTCCAGTCTGTGTTTTCGTTGCCCGCGAGGTTCCGACACATCTATTTGCTTCGTTATTTAAAATATTATTACAGCAAAAATAATAACAGAAATGAACTTTAACTAATGTAAATAAAAAACTAATTTTTCAAATAAAAAAAACACTAAATTGGCTCTCCTAGGCATCAAAAGACTCCTACAGATATCGCTATCATCTTGTAACGTTACCAGAAGACAGGCAGCATTGCCACGTTGATGGCAATGCTGATTGTTTTCTCGAAGGACAAGTCAGCCCTCTGGTCACGCGAAGAGTCGACAAGTCTTCTAGAAATTACCTTAAAGATGTGGCGTGCAAATTTGATTAATTTTGTCCATTCAAAATAAAGCTGCTCAAGAAACAATAATAATTGTTGTACAACGTTCCCCACAATCTTTTGTCTCCCACACTTACACAAAACCTCATCAATCAACCTAAATACACACTCACACACACAAACATTACACAATTAACTTTTTCCAAATGTCAATAACTGTTACCGTATACAATCGTAAGCCATCGAAAACCATCGAATTAATCCCCGACTGGTAGCTGGCGTAACCACCAATTTGTAGCCATGATTGATACTAATCCCCTTAATCCGAGTGTCTGTCTGTCCTAAAAACTCACTGTAGTTGCGCCTGCGACGGCATTTGACGAGTACCTCGGATGTAGCTGTTACTCGTTAATTGCAGACATGTTATATTCAATAAGTAGGTTGTATATTCATATTGTGTGTTTGACTTCTGAAATGTTGAGAAAAAAGACGAGGCCAGAGGTGCTCAATCTTGGTGTATTCAATTCAATCTAAACAACGCGGTTATTATCGTTTCCTGAATAAGCAGTGAAATGCTCACAAATCTGTATTTCTATTAATAACGGAGTGCTTATCGAGTTTCTTGCCGTTTCTTCTCCATAAGACCCACTTTCTGGAACCTTGTAACTTGCAAAAGTAGCTATTTAAATTGTCTCATTAAAATAGGTAACATTTATCTAATAATAATTAATTTTTGACTACATTTAGGGCCCGTGAATTATTTTGTCACGACCATGACACGACTGACACTGTCAAGTCCAGCAGTAGACGAATATAGGCTGATGGCTATTATACACTTCAACATACTACTCGTAATTAAATGAAGACAGGTGTTGCATAAGAACTTAATAATTTCCTACAACAAAAAAAAAAGAATGTGCGGTAATATAAAAATAGCAATAACTACGATTTTTTTTGTAAACATTTTGTATTATTATATTTTTATTACTGTAAGGACTACATAATGCAGTTGCCGTAAAAAATGATTTTTAGAACGTCTAGACTAAAATGATAGGCTATTCTGTACATTACAACTATGATCATACCCGTACAGTCATAAACAGTGATTAACGGTATAAATTAAGTGTGGTGAACAAAATTTTATTACTTAAGTAATTGCAGCGAATAAAACGGCGATAGTAAATACTATTTTGTACTTTTAATGAGTATAAAATTGCAATATAATATCTTCTCTTTTCTCGGGTAGGCTGATATTGGTACTAAAATAATAAATAATTATCTAAATACTACTTTATTAATAAATACCTCTTAACATTCGAGTCTAAGTTGATCCAAAAATAGTTTTTATAATTATTATGCATTTATGAATGTCAATCAATTATTAAAGTTATATTTTGTGAAACATTATTTTATATTCTTGAAAAATTTGACTTCGTGTAGGATTCCAATCAGAGTTCTTTGGTCACTAGTAGCTACTATGATAAAATTGCCATTAGTGGAATAAAATTTAATATAAAAATATAGCCCACGAATCGCAATTGACCAAAATAGACCAAAATATTGATAATTTCCATTCGTGGAATACGTCAATTGCTATTCGGATCATTGTTATTCAAATTATTGCTATTCCTAAAATACATCCTTTTATTCATAGACAAGTAAGATACCGAGGTCGATGCTCGTAATGAGAATGAGAATGCTTGACATGTATAAAAACTTGAAACGTTAAATACTTAAAAATCCAATCTTAATATTTAATAATAATTAATGTCCCCATTCTTACTGAAGACCTCCTTACACAGTAATACATTTACCCAGTGACTTCAATCCTTGTAATTTTATACCACAATGTAAACAAACGCAAACATCAAACTTAAAAAAATACTCGAATAATTTAATCGCTCGCTTGTCAATTAAAAAGCCTTAAGCATCGATCTTTAAATCGATACACGCAGGAACCGATGTATCGATGCGAAGGGCCCATACGTCTTTCTAAAGTGTCACTTGATTTTATCTGTGAAGATAAGCTTGATGACATTATTTTTTTTAAAGACCAATCGTGACATTTGACCTGAGTGTCATGTGACTCTGTATTTGAAGTTTGGTGTCGATTTCTTTCCTTTTGTTTTTTATTCTTTTGTTTGAGGATTTAGTATAATTTGTTAGAAAATATCAACAAGTTATTTAAAACAAGCAAGACTTCGTTGTTGTGTCTGCCAAGGTCCACAATAGATATCTGCTTTTTTTTCACCTATATGATCAACTGTTATTTTGGTCAAAAACGTGTTTATGGTTTTTAATGCTACCTGCATGGTCAGTCTCTTTGTTTTAGATAGTGTTATCAATGGCGTTTGAAAAATAGTTATTAAGATATAATTTTCGTAATGGGGACTCTGCATCCTTAAATTGACCCTGGCAATCGCAACTTATCTTTGCAGTTTGTTCAGCTATTGTACTCGAATCAAAATCAAGGGCCTGTAGAAAAGTTGCAATTTTACATTCGAATCGACAAACGAATAGACAGAAAATGTATGGAAATGACATTAGTGACAGCCTTAGTTGTCGAAAGCTTGTGTCATTTTCATACATTTTGTTTCCATGCAAATTGTCTAGCTAATATTATACCGAAAGTATTCCTTGCTACAAAATCAGACGTCATAAACATTTTACAGTTTTACCAAAACATGAACATTTCCCATTATTTAAAATCAAATTAACAGGATGTTACACATATAAATTGTTGCGTGTTTTAATAAAACTAATCGTGTTTGTCATTGTATGACGTTGATATTTCCCGGATGCTCGGTTTTACGTAATTGTTACAATATGTGTATAATAAAGTGATGAAAAATAGTGTGCTAAATGTTAATAAATATGAAATTAATTTCCACAAAAATATAAATGTGTGACACTTTTGAATACAGGTTGTATTTTTGCATTGAGTTCACTTTTATTTTATAAGGCAGTTTATTCCAAAAATAAAAATGGAACAATAATATTGTTATTGAACCTAATTAAATAAATAGGGGTCTAATCTTCAAAATGGAATAATATGAAATTATTTTTAATGAACCTAATTTAATTAAATAGTATTTATTTAATTTATTAAATAGTACATCTCCTTTTCGTTGATATATTTCCATATGCGTTTTTAAATCGTCCTTGTTTCCATCAATTTTAGGTCAATCGCATGATTTTGTATAGAACTAATAACGTACATGGCCTTTATTTTTGTATGATTTGGCTTGATTTCTATCAGAATGTATAATCATAACGAGATTGTCATAATTTATTATGAGTTTTATAGCTTTATTTTTACAATTAATTTGATGATCAGTACACACTATCTATATTATATGTGTAACATGATATAAAAATAAAACATGCTGTATATAAAAACGAACCAAGCTAATCAGCAGTCAAAATTATTACAATAATCGTGTTAAATCGTATAATTTATAGTGTATCAAAAATTAAGGTTGTATACAACATTTTATTCAATTTCTAGAATTCTTTAAATAAACTGATATAAATGTGTAAAATATGGCCGATTATATGAAGCAGGCATTGCTTTTCAACAATGAAGCGAGCGAATAGAGTCATTTCTACGTCCATTTAAGTTTCGGTTTTGAATAAATTAGACGTTTTTTTTTATAAATATTTTCCCACATATCATGGAATGTGTATAAGTAAGGTGTATTGTTCTGGATCTAGAGTTACGTTCAATAAAGCTATTCCTTAAGAGTTGTGGTGTAATTTGTAGAAAAAGTTATTTTTCCGGGACGTATAAATGTTAAATATATGGGTACTTGTTGTTAAATTTACGTAAAATATGATAGAATGTTTGAAAAATCATAAGGAGTACATATTGTGATTACTTGTATTTTATAAGAGAATCGCAGTCATTTTGACGAAGAAAAAAATGGTAGATATATAAATAATCTACATCACATTAGATAAAGAATGAGCTTATACTATTATTATTAAAATGGATCAGTCCAGCACGGTTTAGTGTTTGTTGACAGATCTCACAAGCCATTAACTGTACGAGCTGCTACTGAGAATTTCATAGATAATCCCAACAACACTGCTCGACAAAGGAATCGAACCCAGGCCCTCGAGCGTACCAGTCGCGCTTAGGACCATTTTTTACGTAGCCTCTTTTGTGTCCCACTGCTGGGAAAACGTATCTCCTAAATCAGTCCAGGATTTTCTATCGTGGGCTTCATAAATTCTACGTTGGGAAAAACTGGTCCTAATCATTTCGCCGTCTCTTAGGACCACTGTGTTGACTCCACATTGTAGTTTTACAAGCTTATCGCAACTTGTGGTGTACCGTAATTATAATTTCTATATACTGCTATGATATACCCCGTATAACATCGTAATAATCTTTGGTAAGCACACCATCCTTTCTCTTTCAAGCTGTAAGACACAAGGATCGTATCAGATGACAATGACGTATTGCTATCAGTAATTCGTCGAGAATTTATATAAATAGTCGTTGTTTTAAGTATTCACGTATTTCTATGTATACAGTTTGTCCATAAGTAGGTAGGTAGGGTATACATAGTATTCGTTATTTTTGTATTGTAATTTTTGTTGGTAATGATTGCTAAATATCTTTAAAATGATATCAACTTCTTAAGTGGAAATAAATACCCCCCGTATCCTCCGAAGTAGTAAGCAAAAGTGTACTAATGTACACCCATACTTCACCGGTACGTTAAAATCCCATGTAAAAGAAGGCAACAAAACTCGACCTGAAAATCAAACCAAGAATCGGAAGACCGCACCAGTCTCCCTTACAAACACTACATCAATAAAGCAGTTATAAAGCGTTTTGTAATAAGGTTTTTAGCTACTAATGGTGTTGCAACAACATTAATAACGGGCTTTTTTTTCTTTGAGTATTTATTTACATATTATCAATATAGATAATATTGTCGTTGTAGCCTTGAAAGATTTGAAATTGTAATAAAAGTCGATCAGGGTCATCTGACCCTGCTTTTATCTAATAGCAGGTTGTTCATTGTTCAATTACTAGGTAAGGCAACATTACTATGTTGTCTGAATTCTGTCTGTATTCATATTAGGGTAAAATTGCATCATCTTCCTGCTCTTTTCTAATTTACTAGGAATCGGAGCAGTATTTCTTTTTCTTTCATGTAAATCTCTATCAGCCGTCATCTCGTCGTTAACTTCCTCTGTAGCCATATTGTTTCTCACACATTCCATCCATCTTTTCTTTGATCTCCCTCGACCCATTCTGAAAAGCTATCTAGTAACATGCTCTTCACTTTTTCACTTTTAGTTAAACTACATAAAAGTATTAATACCCAAATTAACGCCGCTTTGATTTACGGTCAATTTTCCACAGGCACTTATGACTCTGTTATTAAAAGTTAACTAGAGAAACTTGTATGGCCATACAGTTACAATACAACCTATTACCAGACCAACGTAACTTGAGCGGCATTATAAAGAATATAGAAGGACTGCGCGGGTCAAAAGTGCGTGGTCATAATTCTTTACTCACCAGCATAAATAGATCTCTGGTTACACTATAATTGTATGATGTAAGGAGGTCTGAGTTAAGTTGTAGGGGTACCGCAAGGAGTAATGTTATGCGGTAACGTTAAATCTAAGTTTATAACTGAATCTTCATTTACAGCGAGGTCTGGATGATATAAAACGACTTTGCACATTGGAGATGGCATTATTTTATGGCCCTTAATTAATATCATAATATCCAAGTATCATTTTGCTATTAATGAGGGAATTTAATTGAGGTTTCATTATGGTTGCACTTTCTGCATATTTTAATGATTTTTAATAAGCGCCATAATTATACCCTTACTTCGTTTTAATTACATTAATGACATAACCTCTATCATCTGGAGAATAAGTTTTCTGACGTTCAGCTAGGTAGGTAATATAATTTTTAATAGAAATTACTTTAAGTAGAATATATTGTAAGGTCTTTTGATAAGTTTCAAATATCACAAAATGCTAAATGGTTCATCATGAGGTGACTAAAAACACATTATCTTCCCAGGACATTTTCGAAATTGAAACTCACACGCCACATCCATCATAATCAAATCAAGTTATCAACCGCCAACTAGAGAAACAATTTGTGCTCAGCAAATGTTCCAAATTGGCTCGTTGCTGAACAGGTGGCTACCTAAGTCCATTACCATTGTAAATGTTACTGCAATTTCCTTGCTTCCTTGTCCATCAGAAAGCTTATTACGTTTATGATTCTGTATGTTAGAAAAGTACTGTATTTTCTCTATGGATTTGTGTGTTTTAGCTAACTAATATTGGTACTGACTGAATGGTTTTAGACGAAGAAATTTAAAAGGGTAGACAGGAACACTTCCATACGAAATCTATGATTCTAATTTGATTTCTCTCTCAGGCTCACCATGCCTTTTATAAACGACTAACTTTCCGCCAGCGGCTTCGCCCGCGTGGTCTTATAAATTTTCTCCCTCGAATTTGCAAAATTTTTCATTGATACTCCGCTCCTATTAGTCGTAGCGTCGATCGTCGTTCCCCGATAAATGGGCTATCTAACACTGAAAGAATTTTCCGAATCTAGTTTTTTTTTTAAATCTAGTTGTTCTAAATTAAACATTTTTTTGAATCTAGTTGTTGAATCGAGTAACCTTAACCCTATTCTAGAATAAGTAAACCTATTTTAGAATTTTATTTATTTCGAAGCCTATACTATTGAATAGGCGTCGAAACTACTGGACAAACAAACAAACGATCAAATCTTTCCTCTTTATAATATAAAGGGAGACTTTTTTCCTACACAAATCAAGTAGCACATTACGATTCTTCTCATCTATGGCTCGTAATATTTAAATGTTTTTAGCAAACTTTTCTCTATGTCCTGTCTCTTCCAGTATAACCTTCGCCTTATAGTCTAGTTGGTTTGTATCGCAATCAATATTTCTATTACCTGTATCCGCTTGTTACAGTCCTCTTCATTTAGCTTACATCCGGTGGATAGTTTATACTTCCACCATTGTATCCCATAACATTTTGTTTGTAATAAGCGCTAAAGCCTTCTTCATGTTTTAGGTTTTAAGTTTTTGTTTACGTTTTGATTCTCAGGCTTTTTTGTAGCTAAACGTTTTGAACCTACAGTACAGACTGCGGTCGGTGTCAGTGTCGGTTCTTTAGGTACAGTCAGCCGTAGCACACACATCGTGCTGATAAGAGTACTGAATTGCGGACAAAATGAACATTATTTAGACAAAATAATAATTATATTATAAATAACATTGCTAAACCTATTTTTACAGTATGAAAATTCCTAAAAAACTGTATAATTTTCTTTCTTTTTTAAGTATCTGTTAATAATTTGTGTATATATGTTTACTTTGCATGAATTAAATTTTATTATTATTAAGTATGAAAAGGCGTGGTAGGTATGTTATGTTATGTAAAATCATCATGAAATATCTGCCACCTGGGTATGGAATGTCAGACTAAAAAAAGCACCTGCTACCCCTTTCCGACATTCGTCCCTCAATGACGGACTACGCCTAGTGTAAAAATATACTACTAGTGCCTACCTACAAGTAAGTACATGTAAACCTTCGCATAATGTTATTTAGTTTACCGTTCATTCAAAAAACGAACACTCATTCACAGAAAAAAAAACGAAACCACAAATTGACATGTCACACCATGACGTCATAAAACTCGAACAAAAATATCAAAAGTATTATTACACTGTCACCCGCTAAGTGGCGTAAAAAAACGAATGGGACCTTTAACAAACGACAGTCAAACTACTTGCGTAGGAGTTTGTGAGACGCCGCCGCGGCTTTTTAACTTATTTGTCAATGTTAGTTGTCGATCTTTCGAGAGAGGCGGGATGTGAAAGGGTTAAGTTTAATCTGGCAAGTTGGTAGTATTGTAGTTGTTACTAAAATATATAATTATATATTTTTTTGCTAGGGTTGCGTGGTGGGTGCTCAAGTTGTTAAGTAGTTAGGGTTACGAAGTCGAAATTCTTTTACTGAGTAGGTATGTAGTTACTACTTTCACCTAAAAACTGTCTAATTTGCTTAGTAATCGTAAGTGCGACTGCTGTGCTTAAGGTCCTGGGTTCGTTTTCCCGAGCAAACTGTTTTTGAGTTTTCGTGTGAAATTCTCAGTACACTCAGCACCTCGGAGTTTGTATTTTGTGCCCGGTTTAATAACAATAGGCTCACTGACTAACCTAATAAATTAACGTAACATACCATCACGCCTGAATTCCTCAAAAGTTAGGCAGAGGTCTACTAATATACACCCACAGTTCGCCAGTATGTTTAGCCATCCGCCATCAACCAGGCTCAGATCCAAACTCCGAACTGCTACTGGGAATTTAAAAGAAAAACCAACAACACTGCTCGATTCGGGCATCAAACCCAAGGACTCTAGCGTAGCAACCAGGCTTGGGACCACTAGACCGACGAATCAGACCTGATAATTGATAAATGGAACCTTTAAAACATATCGGCGAATTGTGATTGTACCCATAATTTATAAGTAAGTACCTAGTTTCTATTTAATAGCTACTGCTACCAAAAAAAACATAAGAACATAATATTTATCACTGTATCAATGTCTACTGCTTTATATTACAAAGTACCATCGTTTTAAGTATCAGAGTAACCTTTCCCGACTTTTACGACCCGTGAGAAGATTAACAACTAATAATCACAACTTTTATTCCCAATTTGGATACCTTACCTATGTAGATTTTAAAATTTATTGCAGTGGAGAAAATTAATAAAGATCTAATGTGTTGAAGGAAAACAATAGTGTTGGCAACTTTAACCTATGGTTTTTGGTATGGTTTTTCCAATTTTTTAATCAGTCTTTTAAATTGGTTTTTAAATAAACTAATTTTTATTCGAAAACAAGAAGTAGTGGTTAATAGGAATAGGTGAATAAAATCGCATGGAAGTGCTTACTGTAAAAAAAAAATACCATCAGTAAATCTATATAAATGAAGGCATTAAGATCTAAGGCATTTGTACTTTTCTGTACACAGCACAAAAAAAAAAAATACTGCTTTATTTACCTAGTGGTTATAACTGCCGCGACTGCTAGTCTGACATTCAGAGGTCCTGGGTTCTATTATTACCGGATCGAGCAGTATTCTAAAGTTTTCTGTGAAATTCCCAGTATTTAGCACCTCGGAGTCTGGATTGGTTCCCATCCCGATTGGGCTGAAATTTGGCACACACATAGTCATTATAACGTAGGCATCCACTAACAAAGGATTTTGGGAAATGCCCACGTGATTAGCACAAACTTGATGAAGGCGAATAACCGCGGGAAAAAAAATAACCGCGGGGAGCAGTTTAGTTTTCCTATAAAGTCTTTTATTTATTTATTTCACTGTCATTCTGTTTCTGGTTCAAAACATGTGTTTATGTAAGCGCACAAACACTTAACCTATAATAAAACTAAGGCAGAGATATTATCGCCCACGCGATGATATTATATCTATCGATTTCTAAGAACAATAGTTCTACATACTTGTAAGTGCAATATTGACGGGTGACATGTTTCGAATGAGACATTCGGCCTACGCAGTATTTTTTGTAGTTGTTTATAAAATGGGATGAACATCGGTACTAGTAAATGGTACAAAAGGGTTTTGTGTCGTAACTGCTTCTCACGACAATGTGTTATTCGAAAACAAGAAATAGGTATATTAATCGAACGGTTCGGACGAATCATTAAAACAAATTTTCTTACTGGCACAATTGTCGAATTATGTCAACGCAGTCGCTGTAAAACGAAAAAATATAAAACATACAATACAGTAAACTTCACTAACAATTTATTTTTGAAATACGCCTTAAGAAGCTTTTGGTCAGGTTCTATTCCCAGATGGAGCAGTGTTAATGGCAAGAGCAGCCTAGGAGAATGACCACTGGACTGCCTAGTCAAAGGCCTCAAGTTTGAATCCAAGGTACGCACCTCTGAATTTTCGAAATCATCTGCATAATTATCGCTCGTTTTAGCGGGGAAGGAAGACCTCGCAAGAAAACCTGCATGCCTGAAAGATTTTCTCGACGCCATGAAGTCTGCTAATCTGCATTAGGTCAACGTGGCTTAATCCCTCCCATACTGAGAGTAGAGCCGTGCAGGTAATGGGTCGATGATGACCTATTTCATGGGACCTAAACATATCGGCGAACTGTATGTGTACATTATTACACCTCTGCCTAACCCTTCGGGAAATACAGGCGTGATCATACCTGTATAAAATTTTATTAATCTTATTCTATACATTACAAATATGTCAGTCTGTATAATATGATGACCTATCACAATGCGTGCACCTAACAAATTAAATCTTATTAAATAAAACTACTTTTTACGGATTTTATCGCGTTATATTACTATAATTTAGATCCCAAAGTTTCGGACCATTTACAGTACATCTACCCGTCACCATGGACGCTGTAAGGGGTGCGATACGTTGGGATCTAATTTATAATAAAAATCCGTAGAAAGCAGTTTTATTTCAAGTCTAATATTTTCGTCGGCTTGGGTAAATTTAAGCTTATGTTACCTCATATTAAAAAAACATTTATATACGACAATAGTCCGTTTATTGCTCACTGTTGTTTCACCATTTTGGTATCGTCCAAGTAATAATAACAAGTATTGTTTTCTTCCCACACACTGAATCTACTAGTGGCAAATGGTCAACACCAATTTGATCTGAATCTTATATCTTCTTACTTTAATGTTATTGTTTATAAGGTTTAGTTTCAAAATATTAGGAACGATCTATACTCTGTTTTAAAGTAAGTCAAAAGAACAGTTAATCTGTACCTATAACTAACAAAATTATGAAAATTATAATATACTAGCTTCCCGCCAGCGGCTTCGCCCGCTATCCCACGGGAACCATAGATTTTATCGGGATAAAAAGTAGCCTATGTGTTATTCCAGACTATAATCTATCTCTGTGCCAAATTTTATCCAGATCCGTTCAGTAGTTTTTGCGTGAAAGAGTAACAAACATCCATCCATCCATCCTCACAAACTTTCACATTTATAATACTAGCTTTCCGCCAGCGGCTTCGCCCGCTATCCCACGGGAACCATACATTTTACCCGGATAAAAAGTAGCCTATGTGCTATTCCACACTATAATCTATCTCTGTGCCAAATTTCATCCAGATCCGTTCAGTAGTTTTTGCGTGAAAGAATAACAAACATCCATCCATCCATCCATCCTCACAAACTTTCACATTTATAATATTATTAAGTATGATTAGTAAGATAAGATAAGATGGACAATTGGACATTGACGAATTCTAGTTTTGAAATAAAAAGAAATATTTGTAAGGTTTCTACATATTGCTGAAAGTGCAAAAGAACCTTATTTAATTGTCGCTAGAAACTTTAAGAGTTATATCTCAACCAAACCAAAGCTTATTTTACACACATACATATACAAGTGTTACACAAAAACATAATACACACAACACACGCACACCTCGATAAGATAATTTTCAATTCACAATCGCTCGAGTTCAATCCTCCCGTCAAGTCGTCACCTTTAGACTAATTGATCACAAAGTAATTAATTTCAAAATCTCTGACCCCTTTGTTTAAATCGAACCGTACGCCTTAAACTATAATGTTGATTTTTATAAAACATATTTACAACCCAATTAATCATACAATTAAAATCATTTGACATGTGATTCGTCAATTGTAGGCGCTCACAGAAATTTCTCTAATATAAAGTTGTAATGTTATAAAACTTTGGTAGAGAATAGACGGGCTACAATATTTTGTTGGTATTGACACTAAAAACATTGGGTTGGGTTGGTTGTTAGCGACTGTTTCGTAGAAGAAAATATGTTTGAAGTTTAATTATTTCATTTCATTATTTTTTTTTCGTAAAAGGATATGACTATAAGCTGATAATTCTCTGTCAATTGAAAGAGGACTTAAACTTTACATTTACAGCTATACAATTAGATTGAAATAATAAAATATTTATCAGCATTTTTTATTACGTAATTGGATCTAAAAACTAATTAGTGCAAGAGGAATGGAACTCTTTACTTAAAGGTTCTCTTTATTTCAACATCGTAATAATGTGATTATAATTTGAAAGCAACTTTTCAGTGGCTAATTTGTGGCTACAAAGTTGCTCGTCAGCGATACCTCTAAACCTGATTATGCAGTACGACAATAAAATAAGTCGGTCAATTCCGCCCACGGTTTCTCTTATTGGATAAGACATTGTATCGATGTTTCTGCTTAAAATGCGTAAATAATGTTATAAAATATAGAAATTAATGTGTTTTTTATGTATCACCAGCGGATCTCACGGTTGAGAATAAGTAGTAGAAGTGACAATAAGCGTGTGACGTTTTATCTTTATGAGACATTTCATTTTGCTACGCATTTTAAATTAACTCAGTAGTAGGTTTAGTACCTATGAAACTCTTTCTTAATTTAAAGGCTAGAATAACTTGCTATGTATTTTGTTCCAGCAGTGCTATGGAATTTTGGAGGACTGGAGCCCTTTGGGAGGCTTATGAAGAGGAATTAGACATCTGCACCATCCATAGACAAATATATATCCATAGACTAATATAGAACAATTATTGAAGAACCTACATTTATTTTATTACTACGGTGTACTAATTACAGTAAGTAATGAACAAAATTTATTAATCAACAAAACAAAGTAAAGTTAATAAAAGAAGGTAAATAACAGTTTCATACCTTCATATAAATTATAATTATCGTTCACAGATGGTATCCCACCCTTTCGCCCCGCAAGATTTGCCTCATAGGCCATACAGACCATTTCGCCCCCCATAATATATCCGTTCGCCCCTCATCAAAAGCCATATCAAAAACTTGTTAAATTAGGTCATTAGCATCGAATAATAATAATTGCAAATTAGTTATTTCTAGGGTCTGTCTTGATATTTTAATTTAAGCTGACACAGTGTATAAAATTATTAATTTACGATGTTTACTGTGTTTCATAAATATTGATTATTCGTAGACAAAAGTTTAGCTATCTAGAATATAGTAGTGTATCGTTACAATAACCATGGTTGGCAGACTTGGTGATCACTAGATATTATCATCATGGAACAGGTGGGTGTTGGTGACCATTTAAATTATATAATCTGTTATAAATGCAAGATCAAGTCTAATATTTACATATTTTAGGCCAATTTGATCAACTCCTATAGTTCTTTGGCAAGATAAGCGTGATTATAATGTGATACATATTAATTATTCATTAAGAACGGTGACCCATTCGATAGTCGAAACAATTTATTTATAGATTGTCACATTTTTAAAACTGTAGTCACACACTTTCCCCTTGCCGTTTTCGGCTATGGTGACTATTTCTGTCACGGCTCATTGGTGGTCACTGTTTTGACCATGTCACTCTGGTAGGCCAGTAGCGTAGTTTTGCTAAACGGCAAACTATTTTGACTAACTCAGTCACGAACGCAGAATACTATATTTATGTATCAACCTATTTACTGTTGTTCCATTGTAATATTGGGCACCGGTGACAGGTCTCATCTCAGAGTCCTTTTGAACCATAGCCTAACCCCTCTCGTTTAGGCTATACCTACTGCCCTAGTGCGGGATTTTCTGGCGTGTGAAATACCACTTGACACTCAAATAAATCTGTCAGGCATTCAGGTTTCCTCTCAATGTTTTCTTCAATGAAGCGAGTAATAATATATTATTAATAGGCACATCATTAAGAAAAGGTAGAGGTTCAATGCATATCTGGGATTTTATTATGAAGTGCTAAGGCCAACATTGTTAAGTTGTCAAAAAGAAGAGGTTCTACCAAACTTGCATAGCTCCATCTCCCTTTCTCGCACTGGAACGACGATGGCTTTAAAGCTTCATAATACGGCCCCTGATATATTAATTTTACCAACCTTAAAATAACAATCAAGAGTACAAAATGAACACATTGAATAAAGTCTGTTAACGCCTATATTAAACAAAATAACAAAAAGGTTTGGTACCCACAGCTCTTAATCTATCACGTCTAATCTGATGAGCATTGTCTCAACTTATCTCGGTAGATTGTGAGTGTTGAGACGCCGTAACCACTGATATTATGACGGACAGATGGGATAGCAGCTGTACTAAGGTAACTCGATTATTACTCACCTGAATTAATTGTGTTACTGTTTTCGTTGATTTATTCTTATTGCAACTTATAATAACGGGCAAAGTCACCGAAAAACGTGGTGTTTTCTGAAGAGAAAATTCCTGGTTGAGGAACTATTGCACCTCGCCAAAGACAGGGATAAATATTCAAAATTGATGGCCAACCTTCAGTAATTGGAGAGCAAGAAGAAAAAGAAGAAGCTTGAAACCTCTTTTAGTTTTACTGCACTTTTCCTGTTAACTTGGTAATATTATTATTTAAATCTGGTGTTTTTATTGATTTGAAATTGTTTTCAATATTTGTTTTGTATTTTACTGTGATTTTAGTTTTTACACGTAATTAATGTTACAGTAAAAATAAAACATTGAGTAAAAATACTTTTTTTTGACTGTGTCTTCTTATGGCTACTACTACTTAGCTATCTTCGATATTAAACAAGGAAGGTATAGGTATTTTATTATACTTTAGACTATCTAAAATTAATAAAAATAATTTATATGTTTGATTTGGTTACAAACAAAATCGTTTTCTCGTGCTGTGAATACATATCAATATAATATTTATGACTTGATTTTTTTAAACCGTTTGAATTTGTTGCCTTAACAATCACTGATATATAAATCGCAGCATTAATAAACATAAAAAAAGTTTAAATTACTTTCACATTATGAATTTAATCCCCAGATTGGAAAGTAACCGTTTCAATTTAGCCGAAAACTACTTATTATTTGAAACTATATAATTAATTTTGTATAGGTAATAGAAATTATTTTATAAATGAATGCCAGATGTAAGTTTATAGCACATAATTTTGTAACATTAAATACAACAAATGAGCTTGATGAATCGTGGATTTCAATTTATTTTTAAGTTTTTATTGTAATTTAAGCTGTATTTTGAACGTAATTGAGTTTAGGTTGGTCCATCTCATTTTCTAATTAACACAAATGATATTTAATTACTTTCTACGATTTCCTGTAGGTACACACAACGTCAGATAAGTCGGTAAGTGACTGATTCCTCTATCGTCTTGTCAAAGGGTTATTAGTTATTATTTATAATATACAAGCTTCCCGCCAGCGGCTTCGCCCGCGTGTTCTTGATAACTTTTTCCCCCGTTTTTGCATTTTTTTCATTGCTACTCCGATCCTATTAGTCGTAGCGTGATGGTATAAGTATAGCCTATAGCCTTCCCCGATAAATGGGCTATCTAACACTGAAATAATTTTTCAAATCGTTCCAGTATCTCCTACTGATTAAAAAACACATTACGGGTTTACCAATCCTAGCAATATTATCCAAGTCGTTCATGACAGCAACAACACGGTTTTGACAGCGAAATTGATAAAAAAATCGTTTCTAAAAGTTTTATTCACTTCATGCTTAGTAGTTCACAATTAGCCCTACTCTTTCACAATTGATTTGTCCTTTATTGGGTGCGGAAAATCTCATTGTTGCTACGCCTCCAGGAAGCAACAAGATATCGGACTGGTACTGATAAAAATCCGCACTTGCCTTCACTTACTAAAACTAAGAAAGGCACTATAAAATTGGTCCTACTGCCCCGAACTTCGTTCGAGTTCAGTACAATAACCGTTAGTAGTGGTAATGATCACGACAAGCATGTGTACAGACAGGTGCACGCACGTTAGGATGATTGAGCTATTGTTTCCCACGACCATGATTGCCCGGGCCGCGCTGCCCAAAGAGTGCCCACGGTCAGCTATTTTGAATTACATTTAAATGAAGTGGGCATTCGGTAAATGATGGGTATTAGTTTGTTGTGGTACGAATTATTGTTAGTGGTGTTTTTAGAAACAATAGATGTTAAAGAAGTAGGTAATTCAGCGCATCATATTTCAAACTTAACCTCCTCCCTATTTAACCTTAACCTTCTTCCTAATTTTGGGGGATTGTGCCTGTCATATGAGTACCTATCTCTATCTAGTAAATATCTTACATTGCTGTGCCCGACGGGGTCCATAATGAACGAAATTATTGTACTGTTTACCACCTAACTATTTACATTGTGGAATGCAATAAATATTGAGTATTAAGTATTGACATTGAGTTTAATTTTGGTGTGGAAAAATAAGCCGGTGACCTGCAAAAACCTATGTTAGATATTTCATATTTCACGGTACATCCAGCAATTTATAGTGGAAGACTCAATATTAATTTTCCATTGAGAACAATTAACATGAACAACGAGTCCTTTATTAAAAAAAAACTACATAAGTAATAAAACTGCGCAGTATTATAACATCAGTCATACTCAATAACACATTACAATTCACACAAGTAACCTTTTACGTAACAAATACGAAGATTATTGTTATGGCGTAGATAATCACAATGTTTCCCCAGAGCTGTAAACAATGGCCCATTATGAAGTACAACAAACATAATCCTTATTCCAATAGGTATAGCCGAGATGAATATTTACAATAGATTTAGTCACGAGCTTGAATAACTTATTTAACAATAACGTCAATAAATTTTACTTTGCAGGATATTCTTGAAGAAAATTGTCTGCTTCGATTTGAGTAGTAATTGAATTGATTTTAGTCAATTCTTGCCTCTTAATAAGTAAGTATACCTTGTATCTGTACCTTGAAATTAGAAATAAACAGTCACTGTTCTTTGGAAAAGGTGGTACTAGCCTAGAGTGTGGGTTTCTCTGGGTGGATTCTGACGCTAAGAAATAGTGTGTAGCTAATCTTTTTTTTATATTCTTCTGTACGGAGCGGCCATATTGGCGTTTTTAGTAGCTACCTAAATAATAACAGGTACGATTTATCAGAGAAGAAAATAATAGTTATTTGTTATACAAGAGTGCAAAGTTGATTTTTAACCGCGTGCTCAATTTTGATGACCGAGCAAGCGAAGGATTCTAAAATTGAATCACGAGCGGAGCGAGTGATTCAAAAATTAGAATCCTGAGCGTCAGCGAGGGAATTAAAAGAGCACAAGGTGAAAAATCTTTGCACTCGAGTGCAACACGTAACTTTTCATCCCACCTCAGCGAGGAAATGACTAAAAAAAAACATTTACAACCACAAGATACTTTTTGTTTCAGTTTAGGTATTAACTACTAGGTATATGATAGGTAAGTTTTACAGAATATTCTTTAAATTATAACAAATTATACTAGGTATAATTGAAAGTAACGTTGCTACAATTACTTGAGTGTAACATTTTTGTTAGGTATTGTAATGTTGGTGTTAGTGACTTAAAAAAGTACACCAAGAAAGTTCCGGTAGGCTTGTTAAAAAAATATCGATACATCGATATATCGATATCATTTTTTTAATGTATCGATATTTTTGAGCGATATTTAATAATTCGATATATATGTATGCATCGATATAAAATTCAAAGTATCGAAAAGGTATAAAAATCTATATTTTTTACAGACCAATAAACATTTATAAGTTTTAAGATTATAAAATCCCAAAAAGGAATACTTTTTTTATACTAACATCTTTTTAACAAATTATATTTAATGTATTTTTTGTTTTTGGTCGACTTGATTTGTTGTTTTATAATTTGGTTTTTAAGATATATAGATAGATATAGAGATATATAGATAGATATTAGGCCCATATATCGATATTTTTTAATAAAAATATCAGTATCGATACGATATTTTCAAAAAATATCGATTCGACATATTATATCGATACTTTGTTGCGTTTAGACTCGGATCCTAGGGAAGGTTCCAAGTCTGAGTTTTTAACAAATTAAAAAAAAGTTGTATGATAAATTCGGCGCCAGGGGGGTAAAAGCACGATGTTCTAAATTCAATTTACTTTGTCTCTCTAGAGGATAAAAACGACTTTTGCACTCAGATATCGAAGAGTAAAAATACACTATCCGAGATGGTGGGATGAAAATATAATATTTTTTTAAGACTAGAGATTTTTTTAGTTACCTACGAAAAAATGCCAATCACGAAAATCTACTAAATACATCAAATATGTTTTACGATAAAAGAGATAAGTATTAGTAAGTATGTACTTAAAATCATAATCATATACAAATTGAAAAACATATTTCAATCTGCATATTATTTTCAATTTTGATAAATAAACAAAAACATACCTAATTATTTAAAAGCGGTATGTAACGGTGTGCGTATGCATCGTTCTAATCAGTGTTACTGCTTAAAACGAGCCTTAAAAGCAGTTGAAAATGTTTATGTTTGCCTCCGACCTGACCTCTGCCTTGTCATAAGTAACTTTAATCGTAGTACCACGGTGAAGTATTTTATAATTTGTCTATGCTAATGTTGAGTGTAATTTCATTTTAAAACATGCGTCTATGGATAGTTATGGGTTCCGGATAGGTAGTAAATTTTTCACGCAGTATGCGTTTACAATAATTATGAAATACGTATCTACATAGTAAGCTGTAGATATATAATAACATGTTATAGCTTCCTTCTTTGATAATCCATTTTTCATTAATAAAATCCTTATAAAAATCTGTAGGTACAATAGTTTCTGAGATTTGCCGTGATGGGAGCTTTAATTTATAAAACTAGCAAATTATAAAATTCAAAAATCGCTTTAGTGACTCGTCTATCGTTATATCCAAGTGATTCGCTTTTTAACAATAAAATTCTAGGAATACTTAATTCGCCTTATTATTAAGACTGGTATAAAAAGCTTGTTATAACAAACAAATAATGCTCGAATGTCATTTCAGTGTCAAGTTACAACAAGTCCGATGATATCCACTAGCTACAGTTATTAGACCTCACCTTAAGTGATTCTCGCTTAAATTCTCAATAATAACAAGATTTAATAATGATAAAACACAATAAGCATGTCAAGCCATTTGGTGTAACGTTACCCTTAAGTGTGACGTTAGACGGGCGCAGAGCGAAAATGAGCGAGCAATTTGAAAAAAAATAAATAAATTGCAAATAACCACATGGGTCATCTAATAGCGAGTAAAAAAACTGAAGTCTATAGATGCCAGTAACCTCAGTAGCATCATACAACATAGTCACCCAATAATGTCACTGGGAATTTGGCAATGCAGTGTTACCAACCCGAAGAAATGAGCAGCAGAGTTCCAACGTCTTTAGATAGGCAAAAGTAAATATACTATCCGTTGTGAAAAGAATTGTCAGTAGGTTGCCACGGATTAACGATAGGTAAGTTAGGCCTCATCTCTATTGAAAAGGTTAGTAATAAAACGTAAAGCCTCTGACAGAAAAATGGACCAAACAAAGTCATAAATAGAAAATTATTCATAAAAAACTTGACTAATTAATATTTTATTTCTGGTGCTGCCAATTTAAACACATTATAATTTTAAAGCCCCATAACTTATATTAATCGTAGCCATAAAAATTATACTTTTTGGGTCCAACGCCCTGGACAATCACTTTTGCGCATGGACATGTGTTATAAACGGCTATCACTATATTTTCTTTAATAAGCTCTAAATTATGTCATGAAATAAAAACGTCAATATAAATATTATTGAAAAATATTAAACAGGCTAAAGTAATACTTCATCACACTAAGGCTAATATTCAGAGACGATGCTAAGCGTAAACTTATGCTTCCGTGTGTCAAATTATAATACAAATTTGACATACGGAAGCATTACTTTATGCTTAGCAACGTCTCTGAATATTAGCCTAAAACTAACATTAATTTAGGACTAACAGTTTTTCCTTTCTTCCTAAAGCGACAATTTTATTTATTTTTTTACAATAAAGCTTTTTAACTAAACTATTGGGTGATAAAGATAATTTTATTAGTAAAGGACCTACAAATCTATCAATAAAACTTGCAAGAGTATAACATATCTTAGTATAGGCAACCAACTAACAAGAACACTTCAATATGTAAAATCAAATAAAATGTACCTAATCTACACCAAACCCCAACTCTAAATCCACAAAATAAAGTCATACAAATTCATACCGCGTTCGTGTACCCCGCTCTAAGCCATCCAACCCGTAAGTTACTGCCGACGCAACGTCACTCGACAATCAAGGTAGGTTTTGCAAGAAATCCGAGTGGACGCACTGCCGTATATGGCTAGGTAGACGATCTAAAAAGTGGAACGCAGCCTGTCTTAGAGCGTACTATTGTGCGACTATTTATTGTCCTGATGATAATTGTTTTTAGCTTTGAAAGTTGCAGCTAACTGGATAAATGTGGTAGCTTCATGTAGTTTTATCTGTAATAATATTGAAGTGTTCGGTGTTCTCTCTTGGGAGATGAAACGCCTTCGAAAATAGACGAACCTTAGTAAAAAACCTTAGTAAAAATCTCATCAAAAATCGCAATTCATATATGTATTTACTAGCTTTCCGCCAGAGGCTTCACCCGCTATCCCACGGGAACCATACATTTTACCGGGATAAAAAGTAGCCTATGTGCTATTCCAAACTATAACCTATCTCTGTGCCAAATTTCATCCAGATCCGTTCAGTAGTTTTTGCGTGAAAGAGTAACAAACATCCATCCATCCATCCTCACAAACTTTCACATTTATAATATTAGTAAGATAATTATGTTCTTTTACTAAGGTTACCTATAGAAATCAGTTCAGAGTCTAGGTACTAGGTCTACTATCAGTTACCATTGCCTTTATACAATCTATCTACTTATATGAAGAAACTTTTTAGTCCTTTCGGTGGTTAGCCCAACTCGCATATTTCCAAATATAAATAAAATACTTTAGCTACCTAACGATATAATAGACATAGATAAATATGACTCCGGCGGAAGATAGATCGATACACGAAATTAAATTTTATTGTTGTCTCTTTTATGTAAAACCAGACAACAATAAAATCTTCATTAAATTTGAATTCAGCTGGTGCTGTTGCAAGTGCAGTAAAGGAATCCTTCCTAAATTTCCTACTTTTACCAGACCAATAATGTCTTTATTAAAATAAGCTTTATACAATACAAATAACTATAAACAAGTGACATCTCTCTTTGAAATACACAAATAAGATGGCAGTTCTTATAGAACGTCATCATCAGTCATCAATGGTTCAAGTAAAACAGTAGAATAAGCTTACAGTGCAATAATAACTGACATAGTAATCCTGAACAAAAAGTTAATGAGTTGAGGTGATGCACTACATTGTGCGAAGCGATTGCGAGGAGATATCTCATTCATATCTTACCAAATGACAGAAAACGGAGAGAAAATGGCAACATTATTATTATTTATATTTATTTTATAACTGGCAATGACATATGTAGCAGTGAGACGTACGCAAAAATTCTAATTCGTAATATATTACGCTTATGTAAAGCTATTAAAAATTAATAGAAATAAATGTGTTGTTGCGGAGATTGTTGCAACGTTTCTTCTTTCCAGCGAAAATAATGGGAGGCGGTAAAGGGCGGCCGTTTAGGGGCTTTCCAAAATGTAAAAAATACGTTAAAAATGCTACGTTGTAGTCTATCTTTAATAGGACGCAAAAAGCTGTTTAATAGGACGCAAAAAGCCGTTTATTAGGACGCAAAAAGCCGTTTAATAGGACGCAAAAGGCCGTTTAATAGGACGCAAAAAGCCGTTTAATAGGACGCAAAAAGCTGGTGACAAAAATATTCAAATGATTGTGTCATTGATTTACTTAGGTGTACAATAATGTCTACTTACGTTATTATTTAAAAAATCTATTAGGTATTACAACGAGGTAACTCTATGATATTTTATAATGAATAATGAAACAGCTGGTCACAAAATTAAGGTCTTGTTCCACAGCTTACTGATAAGTTCCCGCTAAATTAGCTGGCAGATAATTTCATACAAATTTGGTTCCATCCAGTTCCCGGCTATCCATAGGTGAGGAAACAGGCCCTAAATGGTTAAAAAGGCTATAAATTACAGTACAGCCTTTCTAGTAGTGGACAACTAGTCTTAGGTCGTAGATGACACGCACACATAGGCACCTTGATTCGAGGGAAATGAGAAATAGCGCGTTAGGTGAAAGGTCTGTCTAGGAAACAATATTGCGTCTACAATTTATTGTAATAGGATTTATAAACCAATTTATGTATGGTAAACTAGATTTTAGTGAGGGCCTCGCTAACTTTCTTTATCTGTGTTAAAAGGTGTTATTTGGAAGATAACAATAATGTTTTCGTGTCACACGTAGGCAACTAAAATTTTCTGTATTTTTAAATAAAACACATAACAATTACGATTGCTGACTACATTCGTCAAGCAATCTTGGAGATATCTCTTAACATCAGACAAAACGCTAAATAACCCAAGAATTCTCAAGAAACCATTGAAATGGTAATGCAAAATAAACAAGCCTTTATATAATCATAAATTTACAAAGTCATTTCACTAAAACAAAGAGCACGGCATCACTAAACTAAAATAACAAAACAACAACTAAAAAACAAAACAACAACTAAAAACAACAGCAATATAACACAAACAAACTAAAAAGCAAAGTAAAACAGGAGCGATGTTGCGTGCGCGGCGCGTTCCGTTTCGCACGAGAGGAGCCCCCACTTTTTGTACCATCCCATAATCGAATCCGTAAATTGAAACCTTCGTTCGATAATACACAGATTACTGTGTATTATTCGTAAGCTATATTTATACAACGTGTAATTTCTTAATTTTATTCGTGCGTTTAGTTTTATCGGCATTTTATGTAAAAAAAACTCGTACATCTTATCTTATCTGGAGGAATACGCTGATGAGATGGAATTCATGAGATATGGGTCTAAAATAATTTAAGTATATATTTACTTAAAATAATCCGGTTTAGATAGATCCTGAGGTTCCTCTTTAGGAAGATATTATTAGTAGAAAAAAATAACATGGCCTCCGCCTTCGCAATATCCAAAATTTTGATATCATGAATACATTAAAAGATTTTTATCTGTACGACTATTGTGCACTAATTACGCATGCGAATTAATTAATAGATTTATTTCACAAATCTTAATTAATAAATGTCAAGCAGTAGATTAAACCTACATGAAAAGGTAAAATGACTGTGCCTACAATCAATAAATCTTTGACTAAATTTAATAGTGGCACAAGTCGAAATATTGGATTTTTTAGATTCTCGTTCTAAAATTAGAACTTTAACATAAGCCTGCTAGGTCTCTAATTCACTCAACGAATTAATTTTCACGAATAATTTCACATACAACTTTATTACTACTACCGATCCGCCCTAGCTTCGGGTACTATTATTATAACTTGTAAAAATTAGTCTAGAGCGCTCAGGGATAATGTACCTATCTACCATTGTAACAGTCATTTTAATCCCGACGTTTCGGACCCTTTACAGCGTCCATGGTCACGGGTGACTAAATAATATCAATATAACGCGATAAAATCCGTAAAAAGTAGTTTTATTTCAATGTCTAGTATTCGCGTAAGTGTCAGAAATCAGTGAAAGAATTTTCACAATCGGTTCAGTAGATCCTTATGAACAACCTCACAAACTTTACCTCTTTAAATTATTAGTATAGATTAGTATTGGTATCTAGATTAGCTTATTAAATTAATTTTCTGATTGAGTTCTAGATAGATCTAGATTCTGTAACATAATAAAGTTGTTTATAGTAAAAACTAAAGGAAAACATAAAATTACACGGTTTCTTAACATCCTGCGCAATGAATCGAAGATATACCTACTGCGCATTTCTCAGTATTTGATCTGGCGTTTCGAGATAAAATGGTGTAACTCCATTTACAGCATTCTTTATAATTATTAGCAGTCTGAAATCTAATAATTTGCAGACAGCAGGATGCGCGATGACCAAAAAAGTGGTAATTTATTTATTTATGTATATTTTGCCAATGGATTCGTGTAATAATAACGATAAATAAAATATAATTATTAGTACTTATTAAAAATTTAATTGAATACCAGAGTAGCAACGGACTTAGGATTGACTGCAATTTGTATGCAAGTTTGGTATTTTTATAATACTTTTAGCGAGCAAGAATTCTTAAAATTATCTAGATTACTCAAAGAATTCTACAATACAAAATAATATCACAGGATACACGATTGTTAGCCACAATTTAAGCATTTTGTTTCAATAAATTAATGCTAAGGCGAAGAGATATTTGGAATTCAATAGCCTACATCACAGATTAAATACTCTGAAGAGGTCGCAAAGATAAGCATAACATAATATAATGATGGCATAAATATATAAACGAGGTTGTGTTAATAAACAAGATATAATGTAGCTCCTTAACATATAGATATAATTCTGTTTACTTCTATTATCTGTGAACCTATTAGGAATGATGATACCCACAAAAAGAATTTAACAGTATCTAATTTAAAAATTTTATTTTCACCGTGCATTAATTTTATAACTTACATTAACATAAAGTTAGGTCAGTAACTGTTTCATTGGTTTAGTGGATGCAGCCGCGGTTGTTAAACAAGATGTCCTGGACTCAATTCCAAGGTTGAAAGTAATAACTATTGTTATTTTAATTAGCAACTCGGAGTTCGGAAACTTCGTATTGACTGTCAACAAAATTCTCATCTCGCCGGTATGTATTGATCCTAATGTAATTTTACACATGGGACCTAAATATATGCCAGGCTGTGGGTACACATTAGTACACTTCTGCCTAGCTGTTCGGGAAATACAGTCATGATATTATAATATGTCTTCTTAGGATGCTAGTGAGACAGCTGGCGATAGGTTAACTTATAAGAAAAGCTTATTATGGGTTCAATATGACGTAGGTATCACGCAAATTGAAATAATGTAGCTATTATTGTAAATAATTGAACGAGAATGAATAAGAATTGCAACGTGTGAAATAGTCATTCCATATCCATTATGCTCATGTTGAAATAAAGAAACTTGGACGCTAAGTAACACCTGTTGCGTTCCAACACCAATACACGAGATAACAGCCTCCTAACATTGTATTTAGCCGATTAATGCTAAACTTACTTCTACTACTAATCTTAATTGTTACGAATAAAATTTAATGATTTCTTTTTTGTTGTAAATAATTTTAGTTTTTTGCTACTTTATTTTATGGAATAATAATTTTGATAACATTAAATATACCGCCTTTTTAACACGGCGGGTGTAGGTATACTGCTGGGTGTAGCTAAACTATATTTCGTCTCTTCCCTTCTTTAGAATAATCTGACAGTGACAAAATATACATTAGACCTCCTAGCCTAAACTTCGTTTAATAATAAAACCGAAAAGTTAAAAAAAATGCATGCGTTATAAAATAAAAAAATAATCAAAAAACCCGACTGCGTTAAAAGTGCTAACTAAAAATCTATAAACAAGGTGATGTTGGAAAATGTATTTCAGGTAGGAAAAGCAAAGAAACTATTTTGTTTATAATTCAGTAAGTACTGCTTATAAGTTAAACTGAACCCCCTTATCTCAGTTTAGTCTTTTTCTTTCGTACATCTCGGTCACCCTCAATTAAGTACGTCATTCACTCCCTCCGTAATACACTTTTTAGTCATAATAATTATCGTTTCAAGTCCATTCATCTCTTTTTGGTGTCCCTCTTCCTTTTAAATCCATCCACATGAATGCTCAAAAACTTTACAATAGTACCTAATTGCACAACATTTATAAGAATTCATTTAGAGTTTATTCGATACTATCCTATCTTTTCAAAGGTAGCACTTACAACGTTGTTACAATTTTGATCCATTTAAAAAAAATAAAGTAGGTTGTAAACTTACGCAGGTTAAGCACGTTCACACGTTTTTAAGTGTAATTTAAAAAATAAAAATAAATCAAAGTTATCTACACTTCAGAAACTGGTATGAAAAGTAAGTAATACACCGTTTATGTTCGTTTCACGTTACTCAACTATTAAATAAAAAACTAATATCGAGAACTTTTCATCGATAATCGATTGATAACAAATCAATCGATTTGCATTATATACAGAAAGTGAAGTAGGCAATAACGTTATCAATATTTACGCTTATGTATTATGTATTTTATAGATTTATCTGTTGCAAATATTAAAAAAAAAGTGCGTGTAAGCTATGGCTTGTTTGTAGCGAGACGCGCTGCGCCTGCGTCGACGGACGGCTTAATCAGCGCTCTTAGGAAAGACTTCAACGAGATGGAAGGTGCAATGTTCTTTTTTTATTATGAATTTATTTTGGAGGAAGCAAAAAAAGTAAAAGTAAAATGTTTTCTAGTATGACAAATAAATCTATGTAAATAAAAAATTGTGGCGGTATTTATGCAAGGTAAAGCTCGACTTGAGAAGGATGATGATGAACCAAATGATTTAGTTTTTTTGTTGTTTGTAATGAAGTCATATAAAATAATATTTTGAACAAACCTTATCAATTGACATAAGGTTTCCTATCCACCAAAATACTAGCCAAGCTAAACAAAAGTAAGTCAAAAAAATATCCTTAATGTAAATAATAATACGTAGTCCCTGGCTAAAAACTTGTCAATTTTATTTTACGTGTCTTTCTAAGAAATGTTACATGTAGGTATAATGTTTTGTTTTATAGTCTAAATTTGCGAGAGAAGTAGTTTACATAAAACGTAAAACCCGATGACTGTATAAGACAACGGAAAAACCTTTTTGTTACTAATACTTTATTAAAATAATGATATAGTTTTAAGCTATATCAATGAAATCCTTCAATTATTCCTCTCAGGAGCTTTAATTTAAAAAACATGTTTTTGGAACATAATTTAGAATATTATCTTGACTTCTTTTGTTTATTTCATGTTTTTAGATATATTCTATCGATTCTTATGCAAATAGCATCAATATTGGACACCTGTTGTAGGTTTAACAAAAGGAAATACATTTTGGAGCTTTCTTTGTCCACCGTTATTTTGTCTGGACAACAGAACGTTATTTAACATACTTACTGCATTTATTCAAGAATAGTGTTGTGAAATGTATCTTAAAGAAAGCATTATGCAAAATAACATTTCGTATTGGAACCACTTTAAAAAGTTTAAGAGAGTGCGACCTGCCTCTTTAGCGCGCCAGGTACGCAAGAGTTCTTGGGTTCGTTCGTTCGTTTTGAATTTTTTCTCCCGGAATTTGGTTTGTGTCCGGTTAATAGCAAGCAATAGGCTCGCCCCCTATTACATGGAACCTAAACATACCGAATGGTGGGTGTGTGAAATACAGACGTGATGGTGTGTGCCTATGTTAGAAAATTCTCTAATTGCTATCTATCTCTATTATTTCTAATCACCTCATAACTTTCACATTACTTATCGATGTTAAATTACCCGTACTGTGGTGGTAGGATGGTAGCTTTCATCTGACACCTTTGTATCGGTTGCCATGGTTACGGAACAGTCGCGCTCCAGTGCCGGCAGACAGGTTGTAACAAAAGATAGCTATGATTATTTGTCTGTACCTACATGATTGTGTGAAGTGAAGGAAATGTAACACGGGAGTTCTCAGTTCATTTGACATAGAAAGAAACACTCGCTTATAATCAGGTGAGGTGCTGCGAAACGCGTTCTAAGGAGGTCAACGAAAGCCCATACAACTAAGCCCAAATTTGTACGCGAGGTACATGTCATCTGTCAAGTTGACAGTTTTTACCATGAAATCACTATGAACCTGTTAATAATACTTAATAATGCTTATGTAAGTTTATACGCTTATAATCTGTAAAATTGTCTTCATCTCATGCCTCTTACTACCATCCTTTTAGTACATCTACCGTGATCGTCTCTCCACCACCCTAAGGTTGTCTGGTAGAGAATGCCTATGGCATTAAGACCGCCTTTGTACATTACTTATGTACATAAAGGATTAAATAAATAAATAATATGCCACAATGGAGAGTGTTTGACATTCTGAAACTGACACAGACAGCAGATAGCTGTCAATTTGACAGTTTTTACTAAAAAAAACACTATGAAACTGATAATAATGTGTCAAAATGGCGTGCGTTTTTTTTTCAAATTTTTTTTTCTCATCCCCTAGTAAGCATAAAAAAGTACGACTAGAGTTTTAACCAGCGTAATACAGGGTACTTTTTTCCAATTAGTATACCTTCGGCAGGTTTTGATTACCTTCTTTATAATAAAAAAAACAAACTAACACGCTCTCCCAAAATGTTAGACAGAGGTGTACAGTTTACACGCAGATCGCCAATATGTTTAGGTCCCATGTAACAGTAGGTAAGCCTATACAAACAGCTGCTACTGAGAATTCAATAGAACTTTCCTATAACACTTTCCTTCACCTGTGAATTGACACCAGGACCTTTATTGTACCAGTCCATATACTAAAAATTATGAAGAGTTTTCTTACAGCAGGTATAGTACGATAAACATAATATTAGGCAAGCGACACTATAATAGGCAAGAGTTTTGTGCTTCCTGAAGTCGAGAAAACCATATTTCATACAGAAGTAAAGTGTATTTTATCAAGAAAAAAAAAATCTTGTAACAAGGGGTTTTAGGAAAACTTCGCCTATGAACAGGGACAGAAAAGATAGGGATTTTTGAAGTAGGGTAGGTACTTACGCCTGATAATCTCTTCATCTGGTGTGAAGACACTTTTTCTAAGACCGTCAAGCAAATTAAATGAGCTATTATACGTGTCGGCATGATGTCCTATTGGGCCTAAGCTCGAGACCAATGACTTGCCAGTCCAGTAGCCATACCCCTAGACTATCACTGCTTGTTCTTGTTAAAATTATTGTGTACCATTATTATTGTTGTATAGAGCCGCTGAACTGTTTGTCTTGAAAGACAAACTGAAGATTTCCGAAATGACGGCCAACCTCCTGTTATTGGAGAGGCACTTTGACGAAGAAGATTGTGTAGTGTACTGCTGTGTACCGGTTTGAAGGGCAATGTAGCCAGTGAAATTACTAGGCAAATGAGGCTTAACTTAGGTCTAAAGATGATAACGCGCTAGTAATACTACCAGTGTTAGATCTAGAGGCTGCGGTTGCTGGTTACCATCGAGCGGTACGTAAGCTTGTGAAGTTTCAGTGTCCGTTTTGGCGTTTAGGTATAAATATCAAATTAATTGCCACGCGTAAGAACACTTTTTTGTTGTATGAAAAATGAATAGGTGACAGATACAGTGTTGCCAATACATAAAAATATCATAAAATTAATGTTGGGTTGCCAACAGCTTGTTTGTCATCTAATTGCAATAAAAGGTCTAATCCACCTGCCGTTACCACTTCTACGTGTCCTGCCCAAACCTTTTAAATATCTTTCATGTTCTACATTTAATTACTCCACTGGTTAGTCGGTATAATTTTATTATAAAATAATTTAACATTAAAATTACAATTGTTCTTACATACTGATCAGGACTAACTATTATTAATAGATTTTGTACTAAGGTAGTCAGATAAGAGGGTCAATTACTTTAAAGAAGGTATTTCATTAATGATCTGCGTAGGTATTGTGTTGTAAACAATGTAAATTGGACTTATGGTAAACCTGTCTGCCTCTATAATGGAAAATTACAGAGCTATATTTAAAATATTTCTGCTATTTCCTTTATAATTATCCTAATTGTTTCAAATGTAATAGAAACTAGTGTTTTTGTTAACGACAAAAGGTGCACATACCTTATAGTCCTGAGTTATTAAAAAAGCTAATTACACTTCACTTTAGAAGTTATTTCACAAGTCACATCAGGTTACATGCACTCCGACACTCACACAGATCTATTACAATATGTCAACAAAGTCCACTTTACCTAAACAATACAAAAACAATGTTTCATCATTATGTTTATCAAAATTTTCACACGAAGTCTCTAAGCAACTTACAGGTGTAACGCAAACGCACGTGTTACAGCCATACTTTACCTAAACATCCGAAAAAAATGTTTTTCGAAACGTGACATTCCGCGTTTCATTTTCCGATCGCGTCGCCGTATAAGGGCGCGTCAAAAACGCGGCTGTGTGCGTAACAACCTGACCATAAGCTTGCGTAGACGCAACTGAAATCACCTTGCAAGGCCCACTATACCTGTCTCGCTCTAAACATGTTTCTGTTTCTTTCTAGCGGGCATTGTGCTCGGTCCAGCGACTGGTACGCAGCTTGACAATAAATTACGTATAGGAATCTAATCAGTTTAATAGATGTGTGATTTTTTTTTAATTCTGACCGCTACAAATGGTTGGACAATGGTGGTTTTAGAACATGGATTACGGTAAAATCGGAGTATTTACTCCGATAGTATGTTTGGGAACACAAAATTTCTTCAATAATACCTACACTTGCAATGGTTTGCGTATATTTTTTACAAGTTGCCCGACAATGTTGATTATACTTTTCTTGTAGAATTACATCGTCAAGACTGGATTTTATCTGGATATTTCGAGGCTATCATTGATTTATATTCCACAGTTAATAAAACTAAAGAAATAGTAGCATTTACTAAGTGGCACACTTATTTATTCCCATCATAAATGGCTGAATTTCTTCAGTGTTAATCACACGCATGTATTAGGTATAAGGGATATTATGGGTCATAGCCATGAGACCATGATAATACAAACACCATATTCACAACTTTGAAACTTACTTTCCCACAACATACCATCACGCTTTCACTGCCTGAATGGTAAGGCAGAGATGTACACACATGGTTCGCTGGTATGTTGAGGTTGAATATGATAGGGACAAATCTATATATTTAACCTTATAAAACTACTCCGAGCAGCCACTGAAAATTTCATGGAAAAACTGAATAGCATTTCTCAACCTGGGAACCGAACCCCTATTGCGTACGGTTCAAGCTTACGGCCATTTGACTAATGAAGGATAAAGGAATTCGTGTTAATTCCGTTTCTCACAATGCAGGCTTCAAGATTGGCAATTAAGTAGCAATACGACCATAGAGCATAGAAAGGAATACGACCGCACATTCTTATGTTACATTTACTTGTAATGGAAACAAATCCTGGCGGTTAAGATAATCATCTCCTGTTGGAACACTAAGATCAACTTGCGTTTAACTAGCAAACAATATTGTTGATCTCAAGTTCACGCTTAGTTTTATTTGTTACTTACTAGCTGTTCCCTGTGCGGTTTAACTAGCGTTAAATAAAATTTCTAAAATAAATGTAGCCTGTGTTACTCCGTATAACTTAAGTTATATGTGAGTGAAGTCCTGTCAAACTCGTTCCAACCGTTTCAGAGATTAGCTGAAACAAACAGGCAGACAGACATACAAAAAGACAGACAGATAGATTATATACAGAAAGATTGATTAGGAAATAAAAGAAGAGACTTGCCTACTAGATATTATGAAGATAATAATTACCAGCATTGCCTACACATTAAGTTACAAAGCCAGTAATTGCATTAGGTAACAAATTACACGGGTTCATGTTGGATTCCCGGGTCAAACAGCCAGTGATTTTATGATAAGTACCTCATCAAGTATTTAAATGTAGTTTTCTTGTTTAAAATAGAATCTTGTATGAAGATAAGACAGATTATAATATATTCAAAGGGTAGCCGTTTACGTTGTTATTAATTATGTAATTAGTTTTAATGACAGTAAATAGGATTAGTATTAGTTGTAGCCTAAAGGCTTGTTTCACCAGCTCTGGATAGCCGCTAATCTCCGGATAAATGAAAAAATTGAACAAATTTTGTGTAAAATTATGTGCCAAGTTATTCAAAGGGAACTTCACTAGGAGGTGTTGAAAAGGATAAACATACAGACATAGCTTCACGCCTGTTTCCTATAGGGGTAGGCAGAGACTATAGATTTCTACTTGCTACGATCCTAGCACACCACTTTCGCTTCGTCTATGTTCATTAACCTCCCCATGCATGCTCGTCGGTTTAGGGTGCTCTTAGCCTTGTAATTTTTGAGAACGTCCACAATTTGGTTGTGGTACGTAGATGAGACATTTGACGAGTAACTCATTCATTTTTAAGCCACGTTCACTCTCTTGAACATTGAACAGCCACGGTGACGCTACACATCCCTGTCTAACACTTTTATCGATGCCAATTGCCAACCCATTCAGTGTAGGAGGATAAAAGCCCCATTTTATTTTGTCTAGTTGTCATCAACAAGCGAACCCAATTTCTGGGTCCCCCAGTGGTAGGTTAGGTTAGAAATGTACATTGTATAATATCGGCGTCTGTGGTCTAGTGTGTCGAATTGCTGATTACTAGGTCCTGGACTCCTGGGTTTGATTCCTACATGAAAAATATTTCTGTGATGATAATGTGTTGGTGTAAGTTTGGGTATTTCTTAGTATGTATTTACAAAAAATCGTATATAGTAACACACATTCTCAACTACCTTGTACAAACTCTGCTTAGTTTTGGAAAAGCCCTTAATCCGGCACCAATCCAAACTCTAAGGTGCTACCGATTTTGTAAAACCCAACATGGGACTCGATGCCAAGCCTTGTTTGCACTGTGGAGTATGTAAACCGCTGATCATTGTAATTTCCCAAGCGTTTACCACTGTGCGGTGTCTCCAAACCACAACGTCGTTATGTTGTTTTTACCTGACTAGGGAAAATGAAGGGTAATGAGTTTAACAGTGTGTATATTTGTGTCTATGTATGGACACAATCTATCTACATTACATATACACACTCGGTCCAACGTAGCTCAAAAAATATCAAATTTTCTTGTTAGTCATCTAATTGCGTATTTAAATTTAGCATACTTACCTACTTTTTTGGTGAAAATGGAAATGTAATTATTTTACTTCTTCTTCGCAACCGCAATTTCTGGGCAATTCCTATATTATAAGGATAGACTGGAACGTTGTTACCTAATAGACTAACACTAGACAGCGGATATCCTCAGCGAAAAACGGTAGTACTAGGAGGTAACTCACATTTTATTAAATTCGTCATTTAATTTAATTCAGCGTAATTATATTACATACAAAACTGTAAAATAAACTTTAGTACAAATTGCATAAAACCCTTGACATGAATTCAACAATTAAAAAAACTTTATTATTCACGTACAACGCATACACAAAGTACGTTTAATATCATTAGTGACAATAAATACCTAATTACCTCACCTTTAAACAAACAAGCTCCTTACAGGGGGAATATTACAATTTGTAATACAATGCGCCCGCGCACTGACGCTGACAAAAAGTGGACGCTCCCCAAACAGTCGGTAGTCAGTCGACTCTGATCGCCTTACTTGTCGTGGATGTCGTTACTAGTGTTTTGTTGTATGATACAAAAGGTTACAGAAGGCTCATAAAATGTATGATCAAGCATGCATAGTGCATACATAAAAAAAACTTTTTTTTTCTGTTTGTTCCGGCTAATCTCTGAAACAGCCGGACCAATTTTGTCGGGACTTTCACTCACAGATAGCTAATATTATAAGGAGTAACTTAAGCTACTTTTGCCTAAGCAGAGCCAAAGCCAGAGCAGAGCAATCTTTTTTCTGCAGAGCGAGTTGTGATACAAGGAAAAAGTGCAGCACATCTTGTGTGATTGTGACGTCCTGGCGACGAAACGGATGAGTCTGCTCGGCAACGGGTACCCTAAGCCAGAAGACTAGGTCCCTTGCTCTGAGTGGGTTGGCCGCCTTTATGAACCACGTCTTCAAAGAGTAAGGAATATGTCGGTAATGGGGACAACACACAAGATCCCAATTGGGTCTAAGTGTTGTTGACTAATAAAAGTCAGCACCCACAGAAAGATAAGATAGCCTACTTTTACTTAAGAAATTTTATTTATTTGAAAAAATTGGGTGAACGCGGGTTTCACCTTGGGGAACAGCTAGTATATAGTATATAATATAATATATTATAAGCTTGAGTGAAGGAGAACTTCTGTACTCTCAACTGAGTAATTACAGACTTAGTGTACTGTGTAACAGGAGATTTTTTGTTTAACACTTATGGCAAATACGGAACATTTGCACGGGAGGCGCGGCTATATTCCACATGAGAACAGTGTTTAATGTGTCTCATTTGTGTCCATGCTGATTTTACAGCTGAACAAAAAATATGGTGTCAGTTAGTGAATTTTAAAGTGCAACAGAAAATGTGAGTCTGAATGAAGGTTTCTAGTGCAGAAGCTCAGACCATAAGGAATCAAACCATCAAAAAGGAAAAAGTCTAAAGTCTAACAAATTGTTTAGCTGTTAAAATTATATTACAGGGCCTATTTAACCACCTCTCGATAGCCGCTATCAGCCAGATAAATTAAAATTTTGTGTAAAATTTGTCTGTAATTATCTGCCAAATATTTTAACGGAAACTTTCTATGAGGTTTTAATTTGGATTTGAATTTGAATATTGCTAGAAACTACCTCGTCAGCCTAGGTCGTAAGATTCGCTTGACATAACCAACTCTTCTTATATTCTCGATTATTTTGTGTTGACAACATTCTATTTCAAATGTTCAGTTTAGCGATTTATAAGGATGCTAATTGGGCATCCTTAGAAAACGCTATGCTGCCTTACATTCACAGGTGACTTTGAAAGTTTATATTATAGCGTCATTATCCTATTTAGTTGTGACACTTTGCCTAACTTAATATGATAATCTACTTATAAATTATGATAGCTTTAGCGTGGTCTGGGTATTTATTATAACTTTCATCCCCTATTTCAACCCCTTACAGCCATTTTTTCGCATTAAAAAGTAGCCCATGTCCTTTCTCAGGCTCTTGACTATCTCTGTGCCAAATTATAGCGTGAAAGCGCTACAGACAGACAAACAGATTTACTTTCGCATTTATAATATTAATAAGGAAGTAAGAATTATAGCTAAATTGTTTGTCTATTAGTGTAAATTAAATTTTATTCCTTGATCAACGATACGGCCGGGGACGTGGTAGACATTTTTAAATAAATTAAAAGTAAATGATGTCATAAAATTCGAGAAAAAGCTGATTTATGGTCATTAAATCTGGAAGATTGAAAGTTGGTCTAGTAGTCCCAAGCGCGACTGCTGCGGTCCTGGTTTCGAATCCTGGGTCGAGCAGTGTTTTTCTTTGAATTTTTTGTATGTAATTAATGAACTCAAACACGTATTTTAAAAAAATGTTTCACCAGTTTATGCACAAGTATTATAAATAAATAAATAAATATACTGGAATATTTTACACAGCACCGTCTAATCCCAAACTAAGCAAAGCTTGTACTATGGGTACTAGACAATGGATATAATACTTATTACTTTTTTTTTGTAAATACATACTTATAATATATAAGAAACACCCAGACAAACACAAACACCTAAGTTCATCACATAAATGTTTGTGTCCTGTGGGAATCGAACTCACAACCTCGTGATCAGCAGTCCGGTACTAGAACCACTAGACCATAGAGGTAGTCATTATACACAAGTAGTACATGGTGGGCTTTGGGTACCAATAAGAATAGATTTCCTATTTGAAGTAAGCTTGCTAAACGATACTTAATCACACCAGCAAGCTCTGTTTATTCAGAAAGACTATTTTCAGAGGCAGGTTTAATTTACGAGGAAAAACGAAACCGACTTCCTCCAGAACGTGCAGAAAAAATTGTTTTTTGCACCACAATCTGCCTCTCTTGGATTTTAAATATTAATTAAAAAGCCTTACTAATTTAATTTCATGAGTATGATAGGCACAGGCACATATTACAGATAATAATTGATATTGTGTATTGTTTTATTAAGGAAAATAATTAAAAAAATGATTATTTTTAACTCATTAGTTCTTTTGTTCGTTAAAAGTTTATTTTCGACGACTATTCGCCGAATGCCGTATTCGACGAATATCAAAAAAATGACGAGTAATGCCGAATACCGAATAATAGCGAGTATTCGCAGCAACTCTAGTACATACAGAAGTAGGCTATACTTTTTAAATGTCCACCTGTGCGAAGTCGGGACGGGCCGCTAGTAAGGATAGGTGGTCATTAATCTTTGCCCAATAAGTGTGCAATCCATTTTTAATATGACAACCAATATTTTCAACATAAAAATAATTACAAAAAGTCACCCACGATGACCACAAGTTAACTGCCAGGATACCGTTAACTGTTACCGAAACAATAAAATTGCCCCGCCCCGCCCATCGGCGCACGCGCATAAATCAATACAAAACACAATTATAAGAAATTACACCAGCTGTTATAATTAAAAATGGTTGTATTTCATTAATGTGTCAATTATTAACAAATATAGGAGACCACCGTGTTAGTAAGTAGAACTACTTTTATGTATACATTTTTTATTCAAAAAATTTTTCGGAAAATAATGAAAATAGCGTAAACATAATATTATATAGACGTGATGTATGCACAGCACAGTAGGTAAGGGGCGAGTCTTTTGCCGTCAACCAGGTACAAATCCAGACTCCAAGCTACTGAGAATTTCACCAAAAAACACTTCGCTCGACCCCGGGGCGAATCGAACCCAGGACCTCTAGCGTTGTAGATTACGCCTGGAACCATCAGACCGACGAGGCAGTCAAATTAATAATGAAAATTATTTAGAACTAGCGACTCGTGTGCAACTTCGCCTGCGTTTCCCTGTTTTTCCCATATTTTACGTATTTTTTCTCCCTAAGAACCTTCCTGAGAATTTATTCATCAAACACAACTGAGAAAAAGCAATTGGATCAGCCGCTCTCTATTTTGGCGCTTAGCAACACATTATTTTAGTGATTCATTTTTATTCATAAATGTTCGTTTTTATTTATATGTATATTCTGTGCTGTGCCCTAACAGGGTTTCATGTTGAATCAAAACTATTTTATAACACCGAAATGTACACATGGAAGCAATAAATACTTTGACTTTGATAAGTATGTGACGGAACCTATACCACGATACAAGACATCCCTAGATAATGAAAACTCATGTTACATGAATAAATTAATATTAAACCCTTATTTTAGTTGAAATAAGAGAGAGGGGCTCGTGGCCAAGTTTTAACCGCTGATCAACCGATCTGCAAGGTTAAGCTACACTTGCCGCGGTCAGTCTGTGGATGGGTGACCATTCTTAACATATCGAGACCCCTCCGTGCCTTGGAGAGCACGTAAAGCCGTCGGTCCCGGTTGTCAATGTTGTCATACGAACACCTATGACAATCGTTAGTGGTAGTCGGAAGCCTAATAAAAAGCCTGACAACCAGTCTTTCCTTCGAATATCGGTATTGCCTAGAAAGTGGATTGCGGAGGTCTGATGGTAAAATACTGATATTCAGCCGCATCCTGGTTAGACTGGAAGCCGACCCCAACATGGTTGGGAAAAAGGCTAGGAGGAAATTTTAGTTGAAATAAAACTATGTACTTAATACGTATTTTATCGCGTTAAATCCGGATATTCTGAACCTTTTGGACCTGCAAGAAACCAGTATATAACTTTATTTTTCATACATAATATTATGTACCTAAACCATAAGATGGAATATTTACACAAATTAATTAGATTCCACTCACTGTATATGTAAATAATCGCCATTTAAAACTATAAAATGATCAATGGAATAATTACGGTCAATAATTAATCAAAAAGCAGAAGCGTTTTAACCAAAAATATCATTACTGGCTATCAAAATGAAAAGTTAAAATCGTTAATAACTCTTTTACTACTATAGGTACAGGCTGATGCTTTAATTTTCAACATTATATTCGAATAGCAGTGATAGCTTAATGATGTCTCCATTGAACTGCTAGGTCGTAGGTTTCGAGTTCGAGTCCTTTGATTTTTCAAAATCATGTGCGTATTATAGTCCTCGCGGAACTAGTTGACCGCGCCTTAGGTAGGGACGGGGGTGAGGCGGCGAGTGACAGTGAACGAAAACAAGCGCCCCCGCCCCTCCGGCCACCGCGCACAACGACCTCGCCCCACTCGTCCCGCCGCTCACATACCTAAGGCGCGGCCAACTAGTTCCGCGCAGACTATAGTACCTAAGTAGGTATTATTTTTCCGGATGGTGTGTGAAGTCTGCCAATCCGCACTGAGGCAGCGTGGTGGACTATAGCCTAAACTCTCCCTTTCTGAGGGAAGAACTGACCATGGAAGTGGAACAGTTAATAGAACTTTCTTAACTTAGAATCTCGGACATTTTTACACAGCACCAACTAAGCAGAGCTTGTACTATGGATACTAGACAATGGATTTAATACTTATAATACTTTTTTTGTAAATACATACATATGATACATAAGAAACAGCCAGACTAACACAAACACTTAATTCGACTGGCAAGCAGGGCGAGCGGTGGCTTAGTGGTCAGAGCGTCTGGTGTACCGAACCAGAAGGCGCAGGTTCGAATCCTGCCCGCCCGCCGATTTTTTCCTTTATTAAAAATAACAAACACTTAAGTTCATCACAATAAATGTTGGTGTCCTGTGGGAATCGAACCCACGACCTCGTGATCAGCAGTCCGGTAGGTACTCAAACCACTAGACCACAGACGTCGTCAATTTTGTTTGAGTAGGTAGGATGTTAATTTTAACATGAATGTATAAATATTATTGTTCCTAACCGCTCAGCTATTTAATGTTTTGTACGGACCGTTATAATAAATAAAAAATATGTAACACCTTATGTACACTTGGCATGCAATAAATGTTTGAATCTTGAACCTTAATAACAAAGAAACACTATTAATTTTACAAGAGTGATTTTTATGAAAATCTTTTCAAATGTATGAATGGACGTATACGCAGATACTCATTGAATAGTAATTTAAATTTAGAACACTTGGGTAAACTTGTAAAAAATCAGCCTGTATACGTTCCCCTACAAAAGCTTTAGTATCAAAACTTACTGATAATTATTTTGTTTCGCATACGATATATTGACAAGTGATTAAATATTAACTATTTATTTTCTTAAAGTTGTTTTTACGCTGATGAAGAAGTAACATAGATAACGAATTGATTATTTATCCAACGGGTTCTATGGTATTATACATTTTAATATTTTATTTTCAAGACATTGGGTATGTCTACCTTAATTTACTGTTACGGTTGCTAAAACCCAGAATAGGATTTTTTCAACAACATTTTCCATTTTTAAATTGCTTTTACTAAAAAGAAAACATACCCGTAAAATTGCATGGACGTGTTAGAAATACAAATTTTGAGACAAAGGGTAGTTTCAATAATATGTCCTTCTTCAAGGTGCAGTCTATCTCCTTGCCAAATTTGATCGAAACCTATTCAACGGTTTATGAGTGAAAAGGATATAGGTTTTAACTATTATATTGCTTGTTAATAAGTAGGACACAAGGAAAACAAAATAAGTACTTAATATAATTTTCTTGATGTTGAATAAAAATTTCAGAAAATTATATTTTTAGATCACCTGTTTATTGAAACGTTAATAAAGTTGTCTCCAAATAACGGAGAGCAATATCAAAGTTTTATGACGATTTTATTGGTACATTTTAAAAGTATCGATAAAATATTCGGCCGGCCGCTTTGACGACAGGTATAACACAATTTTTACTGCATAACTTACATGACATTGCCTTAACAACTTAAAGAGTAAATACAGGTTCAAATATTAATCTAAATTAGAAGTTTCTAGTTGCTTGCAAGCCGGTAGATAGTACTAAAGTGGCTTAACAGTAAACAGACAGATTTAAAAAAGCCGCGGCGTTCAAAACTCAATTATCTATACGACCAATTGTCCGAAGTCCGGACCAATAAAATTAATCTGAACACAACCAACGCCATTACATACGGGACCGTATTAATCTCAAAGCGTTGATTAGTAAAACTATAAAAGCGGAAGTATCACAAGAATGCAGTTAATGAGAGACTGAAACCCGATTTTATGGTTGATCGTTAAAATGGCCGACAATTGTCTAATTGTTGCCTACTAAACAACTAACATCGTGGGAAGACGATGCCTCACTGACGGTGAAAGTCAAAAACTTGACGGTTTTATAGCGTCACCCGAATTCGAATTTCGAATTGTAATCGAAACAACGAATCGCTTTTAAGTTCTTATTTTTAAAAATCAATTTGTTTTTTATTGTGTTAAAAGAATTTTATTGGCTTCTTAGTTGGATTTGTTTTTTTTTAATCCAACACAGTGGCTTTTAAGTATTTATGCTCGCGTGGGGACCATTTTCATATTATAATTGAGAATGCAAAAAAATAATACAATACAAACAGATATAAGTACTTTTGTATTACTGGATTGTGGCAATAAAAAACATAGGTACCTAATAATAAATTAGTATACAATTATACATAGTTACATACCTCATTATATCACAATAACCTTCGAACCTTTTTAATAACTCATTCAACGTAAACAGATAATCTAACTCCTTAGTACTTACATTTGTTTGAATAAAAAAAGAACATCAAAGGAGGTTATATTCAAACGCGCCGCGACATTTTTCCGTCGCTGTTTTCCGTGCGACCAGTCGCAACATTCAATGCGACAGCGACAATACGTCGGCGACACGTTGTTGACAAGTCGCAATGTCGGATGCCACTTATACGTTTAATTGGATGTGTTTCGATCATTGATTTGTTGGTAGTTAGTGGATACAGTAGTGAATTTGTGCATGGGAACTTTGTTTAAAAACCGGTCAAGTGCGAGTCAGACCCATAAAATTAATATCTGTTGTCAATATAGTGGAAATATAAATTCTGTAAAATTTCTACCTATTTGCATGAGGCACAGCCCGCTGACAGACAGACGGACGGACGGACAGTGGCTTAGTAATTAAATAGGGTCACGTTGGCACGCTTCGGGTACGTATTAAAAGAACAATATTACCTAGGTATAGGATTAGGTACGTATGGCTACTTATCAAACTACAACTTCATTTTCTTAAAAACGTACAATTTACCGGTACCTACGTTTAGATCATAAATATAACAGGGGGTGAACCTATTGCCATTAGCTGGGCACAAAACAAAACTCCAAGCTGCTCTGCAGGACCTCTGGAGAAGCAGCCTACTAGAGTAACTGGGCAGTTAGGTTACCAATTCTTATTCCTAATCATCATTCCAAATACCTTTCTTCACAACTCACAAATCATCATAATACGAGACTCACTGTCTGACATCATACTGCATCTTTAGTCTAGTAGTCCCAAGCGTGACTGCTACGCTAGAGGGACTGAATTCAATTCTCGGATTGAGCAAAGTATTGTTGGAGTTTTCTGTGAAATTCCCAGTAGCAGCTTCGAGTCTGGATTTGTGCCTAGTTGAAGGCACACTCGCTATTACATCATACCGTTGAACTGTGGGTGTACCTACATTACCACAACTCTGCCTAACCCTTCGGGGAATACAGGCGTGACGGTATGTGTTACAAGTAAACATAAATACATAAACTATTAAAGTGCAAAAAATAACTTTAACAAATAACATTTGCTAGGTACACATATTAACGCCATGTTAACTAACCTTAACACAAATAAAAACTTCATATTCAACATTAATTATGTTACGAACATTTATCAGAAACGTGTCATCGATTAAACAAACCACTTAGATAAAATCGCTCATATATTAAAAATGTAAAAACCGTCAAACCGTGACAACACAATGGCGGTATAATTACATGAACAGATAGTACAAACACACCCAGTTTTTGTAGGACCAATCAACAATAATCATCACACTATTACATGCCCTGTTAACCCTGTAATTGTCGCAATAAAAAATACTAAGCGCGTGCACTACGTGCAATCTCGCACTACAGTCTTGCAACATTACTTTTGCTGTCACATAACTGACTAATCTTTCGAATTTCCACCTTATTTTTATTCTGACAAGACCTATGTGTGGTTTTGAGAGTGGTATAAATATAAGTGCATCGAAGCGTTAAGGCTCTGATTTTGGTATGGAATGTCTAAGGGCGTTCGGTCTAATTGAACTGTTTTTATTTTTAAATAAAATTTACACCTAATTTTCTTGTTTTGTTCGCGAATGTGTCTTTAATTTAAATTGTTTTTATTACAGCGATGTACAAGTTTACTAGTAATCATGCCAAGGATTTAATTGGAAATATTTAGAAGGAAATTAATTTAAAAAAAAACGAAAATAAATCGGTTTGAATTCTTTATTGTAACTCCTTATAATTGCTTTGCACTTTGTTACTTTTCGATATTTGTTTAGGTATGTACATTTTATTACTTTAATGTGAACGAACTTTTAATTTACTGTACCTACTCTTTTTCTTTGCGTTTTAATTAGTTTATAATAAGTGGTTGGCTTAAGTGCTTAATAGCAGTGCCTAGTAGTTATGCATGTATCTAATGTGCTAATAGTTTTTTAATGAGAGTCAAATAAGTTAAATAATAATAAATACTTATAAGTAAGTGAAATAAGAAGTTCGATATTATCATTAAAAAAAAACTATCTGCTTTAGTATTATATATTATTATTGTCTGAGAGTTGTTTTCACTAATAAACAATTTCTGTGCCCACTTTACTCGGTGGTCCGCAGAAAAACAATATTTCAAACAATTCCAATAAAAATTCCGACAGCCGAACCGATATCGTAAAAAATATTGTAAATTTTTATGTTTAACATTATACCGCGTCTATTGTGCCGAATGTACATTACAATTATAAATAATTGATAAGTGCCATGTTATTATTGGTTGTAAACGTAATTGCGCGCACGCGTTTGAGGGTTATACTGTGTAATTACGAATGATACTAGAGTATCATATATAGCGAAGATAGGTGTTTGATTTCATATTACTTTGAAGCCTGAGGCTTTACCCAGATTTTTTAGGGTTCCTTATGAATAAATTTTTTCTACAGGCAGTTTTACTAAAAAAGTTTCGTTAAACTAAACAAGCTTTAAACAGTTTTAGAATTTTAGGCAACCGTTTTTGAGACGAAATCTTGTATTTATTATGGCAAGCGTCTATACATTTTACTAAAAGAAATGTAGATTTCTCTGAAAATCTAATTTTCTGAAACCCTCACAACCTTCCGGAACTCTTAATACAAAACCACTGCATACTTATAAGATTTATTCAGCTACTTCTGACGTATACAAATTTCCATTTTCACGTATTTGTCCCGATTAAGCTAAATCGGAAGGTTTGCCTTCTGATTAAACTTTATCGGGACAAATGCAGATACAGAACCCAGAAGCTGCTAAAAACTTTCGTATTTATTGTATTTCTATTGCCAAACTATCACGGTATGAAACCATTTAAATGATATTATTTCAGATTTTATGGTTCATTTTATTTATTGCATTATTTTTTGCTCCAGTTTGTGGATTGATATGATCGTTATTGTTTGATATTACACAAAGTTTTTTACTACATTTTTATTTTTCGGGATTGATTTAATTATGATTTGGGTTTGACTGCTTTAGAATTAGAACTTTGGTAATTTTTACCGAAAATTCGTTGAAACAATTAACTAAAATATTTTGACGAATAAAATTATTTACATAATTACTTACTTATTCTTTCGTCTATTCGGACTTTAGATTAAAATATTACCTCCTGTTGAAAATCTTGGCACTTCCACTCTTTTCAACGCCACCTGTAATTTTGTTTTTGTAATCTCGCTTTTTTCTATAATTTATACACGTTGATATGTAGCAACATTAAAATTTGTGCTAGTAACTTCATACTTATTAGTTTATCATTAATTTTATCTGCCAATTGGATACATAGGTAAATTATTGCCGCACAATTCTAAAGAAAAATGGATTCGAACACGCAATTAGTAACTGACCATCTTACACATGACAGTACTAACAACTAACCTTAGAATTGAATTCCGATGTCCGGCGGCCATTTGTACCATTTCACGGCTCGGCTAGTTAGGGCCGACCATTGATCCGTCCGTCTGTACGCCGACAATGGCGCGCTTGGCGCCTATGAGCATTTAGCAGTCGTGTTCTAGAGTTGGGTGATAGATGATTTTTGTAATGGTATTTACACTATTATTTTGTATTGCAAACACTTGTTATTCTGGTTGTTTTGTGGTAAAACTGTTCTCCTTCTTGTCGGTCGGAATAATTAGCTGTTTGTTCAGGATATAAATCAGGTAAATTCTATGTTGGTTTTCTTAGTTCTGAGTTTTGAGTAATAACAACTAAAGTAACAAGATTACAAAGAGTTTTTCGAACATGCTTAGGTAGGTATCATACAGAAAAATACATCATTTTCCGGACTAATGTCCATATTATTTTATCTAAAGCTTAGTTTCAAATATTGTAAGCATAAATTATTATTCGCAATATTTTAATGATTACAACTAAGTATGTTATTAATGTAAGATTACAACTTTAACTTGTACGCATAACTACGTTTAAACGCATATCTGTATCATACGCTAAATGTCTACCAATATTTTTTCCAAGTTATGCTACACTTGAGTAAAACTTATCTAATTGGAAGTGTTGAATAAAAATCTTATAAAAGCTCTTCCCTCATCCATTAAAAATGTATATTCAGTCAGAACGACTCCGTAGCTTTTATAGGTATGTCTGTACGTACGTTAATGTGTTTCTTTTTGTTTATCAATTTGTATTTGTCTCCATATTATCGGCAACACACCGGTCGGCTAACTTCACAAGGTTTGATTTCATTATAGAGTAGATACAACTTTGGTATGACAATCATTTAAGTGTGTTTTTAAAAGAGGATTACGGAACACTTAAAATGGTAACGGAATTTTATCGACATACCTAATTAAATTTATCTTGTGGAGATATAATGTAGCCGTGGATACTAATTTTACTTTATTTACTGAAAGAGGGATATACCAAGTGCAATGATTGTAATGTATATATTTTATGTTATCAAATTTTTTAAACATAAATAATTATTTTAGCTAAGTCTATAACTCTAAAATTACATTGACAGAAATTCGACAATAACATTAGTGGCAGCCAGATTTGTCGAAAGCTTGTGTCATTTCTTGTTTCTATTCGTTTGTTGATTAGAATGTCAAATCGCAACTTTTTTAGCTAAAGTATAAGGTACACTATACATTATTTTGTGAATTTAAATTATGTATTTGATTTTCAGATGTCGAGGTAACATCAACTCTACAAATTCCCGTGAACGCGTCGACATTTCTCATATACGTTACTACCGACTCGGTTCATCGTTCGGTTTATTGGTCGACGTTTGTTACCCAGATAAACCTTTGTATTAGCTTTTATAATACTATCTTTGGACTATATATTGTGGCCGGTAACCACTTTAATGATTAAAACACGAATTTATTTATGATGCTGTAAAAATGTAGGTACTTGTACATTTTTATTGGTACGATTATTAATATTGAAACACATTCATGGGAAAGTAATAGCATTTTAGGTAGATTTCTTGTAATAATTCAACGTTATTAAGCCACTGTGAGGACTTGTATGTTGAACGTTGTCTTGTACCACCATCGTTCATTCTTATTTTTTTTAAAACGTTACCTTACACGGGTGTATCATGGTAGCGTTCCCAAATATTAATTCTTAGTATCTAGAAGCAACCACCTACCTGTTATTTATTTGCTGTAATTTATAATAATTATTGTTTATAAGATTGTTAGCACATACATACCATATGTATATTAGATTTTAAAATTTTCATATTACTACAGCAGATAAGGTAGACTGTTGAAACCTACCAAACAATTTTAAACACCTTATGTATACAGTTTTAAGCAATAAAAATGTCTGACTTTGATTTAGGGCATTCGAAGCCGCCACCTGCCACTGCAAGTTATGTTGTCAAAAGAGAGAAGAATACACCTCTCTCCCGACCTGTAGTAGGTATTACTAGGCGCTATTAGCTGTGGCCTGCGGGCGACTACCTTAGGAGTCTGCTGGGCGCCGGCCGACTAGACAATGGGCTTGCCTGTTTGCGTCACGCACGCTTGAAGGGTAATGAGTGTTATAGTCATCGGATCACAGTCGGTCACGAGCCTAAAAACTCCTGGACCAATTGTACAAAATCTTTCATCAGTAGATTTTTTCTTATCTTATCTTGCTATCGGGGCTGGTATAGCCAGCAACACTTCGACCCAGTGAGATCTTTTGTGTTGTTACCCATTACCGTGTATTCCTTACTCTTTGTAGACGTGGTTTATGAAGGCTAACCCACTGAGAATAAGGAAGTAAAGTAAAGTCTTCTGGCTTCGGGTACCCGTTGCCGAGCAGACTCATCCGTTTCGTCGCCAGGACAACACAATCACACAGGATGTGCTGCATTGTTTCCTTGAATTCCTTGAAAGAGAGGCTATGTTTTTTTAAAGTCCACGAGTGCGAAGACGGGACGAGCCGCTAGTCTTACCTTGTCCTAATATTAAAAATGTAAGCTTGTGAGGATGAATGTATATCGATGTTTGTTACTCTCTCACGTAAAAACTACTGAACAGATTTTGATGAAACTATACAGTATTATAGCTTACCTATACATCAGAACCACGCATAGAATATAAAAAAATCTTATAGGATACGCGTGAAGCCGGGGGTCATAGCTAGTTCTTTATAAAGACATTACGGCTACTAAGTGCTACCCGAATACCCCTATTAGTCTATCTTTTAAACATACAAAGCAAAATAATGTTTAGCTATCTTTTCCCCTGCTATTGCCCTTTGTTAAAAAGATAACGTCGACTCAAACGACACACTAGAACACATTAGCTATATCATTTGTTTTTCAATTGTATTAAGTTACATGCGAAGATAGAGTGCAATCAGGTACATGGTATATGTTATTACTGGAGATATTTGCATAGAAATAATCACATTGTTTTAGTTTTATAGAGGATCTGTGGAGATTAACAATTGAAAATGCTGAGAAAAGTAAGCTGTTAATTCTTCTTTCTTCTTAAATATATCCTATTTGAATATCAATAACTTCTGTGTGACGTAAAAGTAAGCTTAAGACTAATTTATAATCCAGTGATTAGCAAGTAGCAGTGAATTCGAAACGAGGAACGATTCGAAACAATATAATATGCAAATGACATAAGCTTTCGACAAATTGTGCCTTTTCATTTATCAATTATAAAAAGTCTGTACAACTTTTTTTATGACCTCAAAATTAAATAGTAGCTTTTATTTGCCGCAATGGGTTACAAAATTTAACCATAACCATCTCATTTGCACTTGTTACAAATAAATCATTCATTGGCCGTCTCCCGCCATCTTAATTGGTGTCCGCCATTTTGCCACGCTAGACTCGCATTATCATCCAACACAGATAATCAACTATGAATGAATGGAATATCCATCTAAGTCGACACAATAAAAATACTCAATGAGCATTGACATACAAAAAGTCCCCGGTCTTAATGAGTTGCGGGAGGATAAAAACGCCGCGGCGGCACCACAAAGGATGGCAGAGCAAATAAAAGATCACAGTCAATGTAAAAGGTTTGCGTATTGTTTTATATTAAAGTGAAATAACAATAGGTAGCCCTTTCAATGGATAATGCCGCCACAATGAGCGGGGTTAAGCCCGGGTTGTATGGCGGTGAGAATGTTTTCATCTGTTGGAAGGTTTAAATATTTTTGACAGCTAAAAAGGCTATAGTGACTAATTTCTCTAGAAATGATTAAAATTTGGAACTGGTAGTATAATACCCACTTAACAATTTCTTTATTCTTTTTTTAACCGCTAACTACTAAACTGTTTAGCATGGCCAAAAGTTGTATCTGCTTAAAGTTTTCTAAACTTTTATTTCTGTTTTTCCCCCATAGAATTTAATGTGATAATATATTCTTAAAAGTACATTATTTAAGCAACATTGCATTTATTATAAGACGGAGATATTTATTGGTTTGGTATCAATGATATGGGGACAGATAAATCTTTTTCTTGGTCCAAATCAGTTGCAAATTTATAAGAGCTTGTACTAGTAGTATTGTAATATAGGTAAGAAATTTAGAACATTGCCAATTATTCTGACGCTAAGCAATAATGTGCTAACATTTTTGTGCTCTGGTTTGAACTTGAAGGAAAGTATGGCCCGTTAAGTACTAAGCAAAGACTTATATGGTATCATTTTATAAGGTATATATATATTTTATAAGGTAAGCCTGTCTAGTGGATAATTACCAAAAAATTTACCCGATTTTATGTATCAAAAGATCATACTCTAACAAAAAATATTCGTCCATGTAACCCAACCCTACTCGCATCCGAACGTAAGTGGACAACGTAGAGCGTTGTGAACATAATGTAGTAGTGAAATACAACATCACATTGTTCCGTCACCTGCGCACGTCACCCTGCGCATGCGCAACACTTCTTATTATCTCTGCGCTCATCATGCTTTTGTTTCAGATGGGGTCGGTAAGGTTCTTACCGTCGAAGGAAAAATGATTTGCAGTCTATACATATCATGACGCCTGTATTTACTGAAGGGTTAGACAGAGATGTACTGCTGTACACCCATAGTTCACCGGGTTGTTTTGTTCCATGTAATAGAAGGCGAACCAGATAGAACATTAGATATAGTAGAAATTCTGACTCCAAGCTGCTATTAGGAATTTCACGGAAAGACCATTAATAACATTTTGCTTCAACGACGTTTGTGCTCTAGTGGTTTGAGTACCGGACTGCTGATCACGAGGTCGTGGGTTCGATTCCCACAAGACACAAACATTTATGTGATGAACTTAGGTGTTTGTTTGTCTGGGTGTTTCTTATATATGATTAGTATGTATTTACAAAAAAAAAGTATGTAAGTATTATATCCATTGTCTAGTACCCATAGTACAAGCTCTGCTTAGTTTGGGACTAGATGGTGCTGTGTAAAAATGTCCCAAGATATTTATTTATTTATTATTCTACTGCATTTGGCTGGTTAAGAACGATCTATCTTCTTCTGTATATATAAAAGGTAAAGGTGTTTACACAGCTCAAACTACTGAATGGATTGAACTGAAATTTGGCACCCAACTAGATATTATATCGGAGACATCCACTAAGAAAGGATTTTAGGAAATTCCCGCGTGATTGGGAAAATAGATGAACGCGAGTAACACTGCGGGGAACCGCTATTCCTAATTTGTAAATGTGTTTTCAAATGCACCTGCGCGCGCTGATGGCCTCTGTCTCTACACTCCTGCGCATTGTCTTCAATATTGAATGATTTACAGCATTCATATGACAGGGGAGACTCCAGTTCAGTGGTTAATGTGTGACGTATGTATGTTCGGATTATGACAAGCTTTTGACATCTTAACTTGATGTTATTTATGTTTTTAAATTAGTTTTTTTTACCCGACTGCCGAAGGAGGGCAACTGGTGTCCTGTACTCAACTATATATTACTCGAATATACTACGGGGCTGTTTCATGATCTCTGGATAGACGCTATTACTCGAATATACTATGGGGCTGTTTCATGATCTCTGGATAGACGCTTTTACTCGAATATACATACTATGGGGCTTTTCATGATCTCTGGATAGACGCTATTACTCGAATATACTATGGGGCTGTTTCATGATCTCTGGATAGACGCTTTTACTCGAATATACATACTATGGGGCTTTTCATGATCTCTGGATAGACGCTATTACTCGAATATACTATGGGGCTGTTTCACGATCTCTGGATAGATGCTATTACTCGAATATACTATGGGGCTGGTTCATGATCTCTGGATAGACGCTATCCGCCAGATAAAATAAACAGACTAAGAGCCTATTTTACCACCTCCGGTTCACGAGTTGCCGGATAACTTAAAAAATGGAACCTAATTTGTATGAAATTATCTGCAAAGGGATTTAACGGGAATTTGTTGGGAAGTGGTGAAACAGGCCCTAATACTCACATTCTTATATTTTTCCCAATCCTGTGGGACTTTCCCAATATCTTTCCTTATATGTGCCAAATTTCAGCTCATCCGTTCATTGGTTTGAGCTCTACAGTCACGCACGACCTAACAAAAGTGCTAAAGGGATTTTCTCCTAAAGTAGGTACTAATAGAACTTTTGTGATATTACGAACACAGTATTTACGAACCAATACTATAGTGACATTGGTGTTATCTCAAAGTTGCAACCGTTCATTCATGAAAAAATTGCTTTAGCACTTTTGTTAGTGTATACATGTTTTTGCTCGTAACTGTACGTTGAGATAAGTCAGTCATTAAGTCAGTCACCTTTTCCTTTTTTTAACCCCCAATGTTTGTGTTTGTCTGGGTGTTTCCTATGTATTATAAGTATGTATTTACAAAATATATATATAAGTATTATATCTATTGTCTAGTACCCATAGTACAAGCTCTGCTTAGTTTGGGGCTAGATGGTGTTGTGTAAAATGTCCCAGGATATTTATTTATTTAAAGATGTTGTAAGTAGTCGTTTATAATGTTATAGAATTCGCACCAACTACGGCAAAACGATGATTACCTACGAAGGAGCGCGCTGTTATAACAAAATACCCTCAGAAATAAAAAAATTAAACTCCCTCAACATATTCAAAAAGCGACTTGCTCGACTTATAATCACCAACCATTCATTTTTATCATTACCATAGCAATATTGTAAGTGAATGCGTCTAAACACGCATAATACCTATCTATAATTAAATAATAATAGTAAATAATAATACTTTTGTTTTGCGATTTTGTGACGACGAACTTTGTACTGTCTTAATTATTTTTTTGTATAAACTATTTTCTCATGGAAGTGATGTATATATATGTCTTATATGAGAAAAAATGTCTTTAAACCTAAACCTATATCTACCTACTACTCGCTTCCAATTCGCGTCCACTCATGGCTTCGCCCACAGGCCGAGGTTCATTTTATAGCGTCGATAAGTGAGCAAGGGCGGTAATTACCGCTAATGGTTTCGATTGCTTGTGACAAATGGACAAACAGATGCGCCCGCGAATCTCGTGTACCGCATATATTAAAACATTCATGTTCCGAATACGTTTTTAACTGCAATTTTGATTCATTGGGTTGAAGTATTTTCTGGTGATTTTTTATTAAAAAATATAGTTACACTGTAATATTGATTTCTGATTTCAATAATATGAATATTTAGACGTTGAAAATGCAATAAAACCACTTCGTGTTTTATATTTTAAAATAGGCATATTATATTTGGGTATCACTGGATTGCTGAATATTATGTATAACGCTGTTTCGGTTTGAAGGGTAATGTTGCCAGTGAAATTATTAAACAAAAGAGGTTTAACAACTTTTTTCTGTAAATGACAATGTGAGTGATGCCAATAGTGATATTGCCATCTATAGAATGCGGTTGCCGTTTACCATCAAGATAAGATTCCGAATCACACTGAAGACTACATACATGAATGTGCCGCTGAGCGCTCGGAAGTCATTTCATAGAAATACATACAACATTGATTATTAGGGTTTTTTTATATCAATGCATACACACCAGTTAGAACCAGTGCCGCAGCGGTCGACTGCACGCTGCATTCGGAAATGTAAATTTTTGCTTGTTCTTCATGGTATTTGACAGGACTTTAGACTTCTAAAAACCCGACTATCATAATGATCCTATCTCGTGTCCAAGCACCTCTCTATGTACTCACAATGCAAAAAGTACCAACACATTAAGTGCCATAAACACACGACACCTTGCACTCTGGTATTTTAACTACAAAACCACATCCACCAACAACCTCTTAAGAATAAAATTTTAATATAAAACGTATCAAAACGCAGCGCCTTCGAATCCCGGAATCCGGGATTATTACGTTTTGTTTCTTTTGTAAGAGATGTGGTTGTTTGAACTCAATATGTGGTTGCTCATTTAGTGGCCGGGATTAACAATAAAAACGAAATTTGATCATTGCGACCGAAGCTACGGTGATCCGTTAAGGGGAGGTTCGTTTAAAAGGATAAAGATTTTGCTGACAGAATTTATGTTTTTATTATAATTGGATATGCGAATAACACCATAAAATTACGGGAAATACCTCTGATTTATGTGGTTTTGCCTTTTTGGTGTTTTAAAGAGTCCTGTCTAACAACCTATAAACGATCCCGCTAATTATTATTGTTGGTAAGAAATCACAATCATAAAGTCAAATCATAATCTTGCCAAAGATTTATAGCAATCGGATAAATTCTAAAGGGACCGCATTGAGGATAAACAACAAACAGGTCATGGTAGGTCATGGCAATACTTAAATTAGATAATATATATACCTCTAGTATCTACAAGTAACTAACTAACCTTCTACAAGTACCTACCTACCTACTTACACAAATATTCCTAACTACAATGACATTTTAGTTATCATTGCCTTACTTTGGTATTTAAAAATCTTATAAAACCAGCATCTTCCCCTTAACTAAGCATTTGCCGCGTTATCAGATCATCGTCCGGCCTGTCCAGTGTAAATAAATCCAATACTTTACTGCCCAGCCATTGTTATTCTCATTAACCCTTTGTCTCATTAGACCCCCGACTTCATATTCTACGTTATTTTTGTTACCGATGACAGCTCAGATTAGATCCTTTTTTGTTTTTCTTTATTCTTTATTCGAAAACTTTTGTCCACCATGTTTATTTTTGTTTTTTTTTCGTCATATAAAATTTCAACCAGTCTTATAATGTTATAGTGTTTATGACCTTTTTTCATACTTTTATTTTTATATTTCAGAATACAATGTTGTAAAGCCTTAAATTTTATTGTTGAAAAGTCATGTCTTTTAACGACATTTTAGCCAACAATTATACTTAATTGAAAAATATAAATTAGTGAATGAAATCAAGTGTTTAATTTGAAAGCATTTTTCAATTCTTTGTTTTGAATTAAAATTAATTGAAACAAATGAGGTGAACTTTAAAATCAATTAGTTGGCAATTAAGAGTAAATAAGGAATGTAGAAAGCAGCAAAATAAGCGGAGCGGAGGCGGTATACCAATTTTTTTTAGTTTAGTTTTTTTGGCTTACCTATTCGCACTACTCCTAGTGGACTATAGCCTAACCCGGTTTTCCCTCTCGAGGTGATGAAAATTAGCTTTGCGTATATGTCTCAGGTTTGATCAAACTGCATGTCCATCATTATTATCATAATGTTACCCTTTCTCTGCTATTTCATAATCATCATCAGCAGCATCATCCGTAAACCTCTCCGCTAGCTTGAATTCCAACAAAATTCTTTTCTTAGACCAGAATCCAATGAGACGCAATTCAATCAAATCGACATCGACAGTACCTACCAATTTTGGAAATTAATTCAAGAGGATAACAATGTCTTAAAACCCGAATATCAAAATACGAAACTTTATTAAAACGTAACAAAAGATTAGATAGGGCTCACTTAAAGGTCGTTCACACTATCCTTTGTCGCTCCGTCCGGCGATCCGTCAGCGTACAGATATGGATGTCATGTGTTTTATACAAGGTTGCCGCTACGCTTTAATTGATTAAAGCTCGTTGTAAAAACTGTGGAGCTGCACTATTTCAATTAATAAATTTACATAAAATCGTTGTGATTAGGAATCATTAGTTATATTGAAATAAAAATAATAAAATTAACATTTTATAATAATATTATAGACTGAATAATATCTCTAGAGAATCTATCTAGCGGTGCACCTTACTGTTTTACTATTATTTATACTAACACTTAAAAAAATCTACACTCATAATTCTACAGTTTCAAAGAGTTTTAGACCTAGATGGTCTAAAAATGATGAATGAATGATGGTCTTCATTTAATTTTAATTTCTGTGAACGTATCTTATGATAATAAATTTTGTTCATAAAATTTTCGTCATACACAGAAATATTCAATACCCAGGTGTCTAAATATGGCAGATTTTGATAATGACATCATGAAATAAATACTATTTTTGTCACGACGACTCCATAGCAGTTGTGTGCGACGACAAAGTTTGACAATGGTCGCGGCGAGCTTAAAGGGCTGATGAACAGGTGTAGTGGCGCGACCGCGGCTCTCGCGTCCTGTAGCGGTCGCTATGCAAGAGATAAGAGGATGCTGATTACTTACATACTAAGTTATTTTTACACTTATCCTAAGTTTTATCCTAGATACTGAGCAAGATTGGAAAATAAAGAGCTTATTTGCAGTCGAAGTGAGATGTAAATTTGTAAATTGCTAATTACTTTAATGTAAATAGTGTCAGATTACACATACCTAACCCTTTTTTTCTACAGTGGGAAATGTCTGAAAAAAGTGAGTAATTTTAACTTTAAGTTTTAGCGGCTCGAGAGTGTTTTGTTTATAACCTTGATAGATTAAAAGATTTTGTAAGAACATGTATGTGACTGAATCCCTCGTACTTATAATTTTTTCTTTGGTTTTTCTTTTTTTTCTTCGTTTAAAAAAAATAAATTATAACGTAATATTAATTGTGAATTTATATTTTAATTTAGCGGACAAGTAAGGCTTCTGCCTATTAATCCAGAGGAAAAAAGAAAAAAAGCAATTTTATTAAAACTGATTTAAATTTAAAGCAGGCCCAAAACTATCATAGTGCATTAGGTACATTAAGTTGTAGTTATTATGTTGTTTTTTCAGAAGGCTTTGCAGCGATTGCGGTTAGTAATCGGATGGCTTTTAGTGTTTTACTGAACAATTGAGACTAAGATAAGCTAAGTGAGTGTAGCTAGAACGCCCCTTAATGGAACTGGTAGGAGATATTGGTTCAATATGGGCCACCATAGATTATAAAATAGAAGTACTTATTTTTGAAAAAATAAAAATACTTGGTTATTTTTATACATATTTAAATGAAACTAGAAATTATTATACATAACATTCTCCTAGTTATGGCAGTAATTGCGAATTCAAGTTATTTTTTATGGATTTACTTGGGATCCCTGGCTACCTGCAGCTTGGACCCTTTTCCCAACGGGCTACAATTTTAGTTATTTTTACATAATTTAAAACTAAATAGTAACATCTTTATTGGCATAAATATTTTTCCAATAGTAGTTGACGCCTTTTATTTGTATTGCATTTTTCAGCTTTGTTTTTGTGGTAAAAACCTGCATCTCAGAAATTTCAGAAATGAATTGCCTTCATTGCACCTCAATTTTTTCCAATTATTTTATTTAATATTAAAAGAGAAATAAAACTTGGGACATATAATACTATCTACATAATAAAACGAAAATTAATCCAATATTTTCGATGTCTGTGAAATTTTAAAATCGCTGTCTCTCATAACTGGGGCCACACCCTTATCGATGCGGCTTTTCAGTTAAATGCTTACACGGGGCAATAGTGCCAATTTGTTGCATATTATCTACAACCAGGGGACAGATAAACTGACAGATTGGCATGTACTTAGTGCGATGTGGGCGGCTGGGAAAAATGCTGCTCACAAAATGAACATAATTGCTTACTATTCATGCTGCATCGGACGGTTTGTTGACTCAAAACTGATGGACATTAGCCAATTATATTCTACCGATTGTATGAAAATCTATTAAATTTAATTGGAGATTTGTTTTCAAATTGTTTGTAACATTAACTTAACATTTCAACCGCAGATTCTTTTAATGCAACCAGAAACTGGAATAATAAAACAGTCCAAAATAATAATTCATTAGTCATTAACACGATTAAATCACGGTTGAAGCGTAAAATGGGCCAAAAGTCAAAAAGGGCACACAGTCCACTGGGTACTTAATACAGCCACAATTCTTTTCGGAAAAAAAAACTAATAGTACGTATTTAGTCTAAGTTGCCTGAGTGATTTGCGGAGTATAAAGAAAGAGGTTTTATATGTATTTCCATTTTGTAACACACCCTATTCCTATGTAAGATGTCCTTTAATTAATGTAGACCGAGGGCAATGTTCTTTTAAACACTTATAATAGCATAAAACTGTAGTGATGTGAAACTGTGTTATAAGATATTTTTTCTTTTTATAAAACCATTATTGATAATATAGAACATTTATCAAAATTGCGCATAGAAGTTTCAGATGGAATATAATCACCATAACTATTATTAAATTCATTACTTTATTACTTGACACGGTTGTAAACTACAATTATGTATAAACGACATAATTTTCAATACATAATGCAAGTAGTTAATCTTTGGGAGCATAAATAATGCGGAGATAAAGGTCAGAAAGAACTGTCACATCTGAAATTAAACTTTATGGTCATACAAAATAGGGCTGTATTCAAAAACTGATCTCATCATAATCATCCATGTGTTATCAACATCATCTTAACCAGAATCACTTAGGTAAGAACCAAACATTTTGCCATCGATTAATCCCAAGAAGTGCGCGTAACACATTGATACTGGATATTTAGCGTAAGATGAAAATGAAGTGCATTCAGCTATTTGAGCTTTATCAATAATTAATATCTCGAGGTATATAAGAGGAGGATTTAATTGTTTGTTTGTTTGAATTGAATAGGCTCTGAAACTACTCGACCGATTTGAAAAATTCTTTCACCATTAGAAAGCTTCATTTTTACCGAGTATTATTTTATAAGAAATATCCAGCGTGGTCTGGATATTTCTTATGGGTGAAGCCTCTCGGCCAGTGGATTCTAGGCTAGTCTTTATTTAAACTACATAAAAAACTGAGCAACAAGGGGTACGAAAGAGTAGAAAATTTATGGAGGCCTTTGCTCCGGGTATGCTAAATAATAATATTTAATAAAATTACACAACCATCTACGCTGACGTTGTAGCCAAGTAAACCCAGAATTCGATTAAAGAAAACACAAAGTTTACTAAAAGTGTTTCATTTGAAAGAATTTCCAAATTAGGTACTTTACTTACATAATTCCTGGAATATAACAATTACCTTTACAAAAATAACAATAAAATATTATCATAACGTTCGTCGGCAAACAGTTATTTTTAAATGCGACGATAAAACGACACGAAATGAAGATTTCAGATTTTGATGTTACGATTTTACAACGTTGTAAAGTGTCGTGAAGTTAGTACTCGCGATTCGTATTGTGTGTTTCCTCAAGCAAATAATCAAGAATAAAAAAAACAAGTAGGTTACGTACGTTACCTTTAAAATAATGAATCACCCAAATATTTTAGGTAGGTAGGTACAATCTTTATCTTCATACGACCGATGTAACGCTGGTAAAGAAGACTTAGTTAGGGCTAGATCTCGTCAGTGGAAAGTGTGTCTGTGTGTGTGTGTGTGTGTCAGTGGTGAAGAAATGTCGTTGTATTTATAGCAATTAAATGTTTTCTTTCTTTCTTCTTTTCTTTCAAATGAGGATGATTGTATTTATGTCATATTATAAGTATGCTTGCGTGCCGTCAGTTAGGACTGGTCAACTCAAAATTGTGGCTCTTTCTTCAAAACATCATTTCTGATTTTGCCCTACATTGTTTAACTCGCATATCGAATATAGGTAAACTAAGATGGTCTGGACCTTAAACGAGACCATGATTCTCTGAGTTTGTTTCGGCGTTTCTTCTCAGAGGTCGTCAAAAATATAATTCTTGTAAGTGTCTTTAATATATTTCAGAAATAACAATCATTATTTCATCATTTCTTATGTAGTTTTTTTTTTAAATCAGTCCTGCCGTTATACAAAAAAAAAATAGTTTGAAGATCGGCACTTCCTAAAACATATGTCCAGTAGGTACATTATGGCAAAACTCCCAATCGATACTGTCTAGTTCACGAGGTCGTAATTGTGATATGGACCGTGAGAATATTCAATTAAGCGGGCGAACTTAATTGCAACTTGATAAAGTTAAGTTCGCTCTAAGTGAACTATCTTCCGAACTAAGTTAACTGACCATTATCTTTGCCTTTGTGCTTCGTAGCTCCGTGCTCACCTAATTGGGGGTAGTTGGGTGTTAGAAACGAGAGGATAAGACTTATCTATGAATTTCTATTTTCAGATTTCATTGACTTTAGTTATGTATTCACCGAATTAACAGAAACCTATACCTACTATCGTCGACTACTGCACTGCCGATCCCGGGTTCATTCTCAAGAGCTCGATCACTGACGAATATTTGTATGGCCTAAACAGTTGTTGGCCTAAACAGTTGTTGGCCTAAGGTGTGATTGTGCAAGTGGAATTAAATTTGTGTTTGTAATCACACCGCACAATACAGGAGAAAGCTCTAGAGTTGAGCATTAAAAAACTATTCCACTGAAGAATTTGGTTACTGATTTTGAGGCTAAGAAAACTGTGATACGAATTTAGGCTTGTATTCACTTTAAGTCAAGCCCGGTCTCGATGCGGACGTGCGGAAGCTTCATATGGATAGCTATCTTCCTTTCAGAGAATGCCAAAAATAGGACGGGAAATGGGTAAAAAGGAACGGGAAGTAGTGATAATTGGTTTTTCTGTTCTCAGAGTAACAGCCCAGAATAAGCTCGTGTCGTTTACAGTTGATGACGTCTTAGGATAGTGATTCAAGAGTGGGTCTGCTGATCACGTGGTCAGGTTCGATTCTTACAGGACACAAATATTTATATGATGCACAAAATAAGTGTTTGTATTTGTTTGGGTTACCCAAACAAATACAAACACTTATTTTCACACACAACAACAAAAAAGTATATGTGTAGATTTTATGTATTTCAACAGACAATTTAGACAATTCCTCTTTGCTAGTTTGGGACTGGATGGGGCTGTCTAAATTGACCCAAAATTTGTATTTATGTGTTCCACATCATTGTAGTATTAAACCTACTTAAATTATAGAACTCATTATCAATACTTATTTCTGTCTCTTCATTCCTTCACTTTATATTTCTAAGGTAAAGCTTTCTAGGAATATCCACGCTAGTATCGTCCGTACCACGTCCGGTGCCGTCCGGCTCTAATCGAGTTATTGTGAGCGGCACAATGCCGCAATCAGCCGCAGCCGCAGCGGCAACTGCAGGTGCCGTATTGTAGCGAGTGTGTATGTGTAACGTAAAGGGTAAAGATCCGTGATTTTTAGGTGCTGAAGTTTCGTGGAGAAGCTGGTAGCAGAATGAGGAGACGAAAAATGTGGAAAATGAATATGAAATATTGGAAACTATGGGTTTTGTTAATGTCAAGTCGAGAAGTATGCACTAAAATTTAAGTGATGAGAGGAAAAAATTGCAATAATATATTAGGGATTTTAAGATCCTGATCCTAAGATCCTGTTTAGTTTATTATATTCAGTTCATGTTATTACCGAAAACGTGGGGAATCCTAATAGGAAGTTAGAGGATTTTTAACACTTTCTTTATACAAACCCAAAGTTAACACTGAACTGAGGCTAATGTGTTATGTTATTGTAAGATGAGTTACGATAAGTGTATTCCCCAAATAACACATTTATTTGCAGTTATATTTTACAGTATCATAAAATATTTAATTGTCTAAATGAACACTGAGGGTTGCCACGCTCTTCACAACAAAGTAATATAACAAAAATACTGAAAGCTTTCATTCGACGACAATATAAATACGGTAACAAAACTTCCTTCATTTTATTACTCACATTAAATTTCAAATTGATTCATGAGCTCCGCAGCAATAAGAAAGAAATATAACGACTTCATATTATTGCCAGCTCAAAAAATCAATTTAAGGAAAAATTCACAACTTGCAACATTGTTTTAATTGCAAAAAAGATTTTCTTATAATATTTTATAAGCGGCCGGTGGTCACCGCACGCAACAATAAAGGCACAATAAAACAAACAAAAAACCGGTTGCAAAACAATGCTGGCCGCGCGGCGTTGCTTGACGTTTTTATCATTTCGTGCGGAGAACAAAAGCTGAAGGCTTCCTGTTGAAGCTGCATCACCATTCTTGTGAGGCGACTTGCGTCCGCACACACGGCCAACAAGAATTGTCAACTTTATTCGTATTGGTCAAATAAACGATGGTATTGCTACTATTGCCAATGAAATAATTATAAAGTGAACTTAAAATGGAGAAGGCAGATGAAATGTTTAATTTTTGCGTTTGCGCTTCGGTATTAATTATTTTGAAATGTCATTAAATGTTTGCAAAATCACAGACTTCATTTGAATTTATGATTAATTTAACTTTCCCGGAAATTTATTTCTAATTGCTTGTGCATTGATTAAGCAAAGCGATACTGCTAGTAGGTATAATCTACTGCTGGGTAAGTTATCTCTTAGATTGGCCTATACTCTTTTAAGAGCGAAAAGGTAAGAACCTTGTCGGCGCTCCTAATTAAAGCCACTAGTTGACGTTTTTTCGTTAGTAAAAATTGTAGAGTAACAGACGAATGCAATGGTCAATATTTGACACACTAAGCCCATTTTGCTCTCCATTTAAGCCACCAATGTGTCCCCCAAACCCTTGTCCCGATACATTAACGTACAATAGAGGTGGACGATCTATTCATTGGCGCCACAATGCGATCTGATCGGACGATCGCGGCCGATCGCACGTGATCGCACTTGCAACGCATTGATAATAACATCACTGTGCCGTGTAATTTGAATCCAATGCTGATCGTTGAAATCCGGACGATGTCGGAAGACTGAACCAATAGTTTATTGTAGCTGTAGACTATACGTTATGTATGTAATGTTGTGAAGAAGGCTTTGTTTCGTATCAAACGGCTGATCTGATTATAATATAATGCTCGATATCTATGTGTGGGTAGTTGTCAAGGATTGAGAATATTTTTTTATATTAGGGATACCTACATCTCAACACACTTTGAGCTTGAGCATGAGATTTTTTTCACATTACAGAATAAGCTTGAGTTTTTTATTTATCTCATTTGAACTCGCAATTTTTAACTAAAAATTTGGGAAATTTGTTCGTGGCTACGCTAATTGATTCATCTGCAGGGTTAAGTTGCGTTTGCCGATGTCGAACAATAGTTACGGCTGTCGTTTAAATTCCTATCCTATGACAATATTGTTAAAAGTTTGGAGTTATCCAAATGCCTGAATTACTTTATGTAAGAAAAATCGTGGGGATTGCGCAGTCGGATCTGCCAGATATTCAACCGCAAATGTTTCATCATCATCCTTAATTATGAATATGAAAAATGAAAATGATAATAAGTATATGATTCCTACTTACAAAGTCACTAATTGGATCATTACAAAATGTATCTACTAAGTACATAACTAAACAAATTGATCGTTATCAAAATTGGATTACACAACATAAGCAAACTAAGATTTATCGTAACAGATCGTTAAGATAAACGTTATTTAATCCAATCTCTTTGACACTATGAAACTTATTGCCAACTACACTAGCAAATAAAATGGACAATACAACAAAACAATGAGTTTAAGACAAATAATCGTCAGGTCTCGTATTAACGAGGAGTGTTCGAAACATTTGTCAAAAGAATAACACAATAACTGTTATGGATAACCGATAGTTTGTTGCCTAGTTAGCTCTAACGAGGACGTGGTGCAACCAGCTGGACGGCTGTGGGCACATCAAGCGGAAAATGTATGCAAAGGTTTTTGCTTTCGAGGTTTTAATTTAGATTTTACTGAATATTATAAATATATTTGTAGCGGCTTTACATAACATGCTAATTGAGGTATTAATGTAGCTATAGTAATGTTTGAAGAGTTTTGATTTTTCTTTGCCACCTACTGTACTTTAGCGTGCTGCTAAGTAGACACAATTGTAAGAATATAGCAGTCATATACGAATTTCGGTAAAATTGAGACTAATAATAATTAATTTAATAAAAACTTTTGTTTAAAAAATACATTAACTATGCAAGGCGTTACGTCATGATATTTAATTTCATTCCAGCCCAGTAAACCAATCAATCATATTCAAACATATTCATTCAAAAACAAAAAATATATTTGTATTTTAATCACAACATTTACAAACATACCTATCCCGGTATGCCACAAGAACATCGCGCGTTTACAAATGCGACGCGACGGGGGGCCGCGACCGAAACGCGCGCATTGTTGCTCGTTACCTGCGACAAATCGCAGTCGCGACCCCGGTGTGTCGCGGCCACTAGTCAGCTAATTGTGGAGCTATGAGAAACAATGCTATTATATAATATGTGCGACCGATTATTCGCACGTCGAAAATAATCGGAATTTAAACAAGCTTTTTGTTATAAGTACCAGAATGATTTAAAGCGTATTATTTTAAATCGATTGAAGACGAGCGTAAAAGTGATTCTATCGATAGAAATGTACTCTATTCGAGTGCTATAAAAATATGTATGCGAGTACTTTGTACTTTGTGAAAATATATAGATACAATGCGTTTCGATTCTTACTTCGTATTATTAACTGCTACTTTAAGCAGGACCGTGAATATTCAAACAAATTCAACATTAAAATTCAATACGCTAATAAAACTCTAATTATGTCATTTGAATTCAACCCGAAAATATCGCGAGCGAATTCGGCGAAATAAAAAAAGTATAAAAAAGGTTATTCGAAAAAAGAAGTATAAGTTTTTAAAATCGCATTCCAGAAAACAATGTTCAGTGGACTGACGGGCCTCAAGGCGAATGCATTAACGAAGTACACCTTCTTTGATATTAAGTGTATTATTTTTTTACTTGGTTTTTATAGGGTTCCTTTGGATACGCGTGAAACCAAATTCGGATTAGATAATAGTAATGTTATTCTTCTAATATAAAATTATCCATTTTTATTATAGGTTTCTCTCACATACCTACCTATAGGAATATTAGAAATTGAAACAAGTCTTTTTTTTATTTATCGCGTTAGGTTAGGTTAGATTAGCTAGCTAGCTTTATTGAATTTTTTATATTAATTTATTCCGAATTTTCGAATCCTTTACCAAGTGTAGACTTTCTTTATATTACTATTCTCCCAAAATAATATAGGTAATATAGGTATTGTAAGTTGTACAACTATCTGATATTACTGTCAATTTAAATTACCTATCTCCGCCCCCTCACATCCCCTATAATTGGCATTTCATGTCGAGAAAGTCAAAGTGTAAGATTGGACTTTCTTTCATTGTTGTATACATCGTGTACAGGATAGGTTTGAAAGTTCTGGTCATGCAACTTGTAAAAAAATTATAAACGGAACCCGCGCTTAAACTCCCTCGTTGATCTTTACTCGAACCTTTTTGTTCGTGCCTCTTTGTAGCACACTGGTAGCTCCCTCAGTCGCCCGGAGCAAATCGCTGTTTATACCACACCGCTTGGTAATTTATTATTGCATTTTTTGCATTATCAATAGCCTATACTCTTCTACTTTTTTGTTTTAATAAAATGGCTATTGTTTATGAAAAATCGTTCGCGATTCTTATCGTGGCTGTTCGTTGTTGTTTGTGCAAGTTGTAAAATTAGCTCCCGTTGTAATATCATGGTCGTGATTTTGTTTGTTTGTAAACGTTCCATATTCACATGAAGTTTTATGGCTAGTGGCAAATCTCGGCCTTTAAGTTCTTTGCTAGAACTAACTATTCTATTATAGACCACCCCTGATTGGTACCGATGTCACTTAATAATGTGATGGGTTGAGATGAAACACAGAATAGGATTATAGTACTGACGTAATCAGATGGCACTCGCTCAGGAGATCTGGGGGGCTAGACAAGTTGCATGTTGACATTCGAATCGACAAACGAATACAAAGAAAATGTATAGAAATGACATTAGCGACAGACCGATTTGTCGAAAGCTTGTGTCATTACCGTACATTTTGTTTCTACTCGTTTACACACATTCTATTTTTGCAATAATACACGTTAAACAAAACTGATGTATGTTGCTCAGTCTCAGTCTCCTTAAAAGTAAAAAAATACCAAGAGAATTTTAACAATTATGATGCACCTAAATAAGGAACCTTCATACGGAAGCATTTATTCGAACAAAGCCGAGGCAAAAATTAGCCATCTCCCCGTCTCCTCGCAATTTTCCCAATTTGCCAAAGATGTAAGTAAATAAAAAAAAACAAATAAATTGGAAGGAACCACGACGAATTGTTTCCATGCACCTTATTTGGAAACCGCAGACTTCGACAAAAGAGGTTTGATCAGACTACTGGTCTTCACTTAAGTGACTTTTTTGTAAGGCTTTGTAGTGAGTACGTAGGCAATCACAAGTATTTCAGAGTTGCCAGATGTAAAATTTATTATTTATAATTTAATAAAAGCAGAAATTAGTAGTAAGTCGCTATATGGAATTATTTTTTTTGGAGACCTCTTACAGATAACATAATTACGATCTATATCTAATATGATATTTAGGTGTGTCGGTAGTTTAGTAACAGATTTATATCAGATTATGCAATTTCAATAAACTATTTAAGTAGTTCGTAAAATTTATATTAGATCATATTAGGCATTTTTTTATTGTTCAAGACTTAAAATTTAGTCTGAATATTAATTCAAAACCTAGCAACACCTTACATGACAGTGCAGTCATTTAATCACGCTAAAACGAGAAAAAAATGCCCGCGAAAAACCGTGCATTGTCCGTTCCAAATTCAAAACGAGGAAGGAACGGGAATAATGGCGCTGGTTCTTGAAACAGGAACGTCGAGTTTTTAAAAAGGGAATCGTTTAAACGGAGGCCGTTCGCAGGTAATCACAGGCGACGTGCACTGAGAATAAGGGTGCATGCATATGGAAGATTAATTGGTTTTTCGCTTGCGTACAAAAATTGTATTGCTATATCAAAACAATAAGCGATGTTGTCTTATGCATCGCTTCACGTGTTCCATTGCTTTTAAATGATTCAATGACTAAAAACCCTTGTTTATTTTTAAATAATTTGTACCCAGCCAAATGGGAAATATGGATTGCACATAAGAGTTCTTGGTGAAAACTTAACCACTAAAGATAAAGAGCCCTAAAGATATTTCATGCATCCACCTTACCACGCAAATATTAAGGCCCGCAGAGGGCCTAGGCCGAGGGCCTGATGACACTTAGTTACAGAACTAGGTAGGTATCATCATCCTCCCGCTCTGGTCCTTAGAGTCGTGGCAGTATCATTTTCTTTCTTCCTTCGTTTTTGGCTATAATCATCTCTCTTACAGTCACACAGTTTCTTCAGTTTCCATCTGCTCTTATATCATAAGACATACGCACTTTCGGTCCTTTGCAAAACGAAATCGAGCATAATATAAATCAACACAAACACCCCGGCGTGTACACAGCCTGAGATCGCGTGCACTGCGATACAGGTGCGCCGACGCAGCCCGGAGCGACGCCCGCGCAAACTTCATTCATTGTTGCTTACGTGCCGCATGCGCGCTGCAGATTATGTTGGTTACAATACAATTTCAGGTTCAACATTGTAGCTAACGGTAGGTGACAGCCCATTAAAGAGGTTGCAATGTGTCTTGTATTCTATAATAGCTATTCTTGTCATGCGATGGTCACTACTTTAGATGAATTTGTGTAAAAAGAGCGTCAATTCTTGATTTTACATAGAATTACGCATTTGATATTGTAGACTATAGTTTCTGCCTACCCTTATGGAAAAAGGCAGGAATGTTTGAGTGTGTGTATGTAAATTATATATTTGGTATTGGAAAACATATTTTCTTTATGAAATTGAAATTGAACTAGTAACTTTCAGAATTCGAAGCTGCAAGCTGCTGTTTAGGAAGCCGATCTGACTTGCGAACGTAACTGCGCATTATTGCTTCTACCCCAAGGAAGTTCCACTACACCGAGTACTTTCACAAACTTCCTTAACAGCAACCATTAGGCCATTAACAAACTGTGCCTACACCATAATAATGTCCCATAAATACGGCGGCCAGTCGAACTACCACCAACCCAATGTCACGCTCATAAAGGAAACTATTTGTAACATAAATAAAATAATTACAGCGTCTTGACCGCTGTCGGATGCTAGCCCGCGTCGGTGATCAGTCACCGGGCCGGCGATTACTCCGCAAGAACACGTCGCGGCACCCGACTGGTGATTAATGGGGTTATCACCATTAGTGCGTTTCGTAAAAGTTTTCTGTATGACTTTGGGAATAACGTCTTTATTAATTTTTTTACTAGCCCACTTTGTCCCACTGCTGGGCAAAGGAATCCCTTCCCTCCTTCCAAGCTGCTTTGTCTGTTGCCTTAAGGGTCCAGTCTCTCTCGTTGGAGTCGAATTCGTCACGCCTCCTCCGTCTTGGCCGACCACGCTGTCGTTGTCACCAGTCACCATGTCTTTATGATTAGGTATGAATAAATTATCAGCTTAATTGATATAGCAAGGCTTCCGAAGACAACGTCTTAGAGTGAAGTGGAAGGAAAAATACGGAATGGGAATCCCCTTCCGTTTAGTAGAAGTTTTCTATATGAGTTTGTGAGTAAAGTCTTTATTATTATGATGTTATAAATCGTGTGATAATTATTAGCTTAATTGGTATAGCAAGGCTTCCGAAGACGATTTGTTAGACAGAGCGAAGTGGAGCAAAAAAATAAGGAAGGGGTCAAATATTTTTATTTCTTTATTATCTCCTGAAAAGATAGATGGACTGCGAGAGAAAGGCTATGCCCACGAAACGATGACGCCGTCGACGACGTCTGTGGTTTAGTGGTTCGAGTACCGGACTGCTGATCACGAGGTCGTGGGTTCTATTCCCACAGGACACAAATATTTATGTGATGAATATAAGTATTTGTGTCTGTCTGGGTGTTTCCTATGTATAATAAGTATTTATTTACAAAAAAAAGTATATAAGTATTATATCCATTGTCTAGTACCCATAGTACAAGCTCTGCTTAGTTTGGGACTAGATGGTGCTGTGTAAAAATGTCCCCAAAATATTTATTTATTTATTAAAAGATTTGTATGATGATATTATGACGGTTAATAGAGATATATGGAAGAAACAGAGGTACTGCGACCCTACCTGAATTGGGATTGCAAGGGACGGCATTGGGAGGGCAAGAGGATAATGGTTATCTCCAGGTTTTACTCACTTTTAATTTATATTTACATTCTAAAGGACTGCTTGAGACAAATTGTCCAGCCTAGTCCTTCCTCAAGATGCAATTCATCCCTTACCCAATTTTATTGAAATCTATTAAACGTTTTATGCTTGCATAAAGTCAGGGTTAATTTTGCATTTAAAATATTAACATGGATTAATCTTAATTAAAACAAAACTACGTAAGTAGGTAAAAAAAAGTTGAACTCGTGTCACATCACATTCTCTTCTGTTCTAAGACTTGGTATCCTCCAAGGCTGCGTGACTCCTTGTTTGCACTATCAAGCAGGTGATATTTTAGCGTATAGCTTAGTATTCAAGACGGACTGGAGTTTGTTAGGCCGCCAGGCGTACGGTATCTCCTTTCTCTCACGTCCGCGGCACTAATCGACGCGTCTAGTTGCCGGCAATGATGGATTGCCTGTTGGATTGATATAGGTATTGTCGTTTTCATTCTGAAAGGAGTGTATACATGTAATTCTGTTTACGGCCCGGATTCTATGATAATTATCTTTTTATATTACTGCTTAATTATGTGTAGGTATGTATAGAATATAACAGTGACTTTTTGTTTTGGACGTTTACCTATAAGTATTTTGTAAAAAAAAATAGGTCATTTTTTTAATCGACTTCTAAAAGAAGGTTCTCAACTGTATATTTTTTTAATAATTATTATAATGTGCTAGTATGTTTGGCCCATAAAAGATACGCCTCATGAGCAACGCTTAAAGTAGGTTATCTTCCAAAAAGTTATTAGTTACCTTTGAATATTATATTTATTAGACAGTTAAGTTTACTCAATTACTTAACAGATCGATAAGACAACGAAAATTGACTAAGCAAATTACTGCATTACCCATAATCTTACGTCCAAACAAAACAGTACAGGCAAATGAATTTCAACGCCACACAATTTGTCCATTCTATTAATTACTTCGCGAAATTAAACCCCACGGGGAATGGATCAGATAATATACGAAATTGAATTGTCAATAATTACTAGATAGGTACTATAAGGTCAGGTGTACTGTGGCCTTTGAGCACTCCTACAATAGATGTAAGATTGGGCTGTAACATGCTAATTAATAGTTGGATATTTATTACATTAGGTTCACTTTCCTTTGTACGATTGAAACAGAAATCAATAACCTGCGTACAGTCACTTCCGTAAATGTGGAGAGAATATGTTGCGGGTAAACATTTAATTACAATTAATTGAAATTCTACTAGTTGAGTATTGGAGGTTGATAGCTGTTGCTTTGATAAAAATATTGATATTCAGTCAGTAATGAAGCGGAAAACCGACTTCAACATAGTTGAAGAAAAGAGTTAGGATGATGATGATGATTTAGATTTATTCTCAGCTAAGGAAGTACGAAGGAAGACGCACCGGAAAATGGATGTAGGATGGCCTCCAACGAGATGGACGGATGACCTGATAACCTGCTGAAAATCGTTGGATGCAGGTGGCATATAACTCCTAGTGGAAGTCTATGGGGGAGGCCTTTGTAGGCTGATATGATGACGCTGATATGATAAGGAAGTAATAGGTAAGTGAGAAAGAGAAATTAGCTTCAAAGTAAATAAAAGTAGTTTTCTTCAGGTCGTGCCTAGGACGTTTTTACCCACTGCCTGGGCCTGTAGAAAAGTTGCAATCATAAAAAGAAGCACAAAATAGAAACAAAATGTATGGAAATGATGCAAGCTTTCGATAAATCAGGCTGTCACTAATATCATTTCCATACATTTTCTTACTCTTCGTTTGTCGATTCCAATGTCAAATTGCAACTTGTCAGCCCCTCTGGTCGCCCTGCTCTTTCGATCTCTCACAAACAGTTCTCTCGTGGGTGACCTGGTTCTTCATATCATCATCATTATCGTCACCGAAAGCCTTCATTATTCCACAGTTGCCTCCATCCTGCGCTACTTGTATCAAAATTGGACCCGTGACATTTACTATATCGGCGACCCATCTTGCTATAGGACAACCGATGCTTCGCTTGCCACTTTTTGGCCATCACTTAGTCAATATTGGTGATGATAGGTTGATCAATGTTGTTCATATAAGAACATTATGTACTAACGAAGTATATTACTACCCCTTTTACCGCTACTGTTACATCCTGAACAACTTTTACTTGAGCCCACCTAGCACAGCACCGTTCAATCACAATCACGCGCATCATACGCGTATAATTTCTCACGCATGTTCCCACGTGCGCCAGCGCATGGATATTAAATAAAAGATGGCCGCTTCGCGTCCGCGCGGTTCTTTATAGGGTTGCTTAAACAGTGTAAAAATTTACCAAACGAATTTGGGTACCTATGAACCTACCTTCTTTTTATGAAGATTTAAAAAAGATACAATGATTGCAGTTTCAGTTCGGGACTATATGGGATGGTATTATTGTAGGTCATTGTAGATCTTGGGCAATTCCTTTTCAAATATTTATTCTATCGCCACACAATATGCTATGCCTAAAATATATTTCAATTAGCTGTTCTACTTTGTGATAATCTTGCTTCTAGCCAGAAACTACTAGGACGGTGTCAGCGGTGCTAGGGCACAGATCCTGGAGGGATGCTGAAATGGCCAGACCAGGATTTTCTGCCTAAGCTCGCACCCACGCTACCACCTCACCTACGCTCGAACGTATGGCTCTGGCCACTAATCTGACAATCTTAATAACTCAACAATTTTTTTGTTCTAAAGTCAGGCCAACTCAATCAACAAATTTTCCAATGACCCTGTAGAAAGTGCAGAAGGCAAGGGACAACCCTACCCAATGCTAATGTCTAGCGGTCGTATGATATATTGACAGCAGCGGACGGACAGATACGATGGCTACACGCCGTGTGTGTGTTTGTCTGTGAGTTACTACTTAACAGGCGTGTTATTATTTTGTACTTTGATACGCTTCGGGTTTCAGCAGTAGTAGTTTGATATATGGTGGGTTTTTAAAGCAGGTTGGCGAGGCTTAATGGCAGAAAAACATTGTGGTTAGTGCAGAGGTACACTTCGAGTTATTCTTATTGCTATTTAAATACAGAATGTGAAAGGTTATCTTTTTTTGAGTGTGGAAAATCCTCATGGATCCCGCCACCTGGGACGGCGGTACGTCGGACTCATCATCATCATCCTCCTGCCCTTATCCCTATTCACTTGGGGTCGGCGCAGTATGTCTTTTTCTTCCATACATCTCTATTAGCCGTCATCTCATCATTCACTTCCTTTGTGGTCATATCCTTTCTCACACAGTCCATCCATATTTTCTTTGGTCTTCCTCTTCCCTTATATCCATCCACATTCATGCTCAAATCCTTTTTGGTAACATGCTCTTCACTTCTACGCATCACATGTCCATACCACGCTAAGCGTTTACTGCACAACTTTTGAGTAACCGGTGGCACTTTCAAACTACCTCTCATACGGACTAAAAACCGCACTTACCAACACTTGCGCTTTGCGTCATGACCATGGAATCAGGAACATTCATCACGATCATGACAGGGAAAGGTTATCCCTATCCTATGTAGGTTATTTGGTTTGGTAATACCAATATCCAACCATTCGCATTGCGCTTGCATTATAAAGGTACATCACAGTGCACATTAACTACCTGCTGTAATTAATGACGAGAGCCCTGGTAGCCATACCACAAGTTAAATCTTACTTTGGGTACCAGTGTTCAACAAAAATCTAGTAAGTACAATGTTAAGATTGTTATAATTTATGTGTTATTTCGATGTAGGTACCTATGTAGGTAATTTTGAGTCAATAAATTATTATTATTATTATATTATTATTATTCATTACAGGCTATTGTGAATGAGTAATGAATTGTTGGATATTGGCATTGGTTCGTTTTGTTTGGGATTTTTGGAAACGGTTTGGGAGTGGTGGAAACCTTCGAACGGCTGTTCGTCGTCGGGGAATAGACCGGAGGGTGTAGCATTCTTATACCCTAATTCCATTTCCATTCGCCTCGAGTAAAATCGTCCAGTTTACCTACCAGCTACCTGTAGCGGCGGCTCGTAAAAGTCTTATATAGTATACGATCCAATCAATTAAGTTTTCCAGTGTAAGTTCTTAGAATCAGAATGTAAGATGAGATATAGGGTAATTAATATCTCTGTACGACTCCAACTTGAATTAAACAAGTCAACTGACCACTACCTAACAGGAAAAGTAATTATCATCCGGCAAATTTAAAGACGAGCATACTATTAAACGGAATATAATAACAAATTCTCACATTAATCACCCACTTTTTATATAAGTACACTCGACGACACATCAAACAATACAGTTTGCACTCTGTACCGCCCGTATTCCGTTGCAATAGCGGTGATTTTTGAAATGTAACTGTGGCGTGAAGTGTTGCCGTATGTACAACGTGATGACTAACTGTAAATTCAACCCAATTATTAATCTAAGTGGAACGCAACAATTAAAGAACAGGTTACGATAAAACTGTGACTATTGCTGACATTAATTTATTCAACAATACGTCTTGTCACCAATCGGGCAGCCATCATTATTTTGCATTCATTTCGTCTCCACCAATGAGGTGTGAGAACGCACCTCCCATAGTCCTCTTAGCCAATCACCGAACGCCATTTGAAAAACAATAGAACATAAAAAAATCCGTCACGCTCTTCTGCGCACGAGTCGGTGTTCTAATTCGTGGTAATTTAACTCGTGGTTGCTTGTTATTCGTCAGTTTTTATCGGCAAAATCGTTGTAATTACAATTACAAAATGTATTTTGATAAAATAACAATTATTTCAAATTAATTAAATTATGTGCCTAACTCAAGTGACACTTAAATTTTATGCTAATTTTATGACTTAGGTGGCCATTAATAACGATTTTATTTGTTACCTACGTATATTAAAACTAATACACATTAAGCCTTGTTCAAACCCATTCTAATCCCCCATAACGGTCTTATTAGAATGGTCACTCATCAATAGACTGACTGCAAACAATCACATAAATATTTTTCCAGAAGACACTCCGTCGGACGAGGTAAAGTGGTCACTAACTGCTCCCGCAATTCAACCCTATTTGTTCAAGAACAAAATTGAAATTAGATCTGCACCCGTACGAGTATAATCTCGTATTATCACAGTAAAACTCATAACCGGTCAAAACTAGATCTGACTGCGAAATCAGTCACAAGTGACCACACGATGATGGAGTCGAATTCTAAGACCGGTTTCGCACTACGTCCGAGCCGAATCCGATCAGAATCCGTGAAAATACAGTCCGGAGTAATCGTAGAACTATTTGTATGGTAGTTTAGTACTCGTAGTATCGTAGAATTCGCACGCTACCAACAAAATAATAAAATATAAAACATAATTCGCCAACAACATATTTCAAACGTACGTATTACCTTTACCTTCCTAGCATCTCCTAGTCGGTCCCTAATTACGTACAAGCTTACGCATTGACCTCGGTATGCGGATACCGGTGACCCCAGACCAACAAATGGCAGCACCAGCATTTAATTCAACAAAAGAATCCTTAACACGTTCCAGAATAGAATGAGAACACAAATACCAACACCTAAGTACTCCTAATTAGGAGGACAACACCTACAGGACGAAGTTCTAACGCCTAGGCGTTAAATATTTTAGGGTTGGTGCTCTGCATTAGTGGGGTTAGAAAGATAATTGTCTTCTTCGAGATTTAAAAAATAAATTAGTAATAATAATGGTGTTTATATGTAGTTTAGTTGTAACCGTTAGTAATTTTAATAAAATTACTATCAAAACATAAATATATATTGACATAATCGGCTCACAGCCAAACGGTAAACTTGCTCATAGAATACAGACACAGACAATGTTTTTTCATGTAGTTGATATTGAAAATTTTGTTTTTTGAAATAATGCAATCTATCTACTTGCCAAATTTATCGTAACCTATTCAGCGGAACTACCTATTGAACTTTAAAAACAAGTTGAAAAACAAATTAAGTATTATAATCAGCATTAACCCATTTACTGTCCCACTGCTGGGTACGAGCTTCCTCACAGACTGATAAAGGATAGGCTATATTCCACCACTCTTGTCAAGGTCTTTGCGAATGTCGCGAAACCTATAGCCGTGATAATTGGGCAAGTGCCGACAAGTGCCACCTGTCCACCTCTCAAAGTGGCGGATTTTCCGCACCTCCAAAACGAAAAGACTAAATAAAGTCCACCACTCTGGCCTAGTGTCGGCTAACAGACTTCACACACTGTCAAGAAAACCTCTCAGGCATGCAGGTTTCCTACGACACACGGATAATCACATGAAATTACTTTCACATCTAAGTATATTAGTATGGGTTTAATTGTTTCAAGTACCAATGAATTAAGTGTCACAATCTTCAACCAAATAATGTCCACAGAATTCTTACCATTATAATCGGCTACCGATAGGCCACCGATCCATTAAATTCACGCACACTTTGACAGAACACACTCATTACCTAACATTATCTGCAGTCTCAATTTATTAACCTAACCTATGTCCCGCTTATCTTTCTTGAGAGTGTACCGGCTAATTTGCATTTAACATCTTATGAGACCACAGTTATCATAGTGCATAGTGTGGGAAAATGAGAAAATTAACGACTTTGTAATTTATTTGATTGGTAACAATTCATATTTATGGTGTTACCAGGAAAATGTTCTGCTAAAATCTTCTTCAATTATTTAATATCGGCTAGAACCTTATAAACAAATGTATTAATTAATTATTAATAGCTACTAGCTAGTCCTGGGTTTAATTCCCCGGTCCAGCAACGTGATGTTTTCAAGAGCAGCTCGGAATTATTTTTCAAAAGTTCATGATGTGGTGATAAAACTATCTAGACAGCTTGTTGATTAGGTAGATCTCACCAGGTGCCTAAACTTCGCTAATGGGCAGTCGTGATCTTAGTGATGGTTTCGAAATCCATGGTCGTGGTTGCCTACCTATAGGTAAGGAAGACCATTAGTGCAGTTTTTAGTCTTTACGATTCCGACATATCCTACCAACCAGGGGACGCCTGGTAAGGGAGGTGATGATGAGTTGGGAGATGGGTCGAATGCATGCGCAAATCAAGCTCACTGCTTAGTGGGGTTCCCTCCTCCGTGGGTCTGCTATGAATCAGAAGACCGGTGGATAATTCTCTTCCTTTTACCTCAAAAAGCAGGCCAAACAATTTCTGAACTAAACAAGAAGCTCACGTGGCTACATTAGTCTCTGTGCACAACATTTGCCTCTTACGTGGATACACAAATTGTTTTAAATTACCGTATCTTTAACAACATAAGTGTTACTCCGATCCGTTGCGAAGCCTCAAGCAATAAACCCCAGGATCAAAGATCGCAACGCTAAATCTAAATCTAACACAATCTGGCAGCCCTAAACGGTCGAAGGCGTTGCGTGTAATTAGAGATTGTATACATTAAGCGAATACAAATAAAGCACAATGCGACGAGCAGAGCCCAGCGCAAACATTAGTCTTGCTAGAGGTCGACGAAGATTTAGCCCCGGTGTTCACTGACCGATGGCATCGACAACACCTTGCTTAATTAATGGTTAAGTGTAGATTACGCTGGATAATTTCTGATATGGTACTAGTATTTCCTACGGTTAATATGAAAACTGTAAACTGTAGTTACATATGTCTATTTTTACGTGTCACACTTGTAAGTCATAATTACCTACGGCATATATTTATAAACTTAAGTGTATCTACCTATTGTGTGCTAGGTATTTATAAATTTAAATTAATTTGAACCCAAACAGTAGCTAACGGAAACGTTAAGTGTCTTAACCCGTTCCTAAGAGGAATAAATTGCTGAATTTATCACTTTTTTGTGTTCACGACTGTAATAATGTCTAATATTAAATTAATTTGAATTGAAAAATCATATTTACGGCCGTGTGAATGTATTCTCTGCAAATTTAAGAGACTACTAGGAAATTTAATTACCATAAGACATTAGCTTTTTTGTAATTCATATGCAAATTGGATTAATTAATGTGTTAAATTCTAGTAGGTATTTATATAGAGACAAAAAACTGGAGATGTAATAGCTAGACATGAATAAAAATCGCAGTTTCAGTATTGATAATCAGCATTAAAACCAGGTAATAAATTCAATGATTTTATTAGTACATTTACTTATTTATTGTACACGCTCGTAAATTTCCTAAAATTAACAAATATATGTATATATTTCACAAAATTAAGATTAAGAGCCTGATTAAGTATCACACAGTGATACTATCTTTATGTTCAAAAATTAGTCACGATTAAATTAATTTTAACTACCGTTAAAGCTTGTACGATTAGCGAATTAATTAGTAAAACATTTCTCGATTAGATTTCGCTTCAACCACCATTTTGTCAGTACAATTTAACAATTAATTAAACCACGTTAATCTTACGGTATCACCCGCAGTCTCTTCTCGCTGCAGTGGCATCGACTACTCTAATTAACATAAACACCAGGTCCGCAGTTATTTATAACCATTGCCAATATATTTATATAGGTAACTAGCTTGCGCATGTGGATCCGCCTGAACAAAATACGGGACTGTAAAGAGTTCATATTGTTTTAGATTTATTGATGCAGTAGCCTTGGAGCCGTGGCAGATAACCGGCGCTAATTTTGTTTTTCCCATTCCTCTAGACCCATCATATAACATCATCATCATATCAGCCAAAATAGGTTCTCTACTGAACAAAGGCCTCTCCATAGAGAAAAATATTAAGGTTGTTACACTATACAATTTTAATCAATCCACAATTCACAACATTGATGTATTTTTAAGCAAAATCCTATCCTGTAAACTTTATTTTATTAAGTGGTGGAGAAAATAAATAAATTATACTAATTATATTATAAATTAATTGTCATCATATCAGCCAAAAGAGGTTCTCTACTGAACAAAGGCCTCGCCCACAGACAAAAATATTAAGGTTGTTACACTATAGGTACAATTTTAATCAATACTTTAAGAAAAAATCGCTTTTGAATTTTAACAAGTAGGTATTATATTTATGCTCGTAACTGTACTTATAATAAATACTAGTAAGTAGTTACCTAATCTAAAACAGTTACGTATAAAACAACAGATCGCGTGAAGTAATTATTCACGGAGAGAAAATTGTTAGTGAATTGATCTAGATTTTATCTAGACACTAACACAGTGTTAGTAAGTGCTTTTCAAGTTAACTTGTTATCTAAGCTGAGATAAGAGGTAATTATTCTATTTTGGGGTGAGTACCTATTCTCATTGAAGATGCCATGGACTAAAATTTAATCATTTATGAAATTATCTTTTCATCGTTAAGCTAAATAACTTTTTACGAAAAGAAAAACCGCCTTCAAAACGATAAAAACCGTTTCGTGAGATGCGAAGAAGCGGTGTCCTCGATGTTCTCGGGTTTTTAGTTATTTCGAACAATATCCGAAAATTTTAGTTTTAAGGCAATATAAAACCATTTGAAAGAACCATTAAACAATTAAAGTCTTCCTTAAAACTTATTGCAGTTACTGTATTCTACGTAACGTAAATCAACTACCAGACAAATGCATCCTCTGAAGCTCCACTAACTCTTTTTTTTTTCCACAACACCTCACGAATATTTACAGATCAAGCTCTTAGGCTATTCAGAAACAACACTAAGCGTAAACTTACGCTTTCGTGTGTCAAATTGTAATACAAATTTGACATACGGAAGCTTTACGCTTAGCGTCGTCTCTGAATATTAGATTAAGGCTAATATTCAGAGACGATGCTAAGCATAAACTTAGGCTTCCGTATGTCAAAATGTCATATAAATTTGAGATACGGAAGCGTATGTCAAATTGTCATATAAATTTGACATACGGAAGCATTACTTTACGCTTAGCATCGTCTCTGAATTAGACTTGGCCGGAAATTACTATAACAGCTAAAACGTATAAGCAGCCTAAATAACCAGATAAAATTCTATGATAAAATTTTTGTGTACTTCTACTGCGTTAGCTACAAAACTAAATCGTGAGTTTGTCTATTCTCTGTTCTCACAAGACAGTAGATCTATTAACACCGGCTGGTCGGCCGGTAGCTATTTGAAATCACGCGACGATAAAATCCCGATACAAGTACAGGATACCTTGCATGTATGCAAATATACCATTAGAATGAAATATATACGTACTTTCATTTCATGCATGTTTAAATATGAACACAAACACTTAAAGCAAGCTCCGAGCATGAAGAATGGCGAATAATTATCAATAACTCGAATAAAGATAGATTTTGTCCCAGTAAATAACTACACAACTGTTTTATTAGCATGAGTTTTTTGGCCACACTTTATAGAGGCGGCCTTTTTAACTCCTGGTTGACATGAGTAGGTTTCGGGAAGTACTCTGTGTTGCATTCGCTGGGAGCCAACGGCCGATTGTCACCATAGAAAGTTTATGAGATTGAGATATATAGATATGAATGAAGTTATACCAATCATCAGTCAGTTGTTTCAAAAAACAAACTGTTGCACAGATACCTCTCTGGTCGCTTTCCACAGAACCTAATCTTCGATTTACTCTCTAGTAAATTATTTAAGTACGGTTTTAACTGCTGCTGTTTAATGAAGGCTTAATTATGAAAGCTTAATTAACTACCATTTATTCTTAAGACAAGTTTATTTTAAATCATTAGTGTTGTAATAAAAATAAAACAATTCTTAAAGATGGTAATTTAGCGAAAGCAAACTACAATCTCAGACTGTGTTCGAACCAGGGTTCATATCTTGAAATATATTTAACATTTCTTTACACTAAATGCAATAACAATAATTACGATAAATAATATACATACTTAATACAAGTTATAGTTTTTCTTCGGTCTTCGTTATAATTGTTTTAAAGATTCTTTTCAATTGATAATGACAGAGTCAGCTAAGGTTTTCTAGCTTAAGATTTGAAATAGTAAAATTAAATTTGTATAATTATAAGTAGGTATATCAAAACGACATGTCGCCCAGACAAGGGGAAAATAAAATGTATGGAAATGACACAAGCTTTTGACAAATCGGGCTGTCACTAATGTCATTTACATGCATTTCATTTGTCGATTCGAATGTCAAAATGCAACTTGTCTAGCCCCCTAAAGCTGCCAAACTCAAGTCGGACTGGGCAGGGCACGTTAGCCGAATGCAACATCAGCTTTGGGCTGGTATAACAATAACAACGACAACAACAAACGTCACTGACAAGTTGCAATTTGTCATTTCGTCACAGACAAGTTGCAATTTGACATTCAAATCGAGAAACGAACAGAAACAAAATGTATGGAAATGACATTAGTGACAGCTCACTGACAGCCCAATTTGTCGAAAGCTTGTGTCATTTCCATACATTTTGTTTCTATTCGTTTGTCGATTCGAATGTCAAAATGTGATATGTATACAGTCGCGTTCTACCGATTGGCATGGAAAAAGAGGAGGGAGGGAGGTTGTTGCTCAATTTTGGGACAGTTCAGGATAAAAATAATAATGGTTATTTTTGTTTCTTATTGCCTGTCAGTTTACAGAAAACAAACCTTTAACATCACAGTAATACAATAACAAATCCAATTCAACAATAAAACAAATCTCAACCAGAGGAACGTGCGACTGTTCATGAAAACAAAACAAGTTTTACACGCAAACGCATCTACAATATTAATGGACACATTTTTCATAAATAAATTTAAATATCCACCACTAAGGGTGTAAATCTCAGCGGGCTTACAGTAGCGAAGTGAACACGCGAACTAATTAATATGGAGTAACTGTCGATTTATAGGTGTTTGGTATGGAGTTACGCGTTGTTCTACGGGATAACATACGGGAGATTATTGTGACGAGCATGTTGGCAAAGGCAATAAGTTTATTCGCAATATAACTTGAAGTGAGAGGCCTATAATTAACACAAAGCCCCACATAGATACACTTGTCCAGAAATGATAATTTATTGGTCATAAAATCTTGTGCTTAGAAAATTATTTGTAAGATAGAAAGAAGGCGATAAAATAAGACAATAAGGTTGCCTGTTTCACCACCTCTGGATAGCCGCTAACCACCAGATAAGTTCTAAACTGGAACAATATTTGTAAGAAATGATCTGTCAAGTAATTTAATTTTCAGTTGTGTTTTAGGAATGAAAAATAAGTAAGATGTACCGCCATTTTATTGAAAGCAATAATACAGTTCAATGTCAAGAGGTCCGGTTTTTATCAAATACCTACTGATTGACTTGAATAAATAAAAAATACATCTAACCTGTTACTTTGCAAATGATACTTGATTGAAGCCATAACACTGAAGCACTTTTCTATTTCACGTACCCACGAATTTGTTTCACTAATTACGACAAGTCAGGGACACGCGCGACGCAATTCACCCGCGTATATTCCAGTAATATAGTACGAAACGTCTCAAATTACAGTGTTGTCCACACAGAACCATACACTAAGGGCTGCATACATATAGATTTCGTAGATTACCATCGCGCGGTAGTTCTTGTAAGTAACCAAATACTTTTTGACGATGCCACTATGTAGATAGTTACCATATTTAGTGTTACTTTAGTGACAGTACGTCAAGCGCTTCGGAAATTATGTGAAGATTGATACTTACTGATTTTTTGTAGACGTCAATGTCAAAATCAAATTATATAAAAACACGAAATACCCTCTTCTAATAGATAGTTCATCGTCGATGTTATTAATCTGTGGTACAATTCCAAACAAATGGTTAAAAAGAAAACTGTGATGAAGTTTACTAGAAATTGTTTATCATTGTTAAATCAAAGCCAAGAAATGTATTTATTTAAGCTAAATACCGTACTATTTTTAGGCAAGATAAAAACATTATTATAACATTTATTTCCAAAATCGAAGTCTAAACCTAATACGAATAATTCCGCATAACATAAATACGAAATTTAATTAAATTATCGTGTTCCTAATAATATTCTTGAACGGAAAAATTTTAAATATATTATTCGCTTTGAGGGTATCATGTTAAATTGGACGTTCCACACTTTGGTGTACATTTCTCAATTTATAGGTCTCTGGGCACTGAATGTGATATCTGCCGGGCTCGTTAGATTTTTATTTAGATATTCCTTCGAGGAAAAGTGTTTTCTTTTTTGTGAAAATAATCTATGAAGTTTCGAAAACTTAACATTTTAAGTAAGTGCGTGATTACTGAAGATAATAATAAAGACTGCCTTATTAGCCTTGTATTCATAAGCGATACAGACACTTGAGGTCGTGAGATCGATCCCCGGGTCAAGGAAAGTGTTGATAGTGATTTTCGGTGAAATTCCCAGTAGTTCGGAGGCTGGATTTGTGCCCGGTTGATTACATCGGAACTAACATACCGGCGAACTGTTGGTGTACATTTGTACCTGCCTCGTCCTTCGGGGAATACAGGCGTGATGATGGTATGTACTTTTGTTTTACTTCATTTATATAAATAATAATAAATTGTACAAAGTTTTATAAAAATGAGGAAAGCTTCTTCAAAAACAACGCCTTGGAAATCTATTACTTAGCAAAATTAATAAATTAACTTATCTAATTCCTAGTTATCTAAATCTATATTTCGCAAATGAAAATTGTCTGTACACGTTCTTAAAGTAATAAAATATAATATAAAATAAAATAAATGTAGGTAACAATAATTAATTTTCAATATTTAATCACTTCATCTCGCTAAAAATCAATAACCAATACACTAAGTCATCTCATGATTGGCTCAAAAGGCTTGGTATCAAAGAGCTAAAATAGGGTACCTGCCTCGGATATTAATAAAAATAAGAGTATACTAATAGATGAAGTTATACAGAAGCTCCCAGTCAGCTGCATTTTCTTAAAGGAACCAAGCAAATGATGTCCGATCACCGGTTAGTCTAGTGTGGATAAGGTTGGGGGTTCATTTAAATCTTTATTTCTTGACAGGGTTTTTATTTTCTATAAAATGTCACCCCGATTATTGAATACAAAAATATTTACAATAAACATGCCTACACGCAGCCTTGTATGCATGATAAATATTGTAGCCTTAGCCGACAATGGAACGGCTAAAACGGTATTTTAGAATATATTAAGGTTGGTAATTCTGCACAAATTTTAGCTATTGAAAATATAATGGATAACAGGGTAGTAAATTGGTATTGTTTAATTAAAATATCAGGCTTAGGGACTAATACAATTAATTTATTATTTACTTAATTAGTTACTTTTCACGTACTTACAACGTTTTCTGTGGTTAAAATTCTAATAATTTTTGACAGAGTAGGTAAACCGATTTTATAATGAAATATAGCGTAAATTGCCTCAAGAGACCTTTCTTCCAAGTTCCTCTAAAATCTAAATCGAGTAAGTAGTTATTCACTTTTTAGAAGAATATCGATTTTTGTTTTATGTAATAAATAACTAAAAATTAACAGTTTTTGAATTTTAACCTATGCAGTGCGAGTGCTTTGCTTCTTGACAAATGATATGCTCGTATTATATAGTTTTGAATTACCTGTGGGTCTCACAAAGTACAACACAAATGGCCATGTATTGGTAAAAAATTGTCATAGCATAGAGTTTGGCAACTCTCCTATTAAATAAAATGAATAGTATCATTAGCCTATCCCTTTGGAGACCATAAGATGTTACATTAAATTACAATTTAATTTGCAACCGCGTTTGTACGTCTTATCCACGTTATGCCCAACCTAGCAAGTTCATAACGGCACCGCCGGATAAAATTGCACGTAGCATAAAGGGAAGCTGGCGGATATAGAAAATCTCTCAATACCACCCGGTGGATTCAGCTCAAAGCTGCCGTGGCCACGGTGTAATAACTACGGATAGCAGATAGTTTTTACTGTCTCGTCCACGTTTTAGATTGAAAAGTAAAGTTTTGAGAGTAATTTTGTTGATGGGTACAATTTAATGGGTACTTATCATGCTATGGGAGCTGGCATAACCAGCCACACTTCGACCCAGTGGGATCTTTTGTGTTGTCGCCATTACTGTATATTCTTTACTATTTGAAGACGTGATTCATGAAGGCGGCTAACCTACTAAGAGGATGGAACCTTAAGTCTGGCTTAGGGTATCCGTTGCCGAACAGACTCATGCGTTTCATCGTCATGACGTCACAATCACACAAGATGTGTTGCACTGTCCTTGCTAACATTAACTACATTAATTACCTATTATTATTATTATTATCACGTTGCATTACGACAGCTGCAGCAACTATGCTACAGCATCTGCCGAGATAGGGATCGTATTTTGGTTTCACACAAAAATTATTTCATTAATTCATTTCATTCATTATCAGCCGTTATCGACCCACTGCAGGGCAAAGGCCTCCTGCCCGCCTTCCACTCGTCACGATTAAGGGCTATCTGCGGCCAATCCTTCCAGTAAAGGTCTAGCTCGTCCCGCCATCTCCTTTTGGGCCTACCGCGACGTCGTAATAATTATTTATTTTGCATGAATCTTACATAAGTACATACATTCATACACTCACGCTTTTTCCTGACAGATAAGTAGAAACTAGAGATTGCCACTTGTTACGATTCTTATCTACTTATTTTGCTTCTTTGTCTTTGTTGTCTTTGTTACACGTCCGTGCATCTTTATTGTTTTATACCGTAATTTTTAACAAATGGGATAGAGAAATCTTAAGAAATGCAGACACAATAGCAGAAAATATACATCTTTAAGTTATTACTTTTTATGTTTCTTTATTGCTTACTCTTAAGACTCAATGCACTCTTATCTCAACGCTCTCGAGGCAGTTCTAAGTAAAACGCCTAAAATCAAAAACAATAAATAAATCCTTTCATAAAAAACAAACAAATAAAACACGAAATTATACCAAACAATCAATTACAAAGGAAAAACTGTCAAAGCGAAAAGTCCCGGGAAAGCAGGTAAAACACAAAATATAAAACTTTTCGCGAAACTCCGCCAAACGGGAACAAAACATTGATTAATGACGAAATGCACTCGAAAACAAACTGTCGAACTTCTTCAAATTCGCGATACAAATGCCTTCGGTATAACCCCTCGAAAATAATGGTTTCCTTTATGGGGGCACTTACCCTAACCACCTAAAACCCCTCACAGAAATTACAACCTTAAATTATTTGAGGAAGGTGTTAAATAGTGTGGAGCAAAAATATAGGGTAGAAGTGCTAAAATTCGTCTCAAGATTTTCTTTTCGTACACGGTTTTGTTACTTTTTTTGTTGTCGAAGGCAAACGGAAGTGGCGTATAGGGACGTGTGTTTCCTCCTTTTTTGTTGAGAAATTGTTTCGGTGCCATTAAGCCGTTGACAGATCGCCTACAGTGAATAATGCCCTTGAATTGTTAGTGGGCTTTGGGGAGCCGCATTTGTGTAACAATGGGATGTTTAGATGTGCATTTACCGTGTTTAAGGCAGGATTAATGGGGAATCTGGTGTTTTACTAGATAATGATTTATTTTTCTGTCTTTATTTCTTTTTACCCAACTGCGCCAGTAGGAGGGTTATATTCTTTGCACTTAACCCATATATAATATTCAGCTGCACCTTGGTAGATTGAGAACCGATCCCAAAATGGTTGAGTAACAATACAGCACACACAAGCTTTCGACAAATCGGGCTGTTACTACTGTCATTTACATACATTTTGTTTGTCGATTCGAATGTCAAAATGCAACTTGTCTGGCCCCCCAGTTCTGTCTTATTACGAAGATGGTTTAGTGAATCCAGAGACGACGCCGACGACCTGAAACACAAAATATAGAACACTGCGTAATTTATTTGGCCATGGGATTCTGCCATGACCCTTCATCTGCCTTGGGAAAAGAGAATAACTTCACCCAACCTAACCCTAATGTTACTCAATATACTCAATACGTTCATTTAAGCAATTAAATACTAGTAGAATTCCCACATAAACATGAAAATGAAATCTAATTTATATTAGCAAGTACAAATACATTTAATTCAATAAGTACTTATATAGTTCTAAAGCGCAAAATTAACTAGATCCTGTTTGAAACAGATACCTTCCAGGGCTGCCAATAATTACCAACTGTTTCTCCACGTCACCAAACTTGACAGTTCATCTGTTTAAACGTTTCACAGCCTTTATTACTAAAGCTTAGAGTTAAAAGTTAATTTGTAGGGTTGTACGTTTAAGTTAGTTACGCTGTAATGAGGAGCGGCCGTCTCATCCATCAGTCTACGCCAATTACAAGTGATCACGCGTGGTACCGCTCTTTGGCAACCCTATTTCGCGTCAACATTTTTTGCGACCGTATCGGCCGAGTTATTATCTAGTTGAATTCGTGAGTTGAAATATAAGTTAATGATGTGTACCGCACGACGTTTAGCAGGTTATTGGTTCCTTTCTCGGTTTATTTCGTAAATGGTGTCATCATAGGTGTTACAATAAAAAGTGAAAGTGTTAATTAACCCTTCAAGAAACAAATTACAGACAATACAAAATATATTGTTTTATAGCCCATATGCGCTTTATTGGTCACCCTCAATTTAATTGATACACTTCAGCTTCATATGTAGCTAAAATAACTATCCTAAGTAAATTGCGAATCTCCTTACGTTTCAAAATTAACAGTTAAATAAAAGTTTGTAAAACAAGATTAGTTTTGACACATTTTCAAAATGTTTCTATGTTTAAGCGGAACATTGATGTAGGAAAAATGTAGAGTGTTATAAATAGTATAATAATTCTTCGACCGATTGGCATCGGAAAATAAGCCACTGGAACATTGGCAATCGGCGTAATCTATATAAATAAAAATGAATCGCTAAATATGTTGCTAAGCGCAAAACTCGAGAACGGCTGAACCGAATTGGCTGATTTCTTTTTTGTTGTTCTTATGAGGAAAAAAGTAAAAACAACAATTTTCTTTTCCCGTAGATACTACTCTGTCCCCAGCTGTCAAACATTTGACGTCAATCAAAATAAGACAACGTTGAAAAAAATTTTTTTTTTCCAATTCCAACATGGTTGTGGCGGATCGCCATTTTGCTTGTTTTTGAAATATTTTACAAAGTACAGCAATTTATTACTTGTAATATTATTTAAATGTACCTATCCACTTTGACATTGGCAGAATTGTCGACATCGGCACCAATTGCCATAAATAAATAAGAAGAAGAAGAAGACAACGTTAGGAAGAAATAGAAATGACATGCAACCTATAATCAACTTGAAGGCATACCAAAGACAATTCTAACGGGGCAGAACAAGGTCTGCCGGGATAACTAGTAGTCTGATATAAATAGTTTTATTTCAACTTAATTCATAATTATCAGGCAACTTCATAATAGATTTAGAATTAAAACAACTTAATTCGCTTTCTAAAAACTGATGATTGAGGAAGTACAACATTAAAACAAGTTAGCTATAACGTTAACATTGATTTTAAAAACACTCGTACTAGTCAAAACTACTAAGGAACCGTTTTAATGTTTTCTAATCTCATTATTGATCTCAATGATGGTATTACTGATTCACCATAGTTTTCTTACTCTGAGAATATCGGTATTACTTTAGATCTACGTCTGTGAGTATGAGGTACCCAGAAATTGGGTTTTCCGCAACCCAATTTCTGGGTCTGATGGCATTTGTTTTGAGTCTGAAAGCAGATTTCGATAGAATTTGCCAAAAAGATAATATTACATTTTGTGGAAGGACGTGGGATATCTATTAGTAGAATGCAAGTGACGTCACGGACAACAACTACTACTACTACAACTGCCCTATTCTATCTTAATCATAAGATGAATTGATGTACTTTTCGATAATAACTACGTTATTTCCTACACGCACCAACTTTAAATCAATATTGATTAATCTTACAGCTTCATTGAATGAATTCAATTAATTTCCTAGAATATTGCTTGGCATGGCGGCATTAAATCATTGGTAATGCATTAAAATTGATACGAAGACCGCCATATATTTAGAGAGGCATTCAAACAGCCATTAAATGTGATAACAATTGTGATAAAATTCGACTTGTGACGTATATCTGATGACTTTTGATCTTAAGGTGCGGTCACGGATGAGCGGAGTTGACAGCGTTTTCGGGTAAGTTTATATTTATATACCAATTTTGATGTGGCTTTTTCTTGATTTAATAACGAAGAAAAAGATTACTAGTACCTACCTATAATGCGCATATTACTATAAGATGTGTATTTGAAGATACCATAAAATTACATTTACATATTAGGATAAATTGATAATATTAACATAGGTATCCTGTTTCTGTTAATTGATCTATATAAACAGGTCAATGTTTTAGGTGGTTTTTAGACTATGGATCCGGCATTAGCTGTCTAGAAAAGTGTCTGTATTCAATTTAGTCAAGTAGGTACTTCTTTGTGTATTTTTATTATTTGATTTTGCAATCGTTTTCTTAACATTATAATTATAGTGGTTACGATTATACCTCTGGATAGCCGCTAACCACCAAATAAATTCGAAAATGGAAATATGTTTTAATAAACGATGCAATTAGTACATTCAATAATTTCATCGGGTTGTAAAAAATAAAATCGACCCGCCAACGCTTATCACTAAAACATGTGACTACCGTCAAAGTTAAAACGCCAACAGAGTTATAGAGAACGGAGGTCGACGCATAAGCACCGCACCTGATATATGATGTTTCTGATTTCATTATCGCACCATGGGAATTGATTCAACACGATATTTATTATAATTCAAACACAAAACTAAAAGTTTTAAGTAAATTATGATAGAGGTAAACGTGAGAATACACGCAAAGTGTGGTGATCGGATTTGGAAAGTGTTTTATGTGTGAAAATCGTTTGAATTATATCTTTTTACTTAAGTGTACTGATTCGTAAATTTATTCGAAAACTAACATTTATGGTATGTTCTTTTTTATTGAGAAGTTCTTAGACTAAATGTTATAATAAATACTTTCTGACGATATTCTGTAATATGTATTTCATAAGTTGCAAAGTGCAACCTAATCAACAAATTTGTTATCCAAGCTATAATGAGAGGGGAAATAATTATATTGTTGTTTAAAAGTCATATAATCGTCGTATAGTCTATATAATAAAATTATGTTAGCACAACTCAACCATAGTGTTGTACCTTATGTTTATTGATATCAACTGTTCTAGAATGGACTACTTAAAAGGCAATTAAATTAACAAATGTCTGTTGTTAATATTCATATTGTCACCTACATACCTCAACGAGTGCGATAAGAGTAATTTTATATTAAAAACTTCGCCTATTGAAACAGTTACCAAATTGATCGCCATTTACACATTGTTATAGGCAATTTTATTCAAAAAAACTGACCAGTAGAGTCTTATAAAGCGTTTGCGAAGGAAGCAATAGCCTAGTTATACACATAATTAGCATTTGAAGTAGGCAATGTAGTTCCTATTAGGGGTAATACATACGGGTGTGGCGGGTAAAGCATGGTGCACATTATATTTTAAGGGTCCGAAGTTTGGGGCATAATATTGCTTAATAATAATAAAAAAAAACTTAATAATTTATTATTAAGCAATATGAAGTTGGGTCAAGTCAAAAATTGTGATCATTCAATGTTTAGATATTATGTCTGTTATATGTTGCTGATTATGATACTGATTTTCAAGTAACTCTGAACTTCCAGATATTGGAACTCACTCGTAGTACATGTACATTACATGTTATATAATTGTTAATATACGAGAAAGGGTCGCTATTGCCCAGAATATCGGTATTTCTCAGAAATTGTGACTATCATTCAGAGAACTTCCGCAACTTATTTTCTAGTATTCAGCCGTATGTTGTAGTTAACTGGAAACCAACCCTAAAAAGTTAGATCAAAGCTAGGATTTGACTCTCGGTAAAAAATATTTATGAATGTAAAATTAAGGTGGGGGTAAGTTTCCTATTTATAACATACTAGCTTATGCCCGCAACTTCGTCCGCGTAGAAGTCGAAAATGGTTCTAATAGGATTTTTAATTGTTTTTTTACGTTATTAATTTTGTATATCTTTTTGTATTTTTTAAGCATTTTCCATGCTAACGTCAAAAAAAAAAAACCTTATTAATTTTGATAAAACATAAATTAATATGTGAAAATGTTTGAATACTTATAAAATTTAACAATCTTTATTGTGTTGTAGGGATATAAAGGTTAAAAAAGCATGAAAATAAAATAAAAATTTGATACATTATATATATCGGCGCAATTACTTGGTAGTTGTCTAAATAATAATTAAGAACGTCTAAAATTATGTCATCATTATTGTTTCTAACGTTTAGTTCAATTCATGAAATAAAATAAGGAATTACTTTGTTTAACAAAGATTGTAAACAACACGTGCGCGCAGTGTATTGAGTCACGTGGCTAGTATAAATAGAGGCGACGGAACGAGTTATGATTCATTATTACTCGAGCCGTCATACTGTGCGGACCTCTAAGTATTATCAAATAAATCAGTTTAACGCTATTTAGAGTTTCACTGTCACTATGGACAAGCAACCCCAAATGAATAGCCAGTTTGAGGAGGAATGTGACGTCAGCGAATGTGACGTCAGCGCTGCTGACGTCACCATTTCTAAAAACACTGCTGCTCGGGACTCTTCGATATCAGAAGTGGGATCAATGTTGGTTCAAACATGAAACTGTTTGGGTAAGCGTACATTTTGATCCATGTGTGTGGAAAACTTCAATATCCAGTGAGTATTGTCAAATTCACAAGTTCTAGTACCGAGTACTCATTATTAAAGTTTGGTTGTTTAAGTGCCGTGGTAAACATTTCATAATGTTGGTTAGTTATTGTAAAATAAAGTGCAGATTTTATGTGAGACAGGATTAATGAGTACTCATTGGTAGAAAAGTTGTTGCTTTTCATTGTTGTTGAATTTGAAATGAAGATTCTATTCCTATTTGGTATAGTGATAAAAATTATGTTCCACTGTATAATTTAGAGAATGAGGGTAGTCGCACATATCGCGGGAACATGGTCAAGTGTCCACCTATTGCTGGCCCAGATTTTAGTGAGAAACTATGAATGTGTAGTGATTAAAGAGTATCGTCGCACCTACCCCGATGTTATTTGAAGTACTGAATGTTACCTTTTCTTTTCTAAGGTGTTAAATTATTCGAAATTTAGAAACTTACAAGTACGCTCATGATAGACAATGTCAGACCGTCTTTTGCTTTCGGATGCTGGATTGATGTCCATATCATTATCAGACGGACAACTGTACTAGCAGTTGTGTTAACTGCGATTTGGTCATCCGTTTACATGTTGTCCAACACATGTTAACGCCCAAATGAGGTTGTCCATAAGTTGTGTGTAAATTAACTGTTTCAATTATTAAAAACTATTTCTAGTTGGTAAATAAAAGAAGTCAAATCGTAGATACGGGAATCCTTATAGTCACATAAGTGTCCATGTAATAGTGGTTTGTGTTTACATAGCATTCATAGTGACCACAGATTAGTTTGTCCATTTTGAAGAAAAGCAAGTCCATTTTCGTGTATCGAATAGTATGATTTCTCACTAGTTTTTATTACTTGTAATCTTTTACTGTTTCGTGAAATTGCTTACATGTGCGGAATCAAAGGGATTCCTAAATATATTCCTAGATAAATGACGTTTTATGTTACACTTGCGATATTATTGCATTTTAGATATTTTAACATTGTGATTTCTTGTAACAAAACCCTGGCAATGTAAAAACTTCCGCCATTGGCGGATCACTAATCAAAACCGTGAGATTAAGTTGCAGATTTCTAAGTGATTCCGTATGTGAGTGCATTGCTGAACGACAAGGGACATCGGAGATGACGTCTTGGAGCTGTTAAGTACTGCTTCACAACTGTCATCGTCACGTCAAGTCCTGATGATACTAAAGTGGTGAGGCAGGAATGCTGGTATGATGCTGTATTTCGGTGAGATCAATCCAATTTATTTTGTTTTATCAAACACTGTATATGGTGTAAACTCGTACAGTGATCGTAACCATACGATGACACGAACGACATTTGCTTTTTATTGTGGAATTGTCCATGTAAATTGACCATGTCGTTTGCCCCGTCAGACGTCACTGGTCTGTGTGTATAACAGGCACAGTTTTATTGTTTCCATGCATTGACTAGAGTCGATGGATTATGTACCAAACAATGATTTTCATTTGTTTTTGTGAACACCATATCGTATGCTCTGCCGTGCGGTATGCAGACGCCTCAGTTGTGTTTGTGGGTGACCTAGGGTGACTCGCAAAAGACCGATTGTAAAACCTGTATGCGTGTTGTGATGAGAACACATACGCTTGATAGGTATTCGAACACATACGCTTGATAGGTATTCGGGTGAGAGGGACCTAGGGTAAACCCTACTTGTTGTTGAAGTGACGAGTGAGTGTAAACTGTGACGGTCGGGAGACTGTTTTGACAATGTTGTTGTTCGGTACATACTCTACTCACTGTGATTTTAATTGTGAAAGAGTTTTAATTGTATGCTCATGATCGCATAGGAAGGATGCCACAAGATCAGGTTCCGATTGAATTAGACGTACTATGCGAAGAGTTAGACATAGAGGATGCGGGTGAAGGCCCATCCACCGGTACAGACTAGTGGATTATTGCACAAAGTATGGCTATAGCTTATCAGTGAGAAGGACTGGTAATGTCTATTCTGTTTTTGGGGGTTGTCAGTGAGAAGGACTGATACTGCCTACTTAAATCGGTCTTGGGTACACGTACCAGAGAGAAGGACTGGTATTATCCCTTGTCGGGCTTAACAGAGAGAAGACTGTTACTTTAACCTATCTACTATCTCGGGCTTACCGGCAAGTTTGCTAGTAATGTCTGTTGCTGTTATTGCTTGGTCTATTAATTTTAACTAATTAACAAAATTTGAATTTTATTCGAACTTGTGTTATCTTTATGATGTGCCTTCTTTCTGATATGACTAAGATCGAACTATACTGTCTGGCCGTAGTTGTAACTGCGATTCTAAGAATCGTTCAGGGCGCAATGCGCGGCTGGATGTACGGTGGCTGGGTCTCTGACCACGTTTGGGCCTCTGGCCACTTTTGGGTCTCGATGAGACTACGCTGCCGAGCAGTCGGGTCTATTCGTGATGTGATTTGTTGTGTAATATTCACTGTACAATACTCGAACTTATTTGATTGTCTACTTATGAGATATCTTTCGAAACTTTTCATCTGTCAAGACTTGAAACCGTGTTAACCTCGTGGTCAGGTTAGGCCGAGCGAAATGTTTGCTGCAAATGAGATATATGTTACAGATACACACGAGGGCGTGTGACTCGTCAGTATCCGTGTCGTGCCGTGTCGGCATCGGACATGATCACGGACGTTCAATTGACTCTTTTGAGACTACAGCGCCACCCGGTGTGCTTCACGCAGTTGTTATCGTGCTTCGCGCAGTTACGGTTGTGCCTCACGCAGTTGCACTTCCTCACTTTGTATTCGGTGGTAGACTCGTGCGAACGTCTGGCTTGATTGACTGACTGACTCACTTTTCTTTATAGTCTACCTACATTGTTATTGCTATTGCTGAATCGTAATTCAAATGTAGCTTGGTAATCGTAAATTCGTAAACAGACAAATGTGCTTGCGGAGTTTCTTCCGCGGCTTCTTCTCATAAAATAGCACTAGCGAAGCTGCGAAGGGCGGGCGTTTTGGGGAATGTCTGTATTGTAATATTGCATACTCAGTCTAAACCAAATATAATGACTTTTGAGTACGAGTTCTGTGAACCAGCATTACCCATCTGTTGCCCACAAGATAGTAATTCCTATGCCATCTGACACCAATACAGGCTCGTGCCTGCTGCCCTGCCTTACCTGCCGCGCCCCATATGGCGAGTTGTTGGTAGAGGACGACCACGAAAGGTTGCTCATGACATACTTCGTCGCGCACCACAACCTGGCAATCCGGTGACCGTATCGGCGGAAATCTAACAACCTCCACCATCTGAGACGACCAGAGAACCTTTACCAAGTACATCACGCGCCGAACCATGCCAACAACAAGCACAAGATCAAAACGAAGAAAATCAACCAGCTGGCTAAAACCAACAATACGTTTAACCCTTCCTACTTTAGAGCCCCTGTGCACAGCACAGCATCGACCTTTCCCTACTTTCCTTAGAGCCTCTGTGTACCACGGTGAACAAGACCACCCAGAGCACAGCATCACACCTTCCATTACTAGTCTTCGAGAATCTTCGAGAATCATAAAATCTTCGAGAATCTTCGAGAATCTTCGAGAAACATAAAATCTTCGAGAATCTTCGAGAATCTACGTTTAACCCTTCCTATTTTAGAGCCCCTGTGCACAGCACAGCATCGACCTTTCCCTACTTTCCTTAGAGCCTCTGTGTACCACGGTGAACAAGACCACCCAGAGCACAGCATCACACCTTCCATTACTAGTCTTCGAGAATCTTCGAGAATCATAAAATCTTCGAGAATCTTCGAGAATCTTCGAGAAACATAAAATCTTCGAGAATCTTCGAGAAACATAAAATCTTCGAGAATCTTCGAGAATCTACGTTTAACCCTTCCTACTTTAGAGCCCCTGTGCATAGCACAGCATCGACCTTTCCCTACTTTCCTTAGAGCCTCTGTGTACCACGGTGAACAAGACCACCCAGAGCACAGCATCACACCTTCCATTACTAGTCTTCGAGAATCTTCGAGAACCTTCGAGAATCTCCGAGAATCTTCGAGAACCTTCGAGAACCTTCGAGAACCTTCGAGAATCTCCGAGAACCTTCGAGAATCTCCGAGAATCTTCGAGAATCTCCGAGAATCATAAAATCTTCGAGAATCATAAAAATCTTCGAGAATCATAAAAATCTTCGAGAATCATAAAAATCTTCGAGAATCAAAAAAATCTTCGAGAATCATAAAAATTTTCGAGAATCATAAAAATCTTCGAGAATCATAAAAATCTTCGAGAATCGTAAAATCTTCGAGAACCAAGAATTATCATAAATTTAAAATGTAAACTACAAAATATGTCATCGACGAGATTCGAACAAACTTGCAGGAAGGAGCTTTGGGAAACGGATTGGTGCAGAGCGCGCACCACCCGTCAGAATGGCCGTATCGGCGCAATTACTTGGTAGTTGTCTAAATAATAATTAAGAACGTCTAAAATTATGTCATCATTATTGTTTCTAACGTTTAGTTCAATTCATGAAATAAAATAAGGAATTACTTTGTTTAACAAAGATTGTAAACAACACGTGCGCGCAGTGTATTGAGTCACGTGGCTAGTATAAATAGAGGCGACGGAACGAGTTATGATTCATTATTACTCGAGCCGTCATACTGTGCGGACCTCTAAGTATTATCAAATAAATCAGTTTAACGCTATTTAGAGTTTCACTGTCACTATGGACAAGCAACCCCAAATGAATAGCCAGTTTGAGGAGGAATGTGACGTCAGCGAATGTGACGTCAGCGCTGCTGACGTCACCATTTCTAAAAACACTGCTGCTCGGGACTCTTCGATATATATTTTATAAACATTAAGCTCGGTCTCTGATCTGGTGTAAGTTACATGGTGTTATTATCTATTATCTTTTTAGAACGAAATAGAAATACTACACCTGCCACAGTATTTCTTTGTAACAATATTTTTTTGTTTTTTTTTCGAATGCTAGAATCAACAGGCTACTCTGTGCGCTTACTCTGGAGTCTGGAGCATGCCACATACTCTGCCCGCGGGAGAAGCAGCTTTTCCTCAAATCTACATCCGCTACCAAGAGTTTGACCTTCAGCTTTGTTTATGGTCATTATAAAGCAGACTTTGATGGGAAACTGCACTCTCTGGAATTTAAAGGGGGGTAATTTGATGGTGTTAGTGGAATCCTGGGAATAAATACAGACTCTCCTCGAGAACAACTGTTCAGTATAGTTGACTCGATTACATTGCGATGCATGTTTTCACTTGAAATCTGGTGCCATTGCATAATTTTGTTGGATTTATATCCCGCAGCAACATAATTGGGGCGCCAACTCTCAGTTTTAATGTGTTCCACCATTTCCTACTTTAAGGAACGGGTCTGAGAACTGTCCACAAATGAGACCGCTTCAGGCACTTTTACTTCTGAGCTCTACTGGTAAAGTCTATCAGAAATCACCTGCTGACAATACAGTAATCCCTTTAAGAGCCATAGTACTCACATCCCAAACTTCTGCCACAGTACTTTGTTTGGGTATATTGCAGAATGGGGTTTCGGTTTGTATCAAATCGAGAAGAACTTTGAACGCAGTTTACCAGTGCAGTTTTACCTCCTTCCATCAGCGTGGCAGCAATTCCGGACGATGCGACCGATATTAAACTTAATAAAAGTCTTGCTTGATATCACTACGTATTATTATAATGGAATTTATTAAATATTTGTTTATTGTATAAAGAGCCTTCACCACTTGACATTATTTACTGCTGAGGAATTGACATGTCATGTGTCAAAATTTTTATTTTATTCTAATTTAAATCAAAAACACTAAGGAGTATTGATATCAACTTCGAAGCAAAATAACTGTCTACCCCTTTTTAACCCAGTTAGGGGATGAATTTCAATAAAATATGAAACACGTTTTCCTTCAGTTATGTTAAATAATATTTATGCAAATTTTGAAGTCGATTGGACCAAGGATTCACGTTGTCCCATACAAACTTTGCCCCCCTTTTTCACACCCTTAGGGGTAGAATATCGGAAAATCCTCTCTTATCGGATCCCTACGTCATACAAAGAACACACTCTCCAAGTTTCAGGTCTCTACGATCAGCGGTTTGGGCTGTGCGTTGATCCGTCAGTCAGTCAGTGAGTCATTCAGGACAAAGCATTTTATATGTATAGATTAGAATGTTCAAATTAGTTCACTCATTTGTTTTTCAATTGCATTTTGTTAATAATTCACATTGTCGAAAACATTTTTACTTTTGTAAATAATCTCAATGCCCTAACTAAACGTTTAAGGTTCTGAAAGTAAAACATTTCAACAACGAAGTAAACGAAATACTTTCGTGTTTTTAAATACTAAAATATTTTTTCAACATTAAACACTAAAATGATTTCATCTCATTACACACACCTAGAAAAACAAGCTACTTTAAAGAAATGTTCCCACACATGTCTGCACAAACTGTGCATTCCCCGCAGTCTACACTAAGCTTAAAATAATTCACTTTCTTAGGCAGGAAATTAATTAGTCAATGCTATCCGTAGTCAGTGTGTCTGTATGTGTTGCGCAAATAGAATTAATAGCGCTGATTATGTGGTGTTAAATATTTAAGTAATGAATATGTCTTGTAGGATAAAATAATTATAATGTAAAGTTTCGTATCTTTCTGGTATTAGAGTAATATGTTGACGACGCGTGTAATAGTGTGATTACATGTGACACTTTGATCTTCTCTTTATAGTGTAGAGTTAAGTAGGAACACGCATATAATTATAATACCGTTCTCGGCAATGTTTTTGTCCGGCTTGAAATTGGCACGGTTAACGGCCGGCCGGAAAAATTGGGAGAAAGAAAACTATTGGAATAAAATGAAACAGAATGATAGCATAATGACTCGAGCTTTAATTTTTCTTTGTTTTGATAAAATATCTTTCTCTCTACGATTTTTACGGCCGCGGCCGGTTAAAACTTGGCTCTCGTCAACTTCAGGCCGGACAAAAAGATGGCGAGAACTGTACTTTATCTCGTTTAAGGAGAGGTCTATTAAAGGTGAATCTTCTACTACCTTCAATTCAATATTAAATTGTAGTTTTGTTGGATTTAAGTCATCTAAGTATGACATTTAAATTGAAAGCTAGATTCATTTACACATTTTGAGACAATTTGATAGGTGCCAACTAAACAACCATTATTTTATGCTAACCAAATACTCCAGTTGTTGTTATTTTGAGTCTTAATTTACTACAAGCTTACGTCTACTTTTGTCTATAGCCTTCAGTAATGTAACTTTAACGATTTCATTGAAACTCAAATCGCCTTAAATCACGTATATTTCAAGGTAAATGCAGGAACATTGTGCGCCCAACGGTCAGTGAAGCGCGATACGAATTCTAAACAATGATTTAAATTCAGCGTGCCGATTGGTCGGCGGCGAGTGACGTAGGACAAAATACGCTGTAATTGGTGATTGACATGTGAGCGCTTCCTGATTGGTCGCGTACACAGAGAATGCCGTTGCGTTTCAAATGTGTTAGATTAGAACTTTTGGAAATATTTCAGTGTGTTGAACTTGTATTAATGTTTTCCATGTCAGGTATTCGTACCGAGGAACTGAATTAAACACAGAAATCTAAATCGAGCTGCTACTGAGAAATTCATAGATAAACCCAATAATACATCGCTGGACCTGGGCATTGAACCCAGGATCTGACTGATCTAGCGTAGCGCGCTTTGGCTAACGAGTTAAAAAAAATGCATTAAAGATATAAATAAGCACACAAATAAGATGAATACGTAAAAAGAAAGAAACAATTTTTTTTTTTCAAATTAACGAAACATCGACAAACTTATTTGACGACTGCGGCACCACCAACACATTTACATTTAACTTTATTGTTTATTTTTAAATTAAAACCAGACAAAAATCCAATCTATTCTAACCATTTCTAACACTACAGGCTCCTAAAGCGGTTGTATCATTATATTCCGCCGAGAAGGCACCCGGGCTATGTAAGGTGTGATAATAGTGAGCCACACTCTACCAAAACCGTACGAGCTAATCAGACTGCGCGTGTGATTGATGACTTTGTTGCAATAGCAGTTACAATTTAAAAGCTTAGCGAGAATTAGGCCCTTTTTCACCATAGATAGCCGCTACATGCCGAATAAAAAAATAAATAAATATCTTGGCACATTTTTACACAGCACCATCGAGTCCCAAACTAAGCAGAGCTTGTGTTATGGGTACTAGACAATGGATATAATACTTCTAAATACATAATTATCATATATAAGAAACACCCAGACAAACACAAACAACTAAGTTCATCACATAAATGTTTGTGTCTTGTGGGAATCGAACCCACGACCTCGTGATCAGCAGTCCGGTACTCAAAGACGTCGTCGATTCCCACTAAATAAAAAATATAAATATTGTAATATAAATAATAAATTAAAAAATAGACACAACGTGTGTATGAAAATTATCTGCTAGAATAAAGTATTAGTGGGTTTTATTATGAAATTCTTTGGTAAAGAAAAGCTGGAAAGCTAAGGGGGGATGATTTCTGAAGCCACGTAATTCATCCTCATCCTCGTAGCCTTTTTCCCAACCATGTTGGGGTTGGCTTCCAGTCTAACCAGATGCGGCTGAATATCAGTATTTTACACGAAGCCACTGCCATCAGATCTCCGCAACCCAATTTCTGGGCAATGCCGATATTAGGATAGACTGGTTGTTAGGCTTATTGGGCTTCTGACTAACACTAACGATTGTCATAGGTGTTCGTATGACAACCGGGACCGGAGGCTTTACGTGCTCTCCGAGGCAGGGGGGTCTCGATGTGTTAAGAATGGTCACCCATCCACAGACTGACCTCGGCAAGCGTAGCTTAACCTTGCAGATTGGTTGATCAGCGTTGCTATAACTTAGCCACGAGCCCCACTGAAGCCATCTAATTATGACATGACAAAGGTTAAGATGGTGTGAGATGGTTGTCTACCCTCACTATGCCAACAGGGTAGACTAAACGGAGTCGTGGAGGCCTTTATTCTAAAGATCTTTTCCCAGCCTTGGAATGATAGGTAGTTGCCTAAACGGTGTTGCGTTTGTATAAATTAATTTCCTCGAATCAATTAAGGTCTGAGAAAAAAATAACTAAACGAATGCACAGCTAAAGGTTAGCAATAAATAATCAGTAAACAATAAAAACAACATTACAAAACTGTACATTGTATAACGAATAAATAAATCAGTGACGCCATTTGTCACGACAGACATGACACATTTATAAATTACGTTGTGAGTCTGTGAGCAGCTAAGATTTCAAACATTTACAATCGAATTAAATCGACGTGGCACATGGCAAAAGACGAGTCATCCATCATGGGATACTTCCACATACAAAAACCAACCTTACAAATTTCAAGTTTAAGTGCAAATTTCAATGATATTTCAACGACCCTTCGCTAATGAAATGCATTATTAAACAGTAATTCTATGACCCCATTCGAAGGGCATTATGTGTAATTTGCTTGTTTTAATTCAGTTTTGATTATAACAAAGTGTACTGTTAAATTATTCAATAAAAGATTCACGGAGATCGTCTATTAGGGACTTTAGAAATGGATAGGGTTTAGGGATTGGGTACAGCGGGGTATAGGTATGCTCATTTAGATGTAAAACGGGATGATGTAATTAAGAAATACAGGCGGATAATTAAATGACTGCCTCGTTTGTCCAGTGGTCGTATGAGCGACTGCTACGCTGGGGGAGAGGGTTTAATTCCCAGGTCGAGCAGTGTTATTGAGTCTTTCTTTCAGTGGCGGATTTGCTCTAAGGCCCAATAAGCCTTGGCCTAGCGCGGGCAGATATTAGGGGCGGCTTATCGTGACAAAAATTCACTGATGATAACAATCGTTTTAAATATTTTATTTAAATGTACAATTATCCCTGAAACCTCGGAAAATATTACAGATTTCTGAATCGAATATGATTATGTGGGGAAAGGGGCGGTTGGTACTTACTGCATGGCCTAGGGCGGCCAAGACTGCAAACCTGCCACTTTCTTTAAAATTCTCAGCAGTACCCGAAGTTTAGACGTAGGTTCGAACCATTGTTGAAATCGTCTCTTTCTTTCGCAAAACATTACATCTACGCTCCTGCCCTTATGTCAGTTTACTTGGAGTCAGCGTAGTATGTCTTTTTCTTTCAAACATCTCTATGAGCCGTCATCTCGTCATTCACTTCCTTTGTAGTCCTAACCTTTCTCTTACAGTCAACCTATCTTTTCTTTGGTCTCCCTCTTCCCTTACATGTAGAAAGAAAGAAGATTTGTTCGATTCCACACAGGAAACTAAAAAGCCCTACTTATTTATATCAGCATATTGCTACGCATTTAATCAAATATCCATCCAATTTTTTTTATACCACTAAGGTGGCAAACGAGCATACGGCCTGCCTGATGGTAAGCGGTTACCATAGCCTATGGACGCTTGCAACACCAGGGGTATCACTCGCGCGTTGCCGACCCGAAAACCCTCTTAGAGGTTTATGGAGGATTCACTGCGCCGACAGTTTGAGGGAATATTCCTCTTACTGCCTGCGCAGCGCATCCTTAGAAGGAGCTCTGGCGACCTTACTCACTGCAGGAACACAACACACAATAAAGTGTGTTATTTGGCTGCAGTTTTCTGTTTCTGTAAGGTGGAGGTACTTCCCCAGATGGGCTGCTCCAGATTTGAGCCATAAATGGCTGTGCCCTACCTCTCTTAATAATCTATGCTCAAAATCTTTCTAGTAACATGCTCTTTACTTCATGAATACCATTCGTCTATACTATCACAATAGGAACATCCACATTGTTATATTGTACAAACATATTTTCATCTAGCAACACCCGTATTAAAATGGTCGCGAGACATAAAATAAAAGCAAACAAACCCGTAGCAGTCTCGTTGCGGTTATTAGTGAAACGACTGGTGATTAGCGTAATCACCGCCCACAGTATAACGATGGACATATCAGTTTAACCAAATAGGTACAGTGAGCGACAATAATATATAATGTTAAATGACATTTTTATTTTTATTGCAGCTGTTTTTATGTGGGATTAAGTCAGAGTCAAATGTTTTATTTTTGTTTTAATGTGGATTAAACAAAAACAAAGCTATAAATCAATAGTATTTTTGTAGATATGAGATAATTATTATGCCTGTGTTCTCACACCCACAAATCACCGATATATTTTACGTCCCATATAATAGGAGACGAGCCTATTGCTACCCGGTTCTAAATCAAAGAACTGTACTGAGAATACCCAAAGACACCTTACCCGACCTGGAAAATGGGAATCCAACCCAGAAGTCAACCAGTAGCTGTGATAACAACCACTGATTCTTCCTCTTTTCCTATCAATGGTAAAACTATTATAAAAAAAAATAGCTTTCCGGCAACGGCTTCGCCTGAATAGTCTTGGTATTTCTTAAAAATTATTAAAACAAATCAATCCCACGGGAACTATACATTTTACCGGGATAAAAAGTATTCTACGGCTGAACGGCTGAACGCATCTGGATGAATCTTGGCACAGAGATAGATTATATTCTGGAATAGCCTATGTGCTATTCCAGAATATATTATGTGTTATGGTGTGATTGAGTAACAAACATCCATCCATGCAAACCTTCACATTTATAACATTAGTAGGATTTGAAGTTGGCCACACTGATTGTGGCATCACTTGCGTTCACTAGGTTCACATTTCCTCAAAGGTGCACGTACGACACTCTACAATAAACAAGTGAGACATTTTTTTAAATTGTTGCTTTTTTATCTTCTGTCTCAGGAAAACGAACATGCATTTTTAAGACGAAAGCATACTTTTCTATATTATTTTCCGCATTCTTATTTACAAAATTCGGCAAATCATAGTGAATGCTATTAAAGAAAAGATAATATGATATTATGTTTGCATTAACCATCTTTTGAACTAAATACCATCACATCAATCCATTACTTAACCCTCCAATACGATCGTCGCGTATTTGTCAAAACAAACGCCACTACAACCCCGCCGGGAGGGTTTAACCCTTCGTTGCGATATCAATTAATCGGCTCAATTTATGAATTATTGCGTCGAAACGACCCCGGTTTGATATACGGAATATTAAATCAAATGGGTGCATAATGTATTTTGTCATGTTCAATGGAATTTTTATTGATTTGATGTGTTTTTCGCTGTGCACTTTGCAGCTCTTTTGTACTTTTATTCTCACCGGGGAGTTTAAAACTACTGGATTTTTCCTTGACACTGTGAGTTGGAAAGCGAGTCTATATTACGTCTAATCAACTAAAACTAAAGACGACATTTTGGAGGTCTACCTTTACCTGTCCTGTTCTTCATCTTATTTGTAGTGTATTCTGTAAAAATGCAAAATACGAATTTGTAAAATCCAGGTACAGGTGTAAAAAAGGAACATGCTATACATATAAATAAATAAATTACCTTAAAAATGCTTTATTCCTTCCAAAGACACTAGTACCGTTTAAGAATTTTAAGATGAAATACATCTTAAAAAGCTAGCTAGATATTAATCCTCGAGAATAACTTGCAAAATGAAAAAATAATTAAACGAATTAATTAACCTCACGCATATTTTACCATAAAATTGATTAGCACAATTTTAAACTCGAAACCTACCTATTACTTAAACGGCACATATTTATAGCAGATTCTGTAAGAAATGTTTTATGTTTTACAACAAAAAAAAGGAAATCTATGAAGACTTAAACACCGGGAGCCATAAAGATTTGCATACAAATAGTTGATGGGAATAAATCATGCGGACAGTAATCTGCGGCCATTTTGATGTACAGCAGCGCCATCTGTGTCAACTGAATGAGTTATTATACTGCTATTTTAGGGTTGACGGAGAAGTTGTTTTTGTTTTGTGCAGTTTAACAATCAAACGTAGCGTTTGTGGGTTAATTGTGTGCTATGTATTTTCAGAAAATTGTTGTTGTGTTATTCTGCTAGATTTAGTACTAAGCTTATCTTGATATCTTTTGAACTTTGCTTTACATCTCCTTTTAATATTCTTGATGTAAAAACTGTATTAAACGTAAATAAGACAAAACATTGTAAAGTCTAGACTGATTGATACATTGATAAGATAACAAAAATGTAACTTTGACCAAAAAACTGTATTAAGAACTTTGTGTACTGAAATTTAAGAATGATATAAAATAAGTAAGTAGACCTACATGGTCAAGTTTTATGTGTTTTTATACCCATTTTATTTGTATAAGAATTGTATTTTTTTACCTAGTTGTAATCGAAGCAGATTTAAAAGGGTTATTGGCATCATTTTTTTCAGATTTGTATGTAAATCTTTGGTAAACCTGAAATAAAATTATTAAAGTTATTCGTAAGTATTTTTGTGAATAGAAAAATGTATTCGGATAGCCAAGATGATTAATTGTTAGCAACTTATGGCCAGTTAAATCGGCGACTTTTATGTCACACTTAACTAACCTAAGCGACATTATACTTCTTAAATATTTTTTAACCGCTGTTATGAACCGTATAAGTATTATAAATGTCTTTATTGTAAAGGCTCAAATAAATTTCCAATGAGCTGCCAACCCTAGTAACTCAAAACGTAACATGATTTATAGGGCAACCCCTTAGAAGATTAACCCTTTATCCGGGGTCAAGCGACACGAACACGCGAGGTCGTGTAGGCCGACACTTACGATTTCGTTATTTATTGTCTTTCGTCTCGGATTATGATATATTTCATAATATTTTGTTTGGGAAAGGACTGTTGTTTTGACTAATTGAATAATGATTTGACGTCGTGTCTTAATCCTTTGATTGAAATGCGACAGTACCTACAGTGCAATTAAACCCCTGATGAACTCACTTTTTTATCTGTACTTTTTATTGTTTACGAGCGAAAATCTCCAAAGGTTGCCAGGTCTTTGGGGATTACGGAAGTATGGAAATTCTTCGTGAATCGTCTGTCATCCGGGGAAGAGGCAGAGTATGTCGGATTCGAACCGACTAAAAAACCACACTAATTGCCTTCTCTCATCCTATAGTCTTTCTTCCTCTAAGACACAAGCATTAAGCAGATTTTTATGTAGGTACTTTGGTAAGGCAAATATATTGCATTATGAGGAAGGACTTAAAGGTGTACTATGCCAAATAATCGAAGGCTATGTTTTGTGTAAAAGAGTCCTTTTGGAGGCGAATCAAACCACAGGCAATAAATAGTAGACGTTAGTTGGAAGAAATCTTCTACCAAGCCTTTATAGAAGCAATCTTACCCAATGTATAATTACAAAAATACCACATCATGAGAAGTTTCATGAGGGGCGAGCTAAAACAAAACGATAGCACATCCTCTGCCGATGCCCCAGGGATAAGCCTTGAAGATGTACTCTTTTAATAACCGTTCCCACTCACCAAGCAACACAAATAGCTAAAAAGATTAGACGCTTTGTACAGTTCGCAAAATAGTCCTTTACAATAGTTTTATCTGGTTTTAGGGAAAATGCTGGCACGTTGAATTTCGACGTAATTTTTTTGAAATTCTTTAAAATGTCTCTGTTTCAAATATAGCTTTGCTTAAACTTGTTTGTTACTGATTTGAACTTAGAATTTCATTGAATGGATATAGACATTATAAAATGTCTTTATTGCGAGAAACTTAACCCCCTCGAGAATTAATGAAAGAATGAGGTATTTTGCTAATTTTTCTGCTAATATTATTAAACCTTGAGTTAAAATTTTATTATTTTTATGTGGTTTATTGACGTGTATTGTTTGAGTATAATGTATTTCCATACTTTCAAGTTTTGCTTGCAAGTTATAGGCAGTAAAGGATCATCACACGGAAAAGAATGGTATAGCCTCCAGATATTGGATGTTTGTGCATGTTTGTAATAAACCCACAATACATATGACATTCAATAACGAAGGCAAGCTTAAAAAAAATTTAGATTCAGGAAAAATTGTATTTAATATCTTTAATTTCACGTTTTTGTTATAGAACCTAGAACCCTTGAGTCTGAGGGGAGACTGTGTCTCTCTGTGTGTATTCTACCGTTTGTATAAGGGGCAGCGTTCTGAGGAATTGTTTGAAATGTTGCCTACGACTACTTTCTATCACCGCACCTCTCGCCATAGGCGTGGAGTTCATCCACATGCCTTAAAACCACTCTGGTCCCATACTGTGCGATTCCAGAGGAATTTCCTCCTACGCACGCTTGGGTTGGGGATTTGTGGAATCAGCTTCCTGCCGAGGTTTTCCCAAGAGACTACAGCATGGGGTTCTGCAAAAAGGGGTGTGATTTTTTTTTACAGTATGATAGTCCTGATGTTGCAAGCGTCCATAGGCGGGCCGTATGATTTATTGCTACGTTAGTAGCATAAAAAAATAGACATAACTACAAATTTCGGTAATTTAACGGACTGTGAGATAGAATGTCTAAAACAGTGGTAAGAGAATAAATAAAAAACCGTTGAGTATAACTTTGAAGTTTTGTACGTAGGATGAAAACTTTAATGCAAACTTCAATATTAAAATGTCATTATTCCAAGTCAAAGGGGTCTCTTTAAGATTATTGCAATAATGAGCTTCCCTCGTGCTGAGCAGTAAATTTTAGCCACAGAGAGAATATTTTACGGGAACTAATTGTAGCAATAACCAAAGTTTGTGTTTAAGAGGGCCTGCTTGAAACAATTTGCGAAGTGTTCAGTTATTCTCAAGAAAATTACAAGCTTCTCAAAATCCAAAAAGTTTTTCAGCGTTAGGTCGTATCGGTAACTATATTAATTTTATTTTCGACCATTAATTTTGCGTGCTCCGTATTTTGAAGCAAGTTTCAGATTTTTTCTGAATTATTATTCATCTATTTTAGTCAAAAATTTAGAAGAATCTGCAGTGAAACTATTCACTAAAATTTTCAGACCTTGAAAAAAGATTACTTAGTTACAAAAATATGCATTATAAACATTTCAAGTAGGTACAAATATTTGCATACACGGTATAAATTTTAGTGAGACATTGCACCGCAGGTATCCTAGTGTAGACTCCACACTGGGAACCTTAAATATCTCTCTGTGCAATTTTTCTGCGGACGCTACATCATAATGTTGCTATACGGTGCGCCGGCGCATCTCAGGTAGCCTGATTTACTGCTGTCTTAATGAAACCTGTTATATAACTGGAATTATTTATTATTTTGTCCTAAGAACGAGTCTAGGCAGCAGCTTCTGTCTTAGATAATAATTAACTTTCTATGACTGTAGTTAGCTGGGTACGGTCGGGAGCAAAAGAGTGGGAGAGTTAATGATGCAATAATGGTTGTTTATTATGATTCTTTTATAATAATAGCACCTTTTACATAATTTACGGCAGTATTACGCAGGTTTGACTAGAAAGTTTTATGCATTACTAACTTTTAATTGATGCAAGTTAAGCTATATTTATTATATCCGTCATTTGACATTTATTTATGACTTTTCAAAAAATTCCGATAAAAATGTATTACGAAGTAACCATGAAATTAATATTTTCTTAGCATTATTTTTACGCCCTGTCACAAAAAGTAATGACGCGTTCAAAATCATGTTAACCAAGACTAGAAAAATTTAAACAAACAACATTTATCAACTTTATCAATGTTCGAAAATTCCTAATTTGAAACACGAATGTATTTTTTTAACAATTTCAAAGACAAAAGAGATAACACCTCTTTGCCGGGCTAATCATATTGTAATCAGGGGTCAATCTAAACTGGTCATCGAGAAACTTTAATTATGTTATTAAAAGGAAAAAAATGTATTTCCTATGGGCATTTCGTCGACTTTGCCGCTTACAGATGCCATTAAGAACACGTATCTAAATATCTTAAGAAATCTATCGTACGGACGGTAAAGACCGTAATTAATATCTTTGAAAACATTCGAAGTAAAAATTTGTGGCATTCGCGAGTACGGACCGTTCAGCTGACCAAGATTGTAAAGAGCTGATTCGAACGTGTGTTTAATGTAGATACTTTTGTGATTCCTTTTTTTTTCTTTTAAATTATGTAGTAAAAATATTAAAGTTACTGTAGATCTTCCATTGATACTACTTCACTAGTTGGTAATACAGTAATTCGACCATTTGTATTGTTAAAAAATAAAATTCTTATGATTTTTAATTTTATTATAAGAAAATATAGAAGCTTAAAAAAAGACTTAAAATATTTATTTCTCCCTTTATAGATTAAGGAAAACGGACTTTATAAAGGACACTATAAAGTTTTTGTAGTTGTAAGAGTTCCGCCAACCTGCAATAGGCTACTGTAGTTGACTATGAGCTAATTCTTCCATATGAAAGGAGCCCTGTGCCCAACGGTGATTTACAATGTACACTTCACATTGCATGAGACAAAGCTCTATTGGCTTTCTTCTTTTATACATTCTTAATTCAAATCCAAACTCGGTACTATCATCTCCTTAAATTCGATCGTCGACACATTGTTCTCTGTTGTACACCGTCCAAATGTCGTGTTGGTAATGATCATTTTTTTGACCAGATCGCATCTACACCGGTGTTTATTTATTAAACGTTTCCACATAACTTCTTACCTTTATTAAAGAAGCAATTTATTAATGAAACAATTATTCAAGCCTTATCTTGCCGGCATCGGTGGGTCGACGAAAGTCATCAGATACGCTTATACACTCGACCCATACGAGAAATATTGAACTGCTAGAAAATAGTCAGAGCGTCAGAAGGTGGGTGGGGAGGCTTTTGCCTAGCTTAACTGGCAAAAAAGTAAACTTATTAAGATTTTTAGTTTTGCTTTTTAGTGACTTTTTCGTCGGTTAAAGATATAATATACAAGATAAAACATATCTTGAATCTTATTTTACCATTTTGTGTGTCGAAAATCACTATTGAAACTCCATTGCCGGAACCCTCCGGAATACCTGTATTCCTAAAATCAAAATGTTTCATTAATTTTACCCTTATTACCCTTACTTATCGTATGAAAAGAAGTAAATGTGTATATGTATTACGCTATAAGTGTACTGCAAAGCCCTACCAAAAATGCCAGAAATTTCGCAACAAGCGCTTTATAAAACTGTACCGCAACATAAAAGCGATACATAAGTCTTATTCAGTGTTGTCAAAATGTGCCTCCCAAAATGTTTACGATCCGTTTTATGACACTTATGTTGATCAAAAGTGTCAATCTCTCGCTTTATATTAATGCAGTTCGCGTTTTTATATGAACGCCGAAACAAGTTATAGTGACAGTAACATCTGATGGTTCTTTTACAGATACTCTTATGAAGCCTATATTTTAATATTGTTGTCGTTTTAAATCCAAAATCCAGGTCTTGAGTTTGAATCCAAGGCACGCACCTCTGATTTTTCGTAATCATGAGCATATTAATAATTAATGATCATTCGCTTACAACGGTGAAGGAAAACATTAAATCAAATCAAATCAAATTTATTGCGTTCCATAATGTATATACAGGTGGTAAACTTATAACTAGGGATCAATTATGGACCTTGTCGGGCACAGCAAGTAAAATTAAGTAAAGTATGAGAGAGAGAGTGAGAGTTTCAATAGGTTTTATTGTAAATTAATCAGTTAATTAATGTGTTTTAATTATCACAATAGATTATCGTTTAATATTATTATGTGTAATTGAATCTTCTTGATGTGAAGTCTGCCAACCTGCACTAGGCCAGCGTGGTGGATTAATAGCCTGCCTAACCCAACTCAATGTGAAAAGAGTCCCGTGCCCAGCAGTGGGACGATTAATGGGTTGATGATGACCCGGAATCAGTGTTGAATAGAGGATTGATCAGCGTCCGATCCTGTGATCAGTTCCGAACCTAGACAAAGTGTTATCAGATATTAAGGTCCAACGTCGACGCTAATAGGCAGAACTTTTCATCATAATTATCATCAGCCTGTATAGTCCATAGAGCCCATCTTCAGCTTTATCTTCAGCTCTTTTCATCCAGTCACTGCCAGCCGCTTTTCGCGAGTCTTCAGTCCACCAGTCCAGGGCGTCCCACACTACGTTTGCCTAGCAACTTTTAGGTGAATTAATATGTTAATCATCATGTCAATACATTATAATATCAATCGTCACATAAGCGTAAGTTTGGGTTTGTGCCTGCCCAATATAAGCTTTAACTGAACGGACCTATTATTATTATAGTATGGGGTTTACAAAGCACATAGTTACATCAACGACCAACAGCGACCATATATTGTACAGGAGTACTCTTGCTGACGATCCTAGCTAGTATTTTAATAGAAGCTAGAAGATTCCTGTTAACTAAACCAGTAACAAAGACAAAACCAAATTGTGGTGGTTAGAACAAAAACTGTGTGTCGTCGGCCACCGGCGTGCCGTATTCAAAACAGTTGAGAAGATCTCTCTGAGGACATTCCCACATCTAGACTACTTTGGTGACGTTTTCCAATGTTTCGACACGTTAGACAAAATAGTGTTGAAACCTGTTGGATAATAAATTAAATAAGAATACTGTAACCCAAAAAAAAATTAATGGCAAAGAAAACATAGACTTACACTTATGCTCAAGAAGATTTTCCCAACTGTTATTAGGGTTAGCTTCTAGTCGCGCCAGATAGGCTGAATATAAGTATTTTACACGAAGTGACTGCTACTAGAGCTGCGTAGTACAATTTCTTGGCAATACCGATATTCTAATAAGATAAGGCAATAATTAACCTTGCTGTCAGGGTTTTTGGGCTTCTCTTTAAAACTCATGGTTCTTCAAGAAGGGCTTCAAGATACGTATTTTAATTAGAAAGACAAAGCCCGACACAAAGGGGACTTTTTTTATTAACCACCGTCCCGTATAGTCGGCTACAGTGGAAAACGCAATGTCGTGCCCCTTTCCCGGTATCGGGCATCGTCGGAGATCGATGTATGTAGATCCGCCCGTATTTACATATGCCACGTCTATTATTTTACGAATTTACCATGCAACGGTAATGCCAAGCTTCTGACATGTGATGCTGGTATATCATTTGAAACTCCTGCACTAAATCGTGAGTTTGTATGTTTCAACTTTCTAATAGTTCTGCTACCAAATATGGGTATTAGAACTTGGCTCATTTTTCAATTATAAATGATTTCTAAAGAAGTTGCAACTGGTTTGACTTTTCGAAAGTACCTTTTTATATGGTCTAATTGAAATCAAATATTTGAATTTGAAGGGTAAATAGACACAATAATGCTACCGAAATATAATCACTATATTACTATTTATTTTAGATAAGTAAATTAGACAATTTTCACAAAAATATTGAACCCTTATATCGATGCCGCACCACTTATATTAACTTTACCCCCTCCTCTCCATGCCTCGTCCTTCAACTCCTCGGTGTTGCCAACACAACCCGTGCCACATTGCCAACCTCCTCGGCTTCCGTAACAGATATTTATTTTAGACACTTTACAAGTCAAGTGAGGTATATTATTGTGTATCAAATGGCGTCGACATTTTTTATATGAGAATCTCTGAGAATAAGTAAGAATATCGTCTACCCGTCTCAAACTGAGACTAGACCCATACCCAACAGTCAGTGATTGGTTGATCATGATTGTTATTTAAAGTCTACCTATACTGTCTCAATTAATGTCTGGTTGTAGTGCCAAATTCGGTTGATGAATGATCTGCGAAGGAAGCCCAGGGCGACGAAACTGATATTGGGTTTTCCTAAGAAATGTTTAGTTGATTCGGAGGTCAGAGTATTGTATTGTCGGAGTAGTCGTCGCTGCATCGTCGGTCAAATTTTGTTGTGTCGGCACCCAGCGCCACTCCTGTTGTCTATACATATATGATTCATATTTTGACGACGTCTGTGGTCTAGTGGTTTGAGTACCGGACTGCTGATCACGAGGTCGTGGGTTCGATTCCCACAAGACACAAAAATTTATGTGATGAACTTATGTGTTTGTGTTTGTCTGGGCGTTTCTTATATACTATAAATATGTATTTCCAAAAAAAAAAGTATATAAGTATTATATCCATTGTCTAGTACCCATAGTACAAGCTGTGCTTAGTTTGGGACTAGATGGTGCTGTATAAAAATGTTCCAAGATATTTATTTATTATTTATTTATGATATGCACATGATTTCGGAAAGTCCGATGGCCATTTACGTTTTACTGAGTGACATAGGTTGTACACACATTCTGATGTGAAGTGTACAGAGAAACTAATACCAACAGCTATCATTACATCTCTTGTCTCCACTTTCATCCTCGGCAAAATACGACTTCACCTATTCCCCAGACATTGACGTACAAACACTTACACAAACAAGACAAACGAGCCCACACAACATACTAAATCTTAATACACATTCTAGAAAGTTCCAATGACTAATGCTAGAACATTGTGCGTAAAGCACACACGAGGTGTGTTTAATAATTCCCAGTATGAAAGTTGTATCTCAATAAGTCGGCACTACTCAGGAAGTCATATCGTATGTTATCACGATATCATTCACCTGTGACGTTATTTTCCGCTGCGCATGCGCAGGTTATGGATGTGGTGCAAATGTAAATGATTGTGGGAAATTGTGGTCTTGTTACAGATAAGAAAATGTCGATCGCAGTATTGGTAGAAGATTTATTAGCGCCAGTTTTACTTAGAAATATCTTAATGGTGTTAATGCAAGCTCATTAGACACGTAGAACCAGTAGGCATTGTATAATTTTGAGATAAGTCTAAAATTTATTATAAAAATTTCGAAACTTGAACTTTGTTTGCGCCACCATCCCAAAATGGTTGAATCTATTTCCATTATTAATGGCTTCTTAAAACTTAACATAACATGAACATGCGATCACATCTGTATTCACACTGGGTTAAGCAGAGGTGTAGTGATGTAACCTAAAGTTCACCGGTATATTTCAGCAACTACGTTTTGCCTCTACATATATACAGGGTGTTTGGTAGAACGTTGAACATACGTAAAATGTGGTTAGTTGGGGTCATCTGCTACCCACTTGGCCCAAATTATTTGACCTTGGCCGCACCGTTTTTTTTTTACTTATTTATATTCACAGAAAATTACCAGTTTTTTTTAACTTTAAATTCGAATATCTTTACTTGTGACGGGTAAATGTATTTTTTTACATCTTTTTGTACCTTTAAAGACTCGTAACTTTTTTTCCCATTAAAATCTGTACCAAACAATAATTTTATGAGAGTCTGCTACAATTAGACATTAATACAAAACAACATCCTGCCTGTTTTATCCGTCACAAGTAAATATTTCTGTGAAATTAAAAAAAGTAAAAAAAAAACGGTGCGGCCAAGGTCAAATAATTTGGGCCAAGTGGGTAGCAGATGACCCCAACTAACCACCATTTTCGTATGTTCAACGTTCTACCAAACACTCTGTATATAGTGCGAACTGCTCTACTGTGGAACTCACAGCCGGAATCCTTATTCCCCGAGACTTATAATTTGGATATCTTCAAGACGAGTGAATCGGTTTCTTCTAGGCAAGCTCGCTCTATCGTAGGCCACATCGTTGCTTAACATCAGGCGAGTTGCGGTCAAGTGCAAGCCTATCTAAGATTAAAAAAAAAGATTATCCCAATACAACATCTACTAATATTATAGTTAGTTTGTTTGCATTGAATAGGCTCCGTAACTACAAGACCGATTTGAAAATGATTTTTTTCTAAAATTCCTACCGCGGAGAACAACCAGTGTTAGTTATTCTGTGTCAGATGCTCTCCGTCCGTCAGGTTATGTCAAACTCCTACCGACTAAATCCAAGAACAGTTGAATGCACCTTCAAGTTACCAAATAGATTACTCAGTTTCAACGGTACATAAAAGTGGTTTTTCCTGCAGATTATAATTCCAACGTCTTTTACAACACACGGGAAATGGGTAAATACGTGTAGCAATTAATCTTCATTGGATTTCGAAATCGTTATATAACGATATATCAGGAAATGTATTTATATTGGGTGCATTAAAAGAATCTTCATGAATAATGTGGCGACACTCTGGGCAGTCAATCTCTTTACTAGTTTGCTGACTGGCAAATTTCTTTACAACAGTATAGATCAGACTCCATAATCGTGGACGGCCATTCCCTGGATATGTCCACTCATGGCCCATTTGGGGCCAGCTGTATGTAATTCCTCCATATGACCTTTACTTGTTTGGCTATTCATTGGTATGTAGTCTCGAGAACGTTTCTACCCCAGTGGCCATCTATTGTATGAAATATCTGCCCCAGCCACTGCCACTTACCAGCTTGCTTACTATATAATTATTTCTATGTTTTAAAAGAATGTTCTAGCTACGCGTATTGTTCAGAATAAACATTTATCTTGCTGCAAGGCTAATGATTAGTTTAGCTTTGCTGGGCATTTCTAGCACTTAACCTCTTAATTGGGCCATTGTGCGTGTCTCATAATTATTCGTCTTACTCCAACCACCCAGGCTTTCCCAGAAAGTTAGCAGGTTAATGATATAGCTTCATGTTTTTAGAAAAGCTGATGCGATATCTCTGCTATTTCTTGCTCTCTGACCATAGTTACTCTTCACAGCTCTAAGTTACAGTCAGCAACCTCGTAAACAGATTATTTGAACCGTTTACAAGTCTTTTAGCCGCAGTGCCGGCGTAGCCACACCTCTAATTATCCCACATGTAACGAAAAGTGGTCGAAGCAGGAAAAGCAAATATCTAAATAATTTCTCTGGCGCACCCATAGATACGATCGTTAAGTGTAGCAGGCGTTTAAAAGGATATATCGTTCATATGAGTTGCAACTTATGTGCCGAGTTATTAGCTGAACTGTTGGCTAGTAGGGCCACTAGCTCTTACGAGGGCTTGTGGATTTTCCTGATTTAATTTGACGTTACATATGCTTTTATGTTTTAGGTCCCTTTAATAAGGAGCAATCCTTTTGCCATTAACTTGGAAGGCAGGTGCAGAAACTTCGAGATGTTTTTGAGAATTTTATGGAATAGTATAACAAAAATTACTCTTATCGATGCTATTGGTAAAAGTTTCTAGCGTTATTATGGATGCACAGTCCTGTCTTTTTAGGTAAACCTACCTATGTAAAAAGATTCCACCTATGAGTGCTAACATTTTTGGGGGTCATCAACAATAATCGATAATAAATATCAATCATAAAATAAAGTATTAAATCTAGGTTTAAAAGGAATTGACAGCCTACAAAGTTGCTAGTGACATTTTCTTGAAAATTTTAGCTTCTTCGTATGTAGAATCATCAATCAATATTAGAAGTTAAGCGTGGTATCGAATAGACAAGCATTTGATGACTTGGGTGTAGTTAAATTGGTTACGCTTAACTTGTCAATATCGTCGGTGGCTACACTCTTTAGGTTATTTCACGTAGATTTATTTATATTCTATTTTAAGTGTAATAGGACAATCTTTGTTTTTCCATTCCATTTATAGAAGAAAATGATATAGTATATCGTTGGTAGAGTTTTATTTTACTTTATGACTTGGTAATTGGCTTCTGCGGGACGTCTATGGGTTGTAGCTTCGATCGCCGTACATGAGAAAAATCTCATGTACGGCGATCTCACACAAACTTACACAAAACAGCCAAAAGGCTGTGTTTTGTGTATGGTCACAAACTTACACAAAACAGCCAAAAGGCTGTTTTGTGTAAGTTTGTGTTTGTACATAGTTCACGATACAGAAGGTATTAGTGTGGGGCAATGTTTTCATTAAAATTAAATCAATTGTGTAGCATTTGAAGCTAAATTTTTTTAGTTGCTATGACGAGCTAGGTTATCAAGCGATAACTCCGATAAAAACCCTTATGTCCTAAAACACACGTAACGCTGGAGACCCTACCGTTCAACATGTCATACAATCTAGTTTTCTATTTAAATGATACACTTTCGAATCGCCTCATTTGTCTAGTCGCCCCGTGGCTTTAGTATTCGATTTCCAATTGTGAATCGTGCGAAAGAATACTGTGGGAATACAGAGAGTAACATCTGTAGAAGTCACTATGCCTTATTGGGAGGCTTATCTGATTCTGTTAAAGGGCCTATGTGTATAGTAAAGTTTAAGTTACCTAATGATTTTAGCCTTGATGTGATTCAGCCTACATTTTGATAATTTAAGCTAACGGTAATTGATACATAACTATAAAATTATGAATACTTATAGTGCTAAACATCCATTTCCTTAAGCCCCCCATTGTTGCCTGCAGGAGATTTATGAACTCACTTTTAGTTCAAGTAGTTATACTTAGCTTAGTTAGAGGACTTGTCTTTTTCATTATCATCATTCACAGCTTGAGGATATTCACTACTGGGTGTAACTTTACTTGTGCCAGTATGCTCAGTTCTGTTCTAATTGCATCCATACATGACCTATGCTATTTCTGGGCATCAACCAATTGTTCGGCCGTGCCGTTTTACTCGACTGCCAAAGGAGGGTTATCTATTTAGGTATTGATTATTTGGGTATCTACTGTCAATATATTGTTGAAGACTTATATGGCAGGTAAGCTGTTTCACCATATTGTATAAAGCTTTAAACAATTCAAGGGAAAAAACAGACGTAAGCGTTTGCTGGTTGCAACATAATGTCGAGTTTTGGAAGAAGCTGTGTGTAGTATTAGATAGAACAGGATATCTCCTATTCACAATACTACAATCTCAATCCTAATCCCAAACCAGAATTACATCCACCTAATGAATCGACACTCCACACATGAATATAAACACTATTTAAACAGCATTCGCTTACCAACATGATAAATTCGATTGACAATCGCGCGGCAACAAGGCTCCGAGTTGTTCACAATTGCTCGTACTAATTTAAGAAGCGGTGCCTTATACAGCGGTAGGAGTGTTAAGAATGTACACTTGATCGGCGTTTGTATGAGTGCAAGGGAAGTACTTTGACGGGCGCGAGTAAGGCCTTATAGGGTTGTCGGCGTAGTGAAAAATTTGCTCTTCAACCCCCCTTAATTGGGTGTCGCGTTGTTTTACATGGCGTGGTACACACGGTCTGCAGGGTTGGAAAGTGTATTTTTTTATATGTGCATCATATTTATTAGTAGGTAGTTACTGTCACATTTTTCGCATGAATCAAAACGATCGGTGATAATTAATTTTATAAGCAAATATTAATGTATTAGAATTTTATTTAAAGAAAAACTGTATTAAAGTCAATCGAAAGAATAAGTAAAACTAAAAAGTAAATACCAAGTGCTTGTACAAAGAAGCCCTTATAAATAAAACTAGTAACATACTTGATATCCGCCCTTTGATCTACTTTATAATTGATGCGCATCCTTCAGTAACCTGATTCAATTACTAGATAAAAAGACTTGCGCATTGCTTCGGCTTATGATTCATCTTTGTGCCTTTTTCTTGAGAATGGATTAAGTCATTTTAACAGCATAAAGCTGTAACCATACTAACGTCAGCCAATATTATAAATTTTAAGATCTGTATATTTTATAGAATGTTTTTAATTATAAAATCAACAACAGATATAATGTTTCTGATGACCATCTTATCCAAACTCATTTTCATGAAGACCATTGTCAAACAATGATTCTGAGACTTCGGTGCTAATTTCTGGTAAAATTTTGAGTGTGCAAACAGTTTGACGATATGCCATTACTTAGTGGTGTTGCAATTTAAGAATGACCAAACAAACGTCACTTATTGTCAGATCTATTCATCATCAGCTTGAAGCTTCAGATGTATAATTGTACAACTAGATCCTTGGTCAAATTAGAACTTATTTTTCATGATAAGCCCTTTATTTTTCTTAATTACAAATAGGTGCCTACCCAATTTTTTGCCAAAATCCTTTCTAAAAAGTTCCGTTGCCAAAAGATTGCTGCCCATCTTTTCAGCTCGTATGTCTCACGAACTAACACAGGGTTGTCACTGATTTGTTGCGGAGACGTTTCTTTTAGCGTTGATGTGGCGCTGATTGGGACGTATGAGGTGTTTGTGAAAGCATTTTTGTATTCTTTTTGCAGCTAATGAACACTCGTTAGCTGTCGAAGAATTTCCATGAATGTGCGCCGGTTTGTGTGCCGCAGTGTTTGTGCGTACCTTTGTTTCTTTTATATTTTGGTTTTTAATGAGTATGGTTATGTATTGTTAGATATGTTAAAATCAAATACCGATCTGTGCATTTTCATATTTTTCGTGTAAATAGTAAGAGGCTTTACCTCTCAAAGGAACAGTGAAATTTAGCTGTTATGGATAGTGGTAGCTGGCTAAATCGTACATTGTAACAAACTGGAGGACGCAGGTTTGAATCAAGTAAGGTAAGCAAGCTTAACGTTTCATAAGTGCTTGTAAAAGCTTATTTGAAATAAAAACATTTGAACTTGAACTTGAAGCAAATCTGAAATCAAAATAATCACTACCATAATTATTCTAATCTAATGTCTCAGTAGCAGTAACTTCTTGCAAATGTTTAATCATGTTAAGCATGTATTAATGCCAAATACAATAAAAAATAACAACCATAATATCTCTTCTATTCAATGAATACCTAATCAATACAGTCACTTTATGGGCATAAACAAACAAATTTATGCGCATGACCATACTACACAAATCCCCACTTCAATTCTACTTATAGATAATAATTAATCTCAGGAATGGCTAATCCTATCCGTAACGAATTACCTCGGCGCAATATCTAGTATTGGACTTACCCAGAACTGGATCTGAGGCAACCCAGGATTATAATGACGAGGCATAACTAGTGGACACTTTCAATAGCGGACTATGAAAGAGGTTCTATTAGGAAATGCGTTTAATGTCCTTTACAAAGACTCGCTTGGGTAGTCTACAATTATTTTTATAAAATGCACATTTAATTAGTTATTGAATGTTCAGTACTTATCTAATCTATTTAGATTTTAAGCTGTATCATTTGCGACTGCTACTCTTGAGGAACTTTATAGACAAAATACGGAGTACCTATTCCCGTTTTAGCACCTGTTTCTAGAGCAGCCATGACATTGATTGAGCACTGAAATTATATTCTCAAATGCGAATGAAATAAGCCCTTTCATTTGATACCCATATTGAGGGAGTTGTGAAAAAATATGTAATTCGCTATTTTGTAGCGGCGGCCATCTTAGACCGATTTTCATCAAACATAGCTAAGAACACTCCCGACTAATTCACCTTTCAAATAAAAAAAAACAAAATCAAAATCGGTTCATCCGTTCGGGAGCTACGATGCCACAGACACACACACCCACACACACACAGACACGTCAAGCTTATAACACCCCGTCGTTTTTTCGTCGGGGGTTAAAAACAGGTGCCCTAAAAATTGGCGCTCAAATGGGAATACTCTCAAATTACAAATGATACAATCCAAATTGAATTGGGATAGGATCAGATTTTTTTTGACAATGACTTTTAAAATTATAGTGAATAACAGAACGCATTTAAAAACTAATTTTATTTCTATGTCGAATATTCACCTAAGTATAAAAAGCCAGTAGATTTTTTCATTTCAACTGTAGGTAGCCGTTTCAAATAACCACTTGGCCGTTTGCTTTACGAATTGTCTCAACATTCGTAATAGAATATTCATCCTTTGATATATTGAATTCACTTCTTCATAGTTAATTAATCATATCAAACACAGTGCAATGCATTTATCGGCCCAATAAAACAATAAAGCTAGTGTCACACGGAACAAGTGCGCGGCTAACAGAGGCGCGTTGACGCGAACAAATTGACGAGCTTGTAACACACCTATGTAGTGCGCGCAACAAGTCTTGATACTTTAATAAAAAAAAAATACAAATATGATGCCAATTTTATAAAAAATAATTTAAGTATATTCATATTCATTTATAGTCGGTACAGGTATGCTATTGTAGAATAAAAAACATCTCAAATAACTTTTCAAAGATGACAACCAAAATCATAACACTAACATTGTTGGTAACGTGACTAAATCCCAGAAGATGATCAGAAATCTTGACCTATTCAATTAATTTGTTACAATAATTGAAACACTTAAATAATATACCATGTAATACCACTGTTTCTTTTCTTTTAAAAGCCAAAATGTATAAGCAATAATGTAATATTAAGAAAGTACAATAAATTTTCGGCTTAGTAGCGGTTTCGCCCGAAATTGGTTCGCCCGAAAAGGGCGAATGAACTACTTTCAGTTTTGAATATTTTTTAGGGCCGGTTTCGCCCGAGACAAATTTAATAGCGGGCGAAACAGGTCAAGTAAAATTTAGTAATGGACTATTCGCCCAAATACTACTATACATTAGAAAAAATAAGTAGTACAGTCGAGCACACCGTAATATGTACAAATACAAATGTTTTTAAAGGGGATTTACTTAGGCACATGTGTTACTCGAAAATAGTAAGTAACGTACTATAGTCTGTTTTTTAATCTCAGAGACTAAAGTGACATTACGTGGGATACCAGTTTTTTGCATTTCTTAAATAGTAATGTGCCTCTATCGAAAATTATCGCTACTAAACTGAAGTGTCGGTTTTTTACACTAAATTATCCTGAAAAAAATAGTAGGTCTTATTTAAAACGTAATAATCATGAGTCGGCTTAGGTAGAGTTTTGAAGGACTAAATAACGACAGCGAAATCAACATAGTTTTCTAAAACTTTTTTACAGCGATTGATATAGTTTTCTAATACTTTTTTACCTCGTTGGAACATAAGACTAAATTTATTAAAGTCATTTCTTAGTTTTTTTTTGGTAGGTAATTTTACGTGATTTGGTACTTAAAACTCTACGACGACTTACCTCTCATAGACTTTATTGTGCATTCGTACAATTTTAATTAATTTGGGTTTTAGTTATACGATTTGGAATAGAAAATTTTTAAGCTAATCGTCTAAAAGTTACGATTCAACAAACCGATATCGTTGGTACAACCCTATACAAAAAAGCTGGTATCATTATTTGTAATTTTGACAGTTGCATGTGTCAATCTAGTCTCTGAGATTAAAAAACGGACTATAGATAATATGCACAATGACATTTGTTACTCAGCGATAGAATTAAAGACACAGCAAATAAACGCACCCACAGGAACACAAAGATAGTAGTATAATGCTGTCTCTGTCACTCATTTGCAAATTGTGCAGCGTGTTTCCCATCATTTGGTTTAGTGTGTCTAAAATACTGACAGTATAACAACATAATTGCATAAAGTACACACTTTCTGACTTCACATCACATAATTTATTTTATGTTTAATGTTTCTTAAAAAAAGCCTGGATACACTAAGAAGTAAGTAGTAAATATATACTTAGTGATTGATTATTAGTAAGTACAAAGTTATAATGAGTAGAAGTGTAATTATAAGAAATATGTAAGTGTTGATATATTATTAATAGTTTTTTTTTTGTGCTATTTTTTGATTATTAGTAAGTACAGTTATAATGAGTAGAAGACTGTGAAGTATAATTATAAGAAATATGTAAGTGTTTCTATATTATTAGTTTTTATTTCAAATTGTTTTGTGTAAATTAAAATATATCTGATTATTATGTTTTATTTTTATTTAATACTTACCCACCCGTTCTGGATCCCATTTAAACAACGGACTGACATAATAGTTATATACATTCTATTTATATAAATGGCTCGTTTGTTGAGTAGATAATATTAGACATACAGGAATAAACAGATTCACTAACAGTATTTGTTTTATTGTAAGTAGCAATTGTGTACGCAACTGTACTTTTTTATAAAATTTCACATTTTATTATTAAATAAAGGCTTATTTTTAGAGGCATAGTAGTATTTGGGCGAATAGTCCATTACTAAATTTTAATTGACCTGATTCGCCCGGTAATAAATTTGTCTCGGGCGAAACCGGCCCTAAAAAATATTCAAAATTGAAAGTAGTTCATTCGCCCATTTCGGGCGAACCAATTTCGGGCGAAACCGCTACTAAGCCAAATTTTCTGGCAAAGGAATCCTCAAAACATACCATAAATCGGTAGCTCATATTTCATTGATCAATTTTCTCCTATAAGCTACTAGTAGGAATGTTATTTTAATAAAATAACCTTATGACATTCTCAATGCTGCATTTGAAAGTTCCAATAAATCCAACACTCCCATATTTTGATTAACAACACTTCACGCACTACAGCTACAACAAAGCATTATACAACACCAAGATTATCCAACAGCCTCCTACTTAAGTGAGATTTAACAACAGGCCCTGTTTACATAACAAAATGTAAGTTAAATAATAAAAGATGTCAAGAAAGTGAACATAATTGATGATCACTCGGCGATCCAATATTTTCAATAATGTCCCACGAGTTTCCGTATAGAAAGTCCGGTTTTATGGGAGGTTAACAATTTATAGAGTCGCAATTAACCAAGTAATTTATATCTTAATATTACAATATGGTAAACAACGCAATTACTGGCGTATATCTAAATCTATGTTGTAATTACAGATAGGATGCGAAACCTATGCTTGGTGAAAGTTCGTAGTGTTCACACTGGCTGTAAAATCTTGATAAATTGTTGAAGACACTGGCAATAAATACACCAAGTATAAGTATTGGTATACAATGATTTATGCTAGTGCCATTGTCAAACATTAAAGTTACTTCACAAAATATAACAAACCATTCAAGACCCTAGCCTAACTGGGTGAGTCTGAAGGTGTACTGATACCACCCAGGTGACACCCAGTTAGCCGGTATTTAAGTTCTATGTAATATGGGGCAAACCTACTGCCATTAAACAGGTACCAATCCAAACTCGAAGCTGTTACTGAGGATTTTATAGCAAAACCCGATAGCCGAATCGATTTCATACAACCTAAAGTAAGACTTGGTGTACTGTATTTCTTACAAAAAAATACGTTTATTTTGATCAAGTATCAAATCCTGTAAATCCTCACATAGTATCAAGTGCGGAAACAATAGAGGGGGATCAAGTTTACAAGCAGCTCAATTGGCCGGTTGTAATTTCGTCCCATTGTCTCTATGTCCCCTGTTCCCATTCGTCCCCTGTCCCCGGTCGCCCTAGTTCTTCCCAGGGGACATCGTTACGTCCTTTGTATTAACATATTTACGACGAACGAAAATGGCGATTATTGTGTCTTAATTTATAGGGAGGGTGGAACGTCTTAGAAAAGTATTTTTGTATCATTTCTGTTTATTTTGGGAGATATTGTTCGCAACATTAACTGTTGCGAATAAGAAAATAAAAACTCGAAAATAGCTCGATCGATTGTGATATACCTTTGGTAAATTCATGTGAGCGAGCCGGAGAAGGTTTCATAAAAAAATAAAGAAAGGGACATTGCAAGCTATTTATTACCTATATTTTTTTTTAATATTTGTTGAAGTCATGATGACTTTGTTATGAAAAATAAAATATAGATAGGCAAGAGTTGGGTGCAATAGGGGTTCAAGTGAAGCACTTGGCGCGAGTGAAGCTGCGAGCAAAAACAAGTTCTAGATAAAAGAGTCTACGGTAACTATAAACATTGAAAATAGGTACTTAATAGCAATAAACTACTTTTCTATTCTATACTTAGGCTCGCACCCTACACATTAAGTACCCACGCAAACAAAAGAAAATAATTTCCCCACAATTCAGGGAATGCAAACGTTTAAGTCTTTTATTTACAAGTTTTCTTTTTCTTACAGTTACAAGGCCTTTAGACACACATATATAAGTATAAATAATGCACACATACTAAATACTGACAATAACAAATACATACATGCGACGGCTTTTAGCAACAATGAAAAAAGTTGGCTTCTAAATACCAACACTAGGGATGGGACGACGATAAGGTATCTCAAGTGAGCTGAGGTCCCCGGACTTGGTCCTAAAATGCTCTTCTCTAAACAGAAGTGAACTAGTCCGCGATTGGCTTTGATAGTGTTTGTATGTATGGCGAACACGACTGTCAAATGTTTGAACGGCTCTATCTTTAGTATTTAAATCAATGATTTAGAAAGCTTTTAGGATTTACGACTATTTCTTACATACTTAATAGAATATATTATTATAAATATTCATCATCATCATCAGTCCGACGCTGTCCACTGCTAGACCGAAAGCCTCATCATGCATCTTCCAGTCGTTTCTACTCTGGGCTACTATTGTCCATTATTTCTTCCCCGCTTTTTTCACTATGTCGTCGCACCATCCACCCACCATCGACTGACACTTCTACGACCGGTCCTCGGTTACCAATCTAGGATCTTACGCCTCCACCTCCCGCCGTACTCTCTACGACACACGTGACCCGCCACTTAAGACTAGCAGTTCTATGAGTGATGTCGGTTACCTCAGTTCACCTTTCCCGTTAGTTACAGGATCTCTAAGGGAAATACCGAGCATATCTCCCCTTCTTCCTCTAGGCAACTTGCAGAGATATCAATATTGATATATACAAAAAATTACTATTATGAGAAAAGAACATTTAATAATAAGCTTACAGACTAAAATTTTATGTGTAATCTGCTAAATTACCACATTTAATTCTAGGTATGCCTAAATTTAATAACAAGCTTAAGATGTCCTGCGTAAATATATTTAATTTTAAAAATCCTCATGAGTTCACCGTGCCTCATTCCCATCACTACCTTAGAGACAAAGGGGTACTCCTCGCCGCAAGTCAGTTACTAATGGCGAGGCGAGGCAGAGATCACGCAAACAGATCCCGCTTGAAAGCAATTAAAGCACACCAGATTCCTAAGGGGACAGCCACCGGAGGCAATCAAAATAATCACGACGATTTAACACTTTCCTACCTGGAGATAAGTGATAAACTATGTCTTGTTACGCTCGGATATCGAGTGACGTATTTATTTTGATAGTGCTAATGAAGCGAATAGATTAGAATTGTTGTTGGACTGAATGGACATTGTTAGGTCTTAGAAATAGGGTAGTTGCTAGTTAAATTTAGCTGCATTAGAGTACGAATACAGTTTGTGTGTACCTATATTCTAACAGTTGAGTTTAATGGTAAATCTGCCTATCCTGGCCTATTTGTGGATCCCCAGAATAACTTTATACTTGCGCAATATTCTATCAGGAGTTGCATTCAATAAAATTTCCATTCCATTTTATTACTATTATTTATCTCTCATCATTTTTATATTATCATCATTTTTAACAGTATTTAATGCACATATTAGCAAATAGCAAAACTAGTTGTCAGGCTTAGTTGTTTGATATCAAGAATTGTAGGGTTTCTGAACTTAGTCGTTTTTGACAAAGGAGATATAAAAGTATTTAATTTGAAAAAAAACTTTGCCCGTTTCATTCGCATCCCAAAGAACATTTTGAGACAAAATATCTTTGTATGTCTTCAAGATGCAATCTTTTTTAAATTTTTGCCATTTTTACTGAAATCTGTTCAGCGGTTTAGGTGTGGAGAGGTAACAAATAGACAGAGTTTCTTTCGTATTATTTTTAAAGTATTATATGGCTAATACATTGAAATTTAGTTTAACAGTAGTCACATCTATGTGTACATTAATATCTTTATACTGGCACAACCTAGTTTCCCTAAAAGTCTATCCACGCACAGCTAGACAAACACCATATAGGAACTGTCTGGATAAAGAAAATCGCTATGCAGTTGCTAATGAGCCTCTCAGACCATAAGAAATGAATAGGAAAATCCTAAGACACGGAAAAACGACCTAAATTAAAAATAATTCGTTAATTCATGTGTTGAATTGTAAGGTACTTACTATGCCTCATTTTATCAGCATTAACAGTCGAGTTTCCCTATGTTGTATATCTAAAATAATAAGTCTATGAACTAATGTTTTAATTAATCTAGGCACAGAAATAAATAATCCTTATTAATATTATAAATGCGAAAGTAAATCTGTCTGTCTATCTGTCGCGCTTTCACGCTAAAACTACTGAACCGATTTAAATGAAATTTGGTCTAGAGCCTGAGAGAGGACATATTCAACGTTTTAATGCGAAAATAGGGCTATAAGGGGTTGAAATAGGGGATGAAAGTTATATGAAATAGCCTGACCACGCGGGCGAAGCCGCTGGGGGAAAGCTAGTGAAAAAATATAATACCTATCTAAAATGATTAATCGTATTTTAGAAAATATTTCTGTAGTCTGGGAAATTGATTCTCAAAAGCATATAGAAAATATTTTTGCCTTATTAGCTATAAACGCGACTGTTAACGCAAGAGGTTCGCTTCCCAGGCCGAGCAAAATTTTATCGGGTTTTTCCAGCAATAGTTCGTAGTTTGGATTTGTGACCGGACAATGGCAAAAGGCTCGCCCACTATTAACATGGTTACATGGTGTACGTTTTATAACAATATTTTTTTCCACGGCAGAAAATAGTGTCTGATGAATGGCAATAGTAGATATCACTGCCTATTGGGAGGAATTAAAAAAATACACTAAACTGTGAGTGATGAGTGTATATCAGTATACTACTACCTACGCCTAGTCCTTCAGAAAATCTACCCCTAGTACTAAGCGTAAGTGTCAAAAATTCAGGGCATGTTTGTGGCATGTAGACAAGTTTCAATCCGCCTAGAAACAAAATGACACAAGCTTTAGACAAATCGGACTGTCACTAATGTCAATTCCATTCGTTTTTTTTCTATTTATTCTTCAATTCGAATGTCAAATTGCGAACTTGTCAATCTACGTTCACATATACCTACTCAAATATCCCAATAGGCTGTTAGAACAACTTGCTAGCAGTAACCGATACATTCCTTGTCCTATCCTAGATCAGCATGAAAATCAATGGTCACTCTAATCGTAACCACATCTACAGTGGTCACAGTGGCTTCTATGCAAATACTAAGCTTATCTTCCTCCGATACGACGTAAACTTGTCTAGATTCAAGCCACACAAAATTAAACTCTAAGTGCAAAATACTTTAGAGTTGATTTTATGTTGAGGTAAATGTTGAACAATAAAATAATGCAAACACCTGACGGTTAGTCTTGTATACTAGATTTCAACTGGTTTTACAATACATTAGCAAACGGAATCATTTTTCAAAATATTAATAAACAACTTGGTATTATGCATCTTGTGAAATCTGTTGTGTTAGGTTTTTAATTGTGGAATTTAATTAAAATGTCCTATCTGAGGTATGGTCACCCTGAAAAGTAGTGCGAACTTTATCCAAGAATACTATAAGAGATCCAAAAAATAATATTTTTATCTATAGATATGATAGAACTAAATTATATAACATCTATAAATTGTATGAAATAATCCTGAATAATTTTAGAGATAGAAAACCTAATTTACGCTTTTTGTGATGTATTTTGTAACATGTCACAATAAAAGAATTTAGGAAAATTGAATAACTCCCTGGGAGCTTCACAGAAGAACCCACTAACACTTTGCTCGACCCGGGAATCGAACCCATAAATTTTGACAAAAAAGTAATAATAATATTACTTTTTTAGACAGCAGGAAATGATACTGGCAACAGTATCACTGTTGCACAAAAACTTATAATTTTCCAAACAGTTTAGTCAAAAGGTAGTGTTAATAATCGAAAAATAATAACATGTTCCAACGGCATTAATAAATGACCCGATTAAACACGCCCTACCCCGCGGTAGCCGAAAATGCAAATCCGACCCAACGCTTCTCTTACGCAACTTTATTATTCTTATTTTAAATGTGTCTTTATTTTTAAAGAATCACTTTTTATTCTTTTAAATGTTGCCTTTTATTTATCTTTTATCTTTTTAGCCCTTCCCCATGTCGTGCGCGTTGATTGCATTCGTGAGTTGCAACCAGATATTGTTAACTTTTAAAAGAAGCCGCTTGATCGAAAGCTTTTAAAATAAAGTGCATTGTCCAACGAGTATTGTTTTATGTATCAAATGTTTTTATAAATGCTGTAATTACCTTACGCTTTATTACTTTTCTCTGATGTTTTTTAACAGGTTCTTTGAACTGTACCTACCGATACCATAATAAATTATGACTAAACCCGTCCCGGCACGGGGACAAACTATCTATATAGGCATTTGGGTTATGTAAAACCACGCCATTCTCACGCCGCACCCTCTCTTCTCCGCCAAAGCCTACCCACTGTCAGTTTTTATATACTTCTAAAGTCAGCAAATGAGAAGACGATCCACCTAATGGTTAGTGGTCATCGGCGCCCATGGAGCGCACTTGCAGCACCAGAGGAGGTCCTTAGGTACCGGCCCTATAAGCGCCTTTAGAAGACCCTCTGACTTAGCGTAATGGCCAAACCTCAGTAGGCGCAGAAAAATTATGTTCCTACCTAATGTTGTTGACACGTTAGGGAATGCCGAGTAACAACATCTCGTAAGAGGAAAGAAAAGATCTGTGGCCTAACAAGTTGCATTTTGACATTCGAAAAATTATTTGACATTCATTCGGCAAAGGAATAAAAACAAAATGTATGGAAATGACATTAGTGGCAGCCCGATTTGTCGACAGCTTGTGGCATTCCCATACATTTTGTTTCTATTCGTTTGTCGATTCCTATGTCAAAATGCAACTTGTCTACAGGCCCTGACTTGATCGTTGGTGGAATCTCTTGGGTCTAACTGGCTGGGCCTTATGTCGGAGTCTTCGTAAAGTAACTTTGTGTGTGTTTCGACTTCAGTGTGTAACAGCCAATTCCCTTTTTCGGTTGCTTTGCAGTCAGTAGCGGCCTTTAAGGGCTGGCAGCGCATCACATACGCCTTTGGTTTTTCAGTTGTCTACGGGTGGCGATGACCATTTAGTAGGTAGCTCGTCTGTTTGTCGACTCAAACCATAAAAAAGACTGACCATAGGTAGTAAATTATCATTAAACTTAAAAGATTTGACAGCCAAAACTTTTATTTCATAATCCACTTTAATTTCTACGACTTAATAGCTAATAATAAAACCTCTACCGAAACTATAACAGCTCAATAAAATAATAAAAATAAATTCTAAGTCGCAGTAGGTTGTGTAACACTATTCTAGATTCTAGGTCTTCACCAATTAGATTCGGAGGCTAGGCTGGTGAAATGTCGCGTATTTCCAAACGCGTGCGTCGGTGCAACGACCCGCATACCGACAACCTGCTCTATGTGATGACAGAGTACTTGTTAGTTGTTTAGGTGTACGGTACAGGGTAGAAGCGGTGGCTGGAAGATTTTTGCCTGCCTCGTTGGTCTAGTGGACCCAAGCGCGACTGCTACGCTAGAGGTCCTGGTTTCGATCCGATCGAACAGAGTGTTCTTGGGTTTGTCTGTAAAATTCCCAGAGGCAGCTCGGAATCTGGATTTGTGCTCGGTTGATGGCAATAGGCTCGCCCCTGTGACATAGGACCTCAACATACCGGTGAACTGTGGACTTACATTAGTACGCCTCTACCTACCGCAAAAGCTTTATTTGCAATATTAAAAATATTCTGAAAAGTTCAGAAGGTTAACCTATTTAATAACAATTTTAATTAAATGATGTGAAAAAAGTTAATTTAATTATGTGGCTTATAATACTTATCTCCAAAATTATGTAGTTCTCAGGAGTAATGTTGCAGTAATGATGGAACGATTTCAAGTTTGATTTCGATTTGAAGTTTTCGGATAAAGGATATCGCGTAGATATTATTCAGTTCGACTCCTACACTCAATATTAACAAAGATCGATCAGTCCGTGACTCGTACCACACAACAACCAGTAGCACAGAACAGCAACTAACACTGCCGTACAAAAATAGTTTCAATCACACGCCATTGATGCGCCCGCGCCGTGCCGCGTCTGTGACTGCTATTGAAACGCAGCAAATTGTTAACGTCCACTGATTGAAGCTTCAAAGGGGTAATATTGAAACAATGGTGCTATGTTTGAATAGAATGGTGTGCGAATTAGTAAATGATTTTATTTTGAATGTTGACTAAAATTTGAATTTCATTTATGTACCTATTATTTTGATTCTATATTCAAAGGATTTCTTTTATTTCTACATTTTTTTTTATTTATAAATAGTAAAAATTAGAATTACTTTAAAAAGGCATTGTTCTTATACGTCATTTTAATACTAATAATAATAATATACTTTTAATATTAATAATTTAAGAGAAAAACCCAACAAAATAAATAAAAATATTAAAAAATAAATTCTTTAATAAATTTCCTGCTAAAAATAAAATGAAGTAACATATCTTACATAATTTTACACTTTCTTATCCGCCACATGTGCACAGATCATAAATAACAAAAAAATTACAAATCCATACCAATCATAAGTATCAGGTTTTAGATCATTGTTAATTTGATTCTGAGTTCAACGACTTTATTATTTAAGTATCTATTAAGATGACAGATATATTCTGATAGATTACAAATATACCTACTTTACAGAAGAAGATTATATTAATTAATTTAGCGAGAAGAAATATTAGTGTTATTAATTTTTTTCATAAAGGTATTCTTAATGAAAGTATTTATACGAAATAGTCAATTATCTATTAATTATCCATTTTTAAAGAAATATTAATCAAGTATAAATTGTATGATATAAATCATTATGTATAAGTAACGAATATACACCCATTAAATTAATTACACTACACTGCTATTACACTGCCTTGTTGGTCCTGGTTTCGATTCTCGGGTCGAGTAAAGTGTTAAAAGGTTTTTTCGATTAAATTGCCAGTGGCAGCTCGGAGTCTGGATTTGTGCCCATGGGACAATTGTATGGTTTACATTAGTGGCATACCTCTGTCTTCCAAACCCTTCGCAAATAAAGGCGTACCTACCGGTATGTTATCATAAATTACCCAAAAAATATTAGTCACTGTACTCATAAAAAATCGGCTGTAAAATAAAATACATCTTATATTCAAAACAAGTATTTGGGTACATAAATAATAATAATAAATATCCTGGGACATTTTTACACAGCACCATCATTTAGTCCCAAACTAAGCAGAGCTTGTACTATGGGTACTACAATGGATATAATACTTATATACTTTTTTTTGTAAATACATACTTATGATACATAGAAAACACCCAGACAAACACAAACACTTAAGTTCATCACAATAAATGTTTGTGTCCTGTGGGAATCGAACCCACGACCTCGTGATCAGCAGTCCGGACTCGAACCACTAGACCACAGACATCATATTGTGCTTGTTTGTATAGTTCAAAAAAAAATACTATTAACATAAAAGTTTACGTAATTTATTGAATCTAGAAGTTATCAAATAAACTATGATTTTAATAACTATTTATAATATTTTCGCCATACCTGAACAAGAGGAGAAATTTTCTTGCAATTATATTTAAACTGAAAAAATAACAGTAACAAGTTTGGTGGTTTCTTTATTAACATTTTGGAACTCATGGAATATAAAATGCACCTTGACTAGGTATATGGAAGTATCTACATTAGCTAACATTGTAATAAACCAGAATCTATAAACCCAACCCGTCTCATCTATTCGCATCGAACATCACAATTACAGTAAATCGTTTTTTCATTTTAACATCTTTATTAATTCTGAAGCGACTTTTTCCACCAACATAGAGCGAGCCATTAAAAACTAAATATGACATAATCTGTCACGATTGATTTATAATATAACTGAGCTGCATAATATTGAACCCTGGTAATTAGCGTCAACAAAACGTACACGGTCTCAGCCCTGGGCAATATTTACATGAAACATTACAATAAATCACTCGATTCACTTTCCTAAATTGATATTGTAATCCGTTCGCTTCGTTTTGTTTTTGTTTCTTATTGAATAAATGAAGACGTTGCTGTGATGCCGGTTCGTTAAATTGCTATCTCCTGACTCTGTGCTGGAGTGGAGTAGGGCTTAGTTGTAAATTTTTCGATTTTAAATAGAATAGGATCACAAATCTTTCATTGTTTATAAAAAAACATTGTTTTACTTTTACTACGCAGTTTTATAAATAATATTTTAGCTTTTGAAATAGGCTTACATATTTAGTTTTCAAAAAAATAATTATAGTCAGCTAAATATTTTAGGTTAAGTAAAAAAGACTAATAATGGAGTTGATTCAATAAGCAGCCAATAGAGGGACAAAACAAAACAGTTGCCCAACTAACAGTGAGCGATAGACGCTAGCGTTTCTGGAAAAAAATTCTATAGCGATTTTAGTTTTTTGGGCTTTTCATAATAAAAATGCAAAGGACGTAAGTAACTAAGGCATATTATGGTTATATATGTTTTTCCTTAATCAGAAAATAATCACAAACAATCTGCTCCATCCATTTCCATGTTCCACTTATCGCACACTCCGATACAAAATGGAGAATCACGATGTACAGAAGCTCTGAGTTATGTCCCCATCCTGCCGTGATATGTTCATTTCAACAATAAATATTGGTGGCCAATTAAACGCAAGGGGGCTACCGTCTGCCTGCGCGGGCGTCGCGACGCACCATCATGTGCCGATCGTATCTACCGATAGATGGCGTTAATCATAATAATGGAAGATAGGCGTTTACTGCGTTAGCGGCGTAAGAAATTGATGTAAGTGTACACCATAAAACAATGTAATGTAGCCCATTTTTTACAATAATATGTTCTTATAATATGTAGTCACATGGTACTTAACCCTGTTGCTAAAGTACCTAAAGTTGGTGCTGTCGCATGCGCAAAAGGCTCACACGAACTTTCTGATTAATGTAAGTAACCCTTCGCAACCTCGTGAGAGATCCGAATGAAATGATGAAAATTCTTTAGCAGAGTTGGAAGTAAAGCAGCTATCAATAAATAAAATATCTTTTTTGTAGAAAGTCAAGGTTTCTAACGATTTTATCAGTTTAATCGATTTAGATTTCATTTTGCAGTGAAATATGATATAATTATGAAAACTGAAAAATATAAATGCTCAGTTAATTATCTTCTGCAATCAACAAAGTATCTCATATATCTAACATACATATACACACACATACACAAATGTAAGAAACTCATCTGCATCTGCAACTCGCATTTCGCTCGATTAAATTGTTTTACTGAATCGATTAAGCTCTCGATCTCATATCGATTCTAGATCGATTATTTTTTGTTTCGTTCACCGTTTCATGTAAGCCGCCGCCTGATGTCTTTATTAAACGGCTTGAAGTATTATAAATGGTTGTTGCAATACTTTTGTGCTACAGATATTGCTACTGTTTGAGTTTATTTAATAAATGTATGTAACAGTCGTTGTTAGTACGAGTCTTAATGGTAATGATGTGTTTGATTGGTAATTTAATGTGCTGCTATCGATATTAATGTGTATTTTCTGAGTACCTATTTAGTTATGTTGTTTAATTAAGCTTCTTGTAATGCTTTCCCTTAATATGTTATTTTTGCTCAGGAAAAAAACATCACACCAATAGAATGTAAACGCGTAATGATGTAGATCTCTATAGAAGGTAGAACCTTTATCATGAATAAAAAAAACAGTGAAAATGTTGTAGTTTTGTTTTGATAAATCTCGACTTTATTTTTCTATAATAGAGTACTAATTAAATAGTACCCACACTAGGATTTTTCTGTGTGTTGGATTTACAATCAATAATTATTCTCAGTATATATATACATACACACACACACTACAACAGTAGCAGTAGTAAACCAGTAGTAAGCCTGGAATGAAAAAATTAACAAAATTATTGTTAATGTTTTCATTCCAGGCTTAACCCCATACTTACTGAAAATTATTCATAATGGCGAGTACATACAATGACTTTTATTTTTAACGTTTATAAAAATTTTTTTTTTTTTACACCGCAGTCGTATCTGGTTTTCGTACCTATGGGTTACTGTCATAGAACTATGTATTTGGTAGTTTACGCACTAGATCCGATTTCCGTCATCCGATTTATCTACGACTACTCCGGACCTTTTTTCACGGATTCGGATCGGATTCGGATCGGACGTAGTGCTGCTCTAATGGGCAACATTTACGACTGTCGAAAGGGCTAACGCACCTAACTCCTTGGTGCATTATCCTATCTGCCTCAGGGCTCGAAGAGCAACTAAACGGTTTAGTGCTGTCAATAGCGCTACCACAGCGTAACTACTTAGGCTTGGCAGACTGCGTAACTACTTAGGCTGTGCCTGGATAAGCGGGCGTTACAGTTTAGACTGTGGTCTATGATAGTGTTTGAGTTGCTATGCTCTTTTTATTATTGTTAATGATTTTATAAAATATATTTCATTAGATAGTTGACAGCTTGTTTCTTAGTCTAGCTGGCTTCCGAGATCTATAAGACAGGTTCAAGTTCCATACAGTTAATCTATAATTATAATATACAGATAACATGTTCTTATAGTATTTACTAAACAATATGTTATACTGTGACAACGACGCGACAACGGATAAATATAGTTACTGTTTTTCTTTTTTTCTATTTATTATATTATTTTAAACTCGAAATCTGTTACTGGCCAGTTACAAAGTGTTAAAAACAGGGTGTGTTCTAGTCAAGAGTAATTACAACACGAACAAGGCCACTTAACAATAACGTTATCGGATGGGCTAACCCTTTACGGGAATACAGGCTAGAAAGTTATATTTTAACCGACGAAAAACGGTAACGGTAAATTCGGATGTTATTTATCTATTTTTTAAATGAATAAATAACACAGAATCTTGTAATTCCATGTCATTACATTATAGGTTCTCTATAAACAGAAACACGATGAACAGTTCGTGTTCACCGATTTGACAAATTGATGGTCGTTGGAGTTCGTTGTTCGACAAACGTTGGGGCCAAAGGTTGGTCGATAGACAAGAGGTTAGACGAGCATGGAATGAAAGAATGATAATGTTATATTTTTTATTTTTTAAAGAAATTATTGTCATGTCGTGCGTCGTGCATTCTTGCAATTTAAATATACTTTATTTAGTAATAATACTTTTTACTAATAATATAAAGGTGAAAGTTTGCATGTTTGTTGCTCTTTCACGGCAAAACGGCTGAACCGATTTGGCTGAAAGTTATAATGGTGATGGCTTATACCTTGGATTAGGACATAGGCTACATTTTAATCCCTAAATATTCAAAATTCCTACGGGAAACGGGTTCAAAGTTCCTAACTCCACGCGGCCGAAGCCGTCGGCAAAGCTGGTATGATATATAGGTACTTAAATCCTAAGTGTTATCTACCTCCTTTTTATAATTATTCAAAAAAGAAATAAATCCGTAGTTTTTAAATATTAGCTTTGCTAGTTACGTCACCATAACGTGACGTAAATTATTGTAAATCAATGAAACATCTCGGATAAATAGAAACTCATAAGTTCTATTCTAACAAAAAACTTTACCCAATAATTGACCAAATGTTTGCGATACATCCATGCACCCAATAAGCTTGGTAAGCGGATAAACAAATTATAAAATGTTAATAGAATCGAACCTTTGACTCTGCGCCACAATACATCATTGTCAGTCGGTCCGAGAGAGATTAAAGTTGAGCTGACAGTGGGAAAGTTCAACCGACTGCCGGCTTCAGAGGTTATGCGTGTGCGATTGTGTGCGCAGGAGTAGTTTCGTGTTTGCGAATATTAATCGAGTAGAAGATTCCGATTGATTTAATATTTTGATTAATTTGAATATTTTGAATATTGTGCTTATTTTAAATAGGTATATTCCGTCATCGTCTTTTTAACCCCCGACGTTTGAATAAGTTTGACGTGTCTGTGTGTATGTGTGTGTGTGTGTGTGTGTGTATGTGTGTGTGTGTCTGTCTGTGGCATCATTGCTCTCGAACGGATGGACCGATTTTGATTTTGTTTTTTTTATTTGAAAGGTGAATTAGTCGGGAGTGTTCTTAGCTATGTTTTATGAAAATAGGTCCAAGATGGCCGCCGCTACAAAATAGTGGAGTACATATTTTTCACAACTCCCTCAATATGGGTATCAAATGAAAGGGCTGCACTAGAAGAATACTATACACTATGATAAATTTTAAATCCAAGATGGCCGCCACCACAAAATGGCAAATTACATTTCGTGTCGGGGGTTTTCTAAATTTTTAATTTTTCCCAAAAGGGGATTTCTTTTTTCATACATCATAATTTCTTATTGTGTACTACGCATTTGACAAATTCTCAAGGACCTCACCAATAACGTTGGTGTATTTATAATTTTATTATAAGACTAATTATTATGCAAAAGAGAATATAAATAAAAATACGCAGATTTATTTTATACTAGCGACCCGCGTGCACAGCTCGCCTACGTGGCTATATGGCTGATGGCTTTAAAATATATACACACAAACACCTTGCTCTGATATGTCCACAAATAATGAGCACAACAAAAAATAATTATTCAATTTGGTGCAGTTGTTCGGAAGTTATGCGCGTACAAACATTTCAACGATTAATTTTTATATTTAGAGAAGAGAATTATGAATGTGTACACACAGTTTTATTTTATTTGTATATTAATGGCACTATGTAGTTTACAGGAAATGCAGAATTAACTTAAACATACATAAGGGTGTTGCAAAGCATTCGTTAATAGTATTTATAGGTACAACTTTGGTTTGCACTGTTAAGTTAATACATAAATTAGTAAATACTTATATAAAAAAAATATTGATATCTTAGTTGCATAAACTGCAACCCACAACATATCTCACAAATGTCCCAGTGTGCGTCAATCATTATTTTTCTATCACCGCAGCTCTACGTTCCCACATTAAAATGAGACATCACTTAACTGACGGATAACCGTTTTCAAAATGATGACCCGGCCTGACAGGTTGGGCAAAATGTTCGTGACTCAAGACTGTGTAAATGCAATAAGTGTACAGGGATGAAAACAATATTTAGGATAAAGAAGAACTCTGTATCTACAAAGAAAACAAAAATTATATCAATTTAAAACTCTTATCTAGCGATCGGCCACTTCGCTATGAATTGTGGATTCGATACCCGCACGAAAGAAATCCTTTAGTCGTTCCGTGCATAAGTTTCTGTGTCTATCCTAGTGGGGTAGGTAAGGGCCAACATCTCTTAAAGTAGGAAAACGCGGCAACCATGTACGCAGCTATGCTTAGAAAATATTTTTAATTTCCACTTTTGAAATTATTTTAAAATGGCCAGTATTTTTCTTTTCCTATTAGAAGTTTTTTTTACTAAAAAAAGCAAAAGACAAAAATACTAAGGGCTTTCACAGCTTATTGATAAGTTCCCGTTATGGGGGTTATCGTGGTGTGAATATAAATACAATAGGTATGATTAAATATTACTATATTTTAATAACTACTCCAAACATAGAAGGTGCATTTACAAAATATCAAAGCTACAAAAACTATCCTTAACTTTTTTTACAAAACTTCAAAGCATGACTTATTTTTTATTAATTGTCATTTTTATATAATACTTCTTTTGGCACCAAGCAGGTGCTTTAAGGAGTCCGCTACACCGTTAAATTACCCGGCATAAAATGGTTAGCGGCTATCCAGGGGTGGTGAAACAGGCCCTTAGGTTACTACAATATACCTATAGATAAGCACCGTGATTATACTTATTATAGTACAGACAAGCAACTTCTAAGGATGCGCTGCGCTGGCAGCAAGAGGAATATTCCCTAACACTGCCGGCACTGCCGGCGCAGTGTATCCTCCATAAACATCACAGACGTTTTTTAGGGTCGGCAACCCGCAAGTGATACCCCTGGTGTTGCAAGCGTCCATAGGCTACGGTAACCGCTTACCATCAGGCGGGCCGTATGCTTGTTTGCCACCCTAGTGGTATAAAAAAAAAGCATGTCTCTCTCAAATTTGCTTACAGTTACAGGTGTAATACTTATTAAATTATAATAGTATTACTTACTGCATATTAATGCAAACGGCTTCTAAATGTGCGTTCCCATGGCTGGCCGATATCTCATCGCGGTTAAATTATAAAATTTATTACAGTACCTACTACAGGAAACATTGGGTGTCTAGTGATGGGCTGATGTTAAATCGACTAGGTTTTACTTTGTTATCAATAAATTTCATAAAATTATGTGTGAGGTGAATATTGACAGACTTATAATAGATCAGATTAAATCTGAATATATTTTTCAGCTTTTTGGAGCTTTGGGTTGACTATAGGCAATTCAATTTTTTTTCTAGTAGAACCCTAGTTCCAAAATGTTGAATATCAATAATTGGACAATGTATTAATAATACTTGATGTTACGTTTTCTTTGTTAAAATATTCGATGGAGACATTAATTTCGACTTGTACTTACATAAAAGTATAAATAAATAAACACAGAAGAGTTGAAAAAAAAAGTATTTATTGGCCAAAAATATTATAAGTCTATTTATCTATATGTTTTCGATGATGATCCAATGTGATCAAATTAATTATACATAACGATGTCATATTTACGACATCTATATAAAATCAACTAATAAAATTTACCGTTCGTCGATTAGTAAGTTTTTTGGTCCCATCCCTATTAGAAATGATACCGTATAGGCCGGCCATGATTAATGCTGTAATTAGTCTGTTTGTATGCTACCTATTGATAATTTAATACGTACGATTCTGATTAGTTACGGTGCATACCAAATTTCACAATTAACAATCATTTGTGGCTTGAATTAATGATGGTAACTTTTTATATTGCGTGATTGAATATCGGTAGATAGGACTATCGGTGAATCGATTTAGTACATCCACAAGTTACGACGTTATAAAAAATTGTCTGGGTACAACTTAATTGTAGTAGTTTTTAGTACTACTTACCGGCTTAGGATATTTTTTTAATAATTATCTTGGGACATTTTTTAATTTATTTTTTACACAGCACCATCTAGTCCCAGACTAAGCAGAGCTTGTACTATGGGTACTAGACAATGCATATAATACTTATATACTTTTTTTTTGTAAATATATACTTATAATATATAAGAAACACCCAGACAAACACAAACACCTGAGTTCATCACATAAATGTTTGTGTCTTGTGGGAATCGAATCAGCAGTCCGGTACTCGAACCACTAGACCACAGACGTCGTCAAAGATTACATTTTAAAAAATCTGGCATGATAATCTACTGACGGTCCGATAAATTTATCGTAAACACCAGCATGTACCTTACTTCAGATTTTACCGTCGGATAAAGTTATCGGCATCCTGGGACTCACATACCTAAATTTTAAAACAAATAAGAATACCATATTATTAATAACATTAGTGAAAATTACGTTAAAAACAGAACTGTCTAACATAGGTTCTATCCTGAGGAATGGTATAAAATCTTTATGATTTACGATTTAATCGCCAAAACCTTTTTTTTCAGGGAACTATGGCCCATAGATATTTTATACGTTACAATAAGGTATTCGATAGATAAAAACGATTAAATTTGTTGCTCGCATCACTGCTTCTATAGGATTTTCCATCTTTTTGGCAAGAAGTATAATGTTTAATGCTTTTAATAATCTTGCAACCTTTAGTAAAACATAAAAATCCTTCACAATACAAGTGGTACAAGAGATAATACATTTATAATGCGTGGCCTGCGTTGCGATTATTCGCGCCTCCGTCGGGGCCCGACCGCCGCCGGCGAGCCGCCACTCTTTATAATTTGATCACATTTGTACCGCGGACAATGCGCGCCCAAAGCAAGGAGACGACAGATGGATAGAGGTGCTGTGGAGTCGGTGTGTGTTTTATTTTGAAGTAGATGAATTTGACAGCTCGTTTCTGAAAAGGTGGAAAAGGCAAAATGCGAATGATGACAGAAATATTGCCTATTGAATTGATTCTTTTAATCAAGTATTACTGACTTAGAAAAGCTATTATTATATACCTATTAACAAAGCAAATGTTAAATATAAAATAACAAATGGAAAGTAAATAAACAAAGATACCTTGAAAGTTATTGTAAAATATCATTGTCAGTGTTCACTCACTATCAACAACCTTAAAACAAATGGTTACATTCCATATACTTATAAATTTTCTTGCGTAGTTGCTGACATTTTAGTTAAAGGTAGGCACTGGTCACTAAGCACTATTACTAACTGAACAATAATTGTTATATTTTATTAATCATAGGTATTAAATACAAACCGCTAACCGGTGACACACTCGTAATTATAACCGGGCCTTTTGAAAATCTATGGAAAGCCCAATGTTCAGCAGTGGACATCTTATAACATTAGTTTTATTATTTTAATCGATGAAAAACCATACGGGCACCTCCACAGTTTTCTCTGTCGTCCCAACATTTCACGGAGGCAACTCCTTCAGTGGAGTTGCCCCGGGCTTGTACAATGGCCGCTACTTTTTCCCCGGCCATAATCAACATTTGTATTCAAGTCATGCATGCTGACCAAGGCTTGCTTCACCAAGATATTGCTGTGTACATTTAACAGATAATCTACAGAAATTTTCGGCGAGCTTGCAAAAAAACATGAGTTCAAATTAGGCTTTTAAGCTTGTTTTAATGACATGACTAACGATCGATATATAATTTTGACATAGTAGATTGATATATTTTACCATAATTCCTGAAATTAAATCTTTCTAAATAGATTTGGAAGCCTTTTAAATGTTATTAATAATCCTTAGGGCCTGACCCACCAGTTCCCGTTAAATTATTTAAAAACAATATCATACAAATTTTATTCTATTTTTTTATTTATCTGGCAGTTAGCAGTTATCCAGGGGTTGTGAAACAAGACCTTAGTATACTAAATCAAAATAAGTAGCTTTATGGCTGAGATATCGACGCTTAATTTGATTATTTTTCTGCAACTTCTTACGTTAAGAACGTCTCTTCATGCTACGCAATTTATTTTATGTTCAATACATTATTCAAATAATTAACTTAATATACATAAAATTACAACACCATTTTCTCATAAATCGATAAAGTTTATTATAAATTAATACACATTATGATAATAAGAAGAAAATAACGTTATTCATAATCACATAATTATATGTCTTTCAGACCACTGGAAGAATTGGTAATAAATATTCCATTATGTTTGGCCATAACTGACCTATAACGGTTATGAGAATAAGATGTCATTAAGAAAATCCTCAGAATATTAATCTACAAAGTAAAACTATTAAGTAGGCACGACTGTGTTGCGGGAATACAGTGAAATCCGCATTTTGATAAAACTTCTATAAATGCAAAATCGAATACTATGAATGTAAAATCATTTGGTCCAGTTTTTGGTTGTGTTTCGTGACAATTAACGAATGTTCGAATGCACGATATAACTATTTCGGCCAATTAGTTTTTGAATATTCGTGATCCATCAGTTGTAAAGACATTTTACATTGTAGCTCATCATACAAGTAACGGCTGGAATACACTAATACTATTTCTGAATCATTTTATCCAGTGGATATAGAAATTTGCCAGAAGTTATGGAGAAATAATAGCGAACTATCTCCAACAATACACAGATAGGTTATCAATACCAGCTATAAATATAAAAATAAAATGTTGTGACTTGCGCGCACTAAGTACATTTAATTTTCGTAAGGGTCCGAATAAGCCTTTTAAGGAAAAATTACTTGCCATAAAATGGAAAATTCGTTTAAAACTGAAAGTTCTATAGTATTTTTCAATAATTTATTAACATTTGGACAGAGTAAAGTCTATGGAGTAAGTTACTTTTTAATAATAATTATTAATTATTGATTGAACATAATCATATTTCTCAGATATGTATTATGTGATAAATATGAATCATAAAAACATTCGAAAAGTTTTTTATAGACTACAACATAGTCACTTAATTGATTTTACGATATTGTTTTCTGATTAGATTATATTAGGACAATAATTTACAAAAAACAACATTTACATAGCGGGAAAACACAAATTAAATATGTAAAAATATAAGACTTTCTATGCCTAATCATACCCATTTTACTTGTGGAGATTTTAATAATATTTAAATTGTTTTCCAATATGTTAATACAGAGCATTTCGTTTCCTTTTTAAATTACAATTATTATAAAAGGAATCGATATTTTTTAATGTTATTGGCATTATTAGCATGCTTTACATTTTTATCTGACTGGATTCGAAGCAAGACCAAAGTAAAAGAAAGAAAGTGGACATGGGCGGGGCACATTGCGAGAATGGACACGAGCCGCTGGACGAGACGAGTCCTAGAATGGAGACCCAGAGCGGACACCCGAGGGCGCGGAAGACCACCACAGCGCTCGGTGGACGACATCCGACGACACGGAGGTCGATACTGGATGAGTCGGGCGCAAGATCGACAGGAGTGGAAGAAAAGGGAAGAGGCCTACATCCAAAATTGGATAACAAAAAGGCCAACATGATGATGATGATGTCATTTATATCAAGATTAAACATATAAAGTTAATAAGCTATACTTGTTGATTTGGCGTATGCAGACAGAAAGACGACATGAATCAGTCATGGCGTAGATCTTTTATGCTGTAGGAAGTTCAGCAGTCCACACAATAAATACTGTGGAGGGACGGGGAGTGTTGTCCCTCGCACCAAAGGGAGGATCCTCCGACCAGGCGGTGTTATGCCTGGCGGGCCACTGCCCGACGGTTGATGTCGGGCGGTTGTATACGAGTATATGCAAGTTGCACGGTAAACTTTACTTGCGCGATTCAGGACTTGTTGCTTCTTTTTGTACAAGTTCTTATGTAGCTTGATAGATGTCGCTACATCACTCCCCTCCGAGACCGGAGGATGATCATTTGCTGATGAGTCAGCAGTCGGCTGACTGCCACGTCGGCCAGGAGGGACGACGCTCCCTGTGCTGATCGGCCGAAGCGCAGTGTGCTGTGCGACTGGCTGCTCGATGATCACGTCGGGGTCACCACTGTGGAGGGACGGGGAGTGTTGTCCCTCGCACCAAAGGGAGGATCCTCCGACCAGGCGGTGTTATGCCTGGCGGGCCACTGCCCGACGGTTGATGTCGGGCGGTTGTATACGAGTATATGCAAGTTGCACGGTAAACTTTACTTGCGCGATTCAGGACTTGTTGCTTCTTTTCGTACAAGTTCTTATGTAGCTTGATAGATGTCGCTACAAGACCACTCAACAAGTTATTACACAATACATTGCCAGACACTTTTTAAATTCAACTGTACATTACCTAGTACATAATATACACTCCAGGCAATACTTTATTACATAATCATACTCAATTACCAGACAGTTTTTAAACTGTAGCGTACATATCTAGCGGCTTCCCCGCCAGCGGCTTCCCCGCCAGCGGCTTCGCCCGCGTGGTCTTGATAACTCTTTCCCCCCGTTTTTGCAACATTTTGCATTGCTACTCCGCTCCTATTAGTCGTAGCGTGATGGTTTATAGCCTTCCCCGATATATGGGATATCTAACACTAAAATATTTTTTCAAATCGTACCAGTAGTTTTGGAGCCTATTCAATGCAAACAAACAAACAATCAAATCTTTCCTCTTTTTAATATTAGTATAGATAATATGCAATGCAAGCTTCTAAGCTTCCTCCTTTCAAGCAATAAACCCTATTCCATCAAAATTCGAGGAATAACTTACAAATATGTTATGTTGTATACATTTTTAGCGTTTATACACTAAATTTTGTAGCACGATGGACCTAAATTGTACAATCTAAATACCATTTAATTCTTGAACACAAAAAGTCCATAACGAAGTATCAAGAACACGATATTATCACATTATACTTATCGTATATTTAATACGCATATTTTCGCACAGTGGACATTACCAAAGTAATGGCATTTTAAATTCGGCTGCCGCAACCGCTCATTATCCTGAAACAAAGGGCGATCATGTGAATAAATTTGCTAAATAATTGTTATTTCGTATTTGGACCTCGGGCGATTGGACCCAAATTGTTGGAGGGCCTTACTACGGTAGCGAAATTCGATCGAGTAGCTACAAACGTTCGAGTATCGAGATTATTTTATGCATCCTTAGTAGTAGTTATACTGATGAGTTCCTTTATTCTAATGTAAAGTTTAAAAATGATGATAGAAATTAATGGTGATAAAAAATCAAAAACTTACTTTCTTTTTCTTGTGCATATTCTGTGGCAGTAGTAGAAACTCTAATGGCAACGTTTTTATTTTATTTTGAAAAGAAAATACTTCTCAATCTAAAAAAATATCAGAATTATTAGAAGCATTTTTTTTAGATATTTAATTTATTTAATAATACTTTTACATTGTTTATAAAAATATTTTCAAGATGTTAGAAAGTTGTCTTAATAACACGATCTTGAAAATATTCTTATAATTACATACATTCGAAAGAAATGAACTAAACTGGGTACTAAAATGGGATGCGAGAACTAAAAGTAACAGCTTATTAATTGCCTATTTCCAATGTAATGGACTCGCTCATACACGCATGATTTAAAATACAGGTGCTTGCTGCGAACTTGTACCGCCAAATAATGACGTACGATGTTTTTGAGTGTTTAAATTGTTCGCAATTTTCGACAGAATGCTTGATTTTTTTGTACTTTACTTTCAACAAACAGTTATTTTGACATTATCCACAGATTGGAGAAAATTTCAGGTCGTTAACGAGATTTCAGGAACCTACGAGTATACTCGGGACTCCAGACCTGATATTATGTCAATTGTAGTCGTATATGACAGTATTGTACTTGCCTGCGCCTTCGCTCACATCCTAAAAGACTTTTTTTAATCTTTAGTGTTATTCTGGTGTATAAAATGTAACACAAAATCCGTTCAGTGATTTGTGCGTAAAAGAGTAACAAACATCCATGCATGCGTCCATCCTCATCAAGTAAAATGTTAGCAAAACAATAAATACCTACCGAGACCAATTTACACTCCACCAGATTCTTCTATTTATGACGACACATCAATGTTTCCAAAAATACATTAAATTGTATTTTTTATTACTCTTTACAATCCCGAATTAATTATGGTTTTGACACTATAAAATAGAAGACATTAGGCCAATTTTGTCTGATGTGAAAGTTTTCTAAAGTGACTTCTGTGATAAAAACTTGCTTACTTTACTTGGAAAAGACTCGACTATTAAGTACTTTATAAGTTATCTCTTGCGTATATTATATGTATATCTAGTATCTAGCTAGTAGTCAAACAACAGCCATAAAGTATGTAAATGTGAATTAGATTGAAGCGGTTTTATTATCAATTTACTAAGTATTATTAATATCATGATTATTCTATTTAATGATCAATAAAATGTCATTAAAAAGATTTAAATCTACCATTAGACTAAAATTGCAAAATAACCTTTTTAATATTCTAAAATATGCGAGAAATAAACATTAGAATTAAAAATAAATAAAAATAAATGGCCATACAATGTTTTTATTGTCTCAGCTGAAGACAATATTAAGGTAATTTACAATGTTTCATTCGAAATAGGAACAAAATAGTAGGTAGTCGTAAAAACAAAAAGCAGGTGAAACAAAAATAACAATAAAATTTACAGTACCGCGTACCTATTGTAAATGATACAGTTATTTTTATGTGACACCACATCGTGCTTCAGAAACGTGAAATCAGACGGAACGTCAAATAAAATAATAGTCATTATTGTAGAGAGCTCTAAACAGATACGTAATTCAGGATGAGTAGTGTTACTGGGTCTGAAAAAATTCTCAGCAGGATCCTCTTAGAGAGTTTAGATGTTATGATGATTGTGATGATGATGATGGGCCTGGGTTTAAAAAATATAAACAAAATTATCTGGCAATTTTTTTTTATTACACCGGAGTCTAATCCCGATATGGTTGGACAAAGGCTTGCGAGATGATGGTTTTTTTTTCGCCTTGTCTATAATAATCATCATGGAGTTATAGAGTATTATAACCATGTTCTTTGCATTAATACAGTAAACAGAATCATATCAGAACCAACGTTTTTTTGCCTAAATTATTTGAGCTTATATTAAGATTTTCTTGTTATTTATTGTAAAATTATTTTATTAAGTGCTTTCATCCATTTAATACATTACTCACCAACAAAACTTAGCCTTTATGTTATCTGACAATTCGCGATTTAACCGAGTCAAACTTTTTTTTTTTTATGACGGTTGTAGATTCTAGCTCAGGAGCTTTAGAATCTTAACCGGGCTTGGTGGCGAGGCACCTTTTGTGCCTCCAGCCATGGACACTTATAAACTAAGCAACCGCAGCTAAGGGCGTCCCCTAACGGGACTCGGACCTCGGCTTAGGGCGTTGCTGGCAGCTAGGGACAGCTGGATCTGGGTTGAAATTATTTAGGGACGAATTTAAAACTACTGGCTCGGCGCGGGCCGGCTCGAGCAAGGGACGGGGAGGGGTACCGTTTCGGGGTCTTCGCGACGGGCCTCGCCGGCGAGGACGGTAAATCGGATGGCGTCGAGCCTGTTTGAGTGCTTCTTGTGCTACGGTAATCGGGTCGTCAGGGTAAGTGAGTGCGTGCCTTGGGCGGCGCACTCTACTTATCAGAGAGGGTTTGTAGTCTACGCTACTGACTACTAGGCGGTTTGGGTGGAGGGGGGCCTGATCGAAATAACGCTTGGAGGCGCGTTTCATGTACTGCTTGATGGTAGGCAGTTTTAGGTCGAGGTGGAGGTCCCTATTGCGCACGAACCACGGGGCGCCCGTGGCTTTGCGCATAAAACGGTTTTGGAGGGTCTGCATCCTATGGATTGCGGGACTTTCAATGTGAGCGAATACGACGCTCGCATAGGTCATGATGGGTGAGTCAAACTGTTGAAGCGTTTCATTTTATATCTTGACCAACAAAAAGTCATTAAGATATCAGTGGACATTTAATGATTAGATTATTATTTAACCTTTATAACTTTATGTATCACAATCAGAATTTAGCATAAACTACATAATAATGTTAATAAGCAGACACACACGGCATAGACAAACTCTAGTTTACATTTATTGGTATCTATATTCCAGGTACATTTATGTCATAATAAGCGAGAACTTGGACTGAAATGGTAATTTTAGTCCTTTCAAAGTGTATTTAGAATTTGTCAACATTGATTTAATAAGCGACAAGTAATTCTAAAACAGGAATATTTTATTCATCTATATATCGCAGTAATCAAATATTTACATGCGTAATGGCAGCTCATTCTGTAATCAACCGCTCCTGATCATAATTTATATGTTATATTTATGTGAAAGTCATAACAAAGCACAACGTTTTGAGTGTAAAACTAATGCCACATAAATTTGCAGACCCTACTCTCATACTAAACGACGCCTCGAGCAACTAACACTACAACCAGTTTCATCTACTTGTCTTCTTATTACTTTACCATCTGCTTCAAATACAACCTTATCATGATAAGATTGTGGTTTATATTTGCTTGTATCATTTCTTTCATTTTGATGTTTATCATTTTGCACAGTTAGTGTTCTATTTCTATCGTCCTTAGCAATTTCTTCTCATAAAGCTTAAAATTCATCCATCGATTGTTCTTTTACGCTTTTTGTTTTTTGCAGCTACCGCAGCGTCAGTATAGTGAGCTTGTCGAGAATTTATTCCTACAATAGAATCAACACGAAATGATTTCTTAGCCGCAAGGAGAATAGCGACTGAGTTATTACCTGGTAGCATTACTTGCTCAGAATCATTCACTATCTTTCCATCTGGTCCATTCTGACATACTTTACAACCAGGGCTTGGCTTCTGATTTTCTTTAATGACGCAAGATATATGAGGTCTTATGAAGAATTTGTTTCTTTATGTATCGTATCTTGATGACTATGATAATTCATATGGGTCTCATCCGGTTTTGGAGAACCGATACGTTGAGATTTAATTGCGTTTTTTTATTGATCTGCTTCAAATCATCTATTTGGTCGCAATCGACCCACCAATATCTGTTATTTATTGCTATACCTCTAACAGTTCTATTACTACTACAATTGGTGTTCCCATTCCTATTTTGTTTGATGTGTCCAGAAGCACGGATTCCACTCATATTGCATAGCTGTTAACTTTTTTCCCAGCATAAACAGATCAATGAACTCTGACGTTTACCATTCCGTAGCAATAAGCAACTTCATTATCGTCGATACTTTTACATACTTCACTTAAGTACTGACATTAATTAAGATCAAACGAGAGTACTCCATAAATACGGAGATAATGCCATTATCTATCAGTACTTGCGTTTAAAACGTATAACCTTAAATTATCATTATTTCTTAGACCCGAGTCTCCATATTTTCCTGATGTTGACATCAAGTGCGGATTAGTTACTTAATATTAATAAAATATAACAATCCCTAGTTAATTTTGAGATGAATGACCTGAGAGATTAAATGGCAACTTAATCAAAATCTAAGCCACACAATAAAACAATTAAATCAATTAACACATCTAAACTAAAAGTTCCATAATACAATCTGATTTTCACAGTAACATCCGCCATTTTATTTCCATGCAACTGGCCCGTTAATTAAAACTGCCAGCCCTACACAATTTCCTGCATTGTCTATAAACTGACAAAGGCGTGCGCCCGCGCAACCGATTGATTTGCATAGCAGAGCGTTTATTAGATTTCGTTACGAGTTCTACCAGCATTTAGCTAGGATATTGCGACATTTCTCCCGGCTATTGTACGAGATTGATAAAATGTATATTGAGTTCCACTTGTGATTATTATGTTGTTTGGTACCCATGTCCGTGTTCGTGTTTTCCAGTGCTTAAGTTTAATGTTATCTTTATAAGCCTTAAGCGACTTTGATAGTGACAGACTTTGTAAACAGGGCAAGAGTTATGAAGTTTAGTTCGATATTATTATTTCTATACTAATATTGAACATATTATACAATTTGATTGTTACTGATTGGCACTAAAACTACTGGACCGATTTGAAAAATTCTTTCACCATTTGAAAGCTAGATCTTTGTTGAGTAACATAGGCTATAATTTATTAGGAATACCCAGACCACGTGGGCGAAGCCACTGGCGGAAAGCTAAAGTGTCTAATCACTACATAGTATAAAAAAAAAGTCGCTTTCGCCGTCTGTCCGTCTCTATGTATGCTTAGATTTTTAAAACTACGCAACGGATTTTGATGCGGTTTTTTTTAATAGATAGAGTGATTCTTAAGGAAGGTTTATATGTATAATAACATACCACGCGGGCGAAGCCGCTGGCGGGATGCTAGTATTAAATATGACTAGAAATTGAAGTTTTATTATCAATACGACTGAGGTTTAGTAGCCAAAATAAGCAGTTTTCTTTTCTATAATTTTATTCCATTGAATCGATCTGCTGTCGTATAGGTATGTCGTATTTTGTGTGGTTTGATTCAATTTTACAATTAATCTCATACACTTGTAATTATCTCGTTAGCCTAATGGTCGTTAGCGCGACTGATACGCTCTAGGCTCTGGGTTCGATTTCCAGTTAGAGTTGTGTTATTGGAGTTTTCTATTAACCCAGTATATGTAGTTTGCACACCATGTGTGCAAAAAACTGGCGATTTTTTTATCGTGGAAATTCGTAAAACTATAATATTTTTCCTGCTATAATTTACAAAAATTGTAGGGAAACGAAATGGATGGCAATAATAGTCATATATGCACCCGCATACTGCACATTTTTGCATAGGTTGTATTCTAATCGTGGGAGAGGTTAAATTCTCAATATCTCCTATCGTCGTATCGACGATAGGTTCGCCCTCTATTACATGGGACCGATAATCATACCGGCAAACTGTATAGCACAGGTTCTTTTACATAAAAGGAGATCCCTACGTAAAATTTACTGTTGTAAAAGTTTCTACAATAAACCTTTTTATCTAAATAGTTATTAACTGTGGGTCAAAATTTGTAGCTACATTTCTGCCTAATCCTTTAAGGAATACAGGCGTAATGGTATGTTAGACTCAGGCATAGTCTATTCTAATGTTTATTACTTTTAAAAAAAGGACCGTGATGGCTTTACGTCTATTTGTGGCGTGTTACATACACCTCTGTTAAACTAAAGAAGAAATTCTATTAAAATCTACTGCACAGCGCAGAGGCGTTACAGTGCTTTGACACCGTTATATAAAGCCTTTTATTAACGTTTATTACAAAAGCTATCATCGTGTACAATCACGAGGAAAAACATGTATATACTAACAAGTGCTAAAGCGATTTTCTCCAAAATTATTGATAGAACTTTTGTGATATTGCGTACACGGACCAATACTATAGTGACATTGATGTTATCTAAAAGTTGCAATCGTTTATTCATTCATGAAGAAATCGCTTTAGCTTTTCTTTTTAGGACGGATGTAGATTCTAGCTCAGGAGCTTTTGAATCTTAACCGGGCTTGGTGGCGAGGCACCTTTTGTGCCTCCAGCCAGGGACACATATAAACTAAGCAACAGCAGCTAAGGGCGTCCCCTAACGGGACTCGGACCTCGGCTTAGGGCATTGCTGGGGAGGCAGCTAGGGACAGCTGGATCTGGGTTTAAATTATTTTGGGACGAATTTAAAACTACTGGCTCGGCGCGGGCCGGCTCGAGCAAGGGACGGGGAGGGGTACCGTTTCGGGGTCTTCGCGACGGGCCTCGCCGGCGAGGATGGTATATCGGATGGCTAAATCGCTTTAGCACTTTTGTATGTGTTTATATGGCTATGCTCGTGGCTGTACGGGCTTTAGGTTACCTTACCAATTATAAAATCATAATGACCATCCTATTTTTGTACTTAAACAGGTTCCTTTTGTGCGATAAAAGTGTTTATTTCCGATTTAACTGATAGAGATAATGATTGGATTGGTATATTGTTGTTCTTTTTCTTAACATTAAATGTGTGCACCTTTTTATTTTAACCTTTTTAAAATCCTTTTTAAAATCTCACTTGTAGGTATGCAGTATTGATAATGTAGCCATATTTTAAAAAAAATGCCTTCACATGTATTGTGATTACAATATGCGTAGTTTTGTTATTGTTTATTACTATTGTTCTTTCTAGCCTTTTCCCAACTATGTTGGGGTCGGCTTCCAGTCTGAGCAGATGCGGCTGAATGTCAGTATTTTACACGAAGCGACTGCCATCAAACCTCCGCAACCCAATTTCTGTTTTAACCCAATTTAGTTTCCCTATTGTTGCGACCTTTAAAAAATGATGTAGGTACACTATACACAATAAAATTACCTGTATTAATATGTTTCTAAGGTTCCATGTATTAGGGGGAGAACCTATCACTTAATAATTCTAATTAATAATAATAGGTAATTCTGCGGAAACAACAACAACACTTCTCATTCCGGGAATCGAACCCAGGACCATTAAAGTAATACTTTGATAAAAAAACAGTTAATGTAAGTATCTCAATGTACATATCTACTGTTGTGAAATAATGTTGACCCAAGGATGTTTGGAGTACCCATGTGTATTTAATAAAGGTTAAAATATATTATTTTAGTATCTGATAATAATTATTACACATAATTATTTTACTTACGTGTACTTACGACAGTTTACGAGTTTATGTTTCCGTTAAAAAATATTTTTCTTAATAATTATGGTGATTTAATAGAAACTTATCATTATCTTAATAGTTACCGTTACACAATTTCAACAAAACGATATCTACAGTTTACACATAGATAATCTTATATTAATCGCCTAAAGATATAGAGCAATTGGTCTGCCTTACAGTGGAACTATATCGCGACATAGCGATTAATAAATAATGTCAATCGAATGGTTATATCACTTTCCATTCTCTAGATCACATTAACCAACAAAAATTACCTAGAAAGTGCCAACTGTTATAACGTTTTTAGCTTTAGACTTTTATCTTAAAGTCACCCGTGATCTTCTATTGTATCGTTGCCCTTATATTCTTCTATTGTTGCTCTGGTAGACACAATCTTCTATACTGCAACAGCTTCTTTACTAAAAGTTGTTACTTTTACATAATTTGCTTCAAACACTTCGTCTGTGTTGACACTCGCAGATTGATTTTTATTTATTTATTTATTTATTTATTTATTGGTATACCAACAGCTATACATATTTAGATAATTTTGAGAGAAATACAATGACAAAGGCTCTTATATGTATGCCCATTACAGGTACACTCAGCATTCACATAAAAAGTAACACGTCACACATTTTATAGTATTAAATAGGTACTAAAGGTAAAAGTAAAAAGTAAAGATACAAAAATACAGAGCAGATAAAAGTAAGGAACAATATTGTGTAAAATGGGGCTTGAAATATATATTATTTAGACAATTAAAATTACAAGTAACAGTACATCTAATTTGCACTGCCGTCATGTCTCCGCACCTCTGATATAGATTTTATTTATATTTAAAAGTTCTAAACAATGCAATGCTTGTTGCAGTAACTGATTAACTGATATTATGTAACTGATTTTTTATTTGTGGTGTACCTACCTCCAAAAATTTTCGTTTTCTTAGATGTACCTTGAATACTAGAAGTATGCGGAAATTCTAAATAACGCAATGGCAATGGCAGTAAATCACAGCCACTATTTCTCAACTGTGAACTATCGGTTTTTTTATACTCTTGACTCATCTAAATACACATCTCTGTGTCACAGTAACATTCTATTGAGCTTTTCTACTGATTCAGATACAATCTTTTTTATTATTATATAGCCTCTATACTGTAAGACGCTACATTTTCGCAAAATATTGGTTTCAAACACTTCGCATGACACTCGAAGATTGCTCTTCATTCATATAAAGTTCTAAGCAACGCAATGCGAGTTGCAGTAAATCACGTCTACTATTAGTTAGCCGGGAGCTCCCGGCTGTTTTAACGCCTCAATATATTTACAGGCTATTAACATGAGCCTTATTTATGATTCCGGTTATCACTTAGCATGCGGTTTGTGTTGTCTGCGGAGAAGTGATGCGGACTAATGTAGCTCGGAGGAAAGCTGGGATAATCGTTGCAGCGATTATCTGAAATGAAATAGAGAGATGAGTTAAGGAGAATAATTATAATCAACTACTAAAGAGAGTATATCTCCTGTAGTATAATATAACACTGTATTAAAAGGAAAAGTTACATAGTAAACAATTTAGGTCAATTAGGTACCTTTAAATAATCTGTATAAAAAGGAAACCGTGACCAACCGACTGATTGATTGACTGGCTGACTGATTTATCAACTCACAGCCTAAACTTTGGGATTAACAAAGAAAAAGGTGAATGTGGGTAAATACCTAGCAGGATATTTAGCTTTTGAAATAATAAATTTTAATATTTTATAAGAAAAGTTCGTAAATTTTCTTTTGATTTTAATATTACATATACATGTATTCTAGGCACCTATTAGGTACTCTATGAACATTGAGAAATTTCCTATTACTCATAAACTAGCGTCGAAGCGCGTTGCAATCTCACTTCCCATCTGTACCAAATTAAGATCTAACCTGCAATTAACTTACCCGTTACTGTTAAAAGTTAAACTGCCTGAATTCATTTGTATGCAAATTGCTTTCAATAGAAAATCACCCATAGATAGCCATCTATGACGATGTAGACATAACTTTACTTGGATTATAAGAGGTGGATAAGAAAAATTTCATATCCATTGATTTATTGACGTCCGTGAAAATGTTTCCTTTCTCAAACTATTAGAGCAGAGCTACAAGTACTTATTTTAGTTAAATAAAATAAACATATAAATATTTTTGGACATTTTATACAGCACCATCTAGACTCAAACTAAGCAGAGCTTGTACTATGGGCACTAGACAATGAATATAATACTTAAGTATCATAGTTGCTATTTAGAAAACAAAGACAAGTAACAAGTCCCAATAATTAACAACGAATTTCTTACCAACAAAGAATTAATATAGAAAACATAACACAGTAAATAAACACTATGCTAAAGTTTTTTGTATGTGAGTACACCATATCCTTCATTGACTTAATCCAAGCTGATAATAGAATACTATTATATTAATAGTGTTCTACGGCGAACGCAGGTGATTATACGACGGTGGCTTGAATTACGTGTAACTACCCACATTGAGAGCAGATTGCTTTAATTCAGACGACAGCTACCCGCAATAATGTAAACACGGATTAAACACCGGATTGTTACCTCTACATAGAAGTTATTCAGCTTTTGAAAGGTTTCCACGTATATATTTTTGTCAAAATACAAACTACTATAATGACGAGTATTCCCCAAAAGGGTTAGTCAGGGCTGTACAGTGCCTCGACCATGAGTTTTTCTCACTAGACTCGCTAGCGACGCAGTAAAATATTTGTATGGAAAACCCTCGCAGCGTCTCTAGCGGTTACGTAAGGAACTAAAATCTGCTATGAGATTACAGCGTTTCGATGCGTAAAAAACCTATCGAAAGCCATTCGATAGAACTCATGGTTGAGGTACTGATGTAGCCAGCAATTTTCCGATACGTTGAGGTCCCTTATAGTAGTGGGTGAGCATATTAATTGGTAGTACTGTAAAATTATTACTGGCCATTTTCACCACCTCTTAATAAGTTCCTGTTAAATTACCTGACAGATAATATCATACAAATTCTGTTCCATTTTAAAATTTATCCATAGGTTAGCGGTTATCCAGAGGCGGTGAAACAGGCCCTAAGTTTCGTCCTATTTCAGTAAAGTAATGTTTCCGGCATCCGAGAAAAATGGCTTTTCTCTGTGTTACTTATAAAAAATCCGTAGAAAGCTGACAGTAATTTATGTAAATATCGTGTTTTTGATCAAATATTTTTAGCTATTGTTGATATCTACTTAATTAATCTTGACATACTATTATTGAAAAGATACCTATCTGTAATTCTTTATCAAAACTAATTAATATCACATGGTTTATCAACCAACTTTCATGTAAACCATACCCACAAAAACTGACCCCAAACTTTAGACAGTATTAGACAGCATAATTGGTAGTAAACATTAAAATCACTGGCTGACAAGTCTAGGAGACAAAAACGGTGAGCCAGTACATAACTGGGCACTTATGTGCTAATCTGAAGCTGTGCCGTAAGTTAATACATACATAATCAGTGTGATTACGTAAGACGGGCGCCCGAAGCAACGGTAGCCGAGATGTGCCAATCTTTTCCTTATTACGTTGGGCTCACATGGAGATAGGATAATAGTCAATTGGTCCATGTTAATACAGTTGTGATTGGAATGAAGTATGAATTGGTTGGGAATTTCAATTCTGTTGGATGTAAAGGTGCTACCTCACTAGGAGCAATCGCCTGTAATGTAACGTTAACCGAATATTACAGTACGTAATTTGTAATGCAATTCGAGCGTGAGATTCCCTCATCAGTGAGATGGAGAACCAAGCATTACAGTTGTGACATTTTGACACAACTTATAACATCATGCTCAAAATCTGAATCTGAAATGTTACATTATAAGCGAATGCTCGTCAGTCGGGAAGGCAGTACTGTAACGTAATTCACAAAATCTGTTAGATTTTAGAGATAGGCAATGTGCCTGTAATTTTTGGCTTCAATTTATTATAATATAATTGGGCATTCTTACATTTATGGCATATTTATGCAGAAAATGCCCGAATACATTCCCAATTACAGTCCATAAATAAAGTGATGCCAAAAATAAATTTGTTTATACCCTGTAATTGGGAATTTATTTGGGCAATTTGGGCATAATTGTGCCGTAAATAAATAAAATTATGCCCAAAATGAGGCACATTGCGCATCTCTAGTTACATTACATTACTGTACTGCTCTCGGTATGTTTAGGTCCCCCAAGTAACATTATAGGGGACGAGCCTATTGCCGCTACTCCGAGCTGCTACTGAGAATTTCATTGATAATCCCAACAACACTTTGCTCGACCTAAGAATCGATCCAGGAGGTCAAGGGTAGCAGTCGGGCTTAGGACCACTAGACTAACAAGAAAGAATCAGAAGTAATTTACAATTAAAACATTTACCTAAAACCAAGAAAATCTCCATGTAAGCCTACGTATACATCAGCGAGTGCGCAATATACTATTAAACGGAGTCAACGCACCCGTGTATGTAGGTATGTGGCCTGTAATAACAACGGACTACTGTTCACCCGCGCAACCGGCTAACCGCGCGACAACTCGCCGGGAATCGACAGAGATGATAATACCACTTAATAACTCTTGTGGGTTTGTATAGAGATGATAATACCTTACTTCATTCGTGAAGTTGTTGATCATAATGGTACCAGCTGCCAATTTGTAATTATTATAACAAATTCGATATTGTTGAATTTAAAAGTTTGATATTTTTATTCTTTATTCGAAATATTAGAATTTTGATTATTTTCTTAGTCTTCCACAAATTAAAGTTCTCAATTAAATAATATTATATATAGAAAATAGAAAATAATCTAGCTTTAAGAATACTTGTAATATTAATAATAATAATAATAATAATCAACCCATATACTGTCCCACTGCTGGGCACAAATAAAATAATAATAAAATTATAGTATAAGTAATATATATTATAAGTAATATTAATAAAAATTAAAAATTTAGAAAACCCCCGACACGAAATGTGATTTGCGAATTTGTGGTGGCAGCCATCTTGGATTTGATATTTATCATAGTGTATAGTATTCTCCTAGTTAAGACCTTTCATTTGATACCCATATTGAGGGAGTTGTGAAAAGATATGTTATTCGCTATTTTGCAACGGCGGCCATCTTGGACTTCGATTTTCATCAAACAACACAGCTAAGAACACTCCCGACTAATTCACCTTTCAAATAAAAAAAACAAAATCAGTTCATCCGTTCGGGAGCTACGATGCCACAGACAGACATACACACACACACAGACACGTCAAACTTATAACACCCCGTCGTTTTTGCGTCGGGGGTTAATCAAACTTATAACACCCCGTCGTTTTTGCGTCGGGGGTTAATCAAACTTATAACACCCCGTCGTTTTTGCGTCGGGGGTTAATCAAACTTATAACACCCCGTCGTTTTTGCGTCGGGGGTCAATCAAACTTATAACACCCCGTCGTTTTTGCGTCGGGGGTTAATCAAACTTATAACACCCCGTCGTTTTTGCGTCGGGGGCTAAAAACGAATAAAATTATTTATTTTAGAACTTTAATTTGTGGAAAACTAAAAGAGTATTTTAGAAAACCTTTTTTATAATGGAGAGTGATTCGGCAAAGATGAAAGGTACTGTTGATATCAATTTATTAGTAGGACATGTATAAAAAATGGAAATGTTCGTATTGCCTGCTCCATAAACTTTTTTGAATATGTTTGGCCTGAATTTACGAAAATGCCTTAGGTTGTCACAAAAGCATTTTCTTTACCAAAGATCAAGAAACGTACCGTACATAGCAACATTGAACACTTGCTGAAAAGCAACTCAGTAGTTTACCTATGATTCTTTAACAAAACAAAAGGGTACCCATTCTTTACAAGTAATAGGTGATTGTCTAAACAACAAGATAATCTAGCCAGCAGAGGCGCCAGTCTTCCTGCAGCAGAGTTATAATACGCGACATCTTAGTAGGAACTGCGTAGAGCTGTTATTACCGCAACAGTAAAATGTAATGCAATCTAACTTTATCGGTTACAGTAAAGTTTAAGTGGATTTAATTTTTATTGTTGCGTTTAGAAGACTAAAGTTCATTAAATAAAATGAAGTTTTATTTTTGCTATCGTTAAATTGAATCTATATATTATTTATTTTAACAATGTGGCTATTCAGTCTTTATATATTTTGATCTTTTTGTTTGTAAATAAAATTATGAAATTTATAAAAAATTTCCCAAAAGTCTGATCAAATAAGCGGGTAGTTTATTTTATTATAATTTTCCTAAGTATTTTATTTCATTTCGAATTTTACTTAGGACACGATCAGCTCAAGATATTGCTTTATGCTTTTTATAAAATTTCACAACACTTAAAAATAAATTACCGTCTAAAAAACAGTACCACTCAACCAGTTAACATCCTACTCAGTGATTTTCTCCAACAGGATTGTATGGAAAATAATAAATTGCGTAACAACAGGATCCTGTATTTGTCAGTCGCGACCGGTCGCACAATAATCGCCGCTTGCGTGTACATTGTAAATTATTTTGTATTTATATAGTGATGTTGATACCACAAGTGTCTTTTATTGTTACCACTGGTTGGTTGGTTTGGTTTTTAAAATATTATAATTAGGTTAGTTCATCATTAATAGTTGTTCAATTTTCTGCCAGTCTGCCAACCCGCATAAGGCCAGCGTGGTGGACTATGACCTAATCCCTCTCATACTGAGAGGAGACCCGTGCCCAGCAGTGGGACATTTACTGGGTTGATGATGATTGTTGTTAAATTGGCAAGGTTTTCATATTTTTTTTATTTAGGAATCTTACTTTCTCAATTTTGGATTCATTCATTTCAAATGCACACTTATCAACTCTCTATGTTCCCCGTCTTCTTCTTTACTTCCTTATTTAGCAGCTTCGCCCGCATGGTCCTTATAATTAAAGCCTATGTTACTTGGTATGATATAAAAATGAATACTTCCCTCTTTATAATATTAGAATAGATTATTTTACGAGGTTTCGTAGGTGTTCGATCGTACCTAGTTTATTTTATTTATATTATTCAAGAATTTGTATAAATGCAATAAATAAACAGTATTTTATGTGAAGCTCAAAACGTTATTTACATCTTGAATAAATAATCAAAACATCACTAAACCTCTGTCACACTTCAACCACTTCTTGTCACACCTGAGAATTCTCACACAACAGTACTAACAGCTCTTTACACGTAATAGTTTGCAATTAGATTGTCAATAGACAAGTGTCTCCGGGACTCGTTCCATTCCGATGGCGCGGTTAAGAAACGCTAGTAACTAGTACCAGTACAGATAGACTACAACATCCAGACTGCATAAGTGCGCCCAGCAATTATCAACGAGTTTTCTTGAACGCTTTCTTTAATACAATTTCATAGTGGGCACTTGATGATAATTGTATCGGGATTGTGTAACAGATTGTGCGAAGCTGGGAAAAGGAACTTTCAGTTCTGTGGTGGAATATTGTATAAACTTCTAAAATATAATTACGTTTGCTTTACCTATCCGGAACAGCACCTATACTTGTAAAGAATGTTTACTCTTTTGTTTTGTTGTGGATTCATTCATGGGTCTTAGTAAATTATAAGAATTAACTTAGAGATTATGGGAATGAGAGGTTCCTTTTTATGGTGCCAACGGGAAACTATTACTAAGCCTCCGCTGTCCGTCCGTCTGTATATCAGCGGGCTGTATCTCATGAACCGTAATAAGTAGAGAGTTGAAATTTTACTTTTTCGATAAACACTTATTTTATTGACAATGAGTCGGACCCGCACATACATAGTGCGGTTCCGACTCACACTTGAGCGGTTTTTTTAATATTTACTTGCCAAAGACCACATAGACATATTTGTCCTTTCGTCTAAGTAAGAAAACTCGTGATACGGTTCAAATCAAATCAAATCAATTTATTAATTTGTATAACATAGGTATAAAGTATAGTTCTTAAGTTTAGAAGGTACAGATCGCTATGTTAAGCCTGAAAGGAGTAAAATTTTTTGTCACTGTAAAAGTGAGTTCTCATCCTGTGTTTTATCTATACAACTGACAATTTTTTTAGCTTTGTTGTAGTGGTCGAATTATGTGTTATATATAAAACTGAACTATAAACTGGCCACACTGCGTGTAATCTCAGTAATACTTGTAATACGCAGTGATTGCCGGACGCGCGTGTACACCTGACCATTGTCTACGCACACCACCTGTCTATGATTGCATGTTTGTACGCTCTAACGTCGTACGCGACTGAATTACGCGTGAATCGATACTGTACGAAAGAGTTGTGTGGATATTCTTGTGTTTATTTTACGGAATAGAAAAGTTTGTTTCACCCCTCTAGCCGCTAACTGCCGGATGAATTTAAAAATGAAAAAAAAAAAAATGAAATTGTTTGCCAAGTAATGTATCGGGAATTTAACAGGAGGTGGTGAAACAAGCCCTAACACGAATACGTAATTTAATAAATAACTTACATTGGTTTAGGTTACATTTTTATTTTTATGTTATAAAGGCACCTTATTAAAAATTCATAAGTAGATAATAGGGCTAAACAGAAATACTTCTGCTTTCTTCTTCATTTTTATATCGATCGATATCTGACGTGACATATTATTTAATTTCGTTTTTGGTAAGATATTTTTATAAAATATGCATATCTTACCAAAAACGATGCTACTAGTAATGATAAAATATTCATTAAAATATGTATCCACAAGGAAAAGGTATGTCTACTAATTTCATAGTAGTCATATCTGCAATAATCGTACCTCTTAGAAAGCGATCATTAGTTCGTCAAAGCTCCGCCGGGGGCGCTTCAATATTATGGTGCATTCAAACCTATCGTTTGAACAATGAATTGTAGATCTGTTATTTTGCTTCATGATATGTCTGTAATGTGATTTAGTCGGTACAGACCAAAAGTGGTCGATCTTGAATGGTGACATTGGTATTTTTCTGCTTTAGATAATATTTAATTGTTGACTAAAAAAATTGACATAACAAACTTTGTCTTGGCAAAATTTTAAATAAATCATACAAAAATTCTATAGAAGCAGAGCAGAGAGCACAAGGAATGTACTTGTAGTTTTCCGAATTGTAATATTTTTTCAAATACGTTCCCGATTTTTCCTTTTTTTTAATAAAAAAAATTTAATAGCCTAATTGGTCAAGTCGTTCTCATTAACGCACAACATGGATATAGCATTTATTTATATAGAAAACCGTCAACCTATGTATATCCTTTATAATACGTGAGGTAAACACACCTATCGGTAGCCTTCACATTATAAAAAGCAATCTTCTACAAAAGCAACATATCCCACTTTATAAAGAGTCTCATTTCACTCTCTATACATATGCAAATCGCCGTCATTGCTCACTAAATCGATTTCATTCGGTCATCCATTCGTTCTTTCGGTCATCAATCACTGAAGAAGATTGAACGGGTATCTTCAGCGGGATAGTAGGTACTTAGAATATGTTATCTAAAGCTTAGAATATTTACAAAGATTTAGATTATAGCTTAGAAAATACATAATATTCTAACACTAAAGATAGCTCTTTATATACCCGCAGAGATATTGATTATAATTACATAGAAATAGAAATATTTATTTTTGCTGGAAAACATGGTCACAAGGTATTACCAATAACGTGAAAGTACATCATGTTTCGCTGATAAAGCAGCATGTAAAATTTAAGTACATTAATTAAAGTAATGTCAAATTACATTTAAGTTACATTTATTCATGTACACAACACATTTAATTATAATTATAAATTAAACACTTCAATCATAGACTACAATTGACTTCAATTAAATAAATCTTTATATTTGTATTCTAGGAATTCTTTTACGCTAAAGAAGCATCTGACAATACAAGTACCTATAACCTGAGTCTATCGAGAGATATCGTCTAGTGGTTTCAAATGTAACTATGGACTGCTGATCACGGGGTCGTGGGTTCGATTCCCATAGGACACAAATATTTATGTGATGATGAATATAAGTATTTGTGTTTGTCTGGGTGTTTCCTATGTATAATAAGTATGTACCTATTTACAACAAAAAAAGTATATAAGTATTACATCCAGTGTCTCTGCTTAGTTTGGAACTAGATGGAGCTGTTAATATGTCCCCAACTGCTATGCCTGAGATACTGGTGTCTATCTCCATGTCGCGATAACACATATCATCATGAATTTTTTTTTAACACACAGTAATATATTGGGGTTTTTCGCCCCCTATTACATAGGACCTATCGACGAACTGTGGGTCTATTTAATTACCTACCACTTATATATAACGTACTATCACGACTGTATTCTCCGAAGTTTTAGGCAGAGGGAGAGGTGTACGATTGTACCAACAGTCTGCTAATATGTTTATGTCCCATTCAATAGGTTACAAAGCCAAAATCCAAACTCTTACTAAGAATTTTATAGACAGACTGTAACATTTTGCTCGAGCTGGGAAAGGAGTAAGGATGTCTAGCATAAAGAACGAAGATAGGACGTAGAAGAAAGTTACTACATTTTTCAAGCGGTTACCATAGCCTATGGACGTTTGCAACACCAAGTTGCTTAAATTTTTTTTCAAGTATGGTTTGTCAATTATCATTAAAGTCAATCATATTTTATTATCAGCAGGGCCATTTGTAGTTCAACTATATATATATATATATATATATAGTTGAACTATAATTGGCCCTGCTGATAATAATCTATACATATAAAATGCTTTGTCCTGAATGACTGACTGACTGACGGATCAACGCACAGCCTAAACCGCTAATCGTAGAGACTTGAAACTTGGAGGGTGTGTTCTTTGTATGACGTAGGCATCCGATAAGAAAGGATTTTCCGAAATTCTACCCCTAAGGGGGTGAAAAAGGGGGGCAAAGTTTGTATGGGACAACGTGATTCCTTGGTCCAATATACTTCAAATTTTGAATAAACATTCTTTAACAGAATTGATGGACGACGTGTTTCGTATTTTATTGAAATTCATCCCCTAACTGGGTTAAAAAGGGGGTAGAAAGTTATTTTATTTCCAAGTTGATATCAATACTCCTTAGTGTTTTTTTATTTAAATTAGATTAAAATAAAATTTTTGACACATGAAATGTCAATTCCTCAGCAGTAAATAATGTCAAGTAGTGAAGGCTCTTTATTCAATAAACAAAGGTTTAATAAATTCCAGTCAATTTATTACTTGTAATGGTTGTGGCGGATCGCCATTTTGCTTGTTTTTGAAATATTTTACAAAGTACAGCAATTTATTACTTGTAATATTATTAAAATGTACCTATCCACTTTGACATTGGCAGAATTGTCGACATCGGCACCCATTGCCATAAATAAATAAGAAGAAGAAGAAGAATAAATTCCAGTATAATAATACGTAGTGATATCTTTTTTTGAGTGCTCCTGGTGTAACAGGCAAGAAGTTTAATATCGGTCGCATCGTCCGGAATTGCTGCCACGCTGATGGAAGGAGGTAAAACTGCACTGGTAAACTGCGTTCAAAGTTCTTCTCGATTTGATACAAACCGAAACCCCACTCGGCAATATACCCAAACATGTATGTAATATGGCCGAAGTTGGGATTACTGTATTATCAGCAGGCGATTTCCGACAGACTACCAGTAGAGCTCAGAAATAAAAGCGCGTGAAGCGGTCTCATTTAAGGACAGTTCTCAGACCCGTTCCTCAAAATAGGAAATGGTGGAACACATTAAAATTGAGAGTTAGCGCCCCTATTATGTTGCTGTGGAATATAAATTCACCAAAATTAGGCAATGGCACCAGATTTCAAGTGAAAACATCCATTGCAATGTAATCGATTCAACTATACTGACCAGTTGTTCTCGAGGAGAGTCTGTATTTATTCCTAGGATTCCACTAACACCATCAAATTACCCCTTTGAATTCAAGAAAGTGCTGTTTTCCAAACTCTGCTTTACAATGACCATAAAGAAAGCTGAAGGACAAACTCTTGGTAGCGGGAGTAGATTTGAGGGAAAGCTGCTTCTCCCGCGGGCAGAATATGTGGCGTGCTCCAGAGTAAGCGCACAGAGTAGCCTGTCGATTCTAGCATACGAAGAAAAAAAAAATTGTTACAAAGAAATACTGTGGCAGGTGTAGTATTTCTATTTCGTTGTAAAAAGATAATAGATAATAACCCCATATAACTTACAACAGATTAAAGACCGAGCTTAATGTTTATAAAATATATAATGTATTAAATTTTTATTTTATTTTCATACTTTTTAACCTTTAAATCCCTGTAACAAGATTGTTATATTTTATAAGTTTCAAACATTTGCACATATTAATTTATGTTTTATCAAAAATAATACTTAACGTAAAAAAACTAAAACTATTAGAACCATTTTCGACTTCTACGCGGACGAAGTTGCGGGCATAAGCTAGTATATATATATATAGAGTTGATCACACGCAGTATAAGTTTTCAAATTAATATTATCTTAGAGGCGATACCTCTTTAACCTAGCAGCGCGACTGCGGTTAAGGATCTGGATTCGTATTCCAGGCCGAGAAAAGTGTTATCGGGTTTTTTTATTCTCAAAATCAGCTCGCAGTTTGTAGCTGTGCCCGGTTACCCCTATTAGATTAGGTATGTAACATAAATACGATACAGCTGGCTTAAATAAGTCTTTATTGTTGATCAAAGATAACTGCTATATTAAGATTATAAAGTCTATTCGTAGTTTAAACTTAATTAAACAGTCACATAAATAAAATAAAAAAGTTGTGACAAAATTAACATAATTAGGTATAGTTTTTCGTTTATGGGATTTTTATTTTTTTATATATAGCTTATGTCTAATTTATATAACCTGTAAAGTTGATTTTATTTACAAAGATAGGGTTGTGAATATCTGTTAAGTTCAAATGTGTTTATAAAACTCTAAAAACGAGTTGGTTTTGGATAGAAAGAACATCAAAGTTTTATTGGGATATACATACATACATACATACATAGCTTGACGCCTGTTTCCCATAGGGGTAGGCAGAGACTATAGATTTCCACTTGCTACGATCCTGGCACACCACTTTCGCTTCGTCTATGTTCATTATTGGGATATTCTTGATAGATTTTGGGTGGGGCTATAATATTATTTTTGTTTTGTGTCAGAAAGATGTTTTAAGCCTTTGTCCCCAGCTTTCATACGTATTATAATAAGACAGTCGTTATCAGAAGCCCGACAACCGGTTCACCATCAATTCTTCACCACTAGACTATTGGAATAGCAAATAATATAATGGTTATAAGCATGTGTGTTAGGTGTATGACGTTTGGGGCATAAAATACAAATTACCAAGATGAATTCATAACACTTAAAATATAAAAAAAACATTAACAACCAAGACACTACACTAGATATCCAAGATACTATTTATCTCGTTAACCAACATTTTCCAAAGCATCTAAGAGCCAAATAAAAAGTTTTAAGCACCAACATGGCCTTTTAATATATGTTAATCCGATGCACCTGCTGCATATCTGAACATGTTCCATTTTCCCACGTGTGAACACACACAAAATGTCATTACGTACATAATTAACGTAAATGTTCACTGTTAAAAGTTATATGAGAATTCAATATAATGTGTCACGACTTCACGAGAATTGGGGTTCTTACCTCACGGAAAACAAGGTGATAGGAACATAAATATAATCGGAAAAACATTTGTAGATACACTTTATTCAACCATTTAACCTCCCAAGTCGATACTCGATGAACTTAAATGGCCAAGATTTATTCGAAAGAAATTTTGTGTTCATTTAAACTGCGTTTGAGGTTCTATTTATTACCTGTCTATTATTATAATAATTTCTTTCTACATGAATAAATGTATATATGGATGCTGTGTTTGCTGATTGATATTGTACACAACATAATATTATGTTTAACTATTTGTGCATGTAACCTTTCTATGAAAATGTGTAGCAATTGTGGGCAAATCAATTAATAAATACTGTTCTAGGGTGGTTAATGGATTGATGTAAAACAGATTGCCAGTCTGCGGCTACGCTAGAGGTCCTGGTTTCGACTCCAGGGTCGAATAAACTTGTTGGATTTTTCTGTGAAATTCCCAGTAGCAGCTCGGAGTCTGGATTTGTGTACGGTTCATGGCAGCATGTTTATGCTTGTCGGCAATAGGCTCCCCCCTATTACATGGAATCTAAACATACCGGCGATCTGTGGGTGTACATTAGTACACCTCTGCTTAACCCTTCGGGGAATACAGGCGTGATATTATGTAAAACAGATTGTGTGGACTTGTTTCTTTCCGTGAAAGTAGTTAAAAGAAATAAATGGGCGCAATATTGAATTAAATAAAGGTAAGAGGTGGTTTTCTATTGATTATGTAACAGGTAAGTAAACGTTTAACAAGACAAGTTTAACTGACAGAAAGAAAGTTAAATGTAGATACCTATATTATAATTAACTAGCTTTTGCCCGCGGCTTCGCTCTCCGTGGATGAAGAAACAAAATTGAAAGAAATCGATCCCGAATAAGATAAAAAGCAGCTCAATATAACAGTTTCATCATCCTCCTAGGCTCCTAGCCTATGCCGAAAATATGTTAAGCGCCGGTTCCAATCGAAACAGATGTGGTTAAATATAAATATCTTACACAAAGCAATAGCGTTCAGACTGGTTAAAACCGATAGGTACCCTAACTTTAAATTGATCGTCTGGTTTTGTGGCCTTCTGACTACGATTAACGATTTTCATAGGTTTTCATATGGGGTCTACTATGCCGAATCAATTGCCATTTCTTAATCTATATCTATACTAATATTATAAAGAGGAAAGATTTGTTTGTTTGTTTGGTTGTTTGTTTGTTTGTAATGAATAGGCTCCGAAACTACTGGACCGATTTCAAAAATTCTTTCACCTTTGTCTATACTAATATTATAAAGAGGAAAGATTTGTTTGTTTGTTTGTATGTAATGAATAGGCTCCGAAACTACTGGACCGATTTCAAAAATTCTTTCACCTTTGGAAAGCTACATTATCCCCGAGTAACATAGGCTATATATCATCACGCTACGACTAATAGGAGCGGAGTAGTAATGAAAAATGTTGCAAAAACGGGGGAAAAAATTATAAGACCACGCGGGCGAAGCCGCTGGCGGGAAGCTAGTGTGCTATATAAGGTACAAAGGGTCTCGATGTCTTAAGAATGGTCACCCATCCATAGTCTAACCGCAGAAACCGCTGCTTAACCTATCGCTTAGCGTAGTTATTACTTCGCCAAAGTTTTTAGCTCGGTTTAAGCGACTGTTACTGGTACTGGGGTACTCTATTAGGTACTGAGGTGATACTGTTTGTGAAACTGTGTCGTTCAAAATCACTCCAAAGGAAAATTAAAACTTCAATTAGTCGCAATAACTCGTAATTCTAACCAAACTTTACAACTATTGTTTAATTTAAGTCTATACCACTTAAAACGTTTATAACTAATCAACAATCACGATTTCTGCGCATATGACAACTTAATTAAAGAACCAACAATAATGATCCCTTATATCAATAGGAATACATACTACAGAGAGGTCAAGCTTTATCTCAGCATCTACGCAACCGAGTGGAATGGGATATACCTCATTTTTTAGTTGAACGATGGACTTTTAAATAGAAAATTAAAAATCAAAAACCAGCAATGATGATCTCTTCTTTCTATGGGCTTGCATACAACAGAGAGGTCAAGCTCTATCTAAGGATCTATACTAATAATTGAAATAACCCTCCTCCTTCGGCAGTCGGGTAAAAAGCTTTACATCAGTTTTTAAGTTGGAAATTATGCTTTACAAAAATTAATACAAAATTCAAATCTATTCAGTAGGTTTAGCGCCAACCCCTAACAAACAGACAAACAGACAAGAATTCTAAAAATCACATTTTTGGGTTCGCGATCGTTTATATACTCTAACCCAATTGTTTTTTTTTAAATATCTTCAATGTACAGAAATGACTTTTTTACAATTTTATAATAGTATAGATGACAAAACCTCGCTATGATCGCAGTATCTAGAAACGTTCGCACGCTTTCCTTAAGTTCAATTGACATCCCTTAAAATATAATTATTTTTTAATCCTCTATTATAACTGTCTCAATTACTTTATTATTGGTCCAATTTCTAAAAGATTAGAATGATTTACAATGATTTTGTTTATTTATGATTATTTTATGTACTTACACATGTAATTAGTATACACCTTCTTACGAAAATAAACGTTATTTTATAGGCCCTAATAAACACCATGTGTATATTTGCTTTTGGTGTAGGAATTCAATTAAAAAAAAAATGACTAAAGATAATTTAACAAATTGTTGGAAACAAAATCCTATAAGTACTGCGTATGATCATTTTGCTAAATCTAACCAATCATTTTTAATGAAGGAAAAAATCGGCGGGCGGGCAGGGTTCGAACCTGCGCCTTCTGGTTCGGTACACCAGACGCTCTGACCACTAAGCCACCGCTCGCCCTGCTCGCCTGTAATAACTTGTAATCTTAGCATGGAAAATGCTTAAAAAAACACAAAAAGATAACTAACCAATCATATTGTCAGTGAGCGAGTGTTACGCAATTTACTGGTTTTCATACATATTCATTCACATTGAAACAACAGTTTTATTACAGGCTTATTAATTGTTACGCCTGACAATGCCTTTATTATGAATGCTGTCTTCGTATGATTCTGAATTGAATAGTTTAGACGTGTGCCAATCGTCACGAAGAAAAGTTATGTAAGAGTAAAACAAAGGTGTGAGGGACCTTGACATAAAGAAAGAAAGAATGAAAGAAAGAAAGAAAGATAGATAGAAAGAAAGAAAGAAAGAAAGAAAGAAAGAAAGATAGATAGAAAGAAAGAAAGAAAGAAAGAAAGAAAGATAGAAATAAAGATAGAAATAAAGATAGAAAGAAAGAAAGAAAAAACACATGTACAAGAATCAAAGTGGTAAAGCGACAAGCATCGTGTGGCTTAAGTTGGTAGGCCATCTAGCATTGGCGGAGCCCTGAAAGTGCAGCGAAAGTCTAATTTTCCACACGCAAAAAATATATTAAAAACATATCATAACATACCTGATTCCCCGAGGGGTTAATGGCATGGGGATGAATGGGGATTATGACAGACTGCCATACAAACTTTTATCCCCTATTTCAACCCCTTCAAGCCTTTTTCGAGACAAATGGCTTATTTCCTTCTCCAAGGTCTCATCTATCTCTGTACCAAATAGTGTAGTGTAAAAACGTGGATAGTGCCTACCTTATACGTAATTAAAAAGTTTATAGTATAGAAAATGGAAAAATGTAACGATGCTTTAGATTGATACAAAAGTGTCTTGAGACGTACCGATTAAAATTAAGATAATTCCGTTGAGATTTAATCAGTGTTTGGTAATACGGGTGATAAAAGATTAGATTTCATAGTAGCCAGGTGTTAAAATAATAATGAATTTGATTCACAATGACCTTTCTTTTACCACCTGACTGTTTTACGGCGTAATTCTTTCAAGGAGTTTATTTCTCTTAACAAAATAAATTCAATATCCTATATCTTGATCTTGTAATTCGATATTAATTGTATCTGACACTTTGATGGTGTTAAAAAATCGATTCCAAATTATCCGGGTTGCTAGGGTAGTTTACTTGATATTAATAAACGAGAAATATTACCGTGTCTACATTTTGGACTTCACTTATTAACTAATTAACTTCAATCACATATCATTACTACTGTATTCACCGAAAGGTTAGACAGAGGTGCTTAAATCTACATCCACAATTTGGCCGTAAGTTTACGTCACATGTAATAAATAGGTGGCGAGACTCAAAAGACTCGCAATGTATTGTGCCCGAAGAATGGTAATCCATTTACCGGGCACAAATCAAAACTAAAATTTTCCAAAGAAAAATTCAATAATACTTTGCTCGGCCTGGGATTAGAATTCAGGATCTTGTCGCATTTATGACCATTAGGATAACGAGGCAGTACTTAACTATTGAGATCTAAGGCTGAGATTCAGAGAAGAGACTCAGCATGAACTTACGCTTCCGTATGTCAAATTGTCATACAAATTTGACATACGGAAGCATAAGTTCATGTTGAGTTTCGTTTCTGAATATGAGCCTTAGACTGATAACTTAAAAGGCTCGTAACTTAAACGATGCTAAGCGTAAACTTACGCTTCCGTATTTCAAGTTGTACTTAATACAAATTTGACATACGGAAGCATTACTTTACACTTAACTTCGTCTCTGAATATGAGCCTAAATTTAGTGACATACTTATTACAGAAACCGTTTTTTTTTAAGATCTATCTAGCTTGTATTGTTCCTCTACAGGGCAAAGACCTCCCTCTTCCGTCTCCACACATTAATGCGTATTTAATTTATGACCTATTACAAAACAATAAAGCTACATAATAGTTCAGAATCACTTCCATCATGAATTAATTATCTATTACCGTGTCAGTAACAAAGAAAGTTTCAAGCGGACATTTGCATGATAAGTATGTCGTAATATTCAAAATAGGAACATGAAAGTTCAAAGTTAAGCTCGTTAGCAGCAGGTCGGCGGACAATAATTCAATTGTTATACCATATTTTACGGCACAAACGGATATATTGGTACTAACATTACAATAAATTCTTGGCGACCATCAATCGACGGTCTTTCTAGATAAAGCACCAGGAAAACGCCATCTCGCTAACAATGGACATTTGCAATTATAATATAAACGTTATTGTACTACATAGAAGTACTTGATGCATTGCATTATACCACATCTAACGGCGAGTTGCTTTGACATAGCGCTTTATGGAAACATCGCAATAAACTTAATACAAACTTACCATGTGCATCTGGTGAAACCCTTAACGAAAATCTAAGTCCTTAAGGACAACGAACGAAGGGATAATTTCAATAAAAAGCTTATTACAGAAATCGCAAATATAAGTTTGTCGGCAAATCCGAACAGTGCCACCCGTAGACACCCTTTGTCCATTCCTTGATTGAATATCGAATGCATAATCGTAAACTTGAATCGATTCTTACGAATACGAAGAATCGATATTGAAATCGGCAAGCACTAAGGCTTTTGTATGAATAAACGCACTTAGTGTGTGGAATAGAAAATCATAAAAGCATAGTGCTGTTCTACATACAATATTAAATCGAATTGAAGTTTATGCATCGATTAAGTATCTTCTTTATATTTTTCTTTCCAATATTGATGATTTTAGTTCAATCCCTATACAAAAACTGTAAGTACATTTTGCTTATCGATTCCTTCAGAACTAGAATTTTCTAAACGTTGCCATTTCAAAACACCAATAAAATAAGTATTTTTATGTGCCTAAGCGCTTAGAAAAGCTATCCAATGTTGATATAAAAATTGTTTTTTATTAAGTTTAAAATATTTTTATTTCTGTGCCTTATTTTTGTACGAGATAAAATTTTACAGACAGCGTACCCTAGCGCCATCTATTATTTAAAGCACAAACTATAGAAGATTCGGGGTTACACCCTCTCATTACTTACTGCTTCTAACATTGCTTGACGTAAAGAGATACAGTTTTGTTTTATGGGATACCAACTACTAACTCTTGTAATACTTACCTAACCATAACAATAATATAGATACGTATATTTTTATTCCATAAACAAGAACAATCTACAATCTTAAAAATGCCTGATTATGTAAAACGCTACTGCAATATCATATCTAATTGAATTCAAATAGCAAGTTCTTTGTTTTTCCAAAGGATCTAAATCGCTTGGTGTAACCATATCGCACGGCAAGCATTTCCAAGGAATATTGGTACAAATTATGCGACCGCGGATTCTTTCACTCGAGATAATGTATTCGATTCCGGACCGAGTCGATGGCATCGTTCACGCGAGCTTCGAATGTTAGGCGACGTTTTATCCCATACCACGAAGATTCGATTAAATATGGAATGAGAATGGATTTGTTGTTGTGCACCAAATTTTTATTCGTGATGCATTCGTTCGAAATTTGATTTGGGGTTAGGGTTAGAATCATCAATTAGACGTTACCTACTGAAATAATAACTTTCTCCGCGAAGTTCTAATTTTATAATACTCATACCTGCTATTATTGATCTTCTTTGAGTTCATCCTTTTTTCACCATAGATTTTTTGAATCAATTTGAATCCTTAATTTCTTTCTTTAAAATCTGTTACTGCTCGAGCTATTAGATAATGATGAATATTTTTCTTTCTTTCTTTCTCTCTTTCTTTCTTTCTCTCTTTCTTTCTTTCTTTCTTTCTTTCTTTCTTTCTTTCTTTCTTTCATTTATACTACACACCCACTACTTAGCCTTAGCATTGACCTCAAACTCGTGCAATAATTCCATCACACTTTCTTCGCGTCAATGATTGTCAATTCTTTCTTTCGCCTATCATCGTGAGTAAACGAGGATTGCACCTTCTTGTGGCTCTTACGACGCTTTCCTTCATCATAATTAGGTGTAAAATCGGAATTACTTTATATATCAATATTTTAACCAACCAGCTCTACTTTTCCACGTCTTTTACGACGCTTTCCTTCATCATAATTAGGTGTAAAATCGGAATTACTTTATATATCAATATTTTAACCAACCAGCTCTACTTTTCCACGTCTTTTATTGATCAAATTGTATTACAACTCCACTTTTTAACTTAGGTTATTTAGAATCGAGAACCAACGGTAGGGTTTGGAGATGCAAGCTCGATATTCGTTGCATTTGCGCGATTATATCGATACACGACGGCGAATATTTTGCGCTTTGAACGAAGAGTGTCACCGGCAGACAACGTTACGATAAAATACCGGACTTTGTACCAAAACACCGGTGTACTTTAAAAAGTCCCATTCATTAAATAATTTGGTGTTCGAATTTTCAAAGTGTTTTTTTTAGCAATTATTCGTGAATTATAAGGTGTTGATCGCGATGTGTAAGTGAATTGGCTGCATTTTTGAAAGCAGCTGCCTGGTGTCAGCTGATTATTTTTTAGAAGAAATACTCGATTTGTAAATCAGGCTCCTTGATATTTCTTACATGCTACAGTTGATTCAATTTTACTTTTGGCGTTGCCACATAGCATGATTTTCTGCTGTATAGGTATTTATTTGGTGCCAGAAACAACCATTTATAAACCAATCTAATATTTGTACTGTTTGAAGATCTAACCTGCTATCTATAGCGCAGCAATAGACTATTTAACCAGTCCGCTTATCGAGCCATCTAGCCTAATCATTGTTGGTAATCTTGTTATTTAAACTTAAACTTACTTAAAAAGTTTATAAAGTTCATTCAATTTAAAATTTTGTATCCCTCTAATTCTGATGTGAGCATTTTTCATACTAATGCGACAATACTGAGTCTAACAGCTGATTAATAATAATAAACTCGGTTTAATAATATCTTGCGACCGCTTGGCAAGAAAAGGCAATTGTAACTTTTAGTCGAAACGAGTCGATATACCCTGCCATCTTCCCTGCGAAGAATTTCCGCATTATAAACAAAAAGGATTAGGTAGCTACATTTTTCTGTCGAAACAATATAGGGGAACTTCCAGTGAAACTGAGGTGAAATGAGAACAATTAACCTGCCGCTGCCGCGACCGCGGTGGCCACAAATAGTGCCGCCGGTGATAGCGGCTAATGAGTTGTTAGTACTGCCGCGAAATACACACATGCGATGTTATAGTGATGGGACACTCGTAGTATCGATAGCACTGTATATTTAAATAGTGGTGATTTATTGACTCGTGCTGTTGAACATAAATCATTTGTTCGTGAAATAAAGATAAGGGTTAATGTATTGTTGTAGTGGGGCACTTTCAATTGTTTGGTATTACTCGTGAATCAACGTACAATATTCAAAAAGGGTATTCAATTGATAAATACATGTAATCCAATGGATATTAAACATATAGAGTTAATAATAACTATAGTAATATGTAGATTGTTTTTGAATGCGAGAAAGGAAAACAGTGTATTTTATGAAATAACCGTATTAACCCAAAATACTAACAATTAATACCAAAATGTTTATTTGGCATTGAATGTTTTTTACAAATAGTTAACACAGAGATATATTATAATAAAATCTGTATTCATTTACATTTCATTTCTATATGAAAAGTCTGTATTTACAAAAAATGGTATAAAATTAGCATATTAAAATAGAACAAAAGAACGCAACGTATAAAAAAATATAACAATTCCATCGATATAGAAACCACAAGCACGCACAACCCTAGTCATGAGCGACGAGCTCGGTCGCCACCACACCGCCATCTATAATTGGTTTGCTCCGCAGCTGATTTTTATCTCCAATTATTGAGTTTTCACGCCAATTAAATATTATCTAGGTTCCGGTGGAAGCCGCAATGTCGATATAATCATAGCGTTTCTAGAAATGGCACAACCCTTTAATAGTAATACGCTTGTTGAATAAATGATTTAATTTTAATTATACTTAAAGCTCTCTACTGGTATTTTATAATAGATTATGATTCGACGACGTCTGTGGTCTACTGGTTCGAGTACCGGACTGCTGATCACGAGGTCGTGGGTCCGATTCCCACAGGACACAAATATTTGTGTGATGAACATAAGTGTTTGTGTTTGTCTGGGTGTTTCTTATGTATTATATGTTTGTATTTACAGAAAAAAACGTACACAAGTATTATATCCATTGTCTAGTACCCATAGTACAAGCTCTGCTTAGTTTGGGACTAGATGATGCTGTGTAAAATGTCCTAGAATATTTATTATATATTTTATTTTTTATTCTAATGCCATTTAACTTCCGGTCTAACATAATTACTAATGAAGTTTTTGTATTTGTGCCATCAAATTATTGTATTAAGCAGCTTCGTTAATTAATTAAGCTCATTAATGATATTTTAATTACGGGATATCGTTAAACTTAGGCAGTGTTATGGGGTTTTTTACCCCTTGTTAATTTTTTTGCAGAGTTACCGGGTTTTTCTTGAAGCAGTGATAGCCTAAAGCATGACCTCAGGACTGCCAAGTCAGGTCTCGTGCCTCGGTCTGCCAGGTCTCAGTTCGAATACAAAGCAGGCACCTCTGACGTAATCATGTGCTTTTTAATAATTAATTATCACTCGCTTACAATGTCACGGTGAAGGAAAACATCGTGAGGAAACCTGTACGCCTGTACGGGAGATTGTATCAACGGCATATGAAGTCTGCCAACCAGCACTAGTGGACTATAGCCTAATCCCTATCCCTATTAATAGGTTGATGATGATCGGGTTTTTCGGCGCGTATTTGATATTAATCAATTTATGGGGTCTTTCATCCCATATTATATACATTTATGTGTATATAGTATATTGGACTATATTTTATAAAACAAACTTTTTTCTTGGTGTAGGATAAAACACATGTGATTTAGGCTGATATTCAGAGACGAAACTAAGCATCAACTTAGGCTTCCGTATGTCAAATTGTCATACAAATTTGTACGGAACGTGTGTTGTGTGTTTCATACGGAAGCGTTACTTTACGCTTGACGTCGTCTCTGAAAGAGTGATGATATTGAATGTTGAAGGACGGAGGGACAGAGAAAGGCCAAAGAAAAGATGGATGGATTGTGCTAAGGTCGATATGATGGAAAAAAGATTGCATTAGCAGGTGACGGCTAGCAGGGATGAATGGAAAAATAGTAAAAATAAATAAATAATAATAAATAGTCGGCTGCGCCGACCCCAAATAAATTGGGACAAGGGCAGGAAGATGATGATTTTATAAGACAAACTGACGTACTGTGGCGGTCCACTCACAGATAGCTAATGCTAAAGGAGTAACATAGGCTACCTTTTTTGAAATTTTATTTATTTAAAAAAAATGGATGGACGCGGGTAACGCCGATGGGAACACCTAGTTTTCAATAAGATACTCGTCACTGGAAACAAACGGTCTTTCACATTAAAACACCAGTCGGCCAGTCCTCACATTTGACTTCTATTAAACGTGTACAAAGTAACAGATCTAACATTTATCTATAGATACAATCTAAATTCTATTACGCACCCATCCGGGCACTCTACACAAATAACTACTTAAAAGGTCAACTTTCTCACTATTAACTTGTTCAGGCAAAGGCAGCGTGTACATAAATACTACTTTAAAATACGCCCTTAAAGGCGAAGCGTGTCCCGCTTCTCACATATATTTACCAGTAGCATAGACTGTATTATATTGAATTTTCTGATATTTTAATGTAAATAAATATCTTTGGACATTTTACACAGCACCATCTAGCCCCAAAGCAGAGCTTGTGCTATGGGCGGACAATGGATAAAATACTCTTGTACCTACTTTTTTTGTGAATACATACCTACTTATTATAATATATTCATCACATAAATATTTGAGTCCGTGAGAATCGGGACCGTGATCAACAGTCCACAGACGTCGTCAAATTTTTATATAGGGTACTACATAGCTGTGCATACAATTTCTTTTTGGTTTGTAAGAAACTACCTGGTCTATAGTTATCACAGTGATGATATTGAGACATCAGCATACTGTGCTGAATGCCATCTCAACATGCCATATGAAACCTATGGGTTTGAGAAGACAGAATTATTATGTAGCTCAAGATGCTACATATTATGTAGCTCAAGAGCACTTATGGTATGTAGAAAGCTATGTATTTCTCGTGTGAATTAGAAGTGCAGACTACTACGCTAGAGGTCCTACGTTGAACAAAGTGTTATTGGTTTGGTTTTGCGGCAAAATTCCCAGAATAGTAGAACAAAAGCAGTCAACATAGCGTTACGTAATAGGCGGAGCATATAGCTCGTAGAACTAATGGCCGCTGGAGCAACAGCAGAAGAACAGTTCTCAAGTGAAGACTACGCACCAGAAAACAAAGGACAGCACGTAGTCTATAAGATAGACAGGTGACACAATATGGCGAACACTTTAGTGGTTTTAAATATGACGGTGCGAACCAAGCATTTTTTCTCGATTAAAGTGGTCCCGTCATGGTCGTGCTGAATGTTACTGATAAAATGGCCATGATAGAAAGGGTTTGTGCAGTTTTAACTCGGTCTGAAGCCGTCTCCCCAGGTGGCGGGGATCCAGGAGGATTTTTTGCATCACTCAGAAAAGGGCACACCTCTAATGGTATGGCAGTTCTTAAATTGCCGGAATCTTAGTTTCTCGAGACTTATAGTTTGGGTGTCTTCAAGACGAGAGTGAATCGGTTTCTTACATCGCTTAACATCAGGCGACTTGTGGTCAAGCGCAACCTATATAAGATTAAAAAAATGTCTTCACCTTACAAATTCGCGCACGCGTGTTTGCTCGCAGCCAAATCAACAGCCGAACAATTCATTGGCCGCGAATGATCGCTGTGTGTATGCACCCTAACTAGTGGTGACTGTATTTATTACACCTGTCACTTGAAAGTAACTGTCGGTGATTGTACACTACATACAAGCTCGTCACAACACTGTCGGGCTCGGTTGTACAACATGACGCGTCCGACGCATTGTTCTCCAAGCGGGCCAGTGTTCGTTATAAATAAAGTATTATCTGCAATAATAACTTGCTCGATTGAACTGAACAATACGCTCAACGGACGTGTGGGCGGCGGATACTATCGACCTATTGACGGGAATCGTATGGAGCTGGTAACACCACCATGTTCTGACTGACGAGATCACTGTTCCACTGCTAGATACGGATATCTTCAGGATGAAAGAGGTTAGGTTATAATACACCACGCTGGCGTAGTACGATTGGCAGGCTTCACACGCCGTTGAAAACATCTCTCAGGCCGGTTTCTGTACAATATTTTTTTTCACTGCAAAGGTTTCCTTATCAGCCAATGAGCGTCATAAGTCTTGATTTCTGTTTTACAGTAAATGCTCGAGCACACTAAACCGCACATGCCTCCGATCCGACATCCAAAGCATTTCCAGGACTATGACGGGATTTCATGGAACCCAATAAAACATACGAGGAATTATAGGTCTACTCCAATTACATTTCTGTTATACCTACCCTCCAAACTATACAGGTGTATGCTAGAATATTTGTATGTTTATTTTTAAAAATGGTATTCATCATCAACCCATTAACCCACGGCAGGGCACGGGTCTCCTCAAAGAATGAGAGTGGATAGGCTACATACAGTCCACCACGCTGGCCTGGTGCAGGTTGGCGGATTTCAAACGCCGTCGAGTAAATCTCTGACATGCAGGTTTCCTAACAATGTTTTCCTTCACCGTTGTAAGCGAGTGATAATTAAATATTAATACGCACATGATTACGAAATGACAGAGGTTTCTTTCGATTACAACTCTAAGGAACGCAACTCTAACTTCTTGTTATCTAAATAAAATCTAAGTGAAATGGTATTAGCCACTTTATATATATCCCATCAAGGATTCTTTGTTGAGGTCCAGTCTGATTTAATTGCGTGCAGCGTTAATTGGCCATTGTCCGGTAATATTGCCTCGCCCTCGGTTAACTATAGCCGATTGTTTTTGTGGCCGGTGAGCCCCGGTGTGCCCCGGTGAGCCCCGAGTACCTACACTAATGTGTAGTCGTGATGTTTGCCCACCGTTTAGATATCGATTGAGTTGTTTGGGGACTGTGGTTTGGGATTAATGAGGATATTGTTTAGGCAATCAAAAAATATTAATTGAATAATTATCGGTTATGGGTTTTAAGCGTTGATTATTGTATCGTATAATTTTATTGAACAATAGCTTTATTGTTTATGTAATACTACACTATACTTTTTGGCTGATAGCTAGTTAGCTTGCTTTGACTGATTTTACTAGGAATAAATCACATTATTATTGTATTATGACATAAAAGTAAACACCGTAACATGAAGTTCAATAAAATCGTTATTAGTAATTTGGTGATATTTATAGGTATGTAAGTACTATGTCTAATATGAATTTAGTATTCAATATCCATTGTGTTAGCTTTATAATAATTATTAATCTTAATAAACCCTATAACAATACCTTTACCGTTAATCTGTAATATTACATTGTGTTACAGCAACAAGGAATTTATATAATCTGCCATATCTCGTGATCTCAGATCGGCAGATTACGCACTATCCATGCACTATTAACAACAAGGAACTTGGAGCCACGACAAAAAAATAATAGCTTCCAGCGATCTTACAGGACAAAGGCGTTTATAAGAAAACCTGCCGCACTGTTCTTTGAAACATATACATAATCATAATAATTAAATGTCGCAATGAGGAGCCGCGTTATCAGGCCGACGCAGAATGATGCTACTGACCACTCCATGTCATTCTTTATACAGACATGTGACAACCCTATCACTAAATTCAACATACACTGCCGCGTGTACCGTACTTTACAAACTTTCTCTCTTTACTTAATCGCCAATGGTTGACGCATATTATTCTGGGTCGAGATTCAAAAGTTGCCACAGTGCAGGAAAGTGTCAGACTAAGAACCAGTTAGGCAAATTATCTGCGAAGAATCAGTGAGTCCACCTGCCGTTCAGAGCTGCAGTTATTTATTTATGTATTCTGTGTTGCAAAGTTCGCGTGATGAGACGCAATGTATTGTTGTAAATGGCTTGCATGGCCGGTTTTATTTTTACTTGTTGACGCTGCTATTGAATAAACTTTGGAATGTATTAGAAGTAGATCAAATGGAATGATTATAATTATTAGATTTATCAGACAGAACAAATTGTTGATTGATTTTATCTATAAATAAAATAAATAAATATTTTGGGGACATTTTTACACAGCACCATCTAGTCCCAAACTAAGCAGAGCTTGTACTATGGGTACTAGACAATAGATATAATACTTATATACTTTTTTTTGTAAATACATACTTATTATGCTTAGGAAACACCCAGACATACAGAAATACTTATATTCATCATCACATAAATATTTGTGTCTTGTGGGAATCGAACCCACGACCTCGTGATCAGCAGTCCGGTACTCGAACCACTAGACCACAAAAGTCGCCAATTATCAGTTTCATAGTGATTTCATGGTAAAAACTATCAACTTGACAGCTGTCAAATTTGGGCTGAGCTGTATGGGGTTTTGATGACCTCCTTTATAGAAATGTACTGTTTATTTTTGAGTTTTATTATGGCAGTTTTTCTTTTCTTCATATAACTTTTCATACCATACTAGCTTTCCGCGAGCGGCTTCGCCCGCGTGGTCTTGATAACCTTTTTAACCCGCTTTTCTGTTGAAATTTTTCCTGAATTTTCTTTGCTATAAACCTCACGGAGCCCGAGACCTTTCCAACGAATGCAAAACCGTGGAAATCGGTTCGTGCGTTCTGGAGTTATAGCGTCAGGAAGGAAAACCCGACTTATTTTTAAATAGTAGATTATTATCATCATGCTTATATTTCCCTAAAAGTTAGGCAGAGGTCTACTAACATAAAATGCGCTGGTATGTTTAGATCCCATGTACCTAATAGAGGTCGAGCCTATTGCCATTAATTGGGCACGAATCCAGTCATATAATTATAGATACGCCGTTACTATAAGTTAATCAACTTGCCAAACGATAAAATAAATAAAACAAAAGCCCGTTAAACACTTCACAATAAAAAACACTTAAATTTTCGTTTCAATTTACGTTAACAACCAAAAAAGCATCAAGTTCTGACAACTTGTTTGACCAAATCACATCTAAGCAAATACAGTAAATAAACAAAACAATAATAATATTATAAACAATAATAAATAGTTTAAAAAGTCGAGACAAAACCAACAATATATTAACACGATGGAACATTGGAGATTTTTCAATCAGCTTCACAGTTGGACGTCTAATTAAAAGTATAATGATCTGTGCTATAATAGTATAGAAAAACGAATGTTCTCATAACCAACATTATAATAATGAATAATAATTCGTAATTAGTAATTGTGGAACAAAAACTATTTAAGTATTAAGCTCATCTGCTTTTTATGAAATTTAAATTACCGTATCATGTAAGGTATTGTGAAGTGCAATAATTCAATATGAGATTGTAGACTGCCTTATTAATCTTGTAGTCCCAAGCGCGACTGCTACACTAGAGGTCCTGGGTTCAATTCCCGGGTCGAACACTGTTGTTGGGTTTTTCTCAGTAGCAGTCTAGATTTGAGTGTTGATATTATGAATAGATCAGGCAGTCACCATTTCCTTTCATTCATATGCAGATTAGTCAATTTGACTCTATTTAACCCTACTACGATCTCGTGAGTCACAAACAGTTAACCCCAAAATGCTCGACCACAACGTAAAATTACGAACATGCGCATGCGCAAGTCTCACAACCTTTCCCTCACGATTTATTGGATGAAACTTTAATTATTAATTACAATTGCTAATGGAAATCGATTTAAAGATTTTCACTATCGTACGTTCGTTTTCTTCGCTACCTTAGCCGTAAATCAAAATCAATTAATTTTAAAATGGACCAGTGGTGAATTGATTACGTGAATTATTGTACATTATAACTAAGTTTATTCGTTTATATTTTAAGTACATTTATGCGGGAATATTTATTAGATGATAAGTGGAGATGAGCTTTAGTATGGTAAGCAACGAACGGCTCAAGCTTTTTTTCATACCACTAAGGTGGCAAACAAGCATACGGCCCGCCTGATGGTAAGCGGTTACCGTAGCCTATGGACGCTTGCAACACCAGGGGTATCACTCGCGCGTTGCCGGCCCGAAAAACCTCTTACAGGTTTATGGAGGATTCACTGCGCCGACAGTTTGAAGGAATATTCCTCTTACTGCCAGCAAAGCGCATCCTTAGAAGGAGCTCTGGCCACTTTACTCATTGCAGGAACACAACACACAATAAAGTGTGTTATTTGGCTGCAGTTTTCTGTAAGGTGCAGGTACTTCCCCAGATGGGCTGCTCCAGATTTGAGCCATAAATGGCTGTGCCCTACCTCTCTAGTAAGCTAAAAACTAAAATGATTGTCTTCTATAACATATGGCCTAAAACTATACCGGCAATACTATACCTAGTAGTATATAGATGATATACTACTATATACTGTCCTTTGGCGATGCCTATGATTGTGAATTTTTGATCATCGCATGTTCTTTTTAGACTATATCTGGCGAACTATTTGTCAATTTTAATTGATCTATAGTCGACTGACAGCCATTATTGGATCATTTTGTTTTCACAAATATTATTCGGTATGTAGAAATAGGAATTACGTAATGTATTTTTTTAAATTCATAATTATTAATAAGATTTTTTGTAAAATTCAAGTACATAATTATCTCTTTTAAAATTTGTTCTACGTGCAACTTCCACTGACAAGCTGACATTACAAGTATTGATTAGCAAACGTAAATATTTAATTTAAAAAATTGCCTGTGTTTTGCTAACCTTACTCATGTGTGACGTCATAGCTTCGTACAATTGCCTTGAACGTATGCATCACGCGCGCTCTGCAGTAATTATCAGCTGATTACACTTCACTAGTAATAGATGGAGTAACTATTTCTGCTCTGATAATAAAACTATATATAACTAGTTTTGCCCGCATTTTCAATTGCATCCCAAAGGACATTTTGAAACAAAAGGTAACCTTTATCCTTCTTGGGAATAAAATCTATCTCTTTGTAAAATTTAATCGAAATATCTTCAGCGTTTTAGGCGAAGATATATTTTATCTTATTTTGGTTATCTTTTTTACGTTTAAGTTTTGGTTAAACTTACTTTCACATTTATCAGTGTTATAAAAAGTATGGATTTTATTATTTTGGATTTGATAATCGCAATATTTACACACCGACGCCGCTACTTTATAAAGAAAATAACACTTTGCTCGCCTAGGAAATTGAACTTAGTGCTCCTCACGCTTGCAAAAGTGATTGCAATCACCAGACAACAATCTTTATCTGTTGAAATAAAATCAACAAGAATTGTTAGTTAAGTGTAGCGTGCAGCTTCACAAACGATTAAGATGAGGTTACTATCTTAATTGATAAGCAAAGGTATTGAGATTGTAACACTGTATACTGTACTATAACTATCTCTCTCTCTCTCTCTCTCTCTCTCTCTCTCTCTCTTCCTCTATACCTTTATCTACTCGTATTTCTTTAGGATTATTGTGATTGTAAACAATGATGTACTCGAGAATACTCTTATTTATCTTATCCTTCCTTACATATTATAAAACAAAGTCCTCCGTCGCGTCTGTCTGTCCCTATGTATGCTTAGATGATTAAAACTACGCAACGGATTTTGATGCGGTTTTTTTTAATAGATAGAGTGATTCTTAAGGAAGATTTATATGTATAACTAGCTTTTGCCCGCGGCTTCGCTGACGTGGATGTAGAAACAAAATTAGGATTAGAAATTGATCCCATTGATAAAAAACTTGTTTTTTGAAGTAGTGTTTTAGAGGTTTGTAAAAAGGGCCTCGTGACTAAGTTATAACGGCGCTAAGCTCAATGAATATTGTGGGTTCGATTCCGGTCGACAATTAGTCTTGGTACTGAGGTACTCTATCAGGTACTGAGGTAATGCTGTTTGTGAAAATATGTCCAAAAGAAAACGGAAGCTTCAGTTAGTCGTAATAACTCGTAATTCTAACCAAACTTTACAACTATTGTTTAATTTAAGTCTATACCACTTTAAACGTTTATAACTAATCAACAATCACGATTTCTGCGCATATGACAACTTAATTAAAGAACCAACAATAATGATCCCTTATATCAATAGGAATACATACTACAGAGAGGTCAAGCTCTATCTCAGCATCTACGCAACCGAGTGGAATGAGATATACCTCATTTTTTTAGTTGAACGATGGACTTTTAAATAGAAAATCAAAAATCAAAAACCAACAATGATGATCTCTTCTTTCTATGGGCTTGCATACAACAGAGAGGTCAAGCTGTATCTGAGGTTCTATACAAATAATTGAAAAAAGCTTTACATCAGTTTTTAAGTTGGAAATTATGCATTACAACAGTTAACACAAAATTCAAATCTATTCAGTAGGTTTAGCGCCAACCCCTAACAAACAGACAAACAGACAAGAATTCTAAAAATCACATTTTTGGGTTCGCGATCGTTTATATACTCTAACCCAATTGTTTTTTTTTAAATATCTTCAATGTACAGAAACGACTTTTTTACAATTTTATAATAGTATAGATAACATACCACGCGGGCGAAGCCGCTGGCGGGAAGCTAGTTCATACAAAGAACGATGATATCACAAAACTAAAATCCTAATATGCCCCAATAGGCCATCGCGTGTTTGAGCATAGCCTCTTCTGTAGTGAGATAAACCATTTTTACACGAGGGAAAAAATGGTTCTTATTATTATGTTGCGTAGTCGGGTTCATAGGCATGCCAAACGAGTTGAACAATCATCATAGAAAAGCGTGCGGCGGTAAGTGGGGGAGGTACAAGTAAGTAGTCAAAATGTTACTGTGATGATGTGGACAACCCCTTATTGTGACCAATAGCCTAAAATCTATGAAAATCAGAAGACACTATCTGTTATTTTGAAAAATATTATATAAAGGACATGGGTAATTGGGTACCTAGGTACTTCAGTTTCAAGAGATCTGATAAGCAAAAATTACACAATTAAAACAAGAAACAAAACATCGAACTTCATTACTACAGGTCTGCACCTTAAAAAAACGTATAAAAATCGTTATTAAAGTAAAAATAACTTGCCAAGTAACATCGGTATGCGTTGCTAAAACAAACACAAAAGATGCCCAGGCGCATTTGAAATGATAATAAAACGGACAAATGAAATCGCACACTTAACCGTATCTTTGTGATGCGCTCAGACAAAGTGGCGGATTAAAGGTGGGGACAGCATTGAATCCTGGGTCCCGGTTTCAGAAAATGGAGAAATCAAAACTGAACTTCAATAACGTTCCCAATTTGCTAATTCTTTCTTATTCCTTCCTTTCTTGCTCCTATTACCGCTAATGTTACCGTAGCTATTAAAACTAAATTCTGATTCATAGACATTAAATTTTTTTATAAATTTTATATATAATTATAGATATAAAAATCTCAATAATATCAAAAACGGATAATATAATAGAAACACATTGACTCAATTAAGATCTGTTATAGATAAATATAAAATGTTTGTCTATAATAAAATAATTGTCTCCGCCCTACAAAAAATCCGGTAGCATTTGTTACCGGGACTAACACAGTGTGCACTGCCCTACAGAGTATGAAAACTGAGAACACGAATAGTATCGTAATATTTGCGAATAATCCGCAAACTGGTAATACTATACGGACACTGGGATCAGCGAGAACTCTGAGATAAAGAAAATATCAAGACTATTATAGCCCGTCGCACGCACGTCGCTCTTACATTCGATTTATATGGATATGACATTTTTTATTTAACAAATACAAAAAGAAATTCGTTAAGCGGCAATGTAGTACAATGCAGCAGACAATTACTTAGATCTTAGATAGTGTACAGGATAGGCTGTGATAAAGAGAGACAGTGCCGTGCTCTGAGATGTAAAACAATAAATAAATCTTTACCCTCATGCATTATGCTAATAATATAGTAGCAAATGTGATGCTCAGTGTAAGATCCTAGGTTCGATTCAAGATTAAGTGTTGGGTTTTCTGTTGCTGCTCGGAAACAAAGCCAAGATCAAGAGAAAAGATGAAGGTATTATTTAGAAATTAATAGGAAAACAGAAGAGAAACTATCTGTGAAACAGACAAATATTTGTCTCGGGTGGGAATCGAACCCACAAGATGGTGCGTAATGGTTGTGGCGAGGTGATATTAATACCCAGTTAACCATTACTTCCAAATCTCAATGGGCAGTTCATTTTATAATATTTAATAAAAATGCATCCATTCCACCTTATCCACACAGTTCTAACGCGTCATGCGACTGTATCTTTTGTAGTTTCGCATCCAGCGGCCTGTCATACGGCGGGGCTTAGCGAATTAACACTGGAGTTAAGTTGCATTATGTACTGTGCCTTTTGCAACGCCGCACCTCTTGATACTTGCTGCCATTTTGCTGCAAAGCAGAAGGTAAAGTTGGCCCAACAACACCAGGTGCTGCTAGGCAGAAATTAAAGTTAGCACAGCAAATGTCCGTCTTATTATCATCCAAGATTTTTTCCAATATGGTGGGATAGGCATACGATTTAGCCAGATGACTATTTTTTTTATATTTTACACGACTGCGATTAAAAGCCACAGGCACATGAAGCAATTCCTCTGCAATCTATGTATGTATATTTAGAGACTATAGCAGATCCACAATTTTCTAACGTGAATCATAAAGCCGGGTCTCCACTTAACGAATGTTGACAAACCTTTGGAATTTTATGGTACTCAACTTTTGAATACTTTTGAATATTAGACATTTTGTCATCAGTATCCTTAATAGTCCCTCGATATGTTTACAGGGGAGCAAGCCTATTGGTTAATGCAATTGAAAATTTATCTTCTCGGCCGGGCACTTTTGCCAGAGTGGTCGTGGCTGTCGGTGGACAGGGCTGCGGCATCACCGCTGGTTCCAAAGGCTGCTGCACGTCGCGCGATGTCCCTCCAATTCTGGCGACTTTCAGCATTTCAAGCACACTGTACTGCGGTGGATTGCGTAGCTTTGGTGATGAGGTCAATCCAGCGAATTGGAGATAGACCACGAGGTCTTCTGCCTTCTATGCGGCCTTGTACTACAGGTCGCTGCATCGAGTCTTCAAAAATGAAAACCCAATAACACTGCTCGACCCGGGAATTGAATCCAGAATATCAAGCTGAACAGTCGCACTTAAGACCACTTGGTTAATTAGTTGGCTAAGCTAAACTTCTTACTTATACTTGTACACTGGCTCTTCATCTGCTAGTGTTGTTATCGATGTGTTGTATGTTGTTATGTGTTGTACAACATGTTAAATGTTAATTACATACACACTGATTTGTTGGTCGCTCGCCTAGCTTTTGATATTAAGTCCCGACTTCAATTTCCGGCTTTGCATAATGCGGTAGGCAGTTGTGTAATTCATAATGGTAATTCGCAACTATTGTTACTTGTGGTCCTTTAATAAAACTAAGTAATGTATTAAGCCTATTTTTTCATTTTAGCCAGTAGAGAAGTTTGGATATGTACCTATTAATAGAACATTCTTCGTAGCCTTTTCCCACCATTAATAAGAAGCGACTGAACACAGTAGTTTAAAAGAAGCGACTGCCATCAGATTAACGCAACCCAATTTTTAGGCAATAGGTTTATAGGTTTGTATTTGATTAGGCTTGTGCCTACCACTAACGATTGTCATAGGTGTTTGTATAACAACCAGGACCCACGGCTTTACGTGCTCTCCGAGGCACGGATAGGTTTCGATGTGTTACGAATGGTCACTCATCCCCAGACTAACCGCGGCACCTAGCACTATGCAGATCGGTTGATCAACTTAGTTATAACTTAGCCACGAGCCCGTCAAATTAATAGCACCAAAAATATGGGCTGGGATAGTCAAGTGGGATTGCGTTGAAATGTCTGCCACATTGTCAGATGAGTTTTGGGCTTGGGTCCCATTAAATAGCAGACGCCACCACGGTACCTAGACCAAGGCGAGGCGAGGAAGATGGAGAGACGAGCTTGACAGTTACTGCAAACACCAGAAAACAGAGATTTGTGGAATAGGGAGAAAGAGGCCCTTTTGCCCTGCAGATGGACAGTTAAAATGAGGTTTGGTAGAATAGAAAAAGGCTTGGCCCCAGTTCCATGGACCAGAGAAACTACACACATACATATTATAATTATTATATTAAACATAATTAACTTACTTACCAGTTTTATTCGTTATTAATGAGGAGGATATCGTTTCACATTTCGCGAAAAAACATCAATTTATTTGTATGAGTTGATCACTTAAAGAACCGTTATTTCATTTCTAAATAGCGTGAGAAAAAATAAATGAAAATGTTACAACAAAGGTCATCAGATCCAACAGTAATTAAAAATAATTAAACCAAGCAGAGGAGGTCCTATTAAATTTAATCTACTATTTAAAATTCGTAATCACAAAACCTACCAATTTAATTGAATAAACACACATGATCAATTTTAAATACAGCCATATTTATAACCAAGTTCTAAGCTTAATAAGTTGACTATTCAATTAATTGGAAAGACTGCTTTCAATTTAAATAAAGGGAATCATTAAGAACAGATACAATTCTTCAATCCGATCATTAATTAGTCAATTAAGGGCAGTGTCTTCCTTATTTTACCTAGTTGAGTATTTTACGCAAATGAGTATCATAAATAACAGAACAATCGCATTTGACTTAAAGACGTGAATGCTCGCCGGCAAAATGGATTAAGGCTGTGTTCATATTGCGAGCGATTGGCGAGTTTAATTTATATCACATTTTACCGGAGTTCTTTCTTGTGGTATAATATACCCAGATATATTAAAATTATTAGTTTAACTATGGAATTATGCTGCCACCTGCGTACCTCTAATTAAGTTCAGTCATTAAGGTGAATGCTCCAGGGTAGCCCGCGAAATTCAAATTTCCGTACGTTTTTTGCAATTTGCAGCTGAGTATCGGATATTTTATTAATAGAAACTAAATTCGCGGTACTGGCATGTATGTATTTACACAATTATACTTATTAAAACCTTCAATATAATTGTCTAACTTAGAGAAAAGAGAAAATGTGCCATTTTAATAATAACTTTACGTTTAATATAAATTTTAACTTAGTGGGTTACATTGATAAATTTAACTAATATAATGATATAAATACATACATGCCAGTACCGCGAATTTAGTTTCTATTAATAAAATATCCGATACTCAGCTGCAAATTGCAAAAAACGTACGGAAATTTGAATTTCGCGGGCTACCCTGGAGCATTCACCTTAACTTTACTAAAGTAAAATTATTCAACCTATGAAGGTAACTAGAACTACACGTGAATTAGCCTACAAGTGAATACATAAATATTCCCAAAATAATAATTGATATTGAAAGCATTTTGGCAACTCATAATTATAAATAGACTCATAATTTAATAACTGATTATTTGCGATTATCGAAGTTTAGGGAGAACTATAATAAAATTGATTTGTTAATCTCAGTGAATTTTTCAAGTCATTTTCTCGCTCGTTGTCAGTCGCACCCTAGCTTAACCAGGTTTGCGTGTCGAACCAAAATATACATTCTCGAACCTAGGTACCTATTACAAATGCTCCAGTATGTAATACGAACATTGTAGGTTAATGTAGACTCTTACATTTTCTAATTAAGATTGCCTAGAAATCTAGATTTATTGTTCTACCGCAATTCGATTTTAAAACTCTCTTTAATACTTAATATCTTAAATTTGGGTGGTTTTGGGTCTATCTATATATTAACGAGTTTACTTCTTTATATCATACTACTATAGCAAACGTTGTTTTGCCATATAGGGGTGGGTCACCCTTATCATTTAGGGGTATGAAAAATAGATGTTGGCCGATTCTCAGACCTACCCGATATGCACACAAATTTCATACAAATCGGTCCAGCCGTTTCGGAGGAGTATGGCAACTAAAACTGTGACACGAGAATTTTATATATTAGAAGATAATACATAAAGTCGTTATTATGTTTTTGACAAATAAGTACTATACTAAGGCTAATTTTGAGCGTAAAGTAACGCTTTCGTGTGTCAAATTTGTATTATAATTTGACACACGGACGGAAGCGTAAGTTTACGCTTAGCGTGTCTGAATATTAGCCTTAATTTAATCTTAGTATAGAGATACTAACTAATATTATAGAGTTTAACCTCATAAATCCTGAACTTTCATAATGCTTGGAATTCAAAATCACCAATTTCTAAAAGTTCTGAAACCAACAGTTTATTATTATAAAAACGAAGCAACACGAATAAAAATTATTTTTGCCCCGCGATTCGAACCGTGATTCGTTTCAAATATGTACATGATTCCATCCTTTGTGCATGCAAAACTGGAACTGATAAACCAATGCATATTAACGCGATAATAGAATATGCAACTAGCATAGTAAGATGGTATTTTGTGAATCGTAAGGCTAGTGCAAAGACCTGTTAACAAATATAATCTTCATGCCTCAGGTACGCAATTTACTATGAAAATACAAATCTATGCTATAAAGAGGTATTTTTTCATCAATGAATTGTCCATTTTTAACCCCCGACGTAAAAACGACGGGGTGTTATAAGTTCGACGTTTCTGTGTGTGTGTGTGTATGTGTGTGTGTCTGTGGATTACAATTTTTTCACACATTTCTCAATATGGGTATCAAATGAAAGGGCTCAACTAGGAGAATACTATGAAAAATTACAAATCCAAAATGTCCGCCACCACAAAATACAAATGAAAATTCCTAAATTTTTAATTTAGATTAGGTTATTATGTAAATGACTTTCGCCATACAAACTTTATAAACATTATAATCTAAAAGTAAAAAAAAACAGTAACATAAGGCCTAAGGTAAGTGTTAGAAACCATGTATACCAAGGCTAGTCATAGAAAATATAACATATATACTATCACGCTTGTATTTTCCGAAGGGTTAGGCAGAGGTGTACTAATGTACAGCCACGGTTTGCCGGTATGTTTAGGTCCGATGTAATAGGGGACGAGCATATTGCCATCAACCGGGCACAAATCCAGATTCCGAGCTGCACCTGAAAATTTCTCAGAAAAATCAGACGACACTTAAGCTCGACCCTGGAATCTAACCATCTAGCGTAGCAGTTGCGCTTGCGACAACTAGACCAACAAGGTAGCCTTATAGACAGAACTGAAGACAATCAACCTAAATACTTGTTTTCCTATTGATATTGTAACAAAAGTAACTAACTTCAACATATGAACGAGTAATTCGAAAAAAGAAAGTAATTCCAAAACCAGCCGCACTTAAGCTGCAGTTAATGAATAAAATCAAGCAACTGTTCCCAGTAAAGCTGACACGGAACTGGTGACTTCACATAACAGTTAGCCGGTCGACAAAGGCATCTAGCTTCGTATAAAAATATCGAGTTGCCTCAACGCACCTTATATGCTGCACAATAGTCGACGTGCTTTGCGGGACACACGAGAGACTACGTAAAGTGATGCGGTTGGGTGCAATAATTGTTTTTATTCGAAATTATAAGAACGAAGAAGTAGTTGGAAAGAATTGCGCTCTTTCTGCCATTCATTTGAAAACAAATGAAAATGTGCATGAGAAGGTAGATTGATTAAAAAATTTACGGAGGTTATGTTTATTTTGAATTTTCGCAGAGTATTTTTGCTATATGTACAGTGACGCTGACGACGCGGCAGGCAGCAACTTTTTAATGAATTGGACGTGGAGGTTTTATCAATATTACCACTTTCCAACTGATTTTAGTTGTCAACTCCACTTTTTGATAACCAAATGGGGTTCAAATGGGGACTTCCAGAAAAAAAGTAACAAGGTCCAGTGTAGCTTTAACCACTAAAGTATCCTTAAATTACTAAAATTATTACTGTTTACTAAGACCTACATTTACTTCCTGTCCTTTGCATACAATCCGCAATTCTGGAGAGTAAAATCCAGCATCGAGTTTGGCAAAGTCTTACCCGCCATTCATGGAATGATGTCTTCCAAAATTGCCTTTGGCTGACAAAGGACTCAACAATTTGAAGAACATGTCTTTCGGGATTTTGTAAAACTATTTCCTTTCCTAACAATAGAAGCTTCTGGTTTTACCCAAGTATGTTAGAATTACTGAGAAAATCGTCTTTACGTCCTAAGCCCGTGCGTGTCTTCAGCAGAAATGCGAAAATCACTATTTATTGTCTAAGTGACGAGTCATAAATTGTGGAGACGACTACCAGCGCGACCATTGTAGTCCAGCGCAGTTTTATTGTAGGGCTTATTGAATACGCCTTGCAATTGTAAAGGAAATATTTCTTTATTATATTGTGTTACTTTGTGTAGCTCACTTGCTTCGAAACATTTTTGTTTAGAGGATGTTGAGTATTTCTTCTTTGTTATTTCTATTTGGTGTTTTGGTTGTCTATTAGTGACGTTATTTACTCTGTTGTTGTAGTTGTATTCTTGTGTCTTTTTAATATGGTTCATAATTATAGTCTTTAAGTTTGTTTTGGCGTTTCTCATTACAAATATTGATGACTGTTTCACCACCTCCTAAATAGTTCCCGTTAAATTACTTGGCAGATAATTTCATATATTTTTTAATTTTTTTAATTTATCCATCATCCGTATCCATCACATTCACATTCAGTGATAATCGTTTAGGTTTTCTGATTACACATTTGAAGTATAAAATTATGAAATCATCATCATAATAAATCCATAATTACTGGCCAACTGTTGGGCACGGGTTTTCCTCCCAAAATGGAAGGGGTTAGGCTATAAAGGAATACAAATATTTAATTATTATTATTAAAATAATACCAGCATGGAAAGATACTAAAATGTCTTATTAAAGCCACTTACACTACATCGGCTATTATAATACCATACAAATTCTTGTTGAATCGTAAAATTTATTCTTATTCGAGAATATTAAAGGTTCTCGTTTCACTTTTGTGCGATGAATAAGAAAATTTTATCGATAATTAGTACGCACTATAACTTTTAACAATGCATGTTTCGTAGACCGGGAGCTGAGTACAAAAAAATTGTTGTGTTTCTTTTAAATTTATTTTGGGGAGTGATTGTAACATATAAGGTATACAAAGATCTAAGAATTCCGACTCTAAAACAATTAATCACTACCTAAATAGTAAACCTTAATAGTGGCTCGCCCCACAGAGACATCAATAAAGTCCCATTAAACATGTTATTTGTTACCCTCATTGTTTTTTTTCAATGCTACATTAAAGCTTAATCTTTACTTGTTTACACCTTCTAATTTGCTGAAATCAAATGGAAAACTCTCCGACCATGTTCGCACTACTAGTACCTACTCACTTGCCTTTACACTTTTACTCAATCCTCATTCGATTAACTACAAATTGTGGAATATATTCTGGCCTCTACTGTACTGTACTCTGGCGCTTTATCTACCTAGCAAGGCTCCTGGCTTAAGAACCACCATAAAACTAAAAATAGTGCCTCGAGGCGGTCCACAGTGCCTTAAAGTGCATCTCGAGCTTAATCGTCCTCTATGAAACAGTATAACTGTCTCGCGGACAAATAAAATGAGTTTTTTACAACACCCTCTGTCGGCGGTGCTGTGACAATTTTCATTTTATACCAATTGTAATTTTATAGTACATTTTCTATTATAGACGTGTATTTATTTTTATTCGTACGTTTTTATGAGGTTTGTTTTATGTTCGATGCCTATCTCCCTGACTATTTGTTTGGTACCATACGTGTTGAGCAAACGGACTATGTGTCTATTAAAAGGTTATTGATGATTGAAAGACATAACTTAAATGTTTTTTATGTCCCAAAATCATTAACTCAGTATCGTTATTGAAAATATACATATTAAGGAAAATAAACACTGATCTTCCTTTCAAACTCGTACACCATAAAAGGCTTATCCAAGGAATAAAAAACCCTGGGTTAAAGTAAAACCTGCCCATCTGTTCGTAGTATTTATCATTTCTTCAGGCAGAAGTTAACACCTAGTTAAATTAAACCGATTCGAACAGTAGCCGGGAATTAAAATTACCTTTCACATTATAAAATTTACAATAACTTTAAGATAATTACTATAGCTTTAATATCTCAGGAACAATTAATGTCTATCACGTCGGTCTGCCTCGGGCGTCTTCGGGAGCGGTCGGCTGCGCTCGGTAATTGCCCTGCGCGTACGCTGCCTCAAGCGACTGCAACGGCTACCGTCTCTACGGTACTAGAGAAAACAATTTGTTTTAGTAAATAGAAAAATGATTTGTAATGTTGTCTCATTATCTTATTAGTAAATTGGTTTTTGAGTAATAGTAATTATTAGCGTAGGTGAGAAAATATTGATTGATTGATTGATTGTACTTGCTGTTGAAATATGGTCATAATTTTCTGTTTGACATAAGTTTGACAATTACATGACTAATATATTAACGCACAGCCCAAACCAATGAACGGATGGGGCTGAAATTTAGGCACACAGGTAGTTAATATACAGTAGGGTGTCTGGCTAAGAAAAGATTTTGGGAAAGTCCCACGGGATTGAGAAAAAATCTCTAAAAAATGTATAAATAAATAAATTCTCAGTAAAAGTTTTAAATAATACCATGTCACTAAGGCAATAAGTTCGCCGTTCTTACTTAATATTTAGGTATGAAAAACATATCGGCGACCTGTCGGCGTACTTCTGCTTACTCTCCTACAAAAACAGGCGTGATATCGTGTTATGTTACTCTGATTGAAACGTAGCTTGCTTGACACCACTTTTGATTAAAGTCTCTAGAGAACCAACTAAAGGAAAGTGGTTACTTCAATAAATACTGGTAGATCGTATTTTAACAACCTGTCTAGTGTCTACTTACTATTGATCTGCTATCAATAATAATGTTAATGTTTCATTCTATTTCAATTAAATGGCTACTGGTATTAACTTCTGGTGATTGAACTACGTAACGGGTTTTATTTATTTAAAGCAAATTGTCGTTTATTATATTCTGTGCAAGATCGTTCAAATATTTTGTATTTTGAAATGTTATGTTCCTACTTTTGTTATAAAAAAATAGTCCTATTCGTCGTCATCGTTGGTCATCTGTGACATATGACCAACCAGCTGTTCACTGTGGTGTTACGCGGGTTCATATAGTTATTTCCAATCCTGTGGGATATCCCAATCTCCTGTTTTGGGTAAGCCTACGTCCTAATAAGTATCTGTCTGCTAAATTTCAACCCAATCCGTTCACTGAGTGACTGACAGGTCAGTCAGTCAGTTAGTCATATTTTCCTTTATATGTACATACCTACAGATAAAATACTATACTACCACGGGATCTTATGGTGGTACATCACTGGTCAAATGTCTTTAACAATTTTTTTAATCAAAATTCCTTTACGTCTAAAATTTTGCTCGTTTATTTGATGAAGTCATCAAATTTCTTTGATCTAAGTAACACCAAACAAAGACATTTGAGCAGTAGCATATAACCCTAATACATATAAAGAAGTTGCAAGAAGAAAAACTTCTTATTTAACAACACTACAATATTCACATTGGATATTTTATTAATTTTCTACCATGAGAGTTGTGCCTGGTAACAATCCTTCATCCTCAACAACTCTTCAATGACGTCATACAAGTATTATGCCATCAAACTACAACTACATTCAGATTTATTGGCAAAGATAGATAATATCCTCACAGATGGTAACTAATTTATTCATAGAGTTTCACAGTGTCCCGTTTGGAACCCAGGCACTGACGTCGCCCTAGGCGCCTGTCTTGCCCCCAATTACGTCACAACTTGTCCAGATGTATGATTTGTCGGGAATTTTAATGAAGTCTTATGGATTACTTTCCAACCTGTTTCGGTATCAATCTTATAATGAGACGATTGTGAACGGGTTTCGGTGAAGCTAAATCGCGCAATTATTTTTGCCTGATTTTGGTTACATTGATTATATGATATGAATCATTACTATGTCGTTGTGTGGTCCCCAGTTCTGGTATTTTGAACTAAATGTATCTACAGTAACACTAGGTATAGAATTAGATAAGTATTCTCCATGCTTCTTAAAAGTGTGTGTCAAAAGGTGTCGAGAATTCATTTCTAAAAGTAAAGGTAAAGCTATTAGAAATTATAATTGTATATTTGTTATTGTGACAACTGCATGCCGTCTTTATATTATGGATGTATATCTTACAGAATATACTCGTTTATAAAAGATAGGATTGATGAAAACTACACTTAACCTACTGAGTTAGTATTCAAAAATATACTGCATATCTTTTAATCATTATTTTTAAACTGTGAAATACTGTGTCCTGTTAAAAAAATATCTGCATCAGACATTGTGTTTTACAGATAATTTTAATGTTAATAACATTCTGTCTGCCACACTAACCCTTGAAATTTACCTTCATGAGGTCGAGAGTTGAAAACAGGTCTAAAACGCCCATTACCTTTCCATAAGTACCGTTGTACTTTCAAAAAGTACGTAAAGTATATCATTATGCACCGGCCGAAATTCCCATGAGCGAAACAAAATTTTAATTAAACACAAAAGCTTGTTGCGGCTTTATCTTTCAAGAGAACAATGAGTGCAACAATTACAATCAACAAGACCCACTGCTGTTACGGGACTTCAGAGGAAAAAAACATCGAAAACGTGACCCAAATTGCTCTTTTTGCGCCGAACTGCTCCGATAATGGTCGAAATTTGCCGAAAGCGAACGGATTTCGGGGTCAATTTGATTTATTTACGGTTTGATACAGTTCCGCGTCGGTTTTTTTGGACAATGTGACTTGAATTGATGATGCAGAAAGGTTATTGGTGTCGCAGTGTTAATGTGTAATAACTCAGCTAATGACACACCTGAAAGCATCTGTAGGATTGCTAATATTGATGCTGATTCCGACCTTATTTAATTTATTTTTAATGCCAGTCATCGGGTGAATTGCTGCACTCTGACGCAATGCAGACAAATGATGACTGTAAAGATGATTAGCAAGAATATGTACTGATTATCGACGATTAAAGATTTTCTATCGTGTTTTCCTCATTAATCTAGAATAGATTTATATTATCTGTTGATATATTAACTCCTATGGAAATATAATTCATACTATTTTTCTTCCAGATTAAGTATTTACAAGATTAAGACTAGTGGTCGTGAGCGTGGCAGTTGAAAACGAATTCTTGGGTTCGATTCTTAGGTTGAGCAAAGTATTGTTGAATTTTTATAATAATGAAGTTAATGATAACAGACTCGCCTCCTATTATATAAGATCTTCATATGGGCAAACTGTGGTTGTAGTGTACAGCAGCACCTATACTTATGTCTCATCCTAACGAGAATACAACCGTGGTGGTATATTATATCCTTAGTAATATTATAAATGCTAACGTAACTGTATGCCAATATGTCGCGCTTTCACGCCAAAACTACTGAACCGATTTAAATGAGATAGTCTAGAACCTGAGACAGGCTACTTTTTATTGCGAGAAAAGATCTGTAAGGGGTTGAAATAGGGGATAAAAGTTATAAGAAATATCCAGACCATGCGGGCGAAGCCACTGGCGGAAAGCTAGTATCGGAATATAAAAACTGTGTCCATTACCTATCATTTATTTGCTACCTTCAGTTCTTTCAACAGAAAGCAGCAACCAAATAATACACTTTATTGTGTGTTCTGTTCCTACAGTGAGTAAGGTCGCCTGAGCTCCTTCTAAGAATGCGCTGCTCTGGCAGTAAGAGGAATATTCCCTCAAACTGTCGGCGCAGTGAATCCTCTATAAACCTCTAAGAGGTTTTTAGGGTCGGCAACGCGCGAGCGATACCCCTGGTGTTGCAAGCATCCATAGACTATGGTAACCGCTTACCATCAGGCGGGCCGTATGCTTGTTTGCCACCTTAGTGGTATAAAAAACCGTTGTGTAAACGCACATTGCGCTAACAACAATAACTTGTCGAGTTTCGAGATAGGCACAGGCTGGACAATCGCCTCGGGACTTACTTATCCGTTTCAAATCACTGCCCGTAGGTACGAGGCGTCGGCGGCGCCTCCCACTGTCCTTACGAAGTATTTCATGGTGATAATAGGACTAACATTGTTTTACGATTGTGCTAAGACCATTTCATTGGAGATCTTTTTTTTGCCTTTTTGTGTCGAAAGTATTCAATTTTCATACTTATTATCTAACCTAGCTTATGCCCGCGGATTCGCTTGCACTAAGTTGGGATCCTCTTTACATCCCTGTAAGGTTGTTTTTTAATCAAGATATTGATCTTGATATCTGTGTGACGAAATTAAGTTCAATCCGTTTCAGTTGTATGAGGTATCAATCAGTGACGGTTTCCGTTTATACGTATATATAACATTAGTTTTTATTTATACGAAATCTGAAAGTAGTTTGTTCAGGATCAGTAACAGAATAGATTGCAATGGTTTTTAACATAATTATGTTATATTATAAAAAATATATTTAAGTAGGACACCCACTTTTATTACGAAAATCGGCGGAAAACCCGAATAGGGATATGACTCACTCGCCCTGAGATACTTTGGGCCCATCCGCGCGCGCGCAGACCGCTCTTCCCTGCCCGCGGTGCACCGGGGGGTTACTAACTTTCGGAGCTCGTCACCACGTAAGTTTTAACCATTTCTTTTATTTTGTATCTTTTTATTGCTTATCTAATCAAAATGAAGTTGACGTGTTTCGGCTTTAGTGTAAAGAAAAACTAACATTGTATAACACAAAATATACCTTAAAACCTAAAAACTAGCAATGAAGCAAGTAGCTGTTGGTTAGGTTTTATAAGTTGTTACATAGCTCGTCCTTTCTAGCAATGTATCCTAAGTAGGTAGGTATCTACGTACTGTAAAGTGTCGGAATGGGTCAAATTATCCTAGCCCGCCTTTCTAGTGATGTACCCTAAGACCCTAAGTACCTCCGAACTCTAAAGCACTCCAAAACTTGGACGTTTCTGTGTTAGTATTATAATTGTAATTTTCCGAAATCACCACCAATAATATATTATCCAACAGTTTATTGAATTTTAGATCACTTTTTTGGAATTTTCACGATGTTTTTATGTAACTAGTCTAGTTTTAAACGGCTATCAGTATGCGAAATACTGTGGCCCTATTGACCCTATCTATATTAATTAATATGCCTCTTCTACAGGTGACACAGTTTTTTAATGTATTCACCAATTAAAACTAGACTGCCATTGCGTGATGCTATATGCAAATAAGTTTTATTTATATAAGTGACAACAATAAATATAAAAACTTCTGAATAATGTTGTAGTCACAAAGTAAATGTTGACTTTGCCTTTTAATTCTTCGGCAAACCTCTCATCAACTGACAGTGCGCCGGTATATTTAAGTTCTATATAATAGGGGGAGACTGGAGAGCCTATTACTATTAACCGAGCATAAATCCAGACTCTGAGCTGCTACTGGGAATTTCACAGTAAAACCCGACTACATTGCTCGACCCGGAATCGAACCCAGGACCTCTAGCGTAGCAGTCGCACTTGGGATCACTAAACCAACAAGGTAGTCTGGCAGATAGGCTAAGAATTTAATAGAAGTTAAAATGACGTTTAGAGAAAGTTATATTGTATGAAAATGACGTTGAGCGAAAATGACATTTTATCAGTGACATTTAAATGCGAGTGTCCAAATTTTTCACAACTGACATTTTGCGAATGTAAAACTGCGTAAAACCTTATAGAAAACTCCGTTAACTCTTTACTCGACCTGGGAATATAAAACAAGACCTCTAGCGTAGCACTTGCGCTTAGGACTCCTAGACATAAGAGACCAGCATTAATTTCGATTACAAAACACCATTGCACAAACGCCAATCACTAGACATTCTATGACAGACGGTATTTAACAAGTCATTTCCTCCAATCAAGCATGACTCACGCGGTTTATAAGTACTTAAACCCGACGCCGTCGCTAATACTAGTCCTAATAGTAGCTATAAAGTAGGTAGGCACAGGTCATCACCCTTTCTTAACCATAGAGTCACCTGTTCACATGTATAAAAGTAGCGATCATAAACGTACAATCACGCTTATCCCTTCGGGGAATGGGTTAGGCTGAGATATACACACAGTCAGGTCACAGGTCACAGTTCGCTCTTATTATAAAATAAAATAAAAACAGCATTTATGTTTTTACTACCAAATGACAAAAAAAAAAAAAAAATTTAGTGTTACTATGCGCCGGCTGGAGCCAAGACTTTCTTTCACTCCAGCCGGCGCAGAGTCAACACCTCGAGCGACGTCGCACCTGATGATGCCTCGCGGAGAGCTGAAACACGTGTCGTCACATAGGTTTGGGCATGCATGTTGCACTAATAACTTAGTTCTCTCTGCATGTGCATAATTAAGCCGCCCGCTTAGGCGGAGGGCGGTGCTCTTTCATCTCAGCATAAACGGAATTAACACTAAATACTTTCATTGCAATTTGTTGTCATGGATTGCAAAGTAACGCCTGATTCCATTGATTTTACTACCAAATGAAATAATGAAAATGAAACTACACTAAAACTTTCTTCGCTCTTAACTTCGCTCTTTAGGTCCCATTTATTATTTACTAGCTTTCCTCTAGCGGCTTTGCCCGCATGCAGTCTATTTCTTATAACTTTCATCCCCTATTTCAAACCCTTACAACCCTTTTTTCGCGATAAAAAGTAGCCTATGACCTTTCTCAGGCTCTAGACTATCTCTGTACCTAATTTCATTTAAATCGGTTAAGTAGTTTTGGCGTGAAAGTCCGACAGACAGACAGAGTTACTTTCGCATTTTTAAGATTAGTATGGATAATGTTATTTATGTAACAGCCAAAAATCACTTAGATATATTCAAAGACAACACACAAACAAAAATATTCATGTAATACCTCGAGGACGAGCTAAATAAAATACCAAAAATACTTTGCTTGACCTGGGAATCAAACCCAGGACCTCAAGCGTAGCAGTCGCAGTTTTTCCGACATCTATAACAATCATCATCATATTTCAGCCAATTTAGACAATACCATTAAGTAATCTGTGACAATACCTAATAAATTATATATATCTTAGCTTTCTGCATGAATCTCTCCGTCTATTGGTGGAAATTGTATGAAAATCCGTTCAGTTTTTTTTTAGTTCATCGCGTTCGGACAGACAGACGCCGCAGGGGACTTTGTTTTATAATATGCAGTGATGACGTTAGTTTTACTTGGAGTATTAGGGATGTTACTGTTTTTTGTGTAATATTTATTATCACTTATAATTTTGTGTTTAATAGTGTTTGTTTGATCATGTAACAATGGGTGTTTTTACCTGAAATAAAAGATATATTTATTTTATTATTTACAAAAAAAAACATACTACATGTTCATTCACTAAAATACAGTAGAAAGACTGGTGACTGGCCGCAAATTGCACACAACATTCCCATATAACCGCCAATGTAGTATCAAAGTTTCATATGAAATCAACTTTTTAATTCCCTTACAGCGATTTACATTTCGCTAAACCTGTTTATCATACTTCATAATTTTGCTAGTCAATTGTGGTCTTTAAACTACAGAAAATAAGGTTTATTTTGTTCGTGAACACCTGTAAATTGTGTAAGTAAAGAACCACCGTGTCTAAACCACTGGCAGTTTAGATTTAAGTATTCTTATTTATTGCAATTTGTCAGTGGAACGAGATTTTAAACTTGTTTTAATTGCTGGCCTCTAGACGGCCGTAGGGTTGAACTGACATTGTTTTTTTTTTCAGATCTATGGATAATACTTCTTTGTTCCAAAAACACGTCCTCAAGAGTAAGTATATTCCAAGAAAATTATAATCTGAAGCTAAGGAATAAGGTCAGATTGCGGTTAAAGTTACAAATGATAATTAACATTTCTCATATAAAGGAGAAATTAAATTATTACAAAAGAAAAATACTTGTTACGACCCTCTGCAGTCAGGCCACCGTTTCATTGAATTAAACTGATAATTTACTTTACTGAAGGAGGTCATCAAAAGCCCATACAACTCGGCCCAAATTTGTACCGGAGGTACATGACAGCTGTCACGTTAATAGTTTTTACCATGAAACTATGAAACTGATAATAATCTTCCGTAATGGCGTGCGTTTGACATTCCGATACTGACACTGTCAGTTTTTACTATGAAATCATAACGAAACAGCTACTAGTGTGCCAAAATGGCGTGATTTTTCTCAAATTAAAAGTTTTTTTTCTCATCCCCCAGTCAACATTAAAAAAGTACGACTAAAGTTTTAACCAGTGTAATACAGAGTATTTTTTCCAATAAGTGTCCTTCGGTTCATCATTAGGGCCGATTTTGATGACCTTTAATTTGAAATTAGTTAAATGATTGGACTGTTTCATGGATAGCTGCTAACTGCCGGGTAGAATAAAAAATAGAACAAAATTTATAAGAAATTATCTGCTAAGTAATTTAACGGGAACTTTTAAGGAGTTGGAGGAACTGGCACTTATTCATATCGGATTTCTTATCAGGGACAATCTGTTTGCACAAAGTACCACTGAGCCTACTGTTGAGCTACCTTTTCGAGCATTTTTCTCCGACATAATACACATAGGTTTCATTCAAGAATATGTATAATTAACAAATTCATATATAAATCTTAAGTATCTCCACTTCATGAATTATGTAGAGACGACCAAGATCATTAGCAGTCGTAATTTCCTTATCGGAGAATCCACATTTAATTAAATTACGACCGCGATTAATAATGATAATTAAAAATATTTTTTATGCTTGCAACCCTGCGTTACTAGTTGTCGCTGTTGAGCCGGTCTGCCATTTTGTTTTTGTTTCCCGCGCGCGCGATATTTATGAATGTAACCGCAGCACTAGCGCCATTGATAAATAATCGACCGCGGTGGCTCGAAACAGGTGTATAGATAGGTAGGATGATGAAATAGGAAGGTATTACAGTAAATAATGTCAATTAAATAGAAGTAACCGGCATTTTTTTCTTCTGAATGGCAATTAGATTGACAGAAATGACAGGCCACGGTGCCAAGTTGTAAGCGTAACAATACTAGTTTGTTCGGATATCACCTAGTTTTTATTTGAATTCTTTGCGCTGTCACGTGCATAGTGTTGTAGCTTAAAATGTCGATAAATAATCTAATTATTTTAATGGTCACACCTACCGCGTTATCGGCAGGTGGTAGATGCATTCTTTTTACTCGGTCAAGTGCGTTTTCTTGTGCACGTCCATACCTACCTATATGAATTTCCAATTTCTAGGCAATACCTACCAACCTAAAAATATGAAGATAGACTTTTTTCTTAACTTTACCACTATCAATTCTTTGGGTTAAGAAGCTCTCCGCGCCTCGACTGCTTTCATGAATATTTTATTGAATCATAATAATTATGAATCGCATACACGCGACATACATCATAATTCATGACACACCTTTCCAGTACAAACTGACCTATCATTATTTTTAAAATTTGTAAAAGCTGTAACCTGTACCAGCAATTAATATTACAATAAGGTATACAGCTGCGTTTACGTGATTCATAATAGAATTATGATTCATCAAAAACTATCTTAACCCACCAGACAGCGACAGTCAATCTATTGATCAGCTTCATATCTATGCCTTACTTGCCTTCTATCCCTTGCCCTTCTCATCTACTAACCATTGCAATAAAGACCATTTTCTTATTGCAAACATACCTTCCAATTCCAATGCCTAGAACTCGACAATCGTATCATTGGATTTAATTGTCAATCAATGATGAATAGAAAATACTGTCAATCATGTCAATCAATTTGTAAATCAGAAATACAAAATATTGACAATTTCCCTTTCCCGTCCCTGTTTCGGCAATTTTACAGCGGATATTACGGGGATCGATTGTTGACAAAAAAGTATCGATACATATTGGATACTTTTGCATGGCAATTTTCCATTTCATTTTTCATACGTCACTATTTTATGAAGGGGTTGTTGCTGAGTTTTAAAAACGGTGATCTATGGATATGTATCTTACTAACACTTATTTATTTACATTTCTATGCACAAAAACGTTACATAAGGTACATACATACGTACTTTCTTATATATATACCTATATAATATATACATATACTTATGACAAAATTGACAATAATTAATTCAAAAATATTTAAAAACACTAAAAAAGCAATCAATAATTTAACCAACGATATAAATATTTCCCAGTAATTTCCTTTGCTTTAAATGCTTAATTAGTAGCTATATTTTTAAGCATGATTTTAGCCGTTGCATTTAAAATACTAGGCAAATCAGCAGTTTCTTACACCAACAACTTTCCCATTATAATCTTAACCCCAGGATAAGGAATAATAAATAAATTTCCAACATCATCAAAATATTATACAAGATTGTCACAACACATATTCACGAGCAACTTATCAATATAAGCGACCATGCTTAAGCGGCTTTGCTAACTTAAGCCAGGACACATGTGCAGTGCATTAGCTTAACAATAACTTAAGCTTACCCCATCATCGGCCCGGTAACTTAAGCGAGTGCTGCGTTTGAACGATTGCGAACTTAATTTAATAGTAAGTTACGATAGTGCTTTTAGATATTAAAAAGGTACTTTAATTGGTCCTTAAATTGGCCTGGATAATTCATTTGCAATCTAACAAAACTATCAAATACCAGTTGTTGCCCACGATATCACTTTGAATTTTGCATTTAAGTATCTAAAAATTTATGTTTTTGAAGTGAAAAGGTCACATATGGACAGAGTTACTTTTTTATTATTTTATAATATTAGTATGGATTTATTAATCCAGCGTCATGTAGAATTAAAAAAATATACTTAACTGACTCGTAAATATCATTATTTATCATAACAGTACTATTTATGTATTTGCATTTTTATAGGATGGATGAATATTATAGCATTACCCACTGATAGTATCAGAAATGTGACTATTTATTGCTACCATCAACGTCTTAGTGTCGTCAACATAAATACCAAAACACTAAAAGATATAATTATTATTATACTGTTCAACCTAGCGAGTCTTAAAGTTACGTTCATCAAAGATAATTCCCAATTTAATTGTTTAACATTAAACAATAATTACCTACTCATCCTCTATCTCAACAACAATTAAGATTTGATTACATTTAATAGACTTATCTCATTACTAAGGTAGTGATTACTAGAACGTAATCAGGTTGATTAGTCAAGTCCACTAACCCGTGTGAACGGAGCATCGCGGGCGCGCCGTTATTCCATTGGCAAGTAGTCACCGTTGATTTATCCGAGCCTGCGGCGCTAATGTGTATTGTAAAAACGTATTATAGTTATTGTTCTCACATTTGTGCTAAGTACTAGGATCGATTTCAGTGTAGTTCTAGCTAAGTAGGTAGGTAGGTAGGTAAGGTACGCCAATATAGTGGCATGCAGTAGTTTTTAGAATATGTACAGTTCACGCCAAACTTATTGTCCGGGTTGAAGTTGGCGCTAGCTAACTTTAACCGAAAATTTATTAAAATTGGAATTTTTAAGGTCTCCGGTTTTTTTTTTTTTTTGGGAAACAGATACAATATTGAATAAAGTTAATACATAGCTAACAACACATAATCCAAAAACAGTTTCCACATGATAATTTTCAGTTATTTGCGACGGACAAATGATAAATACTACGACGATAAAAGAAACTAAGGAACATAGCCATAAAAAAAAGATTTAAAAGATGGCGTAATTACAAAAGAGAATAACTGAAATATTAACTACTCTTAAGTATACAAAATTACCCACCCCTTACCCAGTATGTTTAAGGTTTCGCGTAATAAACGACGAACCTCACAAATTAGAATTTCTACTCCAAAAAACCCAATAAATTATAATTTTACCAGTATCTAGTATCTATTTACTATATTGGAAAATATCTTTAAAAAATCCTATAATAACTAAATAAGTACCAATGACGTAATTATGACGTTTCTTCCACTTATTCCAGTATAGCCTGTGTAAGATGGCCGTGATGATAAGGGGCAGATCACATGCTTCAAACGTCAGAATTAACGGTGCATTTGATAAGTAATACACTGTAGTTAAGCTCAATGAGACCTTATTTTAGTATGGTTTGCGATTCGAAATTATGTGATAATTGTATCACTGGTATTATTTCTGTACCGGGGTATGTTGAATCACAGTCATTGTCATCGGAATTCAGTGCAGCTGAACCGCAATTCAAATTGAACGGAACATGTATATTTGTATAATTATTATTGTGTTGGTAGCCCCTATTCTTCGGTATTCCCTGAAAGGTTACAGTTCTCGCCTAACTTATTTTCCGGGTTGAAGTTGGCACAAGCTAACTTTAACCCGGCCTTAAAAATCGGAGAAAGAAAAATATTGGAATAGAATTATTTAAAACGACAGTCTACGACTTGAGCTTTTGTTTTTATTTATAACAATGTAATATTTTTCTTTCTCCGATTTTACGGCTGGGTAATTGTTAGGTCGTGCTAACTTGAACTTGGACGAGAACTGTACGTAGAGCTGTCTCCAAACTTTTTGACTGGGATGAAGTTGACGCCTCGTTACGCTAGAGCTTCTGGATTTGATTCCCAGGTCGAGCAGTGTTGTTGGATTATTCTGTACAACTCCCAGTAGCAGCTTGAAGTCTGGAATTGTGCCCGGTTTATGGCAATAGGCTCCCCCCTATTACATGGGACCTGAACATACCGGCGAACTGTGATACAATAGGACACCTATACTATGCCTAACTCTTCTGAGAATACAGTCGTGATGGGGGATTGACAGGAGTCAACTTCAACCCGGTCGTAAAAAGTAGAGAGACAGAAAGATTGTATCTCGTTGTCGTTTTTATTTTTCCTGCCTTTTTCTGACCGACTTTAACTCTGCCAAGAAGATTTGCGACTATTGTACTGCTATACCTGAAATTCGCATTCACAGATCACTTTGCCCAACCTGGGTATTGCAAGAAAGACCTAGTCTAGAGGATTCTTCTTTTTCGTGTCGGTGGTACGATTTTTTTAATTAAATTTGGTGTGCCCAAAACTTTATTTCATTAATTTGTCTAGAGGATGAAATTTAATCACATGAGAGAAAACTTAACACATTATGTTATTTCTGTTTCTCAAAATCGACTTAAATTACCTCTTTAAATTCTAAATGGCAACACAGTCCCCCACATTGTAACAAGGGTAGCGTGGCAACACAGTGATTTGAAGTGATTTCCTACCCGTTGCCACAATCAAACCGCTATCAAAGAATTTCCGCTGACTCGCATTCGAGCGCATGATTGACAGTAGCAATGGAAATTAACTGTTAGCTGTACACAGTGTACACGGCGGGGTTATTGTCTGAAGGGTACCTACTTGAAGGGTGGAGAAGAGAGGGTACTTCAATATGATTTTAAGCCGACGAAAAGGAATTTTAAGAAAATAAATGTGTAAATGTGTTTTAAGGGATTTGCAATTTAGTGCAAACCTGTTAAATTTACTTATGTACTCTTTCTTGATGTGCTTTTCGATATTTTTCTGAATAAACTAAAATCCATCCGTGACGGTGTATTTTTTTAACTGGGGTACCAAAGGGTCTTTGAAGCAAGAATATACAAATTTTGGATAATTTATAAAGAAGAAATAGGTTATGCATTCTACAAGCATAACCTATTTCTGACGGATGGAGAGTGACAGATAATCCAAGAAGTAATCAGAAGCGCATTCGAAGGAGCATCATCTGGCTCGGATGACATTGCTTTCAGGAAAGCGAACCTAATATCGTAATACAGATACTTCTTCTTTCCAGAATAATTGCTGTAGATACAGTTGATGAGCACGTACCATCGCAGCGACTTACTGCCACATTGTGACATTGTGTAACATTAAAGAAATGCTTGAACAAGGCTAGCCCTTTCTAAATTAATCAAACATGCATACTTGAATCTACTACATGTATTATCCCATAAAAAACTTCATAACGTATGATTGTGTGTGTTTGCTATTATTTTTTAAACCACCATCCAATCAATAAGGATACACAGACAGACAGGAGTATTTGCGAGGCATCCATGTGTCGTAAGTTCTCTTTCACCACACTTATTTGCATACAACGCCTTTTTTATACAGAGTAATAAATATGTATACAGAGGTCTAAATATTGGGAACTTGATATTATATTTTTTAAATGTGATCTAGTGTTACAATTGATAGCCTAGGGATAAGATCAATGGACTGCCAAGTCATAGGTCTCGAGTTCAAATCCAAGACGCGCACCTCAAAATTTTTGTAGTAATGTGCGTACCGCTTATAACAGTGAAGGAAAACATCGTGAGGAAACCTACATGTCTTAGAGATTTTCTCGAACGCATGTGAAGTCCTCCATTTTTAGAGAAGATCCGTGCCTAGTAGTGGGACAATTAATGGGTTGTCGATTATCAGTAGGTAGTGTCGTTTAGACGGCACGGAACCAAAATTGCTTTTCTTGCTTGATTTACTATTAGGCAAGAGTAGACACTAAGTGACTGTTGCAAAACAGAAGCCTTTAGTTATCTAGGTGAATGGACCCTATTTTGATAAGACAAAGCAGAAGCCCTTAGGAATCGAGGTGAATGGAGCCTATTTTGATAAGACTTTTTCTTAGGACACCAAATGTACACACTTATCGACGTAACGTAATTGAAACTTAGACTTTGTAACTTTAAATTAGAGCGAAACTACTTACATTGTGAGCATTTATAATAATTAAAATTGGCCTCCTGATGAATGATCTTTATTTAGAGCCGCTTGCAATTTATTGGAGTTTTGTCTAATAAGAAAATTATCAATTAACATTTTACATAAACAAATAAATACATGGCTCTGCATAAATGTTTGAAAATGCCGTCTGAGCTACATTTAACACAAAAATATATTTATCTACAATTAAATCGATAACTACAATAATGAAAAGCCTAACTGTAATACATTTACGAACAGAATTCATAGCCTGGTCGGGCCTTAAACAATTTATTAGCGTCATTTAAATGACACCTCACGATCTTAGACTTTGTTATATCGCTCTCTATTGTGCATTTTAGCACGACAATGTATGACATTAAATCATGCTTTCCTAACGACACACTAAGTCTAGATACAGTTATCGAGAAAAGGAATGGAGAGAATGCTTTTCAATGCAATGGGATAGGTAAAAATTCAATTAGTTATCCGTATATGGAAGTGTAGCTAGCGGTTTGAGCTTCTTACGTAGAATGGATTGTTGTGTTAAATGTGTGTTGATTAAATTGAAATAATGTTAATAAATAAATATTATTTCCCCAATATTTAGTCCCAAACTTCGCAGAGCTTGTATTAATGGGTACATACTAGGCAGTGGATATCTTATTTTTTTGTAAATATCATATTTTTTTGTAAATATCATATTAAACGGGAAGCTAACGATAGTTATGTGATTAACGGTTACATTACCAGCCAAATGAGGCTAAATTGATGTCTCAAGATGAGAACTAGGCCAGTAGTAGGCTGAACAGTAGCCAGAAGTCGTTTGCACCGCTACCAAGGAGGGGCAACTTTTCTATACTTCTACCTTGCGTCCTAGTAGTCCTGTCTAAATCTTCTGAAGTCTTAATTTTCTTGATTTAGGGTGTGAGCACACAACAGTGGTGTCGTAATTTTGACTTGTTATCGACATCGTTACGTTTATTTATCGTCTTTAAAACAAATATTCCGGTTGGAGGCGCTTTTTAATGTACCATCAACTTTATGATCGCTCGGAGCATTTCGCTCAACTAAATTGTTGCAAGTATGAAGAAAATGTGGGATTTTGTAATGTAGCCAATTTTATATCCTTAATATCATAGGTAGATAGTAATCTTTTCATCGAGAAAAGATATAAACAAGTTACTTAAATTTTTTACTTCGACCAATCCAGCTACTTAGACTTTAGATTAAGTTGTAGACAACATTAATTTGTTGAACATTGGTTTTTCCAAAGAAAATAAAACTGACACAATTAAGATAATTATATTATGTATGTATGTACTTATGTGTTTATATTTTATAAATATTAAATTGCATTTTAAGTACCTTTTTAGTACACTTGCACTATGCCCGTTATCTTTTTTCAAGTTTCACTTTTTGTTTATCCGATAATGTATGATTGCCATAGCAAGGAATTCTACGGGCTCTAGTGTTTCTTAGTTTCTTGATTTGAAGCTTGCAAACAGACCAAAATAATAATGAACACATTAAGATTTAATACGCCAACCACTATCAATTAGGTTCAATCCTCCACTTAATATAATTTACACCAACAACAGACAGTTCAATGTGTCGGTACTGACACTTGCCCAAACGTAAAAGTGGAACAACTCCATTCACAAAACGCGGTACTTATTGATTTGTATGATTATGTAGGTATAGACAGTCAATGAGTGTTTATTAGAGTAAGTAGCCCGAAAAGGGGAAGTTTTTTTTTCTTAGAATACAAATCATATTATTGAACACTACTTTTATTACAATCTACCCAACTAGGCTAACCATCACGCTACGACTAAATAGGAGCGGAGTAGCAATGAAAAATGTTGCAAAAACGGGGGAATTTTTTTTAAGACCACGCGGGCGAAGCCACTGGCCGAATGCTAGTATATGGTATAATATCTATGTATATTATGTCAGTTTTATTTGTCGGGAGGCGTCATTTCACAGCCATTAAGTGCACACAAATTATTTCAATGTGTCTATAAATGTCTTGTAAACGTAATACACCGAGAGTTATTCATTTACTGAGACAATCGTGATTTAGTTTAAAGTTGTGCGTTTATAAGACATATTTTCTGTTTACGAGTAGTATGATTAAGTATAAATAAATAAATAATTAACCCATATACTGTCCCACTGCTGGGCACGGGTCTCCTCTCAGTATGAGAAGGATTAGGCTATAGTCCACCAAGCTGGCATAATGCGGGTTGGCAGACATCACATGCCGTCGAGAAAATCTCTCAGGCATGCAGGTTTCCTTACGATGTTTTCCTTCACCGTTAAAGCGAGTGATAATTACGCACATGATTTCGAAAAGTCAGAGGTGCGTGCCTTGGATTCGAACTCAAGATTTGACTTGGCAGTCCAGTGGTCATACCCCTAGGGTATCACTGCTATATGCTATATGATTAAGTATACACTAAATTAATTAGTAAAGTAGACTCAACTGCTCATTGATGTAGTGGTCATAACGACTATTATGTTAGAGGTCCTGGGTTCGATTTCTGGGCATGATGATAATAGGCTCACTTGGAACCTTAACATACCAGCGAATTGTCAGTGTATAACAGAAAGGTATACCTCTCTCTCTATACATCAAACTATGACCTCAGTAAACGCACATGTTAGCCACACGCGCGCCTTCGAGTATATCGCAAGGGCGAGGCCTCAAAAAATCTTTTTCTTTATCAATATGGCGGCAAATAGAAATATAACCCATACCCAGTAACTGGTCACGGGTCTCAGAGGGTTAGGCTACAGTCCACCGGGACCTAGTGCATTTTTTTTAATGTTTATGTTTGATATGGTTGCTTTTGACCTCACCTGATGTTAAGTGAGGATACGGTCGACAATGTAGCACGCTTTTATAAAAGTAACCTTATTCACTTGTGACTTAAAACGCCCAAGTAAATAATCCTTAGGGCCTGTTACACAGGTCACTGATAAGTTCTCGTGCACTTTGTAGATAATTTCATACAAATTTTGGTCCATTTTTTAATCTGTGTTACGGTTAGCGGCTATCTAGAGACGGTGAAACACTTTATTGTTATTTAATGTGCAAAATTAATAACATTACACATAAACAACCAGTCAATACGATTACTAATATAAACTTACTATAGCCAAAAAAATTCAACAAGCAATTATTTTAATACATCGCTGCTATTTATTGACAGGTAATTTTCCAAGCATAAATTGCCATAAATAGAGACAATTGAGTTTACCGTTAGCAGTAAAGACATCGTCGATGTTGCCATGTTTTATATGAAGTGATTATTTATAATGCACATACATTGTGCGCTTTAAATTAACAACACCTGCTTCAAAAAGTTTGTTGCACACTGCTGAAGAGATGCGAAGCGAGTTAAAAAGCTTACCTAATAAAAAAATGCAATAAATCATTTGTGCCAGAATTATTTTACAGGTTTTAGTAAGTACTTTTCAAAAATCAACTTAAAATTTTCACATATGGATATAGCAACCAATGATAGCAACTAAATATATATTTTTTTTTGTTTTTAAGTAATGATAAGACTGAAATACAAAATACAAATTTATACTCTCCTTACAATGTTTTTATTAAAAAATATATAAAATACCTACCGTTCAAATTTGATTTAATACTGAACGAAAGGGTCGATTCGAGCGAGCAGTGTGAGCAGAGCTATTGACATCTTCCCTTAAGAAAGTTTGGGAACAAAAAGAAAAGAAACGGAAACAAACTTGAGCTTGAGCGAATAGAAATAACGTGTCGCCTGTGCGTGTTATGTATTTTTTTAAATTAAATTCATGTTTAAAAAATATGGGAACCTGTTTGGTTGGTTTTCATAGCTTTAAGTTTAAACATATTATAGCTTCGCATCGTTATTTCAGTGGATAGTACCTCAACAGGCCACCCGATTGTTTCTTCATAAATATTTCTCGTGTGATGATTTATATGTCAGGTTGGTCTAATTATTTGGGTCAAGCCTTTCCGAGATCAACTTTTTGTAACTGAACGCAGGCTTTCTGATTGTTTGGCGCTTTTATAATAACTTGGACTTTCATTTTTAAGAAATGGACTTATGCTTTGGTACCAGGAAACTCGATTATGATTTGTTGTTTTAAGACTTACGGGACTAAACAATTAGGTTGGTAGCTTGGTTCAATAAACTCAAGGGTACCCAAATCACACTGAGAGTTTCAATTTAATAGTATCGATATATTTTGCCAATGGAAACTAAAAAACAGCTTAGAAGATTCCTCGCCTGCTTCCTGAAATGAGCGTGTGGGTACAAGTCTGCAGCCACTGAGCACAAATTCAAACTTTGAACTGATTATGCTATAACTTTAGGAAATTGCTGTAATTTCGCCGAAAAAGGTATCGGTAAAGGTATGTAAAAAGGCATTGCGACGCATACTCGGCATTAGCTAGTCCAAATTAAAAAAAAAGTAGGTAGGTACCTATAGCCTTTAGTATCTCATATAAAAAAAATATTATACTTAGGTACCTATAGGTAATAGTAATAGTATTCACTCGTCTCCTAGTTGTAGTAGGTAAGAGTATTATATTTTGGCCTCACCACAGTGCAATGAATATTTTACAGAAGAAACGGCAATATTAAACCACAGAGCTATTCAACAATTAGAGGTGCCGCTGACCATTGTCACGACCAAACAAATCCACACACGATGATGTACGTCTCAAAGCTATTATATTGTGGTTCACGTCTCAATCTAAAGGTTAACCGTGTGTCTGTTACTGTCAGAGATCGCGCCCCGCTGAGTTGCGTATGCGCACCACAACCTTACGAGTGGTGCGAGCCATGAGCAGAGCGATTTGATAAAGACGACGGGTTTCAAAGTTAAAATACTGTTTAAAATTATTTCTAACTGATAGCAAACAGGAGTAGAGAAATACCAATTTTTGACTTATCTACGGTCACTAAACACGAAATCGTCACATAATCTCATAAACTGACGTATGTACCTGAGCGACAGAATATTTTTTGAGCCAGTAAAGTTTTCTTTTTTGAAGAGGATTTATCGTGCAAAAGTATAATTTAAGAAATCTTGTTCTTTAGCGCAGTTCATGTATCTACAGTTCTCGCCAAATTTATTGTCCGGGTTGAAGTTGTCACGAGCTAACTTTAACCCAGCCGTAAAAATCGGACAAAGAAAAATATGAGATTGTAAAAAATAAAAACGAAAGCTCAAGTCGTAGGCTGTTGTTTTGAATCGTTCTAATCCAATATTTTTCTTTCTCCGCTTTTTATGGCCGGGTTAAATTTAGCTCACGCCAACTTCAACCCGGACAATAAGTTTGGCGAGAACCTTGCTTGTTTCTTTATTCTTTATTCTTTCTGTATAAAAAATTTTAAAGTCATGGACTTGTGAAACTGTGTCTTAACAGAATTATTATAATTATCATATTTCAGCAACTCGCTCGTCGCGTTTTACTTAAACCATGTCTTATAATTTGTTCTACTAAATTGTCTGTAAAACTCGAGCTTAGAATAATGTTTAATAACTTGTAGCACAGTCGGTTTACATGTAATCGTATGCTTGTTACGAAGATTGGACTGTTAGAACAAATAAAATTAATAATTCACTAACTCTTTACTATAGATATTTTTTTACGTTTCGTGGGGTTATGGAGAAAGTTTATTTGTTTTAATCACGATAACTATTTATACGTTCGGCTGATTGTTTCAAGATGGGTTCGTCTGTAATTTGATAGTGGCTTGGGTTAGATTATTGATGGTTAATTATTTTTGTGTAGAAATTAATGCTAATGTTATTATGGGAGGTAGGTTGTTTATTATTTGTTTAGGAATTAAAAGAAGATTGATTGCACTATGTTCTATTCAACGGTGATTTTATAAGTATAAAAATGTCGTTTTGGAAAAAAATCTGTTTGAGAATTTGTATAGATTAGAGTAGTCATAATAATTTTCAATTTTATTTGTTGTGTTTCATGACAATTTATTTATTAATTTACAAGGGACTGTGAGCTCCAATTCCAAGCATGCCTACTCGTATTTGCGTTTCGAAACCATGTGCGAACTTAATTTTTCGAAATAATGAAATAACTAATTATCACTCGCTTAAACGGTATAGGACTAGCATGCCTGAAAGTTATTTACACTGCTTACGCTGCATAACATAATCAACCCATATACTGTCCCACTGCTGGGCACGGGTGTCCTGTCAGTATGAGAGGGATTAGGCTACAGTCCACCACGTTAGCCTAATGCGGGTTGGAAGACTTCACATACCGTTGAGAAAATATCTCAGGCATGCAGGTTTTCTCACGATGTTTTCCTTTACCGTTAAAGTGAGTGATAATTACGCAAATGATTTTGAAAAGTCAGAGGTGCTAGCGAACTCGAGACCTTTGACTTGGCAGTCCAGTGGTCATACCCCTAGGCTATCACTGCTTGTTAGGCTGCATGATGGACTCTATTACGCTAGGAGACAGATCTCACTTGACCATCACATGCTGAAAGAATTTTAGTATCACCGAATCATAATTCGACTCGAAGAGAAGACAATATCGCTTACCATTGTATGAGTAATCTTCACAATTGGTCCTAAAATCACACTTATATCGCACCATTACGAAATTCTTCTAAACAATTTGATACAAGTATGAACAGGCACGTCCTATTCGCGAAGATCGAACCTATTTACGTGTTGACGTGACGCCATTGTGGTACAGACAGCAACGTAATGATATACCTAGGTAATCGTATCACAAGCATTTTCCTAACTAGATTGGATCAGGGTGTCGGCTTCATGTAATAAAGTGACAAGATTTCAATAAATAAGTTCGGGCTAACTATGTAAGGGTAGACTTCCATTCAAACCAGATGCGGCATGAAGCAACTATTATCAGATGACCTACTCAATCAAAACTGGACAATACCACCAATTAAACTGGTTCTCAGGATTTTTAGGCTTTTTGACAATTGTCATAGGTGTTCGTATGATATTCCTGATCGACGAAACAATCTCTCTCTCTCTCGAGACAGAGGACAAACAATAAAAAGATGACCTTATTTTTTTTTATATACCTAGAATGAAAAAAAATACAACATACGTACCATCGCCAAAGAATAAGGCAGAGATGTAAAGAGTTGTAAACCAGCTACGTCCTAACACCCCATTTTCCGTGATATTTTAGGTCCTATCCCATGTAATAAGCCGCGATAAAAAATCATTTATTTTTTATTACAAAAACTTCTTGGGCCCATATCGCATAACACTGACCACCTTGACAAGCGGAGACAAATCTAGAAAATGGCTTGTCGTATGTGCGATACGGAATTATTGTCAGCCGATGATAATGTGACGCTTTCTCATAGCCGTACAATATACCGGCTGTACACTGCCGTGCAGATGGCACGTCGGCATTTTTCAAAATAATTTTTTGTTTGTGAAATTTTCATTTTGTTTTGTCTTCGTTTTTGCTTTTGTTTACATGAAATTTAAAATAGAAGTCAAATATTTTTGTTATTATTTATTTAAAGGATAATTTTGTTAGTATTTATTTAAAGGATGAGACAAGAATTTTGAAATTTCAATTAAACTTTAATTAAGTCTCCTGTAATTAAGGAAGCACAAGGTTAAAAATTTTATAACACTTTTGTAACATGCATTGTGTATTCTTTGTTGGAGATCCAAAATAAAATAAATAAATAAACTTTTCGATAGTATTTTTTTGAGTGAAAAAATCTAAGCAACTCCATAACTATTATCTAAAATCTGTAAGTTTATATAAATTGAGATAAGTATCAACTATCTGGAACTAATCTAAAACGTGTCACAGCCTATCTTTTCACGTAACTCGTAAATCTGCTTAAGGATTTAATTAACTTCATTACAAATAGTAACGGCGTATGAAGCTGACATAATTTACTACCTTCCTTCAACATAATCTGCAAATTATACACTTCTGTGACACGCTTTTCGTGACAATCTATCATCGTGGTACTGAGATGTCGATTCCTCCGCCAGATTTTAAATGACATCGTAATTTCAATGCATTTTGCAATACCTTGTTAATATCTCTGTATAAAAAACAAAGTAGGTATTTTATAATATTTAAACAAATTTTACCTAGCGAAGTTTTATTTAATACTCGTATGTGTTATTAGTACTAACATCAAGAGTTTATAATAGTCTACGATTTAAAAATATTTGCTACCTTCTTGTTCTATGTCAGTAAATTCTGATTGTTCAGTTTTTATGCACCGATGTGTACTGACGTAACCGAACGTCACGTGCGAACCAATCACAGACATTATTGGTCCGTGACGTCATCAATGGCGATTTTGTTCAACTTAGCTCTGATTTGTCAAACGATTGAAACTTGTAGTACCTATGGGAAAATGTTCCTTGAAACTATTGCTGCGTATATTATTACGAGAAGTATGACGGGATTGTCATTGCTAGTTGAGATTGAAGTGCATTAGACTTCACTCATCACACTTTGAAGAATGAGATTATTATGTAGGTCCGTATTGCAATGCTTGTAAAAAGCCGCTAAGTTAAAGACATTATTCCATACCATCACGCCTATTTTCCCCGAAGGGGTAGGCAGAGGCGTATTATAATGTGGTGTACATTATAATACAGTAGGGAGTGAGCCTGCAACCGGGCACAAATCCAGACTAAAGGATAGAAGCCGGTTGTCAGGATTTTTGGGCGTCTGTCTACCACTGACGATTGTCCTGTGTTCGTATGACAACCGGAACCGACGGCTTTACGTGCTCTCCGAGGCACGGAGGGGTCTCGATGTGTTAAGAATAGTCACCTATCCACAGACTGACCTCGGCAAGCGTAGCTTAAACTTGCAGACCGCGTTGATCAGCGTTGCTGTAACTTAGCCACGAGCCACTCTTCCACTCTCATTTCTACTATGGTATCGTACCTATAGTATATTATGTACTATATAATATGAACATACCTAATTGTGTTTCAGTTCACCGGTATGTTTGAGTCCCATGTAATAGGGGGCGAGCCCACTGCTATCAACCGGGCACAAATCCAGACTCCGAACTGCTAAAACCAAACAACACTGCTCGACTCGGGAATCGATCCCAGGACCTCTAGGGTACCTCTAGCCGTCGCGCTTAGGAACACTAGAGTAACGACGACAACTATTATATAGTTATTTGTCTTATGATAATAGTAGATAAATGGATTAAAGGTAGGTACCCACTTTTAAACAAAACAAATCAATGAATGAGACTGGCCTCCATCTTACATCACACGATTCCAATTAAACATTGTGACCAGTTATTCTACATGACATAAGCACGATTAATACAGCAATATCCATTGTAAATAAAAGCATTCATGTGTAAATACAGTGAGGGAATGATTGTGCATATTATTTATCAATGTTAGGCATCACAGAACGGGTATTGGCAAGGCGTTCTGTCAAATAGACTAAGATCGAGTGGCTACTTCGATGTTTTAATAAGAATACGATGTATGAGCGTGTGAATAAACGAAGTATTATATACGATACTAGCTTTCCACCAGCGGCTTCGCCCGTGTGGGTATTTCTTAAAACTTTCATCCCCTATTTCAACCCCTTACCGCCCTTTTTTCGCATTAAAAAGTAGCCTATGTCCTTTCTCAGGCTCTAGACTGTCTGTGTACCATTCAATCCAATTCCATTTAAATCGGTTCAGTAGTTTCGACAGACAGACGGACAGATAGACAGTAACTTTCGTATTTATAATATTAGTAAAGATAGGTAGGTACTTATATTTACAAACTTTTGTCCACGGTTTCACTTGTACCAAGTTTGTACGCCCGTTACACAACTAGGTGGGTTGTTTTTTAAAAGCCGAATCCATTCTGGTTCATGGTTTGAGCTATGTGTGGATCAGTCAGACAAGGTTTTCTATAATATTATAAGTAACTAGCTGACCCAGCAAACGTTGTTTTGCCATATAGGGGTGGGTCACCCTTATCATTTAGGGGTATGAAAAATAGATGTTGGCCGATTCTCAGACCTACCCGATATACACACAAAATTTTATACAAATCGGTCAAGCCGTTTCGGAGGAGTATGGCAACGAAAACTGTGACACGAGAATTTTATATATTAGACTAGCTGTCCCGGCAAACGTTTTGCCATATAGGGGTGGGTCACCCTTATCATTTAGGGGTATGAAAAATAGATGTTGGCCGATTCTCAGACCTACCCGATATGCACACAAAATTTCATACAAATCGGTCCAGCCGTTTCGGAGGAGTATGGCAACTAAAACTGTGACACGATAATTTTATATATTAGATTATAAAGTATAAAAAAAAAAGTTTTCTCCGTGACGCCTGAACCACATTAAACTTTGCAGCCTCGCTTTATTCGCTAAAGAATTGTACACATGAGAGATCAGCTTGTCCTGGAAAGTGAAATTTTATGACACGGTGTGCACCCCTCTGTACCCTATCTACCCAACTCATTCCATTTTATCCCGCAGAAAACAAATGTTCCTACATGTATTGCCAACTATGCCTTCACGTAGGACAAAAATTATTATAATTATGTTATTAATCTAAGATTATATTATAATGCTGTTAGCGCTTTCAGTTTGGCGCGTCTAGTGTGGCCTCAGCCTAACCATTGTTACATAGGTATCCTATGGGTAAGTAGGTACCTACTTTAGTTGTTAGGTACCAATCTGAAGCTAAGCACGTAGGTAAGTCTACACCTACCTAAACCTACGGAAATTTAATAAGCCTTTTTATCTTGTAGGTACTACTCTCACGACAGAAGGCACCTAAATTGATTCCTTAAATTTTTGGAGTACATAATAGTAAATTTTAAGGTTTAGGAATAAAAAAATATAATAATAAATTATTACTTCATGTATATTGTACTGCACGCCATCTATCAGGTACTTAAAGAACGATTATGAACGTGACCAACATGATGTCCAACTTACTAATTTTCAAATAGTTTAAGACAAACACGCTAGATGGCGCTGTTTGAAATAAATGAAATTTGGTTAAGTGGTATTCTTCGTGGTTCTTTATAAAGCCTCTAGATGGCGCTATTCTTAAAATGCTAGTGATGCTAGCAAGATGACGTATATCTAGTTTTTATAATTGAATAATAGATGGCGCAGTTCCCAAAATTACAAATATGCATACACAATTTATTGTCTTGACTGTTTGTAAATAAAAGTATTCGCATGCATTTTTCACATTAATTAATTAATAAATAATGCAACGACCAAAAATATTAAAAATTCATTGACCGCAACTTTTATACAAAAAGTTCATTATTTTGTGTCAGTTACTTGCTTACTTTGTTTGTTTATCTGTGTCCAATGTACATGCACAATACAGTAAGTAATAAATATTGATAGGTACCTACCTCAATAAGTACATACATTTTCACTCAAAGGTAGGCAGGTAGATATATTGATAAGTGCCTAAGCAGACAGTCAAGCACTTGGAAGGTATTTCAATCAAATCACACGGTGATCAATCAAAGACATTCCCGTGACTGTCGGTTTCATTTCCAGCGAACTGTAAACATCTTAAAGCCATGACATACGAATTTACGACGTAACCTATGTAATATTATAAGGATGTTACCTATATCAGTATTGATTACTTAGAGGGAGAAGGGTTTCTTCGCACCTAAGTAAGTACCTACAGCCTTTTTTTTTTGCTTCAATAGATACTAAGTTAACTAAGAAGATAACTAAGTTAGTTGTATTTTTAAGTAGGAGGTTAGCATCGGTTTTTAAATATATTAATATTTTATTACTCAGGTAAGTAGGTATCTAAGACAGGCACAGTAATTCATATTTCGCCTCTTGAGATCTTCAGAATTATTCTTTATTAAAAAGATATTTTTTCTTCTCGCGAACATTAAGTAGATTTGGAGCATTCTTCAAGCATTCGAGTGGGCTCCGCAACGAAATGAGCAGACCACTTAGACGTTGTAACAAACCACTTCAAAATACGCTGAATACTTTTATTCACTCACATTTCGTCGTTCATCGTGAACAAGAAAATGTTCTTTCAGAATGAATGAAAAATTGCAGGATAATAGCCAAAAATATTTTTGTAGTTTTTGACAACCCTTATAAGAAAAATAGGATTAGGAACGGATTCAACAAATAAAATATTTATAAAAAAATAATATGTAAGCAAACCCGCAATGGATAAATTATACTTAAAATTCGAGCAATGACTTAAAAAAGTTCAAAAGAGGTCACATTGCAGGTGACAGGTCAAAATCAATCACTTGCCACTCGCCACTAATAAAAAATAATATCAAAAAAGTAAAACTTTCAAATGAAGAACACGAATAGTCATAGAAACAAAAATCTTGTTGAGAAAAAACAGACTGTTTGACGTTGACGTCGTGTTGTTTTTTGTCTGAAAAAATAATTGAATATTGCAAAAATAAATGATGTTTTCCGATGAAGAAATAAAAGAAGAAATGCCGGAGAGTGGTTTCATGCGACCGGGCGATGAGATTATAAGGTGCGATCTTCGTTTTTTTTAGATAAATAGTTGAAGCGCGGCCATGGTGAATTGTTTTATTTTTGTTTTAATATAATATTGTTGTTGCAGTATACGTGAAGTGTGTCTCAGTGACAAGTTTGATAAAAAGGATTTAGGGTTCAATGGGGAACCCCTGCTATCGAATTCCAGCAGAAATGATGTACGTACCTACAACCATTCATTTTATCTTTTTGCATTATTGAGAAGCAAATTCAAGTTGATGTGGTGAAGACCACGATAGTTTCATTTTGTTAGACAGGTCAATGACATGTGAGGATCTGTCACGTTGACTGCTAAATGTCTGCCAAAATTACTCGTCAAATATGTCATACTAAAATATATTGTAGCGTCTACTTGACAAGGCATATTTTACGATGTAATCGCAAAATTATGTCTATAATAAGTACTAGATACCATAGGATCTCTAGGTATTAAATCCTGTAGGTACCTACAAACAGATATTGCTTATTAAAGAGTACTTTGGTACTCTGATGGTGACAGGCTTCTAGAGAGGATGAAAGACGATGATGAATGATCTTTGAGACGCCTATTGCTAAAGTTAATAAGTAAATGCAGTACATTTAACATAATTATAATATTTGTACCTATGTTAGATTCGCGCGCATTTGAGTAGTGGGAACTAGGTAACTATATTAGTGCGTTATATTATAACCACACGGGAGTAACTACATTTCTTTGATGACAAAGTGTACCTAATTATGAGTCTTTTTGTTTTTTTTTGCATACTGCCCTTACGCTAAATAATTTGGTTCGCTTGTCCAACTTGTTATTAACTAGTTGGCAATGATCGCTGAAGAATGCTCACAGTGTGCTTGCACCCTTAACATTTTTATTTATTACATTAGGTATGTTTCCTCTTTCTCTATCTCGTAGTGTTACTCTTTTTTTTATGAAGTAGCAATTCGTAGTTCGGATTTATGCACCGTTAATGGCAAAAGGCTCGCCCCCTTGAGACGTAAACAAGCCGCCGATCTGTAGTACTTTAGTATACCTCTGCATAATCTTTCGTGCAAAACTGGCGTGATGGTATTTCTTTCAAATTCATAGCCCTTTATTTTTAAATTAATTACTATCGATTCTCAGAACCCTTTAAATCTTTCACCAGCTCGATGTCCCTCGTTCTCTGTTCCGTGACGGATTCTTCCCCGACGGCTTGGAGCAGCAGCAGGCCAGGTTCGCCTGGACGGAAGAAGATGGCAACATCGCGTCGCTGGTCTCCGAGCCAGGATTTGGTACCACTGGCCAAACGACCTTCGGCAAGGACCTGGATGCCGCGCTTAAGAGTGAGATGAAGGTAGGCATTGTTTTATACAATGGACTAATGCAGTTTACACATTTCCATAAAAGGTATCGGGGCCTGTTTCACCACCTTTCATCATCATCATCATCACCATGTCAGCCAAAAGAGGTCCACTGCTGAACAAAGGCCTCACCAACCACCTTTGGTAGCCGCTAACTGCCCAAATTCAAAATTGTAACAATATTTGTATGAATATACTAAATGTTTTATTCTTACTAGTACATGGTTGTACGTCTATGGCGTGGCAATAAATCTGTTTTCTTTTATTCTTTCAAATGGTCTGCAAGTAATTTAACGGTAAATTATCAGTTAGCTGTGAAACAGGCCCTAAGACCCCATATTTGAATTTTTTGTCAGTGTACTAAAATATACTGGGTCTCATTAGCTAATGATTCATTAGCTTAAGTGACATCTCTGAGTGCGGCCCTAAGAGCCTATTTTACCATCTTCCAAGTAAGTTCCTGTGTCTTTGAGACGTTATTACTATTAGTATTACTATCAGGTATTTCTTGGCAGATAGTTTCATGAAATAATCGTTCCATTATTGAATTAACCCGACGGTTAGCGCTATCCATACTCAGAGGTGACACAGGCCTTTAGTATCGAAAAAATATTGTACCTATGTTTTAACCATGACATAACTAACTATCCACGCACAAGGAGTGTATCACTCAAGGTCAAAAATAAAATGACGTAGGTCATGTAGAAAATTATCGGTTATTACAGATATTGACACTTTTGAGCGCGCAGTGTATTACTAAAAACGCGGTTATAACACTCCACTATGAATATTATCGCGCACGCGATCCGAAATAAATAAAATAATGTTTTTTTCATTATAAATCAAATTTGGCTGGAGAGATATAATGTTTTTTTACACGTTCAAGCAAAAAAATTGAAAAATTGATGAAAAAGGTTACGGAAAATTTCATGAACTCAAGGAATCATATACTGAACTCATGCTATTCGAATGTGCGTCGATGTCCCTTCCACCTTGTATATTGAGCAGTCATGATGGGTTCTTTTATAAAATTATTTTAGTCATGTTTTTTTTTGCAGGAAGCAGATACTTCCAGTGCAGTACTGCAGCCTACAAACAGAAACGGACTAACGTTCAGTAAAAAGATCTTCGCAGAGCCTCACCTTGTATCTTCTACATCTGCAGGGAATTCTGGACCAGGTAACAGACCTCTTAATGATCATTATGATAACCTAGATATTTTAATTAACTCACGTTTCTATTACAACATTTATACTTACTTAGCTATGTTTTTGGATTGAGAAATAAATACTTCAATACTCAATATATTTATTGCACTCCATCATAATAAATAAAGTATCAATCATGGACCCTGTCGGGCTCAGCAATGTAGGAGAGAGGAGGAAGGTATTTTGTTATAGAGGAGGACTGTTACTTATACTACTCACATTAACAATTACTTCTGAGAACCTCTAAAAAGCTTTTTCAATGTTTGAATGACACTCTGGACCGATTGAGTTCAGTTACAGAGGTTAAAAAAAGTATTATTGGAGAAAGAAGAGAATTATTTAGGAAGGTTAATTACGGAAAAATAATCAGCTGTACCATATTTATGTACACTGAACTCGACAAAATGTATGGAACAGTTGTTATTTTTTTTTTCATATTTCAGGGTTGGTTCCATGGTAAAAGTTGTTCATAATGATCATCCATCCTTCCGTATCTAAACAGTCACGGTGTATATATACACCAAAGTCGTCAACCTTCCGACGTAGGACGGCGAATTAGCCTTCGCGACCGTATTCCTTTGAAAATAAGGTTGCCAATAGCCGGCACCAAGGGCTGTGTCGTGTGTAGAACGGTTTAAGTTGACACCATTTACAAAAGCCATCTTACGACCTAGTATCCTAAAACGTGAGCTATTGTTAGTCGCTCTAGCGTCGTGTTCTAGTAACCCGTTTGCCACAGGAACTACTAAAACGTAGTGTTCTTCCCGGTTTCAAACAATATGTGCAAATGCAGCACTACAGTAGCTGAAATTCTTCGAATGTATGCTCTGTTCACCATAGATTTATATTATAGCACCATACAAGTAAATCATCACTTCTTCTGCGTAGGTTAAAAGTTAAAGTTAGTAAAGTCTCACACTTCTGCGCTCCAAAACTCAGCAACGCGAATTGTGTTATGCTACAACTGTTACTAAAACAGGAACCTGTCTCTACCGTTCTGGAATTTGGAAAACGAGATATCTTCAGCAGAAGATAGTCACATACTAACCAAATTTATATAGAAGCATATCGAGAGTAGGCAGGCATGAATTAAACAAAAAATATAGTTCACAAAATATAAAGAAAACGCGAAATTAAATTAGGTACCTATTTAAAAAGAAGATGGGCGGATTTATGAATGACAAATGCTATATATCTTTCAAGATATTATAATTTTTTTCTTTAGCTTAAGCTAAATCTGGATAGAAGATAAATTTTACTGCGTGTTCTACATACATAATTATGTTGTTATTATATTACACAGGCACAGATCGAAGCAAAGCTCAAGGCACGTGCAAGGTAGATAAAGCGGACCCTCGCTCCAGATTCCACTACGTCAAGTACGTGAAGAGACACGGAAGAACCGTCAAGCTATGGGAGTGTGGTATTTGTGAGTACCATACTTTTTTGTTGCTTTTTTGATGGAATATGTATAGTACCACTGCTTCTATATTAAACTATAAGATCAGCTTTATTAGAGTATCTTTATTTCATCTAGGCCTAAAACGAAACAATATGTCAGTCCACTCTTACAGTCATCTGTTAAATATATATGATTTTCACCCGGTTAATGGCAATTGGGATCACAGGGGCGATGAAAGTAAAGAAACTACCAATTCATTCTTATTAAAACTTTTTCCACGAGTACCATCATGGAGGTACCACCAACTATTCACAAAGTAGTTCTTTTCACCTATCAGGTAGTCGCGAGTTCCAACACCAATATACGCTAATGCGTCACCTGCCAACCCACACGGACGAGAGGAACTTCCACTGTGTGGCCTGCGGGAAGAGCTTCAGACAACTGTCCACACTGAGCCAACACCGCGCCATACATTCTGCTGAAAGACCCTATGCTTGCGAGGTACAATAAATGAATGGCGTATTTTTAATCTTAATTTTGGAAGTCGAATTAACTTAAACGGACTTGGTGGTAAGGTACTGATTGTGTCCAGCCAAAGAAAACTTAAAAACCAAACGAACACAACAACAAACTAAACATACAGCAAAAAATTCTTTACAAATTTTACGCCATACATTGATATTATTTGAATATCATTCATTGATACAATATTATTCGCGAGAAAGACTTATCATTATAGGAAACCTGAATGTTCAAATTTCCTTTTTAAAACAGGTATGCAACAAGACATTTAACCGAGTGTCCACTCTGATATCCCACCGCAAGACCCACTCTGATGAAAAGCCGTATAGGTGTCACATCTGTCCCAAAGGATTCCATCAAAAAGGTTACCTTCCTAACTCCTCTCCTACTTTTTTTATAGAAATTAGCCAAGATCGAGCTGTTCGTAGAATAATCCTTTGCGTTAATAGCTGCATGCTGAGAGGACTGGTTCCTTTACCAAAATATATGAAGGCCATATAGTTATGCTTCATGTATATTACATACACCTGCTCTACTGTGGGGTGAATAAATAAGATTATTTTTTATGCGATACACTAGAAACTATTCTCAACTGTAATTACTGACTACCAGTCTACAAGGTATGCTATGGATTATTTACAGACTTCAATCATTCTTTCCTCAGAGGGAGAAGATTTCTGCGTGTCTATAAATATACTGTATCTGTTTAGTCCTTTATGTATATGTTCGGTTTGTAGATAAGTAGTTGCAATATACCTAAATAATTAATTTGATCTCGCAGGCAATCTCCGTAATCATCTCTTTACACACACCAATGAGCGACCCTACCGCTGCAACATTTGCTTGAAGGGGTTTAACCAACAGTCCAACTTAGTCTGCCATAAAAACAAGGTATTGACCAAATTTTACTTCTGTACATTCTGCCATCTTACAATAGTTCTACTCTAATTTAACCTTTTCCAAAATAATATTCACGTGTCCATTACAAGTTTATGGACAAGCTTTGGTTTGTCCTTAACCCTTGTCCATCATTATGTATAAGGTCAGGCCCTCCTAGATACTGGTTTCACCTTCAGAAGGCAGAGTTCCTTTGTGTCCTTTGTCTTGTAACATGTAAGTTATAATATTGGTTGCTAATAGACGTAAATCCTACGCCTGTATTGCTAATAAACTTGATAGTGTTAAGTGATATTATGTAAGTTATTTATTTTTTTTAATGAAGGAAAAATCGGTTGGCGGGCAGGATTTTTCCTTCATTAAAAATAACTTATAATCTTAGCATGGAAAATGCTTAAAAAATACAAAAAGATTGATATTATTTAATTTTTACTCACCTGTAAACTCGCGTTATTTTTTTTCAGGCTCACCCGGACGACAATAACTGTCCCACTGCGCCTGTTCGCGGTAGATCAACTACTCCGCGTATCACGCGTGCTGCTACAGAAACACCACCAGATACCACCAGGTAAGCTGCCATTTCCGCCATTTCTTCATAAAATTTTGATATAATTTCATCACAATCATGATTCAATCAATTGAAATAACTCAATTCAACGGACTCTCTAATCAAGACACTGGTTTACTTAGTTTATTTCGTTTGAATATTTATACCTAGTGATTGAAAGGTACATAAGGTTTTTTGTTTATTTCTGTCTACTGCCATGCTGTGTGTAAGGAACTTTATGTAATCTGTAAGTAGGAAGTCGGATATGTGTATGAAAAAACTTCATGTTATTCAAGTAATATTATGAAAACTTTTAACGAGACATGCTAACCATTTTCGGTGCATTTAATCTCGTATCATATCTTATTTGGGTTGAATGTATGGATTTTTCTAGTTGAATGTATAAAATTATACAATTTAAGTGGTGAAAAGTGCGGATGAAAATAATTGCGTTTTGCGGGAAGAAAATTTTAATTTTATAAATTTATTTTTCCAGGTCTCAGGTAGAGCACTGTGAAGTAACCTCATCAGTAGGACCTTACCTTCCATCCGTCGAAGGGCCCTCATCTTCTACCTGGACTGCTAAACCAGACCCATGGGAGATTCCCAAACCTTACCTTGAACCCGGTGACATTTGGAACGAAGGCCCATGGGGATCTATGAGCAGTGGAGTGATAGTGGACCCCATAAAGACCTACCATATGGGAGTGGCGTTGGCTACTAGACAGACTCCATTTGCATTGCTGAAGCCTGATAATGGCACTCCTGTTTTAGTGAAGGTGGTTGATACGAAGCTGCCTGGTGGGAAACAGGTAGATACCTGATTTACCTTTGTTATGTAGTTTTTTGTATGGCCATGTTTTTAATCAAAATTGTAGGCAAAAGTGGCATACTGTGGCAATAGTTAAGCAATAGGATTTTGGAATTGGATAGTTTAGAATTTTGCATTACGACATTGGTGTTTAGCGTGATTCCTTCGATTCAATTCCATTAGTAATAGGCCTGCCTCTAATAAATGAACTAAAATATAAATATGACAGGCATGTGGGTGTATCTGCGACTAACCTTTTAGTGGCTACAGGTGTGATATTGTGTGTATTTCTTCAAGAAATGCTATTATCTCTTCAATATAGAGACATGACGTGTTCATGGTATTCCAGATGCTGGTGCCAGCTACAGCCGAAGATTTGAGAGTAGGAGGGAAAATAGTTTTAAAGAATGAAAGTGATGGCGTTACAGCACCGGTAATAGACACATTCAAACACGTTTTTACATAAGTATACACCATCAGCCAAATTACTTTGTATTCTGCTGCTAAACAGTAATGTGATAACATTGTTGTTCTGGTTTTAAGGGCTACTTAAAATAATCTTTGACATTGACTCTACTTCGGTTAAAAAAATTTGATCTATGGAGAAGAATCTGGCAAGAAACTCCATGGACACTTTAAATTACATGAAATTCATAAATAATTATAATACTTAACTTTATGTTATAGCACGGTGACATAGAACCCAGATTGGAACCGAATGGTGCTGTCCAGATAAGGGTCCCTGTTGTTGCGACCGTAGTGCCCAGGATCAAGCCTGGAGGCAGACTGCAGCTTACAGTGGAAGAGCCGCACCATGCTTACCATACCGCCTTGTCTGCTGACGGTGAGACCTTTAAAATAGCTATCACTTACACGGTATTACACTGTTATTAGATTTTCTATTAGTAAAGCTGCTCGGAGTTTGGATTTGTGCCCGGTTAACGGCGATAGGCTGGTTCCTATTGCATCACCTAAAGCACATTCGTGCCTTTAAAACATAAAATATGGGTGTACAGTGTAAATCAGTTGCAGTTCACCTTTACTTTACCTTTCAGTGAATATAGTCGTGGTAGTATTTTAATACGTTACATTTATATCAACGAAAAAAACAGAATTTATTTACTGTACTTACATACCATCATCATCATCTCATTATATTTAATTATTTATAGGTTACCCACAAATTTTATCGTATAATGCAGGTTTTAGATTGCAGCATTTGATATTAAAATATTTAGGGCCTTTTTCATGACCTATAACCGCTAACTACCGAATAAATTCAAAAATGGAACAATATTTGTATGAAATTATTAATTATCTGGCAAGTAATTTAACGGGAACTTTTATCACAGTGAAAAAAAAACCTTAATCGTAACCGTTCTTTGCAAGGATATTGGTATTCAAAACGAATATAGTTAAATAGCCGAACATCGTTTGCCGAATCAGCTAGTACCTATTATTAAATAAAGAGGCTGCTTGCCCCAATCCTTGACCGCACAATCCTAGTTTACTTCATCCTGGAATGATCAATATTTTATTATTCTACCAGTGGGTGAAGTGAATGTGGAACCTTGCACGACTCGAGACGAGCCTCGCGCAGGACCGTCCGCGCTGTCCCGCACTGAACCGAGACGCATTGATACCTGCAACAGCTTTGAAGATGGACTTCGTAGTGGTGAGTAGAAGACAACAGCTTTTTTTTAAATACCACTAAGGTGGCAAACAAGCATACGGCCAACCTGGTATCACAGGGGTATCACTCGCGCGTTACCGGCCCTAAAAACCTTACCGAGGTATATGGAGGATTCACTGCGCCGACAGTTTGAGGGAATATTCCTCTTGCTGCCGTGCGAATACTTAGAAGGAGCTCTGACAACCTTACTGCTGCTGCTTTGGTGATGTTCAAGAATTTTAGAAGGAAATGTGTTTTAATTAGTTTGGTGTTGATTCCAGAAAAAACATGCAGTAGGTACTGAAATGAAACATAAGTACCTAATTTACAGTCAATTTCATTTGTATTTCATATAATATGACCCCGACAGATTAAGCATGACCAAATTTAAAAAAAAAACGTTAATAAAGATCCAAAAATAGTTGGGTTTAGTAATTAGTTAAGCTTTTCAATCAATTTCTCAATGGCATTACAACATGTTATAAAGTAATGTCTATACGGATCATTAATAAACACAATCCTATTAGTTTTTTCAGTTATTCGTTACAAACATCAGAAAAAGAAATTTGTTGCTGCTACGATACGTACTTATTTCTTTGAAAATATAAGACGTATCGTAACGTCTGTACCTATTTAGCTAACTATTATTGATTGAAGGTGTTGACTAATGTTGAATAGATTAAGTAGTTGGCCAGTCTTTCTCGTTTTAATATGATAAATATCAACCGATATTGTACTATTGTTTGCAGGTACAAGAATATCATCAACCTGTGCATTGCCGCCACCTGCACCGTCTCCCCCTCTGGACCTCATCTCCATGGACCTGTTCGAACCTATGGAGTGTATACCTTTAGGTAAGAATACTTACATCTCATTGCCTAATGGAATTAACTTTTAGATCTAAAGTTGATACCCTTGAAAGTATTTATACCTACTCAATCAAAATTATACTCATCAAAATAATAACGGTTGAAATCAGTTTAGGAAAACACATAAAAATATGTATAACAATTTTACTGAAAAATTCACTAATTCGGATAATAAACATAATTATCGTTAATATATTTTTGGGATCATATTCGTGGGTCTTTCAACAGATGGCGCTACTATGCTCGTTTTTGTTAAGCTTCGCAGTCTCTCATTTATATCTTCAATAGTAGAGAATTCCAATCAGAAATATATTTTTTTTTATCATGCCATCGTTAAATAGCATTTAATTTTATTATAGGTAGTTAGGTACTAGTGTTTTTGTTTTGTTATTGCCTACAGTGGCAGAAGAGCAGGTGGCCCGGTTTTCAAAATCTAATCATAATATTAAGGAAAAACAAAACTGCCTACATGATTTTACATACATGATTTTTCTTCACGTGTTAATACATTTATTGTATAGTATAATTAGAGTACTTGGTAAATATAATAACGTTGATTGCCAGGTCCTCAAATCACAGCGGTGGACAACATCGACCAGCCACCACCTTCAGATGACTCCGATATTTTCATTGGAGAGTTTGAGGTAAATCACCATTCAAAACGCCACTGCTTAGAGACTTGGTAAAATCATCTCTTTTTACATATACCATGACGCCTGTATTCCCCGAAGGGGTAGGCAGAGGCGTACTAAAGTACACCCACATTTCTCATTTCGCCTTTATGTTTAGGGTCCAATGTAATTGGCGCGAGTCTATTGCCATTAACCTCGCACAAATCCAGACTCCGAGCTGCTACTGGGAATTTCACAGAAAATCCAACAACACTTCGCTCGACCCGGGGATCGTACCCAGGATCTCTAGCGTAGCAGTCGCGCGGGACCACTAGACCAGCGAGGAATCTCTGTTTAATGTACCTTTCAAGTTTTCATTTTATTCTCAAGAGGCTTTGACAGTAGGTATACCTGCATATAAAAATGATAATAATACCTGTAAAAATGTCCCCAAAAACGCCCTTAAAAATATTAATTTTCCGATCTTTTTCTCGTTCTTTTCAGGAAAGCATTCCGCTGTCGGATTCAGACTGAAAGAATTGAACATAGTTTATTTTATTTACTTTTTGTTTTATTTTTATTTATGCATGTGAAAAGAATGAGGTTTCGATTTAGTTTTAAGCGAAAATGTAAATACATTATACATTTACTGAGCATGATAATATGTGGTTTTTATTTCTTAGAAGAAAATAGGAAACTTGTCATAATCAAGTGGTTTTCATGATAATATATCTGCAAATACATTTATACAATATGCTTACATTGATACACTTACGGCTTTTTCCCGTAGTCCCTTATGAAACACTTAGGTACTACTCAAGTAACATAATATTTTTTGGCCTTTTGGTCTATCTTCTTTTTCTTATAGATGACTAGCTTCCCGCCAGCGGCTTCGCCCGCGTGGTCTTCTAATTTTTTCCTCCGTTTTTGCAACATTTTTTATTACTACTCCGCTCCTATTAGTCGTAGCGTGATGATATATAGCCTATAGCCTTTCCGATAAATGGGCTATCTAACATGGAAAGAATTTTTCAAATTACATACAAAAATACAAATCTTTCCTCTTTATAATATTAGTGTAGATAGGCAGGACCTAGGTTCAAAACACCACTTCCTATGCCTCCTGCATTTTTTTTCCTTCATTAACGTTCATACACAGTCATACACATGCGCCCGTTGCAAATACTACGCACTTTACTGACGACGTTGTTGGAGGACCTCACCGATGAGGTCTGATGTCTTTCTTTGTTCTTAAATATATTTTTTTTGTACCACTAAGGTGGCAAACAAGCATACGGCCCGCCTGATGGTAAGCGGTTACCATAGCCTATGGACGCTTGCAACACCAGGGGTATCACTCGCGCGTTGCCGACCCTAAAAACCTCTTAGAGGTGTATGGAGTTGGACAGTTTGAGGGAATATTCCTCTTACTGCCAGCGCAGCGCATACTCCGAAGGAGCTCTGGCGATTTTACTCACTGCAGGAACACAACACAATAAAGTGTGTTATTTGGCTGCAGTTTTCTGTAAGGTGGTGGTACTTCCCCAGATGGGCTGCTCCAGATTTGAGCCATAAATGGCTGTGCCCTACCTCTCTTAATAATTATGCTTTATAGAAACTAATACCTAGTATATACGTAGCAAACCTTTGAAATCAAATACGATTTGTTCCTTATTTTGGCACACCTTATTAGTTTATTAGATACAACAGACATTTTTTATTTCAACAACATAATAAAAATGCCTACACAATTTACTAAGGCCAAAAAAGGCAATTTCCTGTCGTCAATGTAAATAATCCGGGATATTATGACGTAGCGATGACGTGTATTATATCGTCCCAATATCGGCGTCATCTCGTATTGTTGTCGGCACGTGGACGGAAATAGGCCCTTTCGGAGTGTGCCACCCCTAGTTTTAGTGTAAAGTCCGGCTGACAGATGGCGCTACGTGCTGTGAATAGAATTTTGTCGTGAGTTTATTTCTGATAAAATTTTTGTACGGTAATAAGAAATAGGCAGCAGGTATGTAGGTAATATTAATTAATACTCATAAGTATTTACCTATTAAAGACTCATCATTATTTCTTAAAAAAATATTATTATCCGCGTGTGAAGTACCTATTATATTCGTAATTTCACATACTTACTTACCGAACGCATTGTTAAATTCTGAGTTCTAGTTCGGTTCTACAAATACCCTACTTTGTCCTATGAGAAAAAGGTGGAGTATTTATGTCGTGTATGTAGGTTCTCTACGTACTTAAATTTGTTCCGTAGCTAGGTATGTGTTCACGAAGAAGACAAGAAGTGTCTTCTACATTGACATAATATATTTATTGGTGTTTTTCGTCTTAAATATTAATTGTTATTTGTTAATAAACAATTTAATCAATTATTAAAAAGTTAAAAACAGTAACTTGAAGATTCTGAACACTGCCTTTGCCGAGCTCCAATAGATGGCGTTACTCAAAGCTATCTGAAGCCTAGCTTTACAAAAACTATAAAGTTGCTTGATTAGGATTTAATTTTTAACGTCACACCTGTATTTTCCAAAAGATGTAGTCTGGTCTACTAATGTACACCCATACCTAGTTCACCGGTATGTTTAAGTGACGAGCCTATTGCCAAAAATCGGGTAATTCGGGTACAAATCCGAACTCTCTGCTACTGATAATTTCTTAGGATAAATTATACTGCTCGACCCTGGAATTTGTATGAATAATAATTAACGTAATGAATCATTAGCTAAAAGAGACATCAGTATATCTTAGTACACAAACAACGAACTCAAATATGGAAAAATAGGGCCAAAATATAGAGCCACTGTTTGTTAACGAATCATTAAGGTTAAGTAACGTCTCTGAGTTAAACAGAAAGACAGTTTACTTAATCCCCCATCATGAAATACAGACAATGAAACTAAGTAGTTAAAATTTAACTCATTTCAACTCATTCATCCTTTATTGGAGTTCAGTCAATTTGCGACTAATGACATCGCCGACCAACGTCCGACCGCAAAAAAATCGCAAAGTACGACAAAAAATCGCCATAACATTTAACAAGAAGAATGCGACAATAAAACGCGAATTACGATCGTCCAGTTTTTTACCAAAGCCCAACGCGTGGCGAGCACGCGACCTAAAATATTAAAACTGGTGTTAGATCTGACACGCGGCCTTTCCCACCAATAAATAGAGAAATCTTCTGACAACCCTGTAATGAAAACTTATAAACAGGCACCATTCCAAATTCAACCACCGCATTCTTCTCATAAAGTCGAAATTCAAAAAATAATTCTCGCAACTACTTAACCAACAACACTATTCAAATTTCAACCTTATACTAATTGATCTAAAGATGAACTCACAACGTTCTAGCAGAAATTAAAGTAAGGGTTGTCCCCATGTCCTAATACCGCCCCCGACGGTTATCGTATAATGCGTTGGCACGTGGCGCTGTTCGTTTTTTATCGGGTATTTTCGTGCGAACGTAGTGGTCTGGTGCAGACTGGCTTCACAATGGGTGACGATGGGTAGTACGTATTGTGTGCGGAATTTTCCTGGGAAATCGTTGAAAGGATTCAAACCTGGCAATGACAGAATTTTTAAGAACTTTTTGTAGAATAGTTTTTTATCTGCAGTGATGTTTACCAACTGGCGCATTTTTCATTCATCCCGGTCGCCGGGTCCCTGAGGCCCCCGGTAGGTACCCGGTAAGTGTGTGTACCCGGCAACCGAGACGTATGTCGTTTTGACATATAGGTACCTACTTCAGGTTTCACAGGTGTCAGCGTAATTTCTAGGCTTGACATAGCCGCCAGGTACCCGGACATCGGCTACCCGGCAACTGGAACGTATAAAAAGGCACTATATTTAGCTCGGTAATTTCATATTTAGGTAACAAAACACCATAAGATCTGTACTAAAAGGAAATCTCTGGTGAAAACTCAACATTAGAAAATAGCTATGCCATTTTTTATGTGCCATTAGAAAATAAAAGATAAGAAAATAAAACATTGTAATAGAAAATAGCTATGCCATTTTTTATGTCAATTAGAAAATAAAAGACAAGAAAATAAAACATGGTGTATATAATTTATCTTTTATGTAAATATTTTAATTATGTTATTTAAGTAGTGTATAAGACCCTGTCATTTTCAAGTCAAAACCACAATAAAACACTCAAGAAAATAAAACATTGTTATGTACAATTAGAAAATAAAACATTGCGGCATTATTCTAAGAGCCTTCCACCCCCTTGTGAAATTATGAACCCTCTTAATTTGATAATATTTAGAAAGCAAATAAAATCAAAATTAAATACATGTAATCCTACAAACTCTCACAATCAACTATCAATTTAATAAAATATCATTAAAAACAAACAAACACTAGGGCGAGGAGTAATCTCTCTCAAGGGTACAATCGACCCCCAGAAATATCATTTCATATTTTGATTATGATATCAATGTCACCCAGTCGCTTGCGCAGGGTTTTTTATGTCTTTTGTCCGTTAATACACATATTAACCCATTAGAAGTCACGTGCCGATATTATTATGATATTTCACACGTATAATAAAATCATTGTTGTTCATAATGTTGATTTTTTTATGTGAGAATAGGGACCATTTATTTGGTTTGGAATGTTAAAATTTAATTTGCTGTTTTTTATTGTATTCTTTTTTATCAATTAACTACTCAATAAAATGCTTGCATTGACTGATTGAGATATAATAACACTCGACTTAAAGCGGTGATTCTGGAAACAAAAACTAACACGTTTTGGAAATGAATTCCCACCGCACCTAACTTAACGTAAACAGTAGGTACATAGTTAAAATGTTTTATATTATGTTTACTTGCAAATTGTTCTCATGTGCGACAATAGTTTCCCAATACTGTGGGATTTTTTTTTTTTAAAAAGTCGTAGTACCATCGACACGAAGAAGTGGGTATTTTCTAAAATTAGGTATTTCTTAGTGGATGCCTACGTCTTCATACTTAAATGTCTGTGTGTACTTAAATTTCAGCTCAATCCGTTCAGCGGTTTAATCTATGAGTTGATAGATCAGCAGGCAGTCAGTCACCTTTTTATTGTAGGTACCTATATGCATATATTAATTTAAATACAGATTATACAGCCTTCTTGTCTATGTAGTTATATCTATATAAGTACATAATTTAATAATCTATCTACTGAGCGCGCTAAACTAATAACACTCAAAGAAAACCAGAAATAGTTGTAGAACGATTTACAAAAAAGGTTATTTAGATAAAATAAGTATCCATAAACCAGGAATGAAATCTAATGAATGTAACAATAACTTGAACTTCAACATCGAACTATATTGTAACGAAAAACGTTGTAACCTGCTGAATCTGACAGATATACTGCGATTACATATCCCATTAAACATAAACGAGCGACAATAAATCGCATGTTCGCCCATCTTCTACAAAACGCGACCAATTACACGACAATTTCTCAAATAACTAGGAAAACGCGACTCATCTTATTCGCAGTAATTAACGATGTCACGTCGGCGGCAGACGCGCAACAGTTGCGCCACACTCCCGCCACGCGGCTGCCGCGTGCGCCGGATTAACGCGATTGGTCACAATCTCGCTAGTATGACGACTCAATCGAGATTTTGTTGTCAGTAATGAGGTATGACGTTGCTTATTTTTTGGTAAGACAGTAATAGCATTGTTATGAAATTGGGTGCACTTTAGTCAAGCTGAAGTCAATCTCAAAAAGGCTAGGTACTTATTTCTAAATGTTCCAAAAAGTGGGTCATAAGCAAGAAGAACGGGAAGACCCTCCGCACACCTTTACGTTAAAACTTTTTTCTTATAACTACGATTACTATGATTTAATTGGTGCCTAAATAAAACAGGCTGTTACTAAATTATAATTATGATATTGATTGTAAACAAATTTTATTACTAGTTTAAAATTTTGTCATTAGATGGCGCTGGTGATCCGTTCGCAAGTGGACCGACATCAATAGTGTATAATAGTGCCGCTGAACTGTTCCGTCTCGCGAAGGACAGACTGGAGTTTTCGAAAATGACAGCCAACCTCCAGTAATTGGAGAGGTACTTCGAAGAAAAAGAAGGTGATCCGTTTTCGTGCCTAAACTGATGATATCTGAAACAAACTGCATCAAAATCTTAAAGTAAATCGGAACAGGAAGTAAAAATATTGTATATTTTATTAGAGTATAATAATTTTAATATTTCTGTAATCACGTAAACGTAAAATAGAGAAAGTAGACTCTTGGGCACAGATTAGAAAATAGTTATTAGACTAATTGCTAAGTAGGCTTGATAAAAACTATACAGTACAATTAATTGAATTTCTTGGTTCTTGAAAATATTTTTTAGACCAAAGGAATCAATGTTCGAAATACCCTAAAAGACAGATTCGAATAAAGGTATGGCATGAAAAAAACAAAACAAACACAGAAAACATTTCAACTCTATTCGAAACTATAAAACAAACGTACAAACTATGGTTTTAAAAACAATCGCTATATGCAGATGGTCGGCGGGGAGGCCGGGCCAGATTACGCGGGCATATACCACGCATCGCTAGAGAGGCAAATTGTTCGCTAAACTGATTACTACTGCTAGTTCCACATTGTCTTTACCACCCTAGCCCACCCACTGGGTAGTTCCGTGTAGATTATGCTGGAAGGACCTTGGTTTACTTTCTTGTAGGTGTCTAGAAAGTCCATTATTTACGTTTACCCTTTCAGCTTTGAGGTAGGGATAGTATAAAAAGATTCAGCTAAAAAACTGTGCAAATCTGTTCAAGCAAGCGAATACATGCGGTATTATTTTATGTTATTATAAAAGCGCGACAGACAGACAGAGTTACTTTCGCGTATAATACTTATTTATAATATTAATAAGTATTACTACTACTAATACCATAATGTAACAACGATTTATTACACTGTGCTAATACTGCTATTTCAATTGTATTGGAATGGCACAAGAAACACGGTCAAAAATTAACAAACCTGAAGTCAGTTTTAACCAAAAACATATCATAATAAATTTATCATCATATATATTGAAATAATTAAATATTAAAAATTAAACTTGAGGCACTTCCTATCTCTCTCTTATCAAATTCCTTACAGAATTTAATAAAATTCTATTCTACTCAATTACTCTTATGCAGATATACCTGATAACAAAATAATACACATGCAATGTTATGATAATTTATAAATTATATTTAAAATCTAGTTAAGTAAAAAAACAAACCTAAAACAATAAAAAACTAACATTATTTAAATCTTGGAACGTTAAAAAACCTATAGAATCCTCTTTTTGCTATGTAATAAAAGATGATAAAATCAAAAAAAACCTATAGAATAGGTATTATTTGCCAAATACCTACGTATTTCTATAAAATTCCTTCCAGTTGCTATATTTCTTTGTAAGGTCTGCCATAAACCATCATATTTCTGTATAAATTCATTATATTTCAATGGGGCCACAATGCGTTTTTGGTAATACAATTTGTGTGCGGTCTGTGACTCCCAAAGTTGATTTTGTTTTTTAATAGTGAACATTTATAGCCTGGGGAAGTTGAAGCATGGCTTTGATTGTGGATTATTATTGTATTAGAGTAACATTGATTGGAGTGGGGAAGAGCTAAATACTGGGATGACTTAAATGAACATAACATCATCGCCTGCATTCCCCGAAGGGAAAGAGAGAAAGAGAAAGAAAAAAAAGCAGAGGCGTACTAATGTACACCCACGGTTTGCCGGTATGTTTAAGTTCCATTATACGGAAAGGAAAAAAGAAAGAAAGAAAACCCTCGCCCGTGCCCAGCAATAGGACGATTAATGAGTTGATATTGACAACCGGGCACAAATCCCAACTGAGAATTTTATAGAAATACCCATTTTATAAAACCCTTTGCTCGACCCGGGAATTAAATTCAGAAACTTTAGCGGTAGTAGTCGTGCTTAATACAATCACTAGAGTAATGAGGGCTTACTTTAAAATTTATAAGTTTCAATGCTGGTAATATCAACTAGATGGCGCTAGGAGTTTGGTGCAAATGTGCAGTATAGTTACAAGAAACTTGATACCTACCGCAGGTACAGTTTTCATAGATTAGTTTCAGTTTTCATCCTTTCAGGGAATGCAGGCGTGATGGTGTGTTATGTTACGTGTTTTTTATATAATTTAAGAATAGACAGCTCCCAGACCAGAGTCCTGTATCGCGGAGACTTCACAAACATATTACAATAAATGGACACAAAGTACACCCAGACACAAAATCCCTGGAACGTACACATATTTTGCCTAAGGTGGGAATCGAATCCACGATACGTGGGGCAACGGTAGTGAGGTAAACACTTTAACCGCTATACCAAAGACCAAACCGAACGTGCAGTCAAAAAATCTCCCTTTCATAAAAAACTGCGACCCCATTCAAATAATTACAAATAAGTTCACACAGCAAATACGTATATTCAGGCGATTATAATTAGCAGGGCTCGCCCTCACGACTAACGCAATAAGGGACAAGCAGGGGACCCTTTATGCAATAACTGCGCCTCTTAATTTGATTTTTATTTTGATCTCGTTTGGCGACTTGATTGTACCTTGCTTTAGGCAAAACGCAACTTGTACTCATTTCGGTTCTGTTTAATTGTTTTATTTAATACTTGTTACAAGACAAGTAAAATGATTTCATAATCCTAATCATTTTGGGTCTTCTAGCCTAACCAGATGCGTTTGAATATCAGTATTTTACACGAAGCGACTGCTTGCAGATCTTCGACTTAAATATTAAGTACGTTTGTTTTTTAACACCCGACGCTAAAACGACGGGGTGTTATAAGTTTGACGTGTCTGTGTGTGTGTGTGTGTGTGTATGTGTCTGCTGTGGCACCATAAGTAGCTCCCGAATGGATGAACCAATTTTGATTTTGTTTCTTTATTTGAAAGGTGACTTAGTCGGGAGTGTTCTTAGCTATGTTTGATGTAAATCGGTCGAAGATGGCCGCCGCAACAAAATAGCGAATTACATATTTTTTACAACTCCCTCAATATGGGTATCAAATGAAAGGGCTCAACTAGGAGAATATACACTATAATAAATTTCAAATCCAAGATGGCCGCCACCACAAAATGGCAACTTACATTTCGAGTCGGGGGGTTTTCTAAATTTTTAATTTAGGTTAGGTTATAGTTTAGGTATGTATAAGGTATAATATTATAGGTATGTAAGTATTTAGTTTAGGTATGTATACTCGTGTATGAAACATACATAATAATTTCAGTCATTCCGTTCAAGTGAACGGATCTAATTCAGTTACCATTCACAACTTGCCAGTGTAACACGTACCTACTCTATTTATATAATAATAATAATTTATTTGTGCAAAAAGTAAGTACATACAGATCGCTTAAAACTAATGGTACATGACAATATCCACATTGAATAAAAAAGAAACATCTGTGTCCGAACTACATAGAGAATACCTGTATTTCGGACATCAGCGCTCTTCCCAAAACATTGGTCACTTAGTTATAAGCCCCATTGGATAAGATATTTGTACAGGAGCATTATTCTAAATTGTATTGTTGTACTTTGTACATTATTCTAAATTCTAATACAGTCTACTTTAAACTTGTTTATGTGGTTTTATTACCAGCAAACGCTACAACTCGTATGTTATTGAGACGTAAGTAGATATTGTCTTGCCTCTTGACAAATAATGGCAGTGAGGAATTGTAGTTTATTCTAACCAGTCCACACACGCGGTATAAGTTTACTTTATTCCATTAACTGAATACAAACTTCACATCACTCAGCCTCATCCAAATTAATGATCTTCGTAGAAAAACACAAAGGACAAAAAATAAAATACAGAGTAAAAATTTAAATTCATAAAACAGCAACACACGTAACAGCCATACTGTCGTTTCTTTGTTATTTAAAAACAACAAAACCTTTGATATGGGAGATACTCGACAACTCAAACGATGTACAGACAACTTTGCCAGTTGTAAAAAACCTTTTTAAAACGAAAAAGGAATATACGACTCCGTGTCAAACAAAATAGAGGCGAATCTCGTGTGTCAATTTCAATCTTCATAAGAGACTTGGGTTATGAGTATGAAAAATACACAAATTAATTTTACTTTGAAGCTAGGTACGTGGCATATAAAGAGCATTTGAGTTTGAGTATTTTTTTTTCTATTGGACAGAGAAGTTAACTGTTGATGACACAGGGACCATTTTTAATCAAATCTATAAAGCCCAAGTATTTTTTTAACTAAATGAAGTATTATATACCAATAAATGCAAGTATTTTAGAGAATAGATTGTGACTGTAACATTTCATTAAGATTCATTGGTAAGATTCAACATATTAATATAAAATAAACTATAAAAATAAAAATAAAATGGATGTAATAGTACCTACCTAATTTAAATTACATGCAATACACACAAACAGCTTTTTTACAGAGGTTTGCAAAAACTAGAGACTCCCGGCGCTGCCCCTGAGATTTGGTTTTGTTGATCGTCTTTTATTAATTCTCTCAACAGGTCCAAACCAACTCAACATTTATTCTTTTCAATTTATGTCACTACAAAATCTTTTAAACCGCCACGTCACCAATTATCAATATACCTAAGTTTATTCTTACCTATCAATTAAACCAACAATATTACTTTGCCTAGACATGGGGAAATCTCATGAATTTATGATGACAACAGAGTAACAACTATCGGTAGAACAACTCGTCAAATGCAAATCGAATTGAGGAATCAATTTGTCTACAGTCGCACAGAACAAATATTCAGGTAAAATGCTGAAAGGATTACAAAGAATAACACTGAAGGTTTTATAGCTAAGTATTTTTCAACAAAATTAAACAAATCGCATACTTATGTAAACTTGGTTGATAACTATAAAAAAACTAATTGTTTTTATATAATACCATCACGCCTGTATTCCGTGTAGAGTTGGGCACAGATGTAGTTCTGAATATCCACAATTGGCTGGCGAGCCTATTGCCGTTTGGCAGAAATCCAAACTACCAAACTGCAGGTGAAAATGCTTTTCTATACAATTAAATAACACTGCTCGTCATAGGAATTAAACCCTATACGCGCTTGCACGAGCATAAAAAAACACCGTTAGTAAAAAGTATTATGTCTAGCAGATCTTACTTAATATGAGTAAACACTGCAACCTCTGTATTGAATTGAAATATTGACGAAGAAATAAAATGTTCTGCAAAAATGTTCTTAAATGCAAATTAAATGGTCTCTAGTTTCCGTCAAGTCCCGATTATCACTCACCATGGTTTTTATGTTTTTCAATATTATCTCGCGTGACTCTTTGCTCGCGTGTGTCAAAAGTGTAATAAGCAACAGAATAAACTTATCCATATTATTTTCCTTCCATTTTCGTTACCAAAATGATCTAGCTCAAGATGCAAATCATTCAACTATTTTCAACAGAAATGAAGATCTTTCACATACTTACGTTTTATTCCACAAAAAAAAGATTTCTTATCTTTACAATATCAACTCTGCAACGTGCTAGTCTTTGGCACCGAGTGCCGTCTGGGCCCAACGTAGAATCAGTTCAAGCCTAGATTTAGTAAATTTACTAGATTTAAAGTCTGCCGGTTTCTTGGGGCGCGCTATGCAAATTTGATTTATGGACGCACTAGTTGAGGAAACCGCGTTGACTATAACATTGTGAAATTGGAATTTATTCTGTTCTGTTATTCACTTTTTGTGTAATCATTGGTTTAAGCCGCAATCACGGCTGTTGAGCATGGGGTCCTCAGTCCAATTCCTAGGTCGAACAGTGTAATTCCGTTTACAACCTATAGGCTTAAAAATCTCTGCTTACGCTAGCGAAAAACTTAGCCAATCAGGAAAGGGGATGGATAAAGGTAGCCAGCCTGGTTGCTTTAATTATCATTTTAGTCAATCAACTAATATAAATAAGTGTCGTTTGTCCATCTCATTTGAGGCTGTTCGCTTCCTTTTGGGCGTGGTCTCTCGAGTACCTTAACCGCAGCCGTCAGTCAGTTCTACTAACAATATGTCCCACCCACTGCAACTTAGCGTGCTCATTCTATTAACAGTAAGTAAGTAATACCGATTTATTGACTTGGACTCATTCAAGTCTGCTTTATAAAATCAAGCTCTTATCTAACAGTCTAAGGCTCTGTATCACCACCTTTGAATAGCTGCTAATCGCCGTAAATAAAAAAATTGAACAAAATTTTTATGAAATTTTCTGCCATTTTAACAGGAACTTATAAGTGTATGTGTGAAGTGGTGAAATAAGCCCTAAGTAACTTAAGAAACTGCCCGAAAACCGCAGAGTTTTTACTGCCTAGTGCGTATTCCTTGTGCGAGTACCAACTGAATGTTCAATGAGGATGTCACTGCCTTTCACTCGGTGACATTTGCTCGTGCCACCGAGTTGTTTGGACAAAAGGGGTTTTTGCCTCGCCGAGGGAAAATTCAACAGATTTCTTGCTTCGAAATTCGTGATTTTCTGATTAGATTACCTACTTGAATTTGAATTTTAAGGGGTTTGGCAAATTAATAAGGTTTAAGATAAACGGGTTATGGAATGAAATATAAGTTGTTTAATAAACAATGAAGAGTTGAGTGTTTTGCTAATTTTGTTTATTTCTTATTAATGTTGTTTCTCATGTCTTGTGTGACTAAGTTGAAATTGAAATATTATATTTAAGTACTGTAAAGAAAACTATTAGGTAACTAAGGCTGACCTTATTGACGATATTATTATTGTATACGTAATAGTTACAAAAGGGTCCTATTCTATTAACACCCAATAATAATAAGACTGATTAGTATTGTGTGTGCGTTTACAATATGTACTAACAGCCAAACCCAAATAAACTACTTGTAGAACATAAAAATATTTGTATCTTGTGGGGTCGAAGGTGTGGCCTGTACCTTAGCAAACGATTCCTCGTTCCTTTAACTAGTATTATAATAATATATCATCTATAAGTCCCGCAAATTGCTAATAGGCAGGAACCGTGACTGGAACCTTGTCTAATTAACCTCAAAATGACGTCATCCATCGTACTTGCCGGCTAGTGGTAATAACGCATACTGAGAGCGGTTACGTCATTTTTGCGTCACCAAGATGGCCGCGATGCCCATTAACAATGTGCTGGGCTTATACTTTACATTTCTAAGGGCCTGTTTCACCATCTTTGGATAGCCGCCACCCGCTGGATAAATTAAAAAATGGAACAACATTTCTATGAAATTATCTGCTAAGTTATTTAACGAGAACTTATCAGTAAGCTGTGAAACGGGTCCTAAAACTACTACAACAATGACGTAATCATGTCATAGCAAATATATTACAACATCTAATATAATACATTGCAGCTCACAACTCTAATTGACCCGTTCCAATAAACACATTCACAACCACTGAAGCTCAAAAATATAAAAAGTAAAATTCAAATGCGACCACATCCGTAATTCAGAGCCATCGGCGTATGTAATCTGAATCCATTATATAGGCTCCACAACAATACATTCCGGGGTACCTATTCTGGAAAATTAAAAACGAAATTCGAATCGAAATCGTCGCGGATTCCGCACGAGTTGACAGTGAAAATGGAAACTTAACAAGTGTGGTAAATAACCACAAATCACTGCGTCCTAACACCCGGGGCGAGATTTAAATTCACGCGACTGTAGCCATTGGGTTGGGGGCTGTTTTCGTTATGTGACGATGTGTGTGGTTTAGAATAGGTATAATTTTGATATTTTAGTTCGAACGTACGGACTTAACGGACACAATGTTGACGAAAGTATATTTTCAGTCTAAACAAAGAAATTAAACTGTCTCGTTCGTGCGAGTGCTTAAGTTCTCGGTTCAATTCCCGGGAGCAGTGTTGTAGGGGTTTTCTGTGAAATTCCCGGAATCAGCTCAGTCTGGATTTGTGCCCGGTTGATGGCGATAGGCTCACCCGTTATTACAAATTATTAATTATCATCATCTTCAATAACCCATTACCCAGTAAATGACAATTACATGATGACGGGATAAATAGAATAGGATAAATATACCGGCGAAGTAAGGGTGTTTTTTTATGTTTAATGTATAAGATTACCTGTTGAAAGATCGGGTTCTCTAATCAATTTCGTTAAATCTGTAATTACAGTTGTATCTGAAATATTTCAGACAAAATCTTTTCTGGATTCAAATGTCGTGTCGTTACCGACAGTGGTAACCCTAACCACAGCTACCTACCCATCAAAATCAACATACAACCGTAACGTGGCTTACGAAAAGACAGAGGGAACGGCCGATGACGTATTATTATTTTTTTAATTCATACGCACTCCAAAATCCACCATTTTATACGTCAATTTGATTGTCAACCTTATTCTACTACAGTTAAGGATCTTCATTTCTAATGACGTCATTGTTGCACTTGTCGTGGGTGCGAATACGGTCGGTGCGTGACCAATTCGCGGTTTTTACAATTTCGTATTATGAAACAAATTTTACCGAAGTGTGACGAAGCGAGACATCGTATTGTTAAGTTGTTGAATAGTTACGGTTGAGATGAATGTGCGTAATTTTTTGATAGCTGTGTGGTCTGTAAATCAAATTTGTTAATGACTCTCCAATATGACAAGCATAGAAGAACACAATGCACTTGATTGCGTAGTTATCCAAAATTGTAATCGTTTTTATAACGTTGTTTATCTGAATATTGTTAGTAACTTCAAATAGGCAGAACATATTTTCACGCCTGCATTAGCGAATGGTTAAGCAGAGAAGTAATGTACACCGACCCTATGAGATAGGAATGGAGCCACAAAAGTAAACCCGAGCCGATATTGAGAAATAGAAAGATAAACCTCATAAAAATTACGCTTATCTAATCATTGAGTACCTATCGTCTTCATCCCGGAACATTTCTTATACAATCGTATTGAATTGACAGGGTAGGTAGAAACTGTACCTAATATTAAAAATATAATGCCTGTGTTTTGTCCGATCCCAAAAAAAAAAATTTTGACCTTCAGTAGTTAGGTATGCCACTTACTGATTTCTGCGCGAATACTAGACATTGAAATAAAACTACTTTTTTACGGATTTTATCGCTTTATATTGATATTATTTTAATTCCGTCGTTTTGGACCCTTTACAGCGTCCATGGTTACGGGTGCTACTTGCTATAATTATTATTGATATATATATATATATATATATATATATATATATATATATAACTTTTTTTTATACTACTAAGGTGGCAAACAAGCATACGGCCCGCCTGATGGTAAGCGGTTACCATAGCCTATGGACGCTTGCTACACCAGGAGTATCACTTGCGCGTTGCCGACCCGAAAAACCTCATAGAGGTTTATGGAGGATTCACTGCGCCGACAGTTTGAGGGAATATTCCTCTTACTGCCAGCGCAGCGCATCCTTAGAAGGAGCTCTGGCGACCTTAGTCACTGCAGGAACACAACACACAATAAAGTGTGTTATTTGGGTGCAGTTTTCTGGTAAGGTGGAGGTACTTCCCCAGATGGGCTGCTCCAGATTTGAGCCATAAATGGCTATGCCCTACCTCTCTTAAATTCTTTATTGACCGCAAAATAGAGTTTAAATCTTTATTTCTTTTGCTTTTCATTGCAGGAGCTAAAGTATCGCTAGCAGCCTAGCAACTAATTATAGCTTATTATAGACTAAGAGCTAATTCTTCGGAAGATGGTTTGAGGACACGAAAAGCTTAATACATTTTCACTAAAATATTAACCCAGTTAGTCACAGTATATTACAATCAACTTTGCAGTTATGCAGGCGACCTCATGCATCCCCAGCCGGAAGTGACGTCAGATCACAATAGATGGGCCCCGGCATCCGGCGCGCGCGCACCGCTTCCTGCCGACCTAATGTCGCGGACATATCCGAACGTCTCGCGGATATATCCGAATGCAATTTAGCGGCTTTACCGAAAATATGGCGGTTAATGGCTGCGGTGCCAATGTTTAGTGTTATGTAAGGTCTGCACGATTCCTCGCCCCAGGAAGTAAGATAATAAACAATGGCTATAAAAGGCTACTTAAAGTTGGTTTAGTCACGTAATTATCATACTTTAATGATGACGTCTGTGATCTAGTGGTTCCAGTGTCGGACTATTGATCACGAGGTCGTGAATTCGATTACCATAGCACACAAAAAGTTATAAGATGCAAATAGGTGTTGGTGTTTGTCTGGGAGTTTTGTATATTTATGCAATTTATTTATTGGAATATGTTAACTGCCTCGTTAGACTTGTGGTCTTGTTCTGGGTGTTCAGGCACGAGCAAAAAAATGTATACACCAACAAAAATGCTAAAGCGATTTTCTCATCAAGAACTAATGGAACTTTTGTGATAGTACGAACACAGTATTTACGGACCAATACTATAGTGACACTGGTGTTATCTCGAAGATGCAATCGTTCATTCATGAAAAAATCACTTTAGCACTTTTGTTAGTGTACATACATGTTTTTGCTCATGACGGTACATAAGTACACCTCTGCCCAACCCTTTGGTGAATACAGGCGTGATGGTATATTGTTGCCTCCCAAGTCTGTAGGTCCTTGTGTCAATTACTTTAAAGGTTAAAAAATAGTAGACTTGGGCACCAGATACCATATTTTTTGCAGAGACATTAATCCTCTAACATCACTGTTCTTTTAAAACCATTACAGCTGTGACAAGTATTTACACAATGACAATACACAAGTCCCAATGTTGTACACATACGGGCAAGTTGTACAACTGGCTTAAACGAGAGTTCATTAAGCAACAGTTTAAGATGTTAAATAAACATACGAAATATTATTGGATAACTGGACGGTGTTATGTGAAAGAGTGCTATTCATTATAGTGCAAAAAATATTAGTTTAGAATATCCTGATTTCTGACACTTACGCGAATAATAGGCATTGAAATAAAACGTCGGGATTAAAATAATATTAATATAACGCGATAAAATCCGTAAAGAGTAGTTTTATACCTTTGGGTTTTAATTTTTTTTACACAAATTATGTTTTTAATTTTATTAAATCTATAAAAGGCGCGAAATGTATACATATCCCTATTGTAGAAAGATATTTATGAGTACTAAGTAATTAAGAATAAAGTGACATTGTAGTACAAAAAATTGAACTTTATAATATTTCGTTTATTTATTACAAAATTAGACTATCGTTCACAATTAAAGCCAAGTGTGATTTTTCTTTGCACAGAGTAGCTACGAAATAGTTTTTTTTTTCTTAATGCATCACTTTTGGATGACAATATTCAAAATCCCCCATAGATTAAGGACGCTAATCAACGGGGGTGCAAACTACCCCCAAAGTTACACCCCACTGCAGCGAGGGCGAAGTGTTAAAAACACAATAAGATATAATACACATCAAACATACAACTTTTTCTGTCAATAATACAAATTTTATTCAAAATTCAACTCTATTTCTGTTAGGTTAAGTAATGGTGTATGAATTTAAAGTAAAATATAACTTTGTAGGAATAAACTATAGTAATTCGCAACGCCTTCAATGTGTCATATCAGTCATAGTGATACAAAATACATATTTTGAATTGCGCCCTTAAGCGTCACGTGAAGGGGTGCATTTTGTTCGTTTTAAAGTATCATAAATATTAATAACATCATACAAGCTTTTGAATACAGTATCGCTTACGATTATAATGTGTATTTGGATTTATTAAGTGGCTTTAAAATAATTGTTTTGTTGAAAAACAATTGTTTTTGTCTATGACAAAATTGACACTGGTATCGCTATAAAAATATACAAGGTGGAAGGGACATCGACTCACAAACGTCGTGACAAGGTTTCACTAAAGATCAAAAATAAAATGACCTAGGTCATTCATGTAGAAAATGATCAGTTATTACAGATATTGACATTTTTGAGCGCGCAGTGTATTGTTAATAACGCGATTATAATGCTCCGCGGTGAAAGTTATCACGCGCGTGATCCGAAATAAATGAAATAATATTTTTTTAATTATAAATCTAATTTGGTTACATAGACATAATGTTTTTTCACACGTTCAAGAAAAAACTCCAGAAAAAATTAAATATCGGTGAAAAAAGTTTAGCAAAATTTCAACGCAGGGGGGTCCAGAATCATGTACTGAACTCATGGTATTCGGATGCGCATCGATGTCCCTTCCACCGCGTATGTAACAAATATTTCTTATTACAAGATACGCGTAACTCTGAAATCAGTATTATTTGAATACAGTAAAATTAAAAATATGCGTGATTACCTACTCTATCTAATGTCTCTGTAATTAATAAGACTTAAATATGAAAGGCCTATTTAATTGCCATTGGAAAGCCGCTAACCGTTGAATAAATAAAAAAATGGAACAAAATGTGTATGAAACTATCTGCCAAATAATTTAACGGGAACATACAAGGAGGCCCTTAATATTTCAATGATTACTGTACGTTATTATATTACCTACAATGTAACTTTGTTGATAAGTAGGTAAGAAGCACACAATATTATCCTTCTGCACTGCCTCGTTGGTCTAGTGGTCCCAAGCGCGACTGCTACGCTAGGGTTCGATCCCCGGGTCGAGCAAATGTTGTTGGGTTTTTCTCTGAAACTCCCAGTAGCAGCTCGGAGTCTGAATTTTTACATAAACATACCGGCGAAACGTGGGTGTACATTAGTACGCCTCTGCCTACCCCTTCGGGAAATATAGGCGTGATAATTATGTATGTTATTTTTCTCCTCAGTCAGAATAAGCTCGCCTATTAACCCTGTTGGTCCCACTCCAGGGCAAAGAGTTCCCTACCTTCCTTCCACTCCTCATGGCTTAAAGCTTTGAGCCCAATCTCTTAAGTAAGAGTCCAAAGTAAATGTAGCTAATCCAGTTCTACAGAGTTCTAACTTAAATACACAGTAAAAAAACATTTATTTACTTAAGTTATACATATAGGTACATGATATAAAAGGAAAACACCATAAAACCTACAGTAATATTCACCATGATTATTATTTAAATTTTCCATGGCGAAGTGTCGGGATGTGCGGCCCACATTTAAATGACAATGGCACGGCCCATTCGAATGTGCAGGAGGGGGCCAAACTACCCTACTTCGTCGATTTATTTTCAACTTTAAAATTTGTATGTGCTTAACTTTGGGTAAGAATTCGCTTTAGAAACATACGATAAAATAATTATTTGTTTGAACTGCTACTTTTTGCATAACACTATCATAATTTACAGTAATGTTTCTTAGATTGGGTTTGGAACATTTACACGCGGTATATTCTAGTTAACCAATGCCTGAAAAAGTTGCTTAAAAAAATTAGAAAATAATAAACTGAATAAAAGTTCCGTCATGTTATCGATAAATGTATGAGAATAAGCAATGTTCGACTTATTCAACTATTAAATTCATAGTATATATTATATTCTTTACAATAATTTCCTATTGATAAGATAACATGAACAAAAAAGTATTTAGGTTTAAAAGCCAACGTACTTTTAAACCTAAGTACTTTTTGGTTCATGTATTATTTTATTACTAATGTACGTTGTACGTACATACTTAATGTACGTTTGGCAGCCAGCATCATCATTCATCATCCTTGCCTTTCTCAAAGTTTTTACAAAAAGTATTAAAAATATTTTAGCTTTTTTTTGCCATAAGACCCCCGTATATCTGCACCTAAATTTCTAGGCTATACCGATAACCCCCGGAAAAATTGGCTTCATTTTACAGCTCTATCACGCAATCGAACATCATCATTACCATCCCCTCAAACTTTAGATTGTAAAATACGATACATGCGTATAATAGATGACGTCCGTCCGTCTGTTAGTGCGGGCCAGCTTCCGACGCCGCACGTGCCCGCTTTAAAATATTTTACATCGTTAGTTTTGCATGAACTTGTTAGTTACATACTAGGCAATGGCATTATACATACATACATAGCTTCACGCCTGTTTCTCAAAGGGGTAGGCAGAGACTATAGATTTCCACTTGCTACGATCCTGGCACACCACTTTCGCTTCGTCTATGTTCATTAACCTCTCCATGCATGCTCGTCGGTTTAGGGTGCTCTTAACCTTGCCTTTTTTGAGAACGTCCGCAATCTGTTTGTGATACGTAATTATAATACTTATATATACACTTTTTTACTGTAAATACATACGAAACCTCAGCCGACACTTAAGTTCATCACATCTATAGCTAGATACTAAAATTATAAATCTGAAGAGATTATTTGGTTGAACGTGCTAATATCAGCAACTATTGGTCCGAATTGAAAAATTCTTTCAGTGTTAGATAGCCTGCTTAACGAGGAATACTATAAGCTATATATCATCACGCTACGACCAATAGGAGCTGAGTATAAATTAAAAATGTTGCAAAAACTGGGGATAAAATTCAACTTCTATGGGAACGAAGTCGCGGGCAAAAGATAGTAATAAATATTTATGTGGGTGTCGTACCCTGGGGGATGATCAGCAATCCATCCACTAGGCCACAGACGTCGTCAAACATTTTACTTATATATACATTGAAAGATTGTTATTAGCCACTCGTCACACTAGTTATCTGTCCAATGTATTAATGGTCCTACACTAGTGTCCTTACGTACGGAAAATATTATAGATCGTCTGCTACCACCACCATTGGGGAGACGATAATGTATGTTGAACTGGTCTTCGCCAATCATGACAGACGCTAGAGGTCGCTAGATTCTCAGGTCGAGTGAAGGGTCTTCGTGTTACATTCATGGGTTTCTGTAAAGTTCAGAAGCAGCTCGGTGTGGGGATTTGCACCCGGTTGATGGCAATATGGGCTCAGCTACTATTACATGCAACATACCTGTGAACTGTGGGTGTATAGCAGTACCTCTCTGCCTAACCCTTCGGCAAATAAAAGCGTGATGGTATGTCACTGGTTACAACAAATTTTGCTATAATGGCAATTTCCAATTTTATCTGTAAATAATTAAATTTAGTGTAGTTAAAATTAATTTACAAAGTCCTGCCACTAAATCAATCAATAAGTTTGTTAGGTACACACGTTTACTTTACAAGTGAAAGTATTTTTTAAATACCAATTAAAAACCCTTTGCCAACAATAACGAGAAATAGACACTTGAAACTATTACTGAAAGCAATTTCAACAGCCGAGACCTACATTAACCTATTTTTCCATTCAGAAATATTAAGAAAAAATAAGCACAAAAAATCCTCGACTCCGAAGACCGCGGAACTAATCTTTACTCAGGAAAAAAAGAAAGAAATATTTTCATTTCCTAGAGTACGTCGGGTGGAAAGTGAATAGAATAGGGGTAGAAACGTGCTGCGCGGGATTGAAACCCATCGAGGCGGACGAAACCGGGCGGCGAGCATTGTGTTATAGATCAGTATTGTTATTAAAATTGTGGTATTGTAGGACATATGCGATTCGGATTCGTGTGATTAGGTGGGTTCTTTGTTATGAGTTTTGGTATAAAAAAAGGATTTATACGGACCGATAGGACGTGGACTAGTTATTTTAATGGTTCACAAGACTTAATTAATACTTAATGTAACGAACTCTTGGACTGACCTATCTACCGAAGATCCTGAGGACCGAATCAAGTTCAAGTTCAAATGTTTTTATTTCAAATAAGCTTTTACAAGCACATATAAACGTTAAATGATTCTAGATGCACGGTTCCAAAAAGTTGATCCTATGGAGAAGAATCCGGCAAGAAACTCCATGGACACTGAAATGGAATCGGAATGTAGCAAGACATAATGTGGTGACAAAATAGTTGCCTACTGTCAAGTGTCAATGTGTCTTGAACATGTTCGATAAATCCGTTTCTTGAAGAGTTTAGTGAGTATCCAGGCATGATTGCTTAGCTTCCTTCCCTCCTTCGTATTGGCAACTCTTGAATTATAACAAACATTACATTAATCTCCTAGCCTTCCTACACACATCTACAGCACAGTTAAGTTCATAAGCCGCTGAACAGATGTGCAACCGCACAGCGATGGACTGATGCGATTTGCGTATTCACTTCGTTACCCACGCCAGTAAGCCCCTTATTGGTATAGCGTTATGATATATAGGTACCCATTGTTTTCATTAATAATTTTATAGTGAATTAAAGTACTGCACATTTTTGACGGATCACAGTAAAATATTTTGGTCCTTCGGTACCTACGTGAAATGGATTTTAACGGCTAAACTTAGTCAGCAATGTTTTGCTTCATTTTGCACAAATAAAAACCTACCTCATATATTTATATTGATAGAACCTCATCATTCGTGTGATGTAATACGATGTACTCTAAAACACTATTCCAAAACTGACACTGACAGTTTTTACTGTGAAATCATTACGAAACAGATAATAGTGTGCCAAAATGGCGTGATTTGTCTCAAATTAAGTTTTTTTTCTCATCGCCCAGTCAACATTAAAAAAGTACGACTAGAGTTTCAACCAGCGTAATACTGAGTACTTTTACCAATAAGTGTACCTTCGGTAGCAGCACAAGCACTAGCAGCAAGTGCCGTGACTATTCTGTTTTTAATTAGATTCTGAACAAGCCGACAAGTCCAACAACTGGCCGGCGGTCAAGATAGGGTTCGTAAAACGGTCAAGGTTAGGAGGCTTTTCCAGAATTGCGGTTGAGTAGTCACTCATATGCATCATTTGCAGACGAGTTACCGATTTCGGCTTGCAAAGGTAGACTTTGTTAGTTTATATATTTTTCTTCTTTATGAAGGCATTTAAATAGTAATCAATACAGAAGTTATTATTTTAATTATTACCAAGAGGATGATGATAAAATAATTATAGCACACATCGTCTGTACCTCGTTCAAGAAAACTGTTAAATGGAGAGGTAAGTTTACTTCTTTTTGAGAAATGCTTTAACATTTTAGGTAAATCTAATACATATTAAAACCAAATAATCGGTTGCTATAAAAACCGACTCTTAGGACATTTTGCGTGATTTTTGATTCATCGATATCTTCTGTTCTGTGTGCTACTGCTAGACGTTCCTACGTAGAAAGTTATCACGCTATGCAACATGAGAAACGATAAATCCGACCTATTAGATTGCGACTTTATAGTAAGCGCGTCGGGTCAAGCAATGTTTTGGAAAACGACTAAACGTTGATAGTGTGTACTGAACGCGTCATAGAGTCACTTATGTATATTCAACCATAAAGCAATAGTCGTGGTCTTTACTAGTATGACCCGTAGCATAAACATAGGTCTTTAGACCAGCTATCTTTACCATTGCCATTAGCCTAAATACTGCAATTTTAGAAATCCGAACGTAAACGGGAGACTTTCCGCATCCGTCATTCTTGCAAAATACCTTCTGCATAGCAATCTTGGAAATGCATTTTCCATGTAGGCGTGGCCTGAATCAGCCAATGTGCACTCAGGCGATATATAGTACATCCAGTTTCGCTTGACCTACCTCACCTCCCAGCTGCTACGTAAAACTGAAGCTAGAGGCGAAACATTGTATATTTCAATAGATCTTTTTGTAATGGTTGCGTTTGAGACTCCGCCCATCGGCGTGCTCCGCTGATTTTCCCTATATGATAGAAGAGTTCAGGTATATAAATTAGAGTGGGACGGCGGCAACTTTTCTTAAAGATAGTTGGCTTATATAAGACGACATTGTCGTACATAGAGTCAGGTCTAACAAAGTGTTCTTATGTAAATGAGAACGTTATTTATGATTGGATGTAGACTTACAAATTGATGTCACCTTGTGAATGTATGTGGAAACTTAATATGGTTTCTATTCTATATTCAAAATAAGTTTCGAGTTAAGCTCACGTGTGCATACGCGTCACAGGCGATATTGATTTTCATACTGTATTTGTATCAACAAAATAAGGGATCTTGTGTAAACAGCATGCAAATCGTCGAAAATTCAATTCTGTGGGCTGCTTATAGCGTGCGAGGTATAGATTTAATTTCTAAAATATCCATCCAGGCTCCACACTGCTACTGGGAATTTCTCAGAAAAACCCAACAACACTGGTCAACCCGGAAATTGAACCCAGGACATCTACCATAACAGTCGCGCTTGGGAATACTAGACTAAAGAGGAATTTCAGCCAAACCAGGCTTTCTTTAAAAAAATACTTAAAAAACCTTTGCAGGAACACAAGAGCAGAATGATTTGTCAATATTGATTATTTTTCGTCTATAATCGCAGGTGCAATTGCTTGTTAAAGGTCCTGGGTTCGATCACCAGTTAAATTCCCCGGAGCTAGGGACCTCTAAATCCAAAAAGGTGTGACGTTATGCTATGTTAATCTGACGTATCGGCTCCTAGGACCACACAGTGTAAAAATAATAAATTCAAGACATTGTAAGAAAGTTACCTAAGTTCCGATATCCCCTTTTTACATATTTTAAAACCACGCAAGTCTTTACAGTATAAAAAGCACATATTTCATGAACTACACTCGGTAGGAATCCGTCTTTCTTCTTTATAACGATCGTAAAAGGGGGCGACCGGGGCGATTTGCATGTATGGGGGTTAGGGAGGCAGGATTAAGTGAAAATTCTCAACTATTTGGCCAAGATGGCTTTGATGCGACGGAACAACGATACAAATTGAATTTGGTTCTGATCTCAGTCAGTTTCTAAGATTCAATAGATTTATCTATCGTTATTGATTTATCGATAGCATAATATAATGATAGATTTATTTTTATTTTATGTCCAAAAACTGGTCGCAGTCTACAATTTTTCAAATACAACATAAGTTCTTGGCTTCAGTTGTCTCTTAATCAATGACATTATGACATAGTCAAAGAGGTAGATTCTTATAGATTCTTGACGGTTTTGTGTCACAAATCTGTCAAATTTTTCCCAAATAAATGTCCTCCTTATGACATTTAGCACCATTGGGCAACTATTCTGATTGTTTTTGTATTGGTATACTTTTTAAAAACCATTAAATTATCTAGGTAAGTAAGTAGATTGTTGTAGGTACCTAAAAAGTATATTGTGATTGTTTATCTATGTTTGTTATCATTATATTTCTCTATGTCCTATAAATGATTGTTCGTAGTACATGGTTGTCTGGCAGAAAATGCCTAATATAGAAGTAACACCGCATTTGTACTTTACTGTACATTAAGCATAAATAAATAAAGTTCAATAATTGGCATGTCATATAAAGAAGGCTGACACTTACTCCAAAGTAAGACTACGATATATTTTACTTATACTTACGAAGATAGTATGGTATAAGGTAAGTAGGTATATCGTAAAATCTTATTATAATACTTTTGCGGTAAAATGTTTCTTAGTTTTTATGACGCGAGTGAAATACGGTTATGGGTTGAGTTGCCTAACTCTCCCCCTCTGACTTCAGGAGGGTTCAACCCGTATGGAGATTTCGACCCTCTTAAATCCTATTGTTTTGCAAGTATGAAGTTGGTGTACTTATATTATACTATACCTACCTACAAGCAAGAGCCAAGTTAATATTTTTTTTGTTTTTACGATCATTTTTCATGGATATTGGGTGTTGGATATTGGGTGAGCAGGCACATACTTTTTTCCATGAAAAGGCTTAATGTTGTAGAAGTTTTAACCATTTACTGGCGCATTTTTATATGTATATTAATTATATTGTATTGTTGCTTTTATTTTGTCATGTTTTTTTTTACTGTATCATACATGCCTAAAAAAATGTGTTACCATACGATATTTTTTCATGTCCTAGAGTAGGTAGTAACTCTTTATTATAAGATACGTTTTTACATTTTTTTAACGCCTTCCTCATTTTGTTTTCTTACACCAATTTAAACAAACAAATTCATTGGTAATTATTCGTAAGGAAACCATGCCAACATTACGTGTTTGCCAATACAGGTTCGCGTATATGAAATCAATTTCAGTAATTGTCCGCACGGCTACCACATTGTGCTGCGCTGAATACAACCTCATTACCGGTAATGGGCACTATAGGCCCCTGCAATTTTCGGCCTGTGTCGATAGATATAATATATGTAAGTTATATATAATACTACAAATATAATATTGGAGATGTGTGTTCCAAGTAAACATTGTTTTAGTTGATTGTTGATAATGTTAAGTGTTTGAGGTAGATTCAAGATTGGTTCAATCGAAAGCAGCTACGTATTTATGTATAAATAGAATAAAGCATCATCCTTAACCCATTTATTGTCTCCTCTCATAGTGAGAGGGGTTAGGCTACAGTCTACCACGCTAGACTAGTGTGGGTTGACAAAAATCACACGCGCGCCGTCGAGAAAATCTCTCAGGTATGCGGGTTTCTTAAAAAAGTTTTTCTTTGATATAATAAGTAATCATTCATTTGTATTTAGTCCTTCGTTACAGCAGGTTACTCAAATTAATGTAGACGGCATTTTTTTTTATTTGTTTGTATGATTTTCTCAAACAAACTTTTCAATTATTTCAAAGGTCAGACTTTTGTGGGGCCAGAAATATTATAATTATGTATAGGTATAATCGATCCGATAAAGTGTAATTGATTTGGCAGCTTGATTGACATAAGTAATGATAATGTAAAACGTTTAATACACAAAAAATAGAACAAAGAATTAAACATCGTTCTTTCTACAATGATTGAAAGAAGCAGTCATCTGTCCCTTCACTATCTTCGGAGCACCCAATTACCTTCTCTAGACGCCAATCACTTCAGCCCGGTTCGCCTCACAGCGCTCCTACAATGTTATGTATCACGTGGATATGTAGCGCTGTACATACGGATAACCGCACTAAACCTGCCGGCACTGGATCAGCCATTACTGCTAATGACTTCGCCACGCCGCCTGCCTCGCGTTTTAGGGTTGACCGGCATTACCTTGTGCTAATTTTACATGACTTCATTTTAATGTTAGGTCGTGTATGTTTCTGCCGATTGTTTAAAAATAAGTGATCGTATTTTTTTTAGTCACTCAGGTAATCCTATACTGTTTATAATTAAATATAAACTAGTAACCCACCCCAGCTTCACACAGATTCATAAATATTGCCTACCTTTATAAAACATTATGGAATGCAATAAAGTATTGAGTATAATTCTTCTTTCTATTGATGAAAACCCGATAAAAATTAATACAGGAGTTTCTGATTTTAGCCCGAACAAGACTAACACAGTGTGATGGGGACTTTAATTTATGTACTATGATTTACGACTTTACGAGAAACACAATATAAATAGCTAAAGGTTAATTATTCAATTTAAGTACCTACTTAGTAGATATACTTGCATTATGAAAAAAGAATGTTTTTAATAGGGGTGAAGACAATTACGCCTACAAGAATATAATATTTCACTCGTATTACGAAATATACCGACACAACAGCTTCTTTATTCAAAAACCGTGAACCTGCCAATACTTTCCAACATCCCACAATATTTTGCATTCCGCGTTTCAACCCTAAACTGTCACGCACTGCACCGCTGCACCCGGCACGCTCACAAACACACGCCACGGCATAAACATCGCCGCGCCGGTCTCTTCGACCCGCTGATTGGATTTATGTATGCACGCTGACGGGTTGATACTTGCCGTGTTGGTACATGTTGAATATTCAATATTGAAAACGCAATATCTCCGCGTTGATTCTGTTATGGCAAAGATTTTGATGTAGTTGTATGTAGGCTCTAGTTAAATTGAGGAATATCATATTATTACTGGTCGATATTATCAACCATAAACACAGACGTTTTTGGGGAGGTCCTCCAAAAAGTTCAGGTGCGTAGTACTCGTAACCGGCGCGTGTGTATTACGCACAAGAAATGTGGACGAAGTACATTAAAGGAGTACTTATGCAAGAATCGTATGAAGTTTCTTTAGTTTTTACCTGCCCCTACGAAAAAAAAGTTGAGAGTGTATGTATTATTAATATTAACCTGTAACATCTGACTGGCTGAATTTATATTTGATTTATTTTTTTAAAAGAAACTTGAATACGATGAAAGTTACATTAACACATCTACTGTTCCAATGCTATTCCCGGGTCTTCTTTCAAAAGGGTTTATGATTTAAATTCAAGAAATTTTATAAATGGGTACTTATTTAGTGCAAAATAATATGTTCCTCTAACATAATATTCAAAGCAAAATAGCGATATTATGATTTCATGTTGTAAGTACCTATCTACAGCTAAAAGGTCCCATCTTTATTAAAAGGTCCAAGTAGGTACTTTCAATGAAAAGAAAACAAGAGACAATCAATACTATTACATCATTGTTTATTGATAATTAGGTAGGTATATCTAGTAATAGTAGGGTAAATATTGATTTATATAAAAATCGGACTCGACAAATTAACCCTATCAACCTTATAGGTAGGTTGTCATATTGGCGTATTAAGCGACACAAACTCCCATCTTCGCTAATTTTAAACATTGTACCGGGCAATATCTAAAAAAAGCCTAACAAATTCAACGGCCGTACAAAGGCCGTGTAATAGGCCTAATAGGCGTAAACGCAAATCGTCTAGCTCACTGGTCACACCTTATCGCCTAGGCAGGGGAAGGCGGGTGTGTTGGCCAGCCGATGGGAAAATAATCACCAGGAAACCGTCAGTGTTGTTTGCTTTTAAAATTAGACTCAAATAAGGGGAGGACTTAATTGGTAGTTACCAAATTACCAAATAACGTAATTGAACATCACCATCAGCAGGTTACGGAAGTTTTCGGCTTACCAAATTTTATTTGAAAAGATTCAAAGATTTGTTATGCACAAAATTTTTTGTCCACATTTTACATACATCCCATCACGCTCATATTCCCCGAAGGGGTAGGCAGAGGCGTACTAATATACACCCACATTACGCCAGTATGTTTAGGTCCCATGTAATAGGGGGCGAGCCTATTGCCATACACCGGGCACAAATCCAGACTCCGAGCTGCTATTGGGAATTTCACAGAAAACCCAATAACACTTTGCTCGACCCGGGGATCGAACCCAGGACCTCTGGCGTAGCAGTCGCTTTTGGGACCACTAGACCAACGAGGCAGTCTAGTCCACATTTTAGTGTACTAAAATCGGTCGTACCTTCAACATGAAGAAGAAGAAGCGTGGCGTAGGGAGTAGCTTGGTTAGGGTTACGATTCATAGGTAATACTTAATAGGGTGTCTATTGTGTTAACTGCATGGCATAAAAAGGGTTAAGTTTTTTTGCCGCCAAGCAACACAGCTAATTTTTCGGTACACCAATTAAGCTCCTAATTTTTCTGTGAGAAACTCATCCAAACCCCTGCGTAATTTTTCATTAACACCTTTAATTTAAGAGATCTAGGGATTGATAAGGAAAGCAGTAAGTAGGTATTCTATTCTGTCACACTGCAAATAGATTTCTCTTTCTCTCTTTTAGGACCAGAACTAGAAGAAAGGCAGGCAGTGAGTTTCTTTTGTTATATTTTAAGAACCCTATTCAAGGCATCATAAAATTGTTTTTTTGTAACTTCATGCGTTATTTTTGATCCTGACTTTGTTTCAAATGGCAATTGTAATTGTCAATAATAGTTATTTGTTATACAAGAGTGCAAAGTTGCTTTTTAACCGCGTGCTCAATTTTGATGACCGAGCAAGCGAAGGATTCTAAAATTGAATCACGAGCGGAGCGAGTGATTCAAAAATTAGAATCCTGAGCGTCAGCGAGGGAATTAAAAGAGCACAAGGTGAAAAATCTTTGCACTCGAGTGCAACACGTAACTTTTCATTCCACCTCAGCGAGGAAATTACTAAAAAAAAACATTTACAACCACAAGATACTTTTATTTCTGTTTAGGTATTAAATACTATATGATAGGTAAGTTTTACAGAATATCTATTCTTTAAATTATAACAAATAATACTAGGTATACCTAATTAAGAGAAATTTAAAATAACGTTGCTACAATTACTTGAGTGTAATATTTTTGTTAGGTATTGTAATGTTAGTGTTAGTGATTTAAAAAAGTAAACCAAGAAAGTTCCGATAGGCTTGTTGAAAAAATATCGATACATCGATATATCGATATTATTTTTTTAATGTATCGATATTTTTGAGCGATATTTAATATTTCGATATATCGAATGCATCGATATAAAATTCAAAGTATCGAAAAGGTATAAAAATCTATATTTTTTACAGACCAATAAACATTTATAAGTTGTAAGATTATAAAATCCTAAAAAGGAATACTTTTTTTATACTAACATCTTTTTAACAAATTATATTTAATTTATTTTTTGTTTTTAGTCGACTTGATTTGTTGTTTTATAATTTGGGTTTTAAGATATATCGCCCATATATCGATATTTTTAAATAAAAATATCAGTATCGATACTGATATTTCCAAAAAATATCGATTCGACATATATCGATACTTTGTTGCGTTTAGACTCGGAACCTAGGGAAGGTTCCAAGTCTGAGTTTTTAACAAATTAAAAAAAAGTTGTATGATAAATTCGGCGCCAGGGGGGTAAAAGCACGATGTTCTAAATTCAATTTACTTTGTCTCTCTTGAGGATAAAAACGACTTTTGCACTCAGATATCGAAGAGTAAAAATAGTCTTTCCGAGATGGTGGGATGAAAATATCTTTTCATCCCACCATCTCGGAAAGAGTATTTTTTTTAATTTGTTAAAACCTCAGACTTGGAACCTTCCCTAGGTTCCGAGTCTAAACGCAACAAAGTATCGATATATGTCGAATCGATATTTTTTTTAAATATCAGCATCGATACTGATATTTTTATTTAAAAATATCGATATATGGGCGATAAAAAACCAAATTATAAAACAAATCAAGTCGACCAAAAACAAAAAATACATTAAATATAATTTGTTAAAAATATGTTAGTATAAAAAAAGTATTCCTTTTTGGGATTTTATAATCTTAAAACTTATAAATGTTTATTGGTCTGTAAAAAATATAGATTTTTATACCTTTTCGATACTTTGAATTTTATATCGAAATATTAAATATCGCTCAAAAATATCGATACATTAAAAAAATAATATCGATATATCGATGTATCGATATTTTTTCAACAAGCCTACCGGAACTTGGTGTACTTTTTTAAGTCACTAACACCAACATTACAATACCTAACAAAAATATTACACTCAAGTAATTGTAGCAACGTTACTTTCAATTTCTCTAGTATTACATACCTACCAACTAATGTACACATTATGGAATGCAATAAAGTATTGAGTATTGAGTATTGAGTATTATTGAGTATTGAGTATTGAGTACTGAGTACTGAGTACTGAGTATTGAGTATTGAGTATTGCGTATTGAGTATTGAGTATTGAGTATTGAATATTGATTATTGAGTATTGAGTATTGAGTATTGAGTATTGAGTATTGAGTATTGAGTATTGAGTATTGAGTATTGAGTATTGAGTATTGAGTATTGAGTATTGAGTATTATTTGTTATAATTTAAAGAATAGGTATTCTGTAAAACACCTCATTTCCTCGCTGTAGTCATTTCCTCGCTGAGGTGGGATGAAAAGTTACGTGTTGCACTCGAGTGCAAAGATTTTTCATCTTGTGCTCTTTTAATTCCCTCGCTGACGCTCAGGATTCTAATTTTTGAATCACTCGCTCCGCTCGTGATTCAATTTTAGAATCCTTCGCTTGCTCGGTCATCAAAATTGAGCACGCGGTTAAAAAGCAACTTTGCACTCTTGTATAACAAATAACTATTATATTATTTATTTGCTATGTAATATTATGTGTGTATCATGTGTGTTTTAAAGCTAGTGAAAATCATGGACCGTGTAGGGCACACTGGGCACAGCAAGATATTGTTTAATAGATATTGTGTTTAATTTAGTTATTAGATAGGAGACACTCTTTCATCCTGACACTTCCTCGACATCTTCTCGTCATCCATTGTCCAATACTGCTACAGGAACGGTCGCACACGATCCACACAGCCGGAAAACATGCTGTTATTAATAAAGCCAACTACGGTTGCTTCCAATCTTTGTCATAGCCGCCTCTAACCATCGGCGCGTGTACAACTTGCCAGCTCGATGCATGTGCAAAAGCGGCCAGTGTGGAAACACTATAAATGTCAAAGGTAAACCAATATAATGTCTACTTTAGTGAGATCAGTTTAGAGTTGAAATTTAAAGGGTTGGCTGCAGGGTTGCTTCTGTGCTTGACAATAATGCATGGCTGGGCTAATGTTTGCTTTGTATCAAGCTACACTAGTTATGTCCACCGCAGTCCGCTTGGGGCGTGAATGTATAATTTGACTCGTGCCGGACTGGAGAATAGCCAATTAAAGAGGTTCATGCATTTTGTATGCGGCCTCATTGGTAATTTTGAGGTTATGATGTTGCAATAATGTTTCGCGGTCACTGATTAGATTTATTAATATTGTGTCATGTCGACAGGAAACGGAAGGTCATTGAAAGGTCATTTCATAAACAAAACTGTACTTAAGTATTAACAGATATGTGTCAACTGAAAACTAGCTTGTTCGTACCACTATTCATACAATCTTATGATTTTTTATATATAATCCATAACTACTGGACTACTCGTGTAGACCAATGTTTTGCGGTGTGCCTAAATGATAAATCGATCATATTTATTGCCATTCAACTATCAGCCACGATCTCCTAAGTGACGACCTCTGAGAAGAACTATAGTTTAGTTTAGTTATTCAGCACTAAGTGTTAAATAATTAATTTTTTTATCTCGATACTGAAAAGTGTGCTGCCTAACGTCTGCTTTTTCCTGCATGATTTGTTTTTTGGTATACCTAATTAATTAATTAGGAACTTAATTCTAAAATCGGCAAACAAAACATTCACCAGAGACGAGAGTGTTTAAAAGAAAAAAAAGAAAGTTCTATCTCCTAAATGATGCCATCAGGAATCAACAAATAGTTGGTATTTATTGAAAATCCCTCCAAAACCACGCACTGCCGAATCAAATCATTGCTTCCACACAATCGTGATGTGCCATGTCTGTTCAGAGGCGTACACAAAAGCCTAGCTTCACAATGGAGGCCTCTTGTGAACGCACGTCACAACTCACATAACATGTCCTGCGGTCAAACGATTGCTTTTCGGCCGTTGCATCTGGCAGAATTGGCTAAATACATAGCTATGGTTTTGTTACAAAGCCTGGCACCTGCGTTTTTGTCCGTGCAGTGGGTAGAGCATAGAATAATGCTCTTGGAAAGACCTTCAAGCTTTTATATGCTAGTGTAAAATAGAGTGCCTTATTATGATCGAAAGATTAAGGTCAATTATGCAAGAGCATTTAGAAGCATGAAATTTTGCGTGTGCAATAAGATTCCGATTCAAGATTAAGAAGATATGGAAAATTCCCACGGGATTTGGTAAAATTTGAAAGCAAGTGGCTCCGCGGGGAACAGCTAGTTTAATTGTACGATTGCGTAGTGTAGTAATATTTTAAAGTTTTTAGATAAACAAAATAATTAAAACCTATTTATAAACCTACTCAATTTAGTCCCCCTTTTGTAAAAGCCAGGCGGCCAGTGCACAAGGGTAGGCCTCTTGTGAACGCAGGACACCACGAAACACGTGTCGTGGTCAACGGATTGCTTGTAGACCTATGCGAAGTTTAGAAATGGCGTTTTTTATGGAACGAGGGCTCGTGGACTTGCCTATAGTTTTGTTGTTCAACCGATCTGCAAGTTTAAACTACCCTTGCCGCGGTCAGTCTATGGATGGTGACACGGGTGGATGTGTCAGCTCGGTCCCGGTTGTCATACGACTATCTATGGCAATCGTGAGTGGTAGACAGGAAACCAAAAAGCCTGACAACCACTCTTCAAATATCGGTAAAGCCCAGAAATTGAGTTACTCTCATATTTGATACTAGTTACCGTCTGGACTAAGCCATGATACTCTGGGTTCGTTTCAACGTTTCTTCAGAGTAAATGCTGGCGCCCATCTAGTACCTACCTACAGTACCTACTGAAAATGTACTCTTAAATGTACTCTAAAATGTAATTTGTAACATTAACTTGTAAAAGTGTCTTTATATTTAGTCACCGATGGCTTAATACTAACCTCACATAGCCGTAATGTCTCTTTGAATTCATAATCTAAATTCCCGGCAAAATTCAGATTGATCAGTAGTCTCGCGTTTCACGGAACATGCAAACGTCTTTATGGAAGAAGAATTAATACTAATCGCACTACTTTTGCCTTCATATAATAAAAAAAAGATCTGGTTTTTAAGTAATAATAAACTCTTTAATCTCAAATAGATTTTAACAGTCTGGAGATACAGTATCAATTTAAGAAAACAGTAAAATTTATCCCTTCTGTCGCTCTTCCTATGTCTACGTTACAGATGCAGGCAGCGATTCATTCGGCAGCCGATGCACGTCCACTAGCTATACAATGCGCCCGACGCCGTCCGCCGCTTCGTATGGAAATGCTGAGAAATACTCTATTTATACGGGAATTGCTTGTAATAGATTTTGCGGGGAATGTTGGAGATTGGTTGTGTTATTCTGTAGTATTAACAAGTGTATGCCGAGTGTGTGTAATTTACGTGTAAATTGATTTTGCAATTTAAAAAAGCCTTGTGGTTTGGTAATAACTACGTTTAGCTGCGCTTACTGCGGTCAGTCTATTGATAGGTGACCATCCTTAATTAGTTATTTTAATGAAGGAAAATTGTAATAAATGTCGCTAGGTCACCTTAAGACGTAAGTTTAGAATGTGAAGAAGAATTTCGAGTAGGCGGGCAGGACTCGCGGTAGCTTAGCGGTCATAGCGTCTGGTGTACCAAACCAGAAGACGCAGGTTCGAATCCTGCCAGCCTGTCGATTTTTTCCTTCATTAAAATAAATGATAATTTTAGCATGGAAAACGCTTAAAAATACCTTAGTTAACACGTAGCCTACTTATTAAGTTTGCCAACCTTATAGGGTAAGAAGAAAGAAAGACTAAAAGAGAAATATAGAAAAGAAAACAATGTAAACCATGCACTTACTTATACTGTTCTGAAAAGTGGAACTGTAAATTAACGTATCTGTGAACTATGGGTGTACATTAATACACCTCTGCCGAACTCTTTGGGGAATACAGGCGTGATGGTATGTTTCCCAACTTTGAATTGTAGTCACAAAAAATACTTAGTTAATATTAATAGGCTAATTACACCACAAAACCTAATCTTAGCCAAAATATTTAGTGTTTTGTTTAGTGAAACCTACGTTTCTATAACAAAAATTCAAACAAATACACTGCCTCACACAACCCTCTGTAACCCTTTAAAAATAACTCCATATTACCTCTGCTAGTGGGGTAGACACGTACGTAGGTACAACATACCCGTCCGGGCATGATTTTTACGCTTACGTGCCCACACTGGCTCCGGATTTCATATTTGAAAAATATTTTTTCTAACATGAAAAATGTTTTTAAAACAATTTGAATTATTGCAATGTTTCGGCGTTCGGTTTTTAGTTGATTGCGATTTTGTTTTTGTTTTTTTTTGTTTATGAAATAGGAATTATGGTCGTATTTCAGTTAAATGCAATATTTATCTTACATAATTATATTTAGAGGGGCTCGTGACCGAGTTGTAACTACGCTGATCAACCAATCTGCAAGGTTAAGCTACAGTTGCCGCGGTCAGTCTGTGGATGGGTGACCATTTCTTAACATTATCGAGACCCCTCCGTGCCTCGGAGAGCACGTAAAGCAGTCGGTCCCGGTTGGCATACGAACACCTATGACAATCGTTAGTGGTAGTCAGAAGCCTAAAAAGCCTGACAACTAGTCTATCCTTCGAATATCGGTATTGCTTAGAAATTGGGTTGCGGAGGTCTGATGGCAGTCGCTCCGTGTAAAATACTGATATTCAGCCGCATCCTGGTTAGGCTGGAAACCGACCCTAACATGGTTGGGAAAAGGCCAGGAGGAAGAATTATATTTGCGTAAAATGGAGGGAGACTATCGGGGAGGTCTGTGTTCAGCAGTGGACCTCTGTAGGCTGATATGATAAAAAGGGAAATAACATTATATTCAAATTATTCGCTAGATACCTAAGTGTATTTTACTGAACTCCTTCTAAACGGCTGAACTGATTTTAATGAAGTTTATTCTGTGTGTTGTCCATTTCCTCCACAATTTAAAAAAGAACTACAGAAAAGTTTCAGCAACGAATTATTGTCGTATTGTTGTCTATGCCTTTATAGAGGCAGCTATATAGTGAAGTTATCAGAAATGGTGTGAACAGTGAAGCATGGAACGAGCCGTGATTGGAAACGTTTGGGCTCGCGCCAACTAGCCTACGTGCGGTACGTGCGCTACGTGCGGGGACGTAAGTATATGCTCGGATGAAATGGGTATGGTATACGCTGAAAATTATTGTTAATATCTTTTAATGGAGTTATACATATATATATAATTATACATTAAATTTAAATATGTATAAATAAATAATGTTAGGTTAAGTATGTTTATGTGATAAGAATTTTGTTAACAAATAAATCATTTTCATTTTCATTTTAATATTTTTAACATAACAGCTCTAGCGTATCACTAAATAGTTATAGTACTGTAGAGGCCAAAAAGGTCACTATGAATATTTGGTAAATAGCTGGCAGTTAAGACAAGCATTCATAAAGAAAGAGTATAATGTTCTAGAAGTACTTGACAATGACATGTACAATGATTTAGTGCTCCCAAATAAATAAAAGTCTTATATTAATAATAGATACTTTTATAATTTCCGCACCGTACCCGAGTACTGTGGAGGGTCAAGAGCCTCGCAGTACGTAAAAGTGATTCGGGCTGAGAGATATTGGGTTCGATACCTAGTTCAAGAATTTCATAGAAAAACCCAAAGTAGCTGTATAGAGTTTGAATTTGTATCGAGTTAATGGCAATTAGCTCGTCTTCTTTACTGGATTGGGAACTGCACATACCGGTGAATAGTGGAAGTACACCTCTGCGTATTACTATGGGCAATAGGCTAAGCGTAGTGATAAACATAAAAAAAAAAACCAAAAAAACCTGGAATCCACAATTGTTGGTAACAAATATTAAATCTGAAAACTTCACTAATCAAAAACTATGGCTATGGCGTTCTATTTAAAACAAATAAAATATTTTAAAATTAGAACCATAAAATTAAAGCTGACGTAATTAATATTTCAACATCAAACGTGATCCTGGCAGTATGCGGTGCTTACTCGTGCTTCAGTGAGTTATATTAAAGTGTAAGTTCGTATTAATATCTACATCGTTTCGCCACATTACGTGCCGGGAAGATTTGCCGACGGGTGGCACCGAGGCTGAATATAAGTTAGCTAATAATTATGAATTAATCGCTAGTTTCTGTTAATCGTCAACTTATGCTGACATCGTGGTTGCTGCAGTTTTTATTTAAGCTTACGTTTAATGCGAAAGGGCAATTTTAAAAGTTTTCTAATCCGGGATGGTTTATAATTATTCTGCAAAGCATATTATAGTACTCTTCTACTGATATATTGACAATCAGTTGGTTATACACTCACACGAAGTTTAGTAGTGGCGAAATGCTGCACTCTTGCAGTAAGTTGGTATTTATGGTAGGTGATTCGTTTTGTCGCATGTGCTAGTAATTAATAAAAACATATTTTGTCTAGGAAAATATGACTTTTTCTGATATGAATTCCTAGAACTATAAAATGTAAACCGCATTAAGTAGTATGTTACACCGTATTTTGAGAAAATTAAAGCAATCAATCACTTGTAATTTTTGTTAGTATCGCTAACGATTTGTTGGCTAATCGTAGATTAGTTAGAAAACTAATATTAACTAACGGCATGGTGTAATCATCCCCATCCTACATCAAATATCGTCAGGCTTAGAGCAAATTGTGACACGACGCCATCTTTGACCACGCTCGTGAGTCAAATTGGCGGTTTGCGGGTCTGACGTCACTTTACACTTGGATGGAGTAGAAGACGTGCTGAAACTATATAATATACGTAGTACGTTTAACTATAGTTAAAGTAATATTCTGTATGTGTAGCGGTGAAGTTTGTCTGATCTTTAGTAACATTTTAAAGTTACGTTACAAATTAATATTTTATGATCCCATTGGGTGTAATCAAAAAGTTCTTTTACGTGAAACTTTTTGATCATTTTAATGGTTTTCAATATACTTCGTATTTGACCTTTCAAGAATAAATATTCAATAAAAAAAAAACAAAAATATTCTTTCAGTTAAGATACTTATTTTGAAATAAGAATTAGATTTCAAGATATTCTTTTAGCCACTTTTATTATTAAGTGCTTGTTGAGGATTAAATAAACTTTTAACTAGCGAAACAATAGAGAAACTATTTTTATAAAATATTTTAATGGTTGCAGGGCAGATTTATTCAATACTCAATACATTTATTTACGTAATCTAACTTTGATTTGATAAGTAGTATCTATTTAAACAATTCTTAGGTACTAATAATTCAATTAAAGTTAAATTTATTTTTTGTTTATAATGCATGTATTTTTCGGTAATAAAGTTAATTAGCCTGTTTTCACCATCTAAACCTAAAAAGTGAACAACTATAAGTTTCCCCTACACACGTGCCTGCCGGTCGCAGGCCGCGACGCGACGCGTTGTATTTGACGCGGATGCGCGCGTGTAAGCGACGCGTTTACGCGTCAATGGCACCGCATTCCGGCTAAATGAAATTTTAGTTAAATATTTAGATGTGTTCTGTTTCGATTTTATTTAATTTGAATGGGAGTCATGGCAGCGGAAGGTTTGAATTTATGTTGCTGTAAATCTATGTTTGGTATTGTTGTTTTGTCTAAACTTTGTTTCCTTTTAACGAACTATTATTTATTGCCACAACCATTATAACTAAAGTATAGCCTTTTTTTTCAATGAAAAACCTATCCTGAATTCTGAATAAATGAAAACAAGCAAATTACTATTTAAGTCAGCATCTTGGAGCCTTCGTCATAATGGAGCCGTTGGTTGGAGGACAGTAGCAATACATCATGCGATCCCAGATTAGATGTTTCATAAAGTAATTACCAAATATTATAGTTTACAGTTTTATTCGGTAAGAATATAAAGAAATAAACTTGTTGAAACAGTTTTGTAAATTTCATTTGTCAATAAAGTATACTCTACATTATTTGAAGTAGGTCTAGTTTGTTTTTTTATAACTCTGTATTATAATTATATAATATTTAATTAAATGATATTTTTTTTGCGAAATCAAAAAAATAAAATTAATTTCAATTTCAGCAACTAGTCTCACCTAGTTTTCACAATTATTAAATTCACCACTACTCCTGTATCCGTCAGTTCCAATCAATATGCGATTAATCAGTCGCAGCGCACAGCGTATGCGCATTCACGCGGAAAATCTTACAAAAAATCGCGGGCGGTGATCGCGGGGGCTTTACGCACTAACGGACATTGCGATTCAGCTGCGAGCAACTAATGCCATGGAGTCGATAGTGTAATAATATATTTGAATGAGTTTTTACAAGAATATAGAATGAGGTAAATTGTTTGTTTGTGGTTTTTTTTTTACTATAAATTATGCATTATTTTAGTCATAGCTACCGGCAGCGTTTAGGGTCTCAAATTTTTATTGTAGGTATATTCCTTTATATATTTTAATAGGAATCGTTTTTTGTGTGACGAAATCTTTTAGTATTATACTTATATCTTTAAAATACAAATCGCAAACCAACACTATCTTGTTGTCTATCTTGAATAGGTAAATGATATTTACTTGGACTCATTGCAGAACTTACAGAATCTCATAAACTGTTAAGCCTACAATTTGGCAGGTAGGTTTCTTATAGGGTGTAGACGCCCTTTTAGGAAGAATTTAGGTACATAAGTCTTCTTTCCGACGGAAATGGAAAAAACGAGAAAAGTACAGAACACAATTTGTCTTCCACAAAATCTTTTAGGAAACAAAACTTTTTTAACATTTAAAAAAAAACGATGAATTAGGAATGAATGGAAGAAAAGAATAGGCTGCGCCGACCCCAAATGAATTGGAACAAGGACAGGAAGATGATGATGAATTAGAAAAATAAACAAATTTCTATGCTTTTGAACAATTTCAAGTATTTTGGAACAATATTCGAAACTAAAATTTTAATAAAACTCAATACTTTTCGTAAAACTATCAAATTTTGATAAACGTTCCGCCTCCACGAATTCACCGCAAGTTATTTTCCACATGACACTATTCCATCGACTCCGTTTCAAGAGAAGGGTAGGCTGGTGCGTGTCGATAACAGGCGACTATAAATCATTGCCTACAAATGTCTTGTCGTTGGGTGCAGCCGACGATTTGCCTGCCCCGCCTCTGTGTCGGTAACATTGGAAAACGCTCTATATTACACGAAATTATTGTTGTAATATGTTAGATATTGAGCTGATGATTGATTGAGGGTTATGTTTTAGTTGTGTGCATTGATTGTCTGTGGTCGAGGTAAAATGAGAGGTATAGGGCATTGAAGTGCAGGGGGTCATGGGGTCATGCCCTGTTAGGTACTCTATAGTGATCAAAGTAATCTATATTATAAAAATAACTAAATTGAAGTGTCTGTATGTAATTTCAAATTAACAGCTTTTCACTTAATGCGTAATTTTCAAAGTATATTACGATACTTATATTTTAAAAAAATCTTGTCTTTCAGTTTGTTTGTCTATCTGTCTGTCTGTTTGTTCCGGCTAATCTCTGAAATGGCTGGACAGATTTTGACGGGACTTCAACTCGCAGATAGCTTTTATTATAAGGAGAAACTTAGGCTACTTTTATAATATTAACTTTATTTAGATATTTAAAAAAATTGGATGAACGCGAGTAACACCGTGGGGAACAGCTACCTAATAAGTAGACTATAAAAAACAACTGCTTTGTGAAGCCCCAACTTACCAACCTACCAACGGAAAATAAAAACTTTAAGACAAATTACATACCGAAACGTCTTCGCAATCTGTATCGCGTATCGTCTAAATAATGTAATATGTTAGGATATGTGACGTCACGCGTGCAGGTATGTCTGACTCCGGCCCGTAAATCAGCACGCCCTGTTACACGGTTTAATTAATTCTCAAATAACTGACTCGCAATGTTTTGTGAGCTGTGACGTAAATAATTATTATTTTGCGACAAAATGAACGTCTAATTTGCGTATTATTTATTGTGTTATTATTAGATTATTGGGCAATAGTTGACCAAATGTGTGCAATTTGAATGGGTTTTCGCAGTAATGTTCATTTATTTTAATTGAAATAGTAATATTTCGTTCTAAAATATTATTCGGAAATGTTAATTGATAAAATGAATGACATATAACCTAATTAAAATTAATTTAGGTGTGAATAATATTGTTATAAATCGAATTTTGTGAACACGTATGAATTGTGTGATTGGTTCAACAGATTATCGGAAAATTTATTGTTTCTTACATAACATTGTATCTACACTATATACGGTGTAAGGGACATCGACGCACAAACGTCGTGACAAGGTTTCAGTCAAGGTCAAAAATTAAATGACCTAGGTCATTCATGTAGAAAATGATCGGTTATTACAGATATTGACATTTTTGAGCGCGCAGTGTATTGCTAAAAACGCGATCATTACGCTCCGCGATGACTGTTATCACGCGCGCGATCCGATAATGATTTTTTTTTAATTATAAATCTAATTTGAGTAGATAGAAATAATGATTTTTTACACGTTAGTAAAAAATAATTGAGAAATGTATGAAAAAAGTTACGGAAAATTTCAACGCAGGGTGGTCCAGAATCATGTAGGTAGGTACTCATCTCATGGTATTCGCATGTGCGTCGATGTCCTTTCCACCTTGTATACCTAGACAAATTATTTGAAAAAACTAATTTAATATTAACCGATTGGTCACTGTTCCGTGGAACTCTACACTTATTAGCTTCTACACTTTTATTTTCACAATAAACGGATTAGATTACTTAATAAGATTTATTTTCAAATTTTATTATAGTTCGGTCAGAAACTCAGGATACATTCGTAAGCTTTTATAAAGCTTTAAAAGAAGTTTTTTGGACGATTTAATAAGTGTTCCATTGTTAAAATCGATTTATATTACCCATACCTATCTAAATTTATGTCAAATTAAGGGCTGGTACCGTTGCTCTCCAATTTACAAGATATTCAGTTAAACGGAGCACCAATTTACGTGAAGGACGGAACCCAATTATTATTGTCTTTATATTGACGGTTTTAGCTTCCTTTCAATTACGTGTGTTTGTTGCTCAATAAACGGTCGATTCTGTATTGTTTTGCTCGTTTTAACTAAATAATGCTATTGATTTTGTTCTAATAAGATGTTGAAGTTGTAGAAACTGTTGAAGTTGAATAAGATATTGAAGAATCTCTCACGAGGGAGATTGGATATTTAAAGCAACAGCTGCTTGGAAGGAGGGTAGGGATGACTTTGCCCAGCAGGAGGACGAATTGGGCCAGAAAAAAAAATGTTGTGAAAGGAAGAAAGAAGGGGAAGATTGCCCAGCATCAGCACAGATATCTGCCCTTACGTTTCGATTGTCTTTAGTAAATCTCTGCCTAACTCTTATGCGTAACAAGCGTGATATTATATCCCATAACTATTGAAGAACATAACCTAATGACATTCATATATAACAATTAATACAGTCATGTAAAACAAACACATTTAAAACATGACTCCTCTATTTTGTAGGCCATAGAGTATATAAAGGAATGTAATACCAAAACAGGGAGGAATATCTTTCGTTTAGTTTTTTTACACTCATTACTAGAGCGGTTTCCTGCTTTTTTTGCCCTTTTTCCGGTGAAAGAGATAAAAAATGAAGATGAACTGGCGAGGTGCAGAGTAAATACGGGGCGCTAGGGATGGGGCGAAAATATTGAAAGCATATCGACTACATATGTTTATCCTAGGTAGGTTACGTAGGTTAGATAGGTTAGATAGGTTAGATAACCTAGGGATACGACCACTGGACTGCCAAGTCGTAGGTTTCTAGTTCAAATCCAAGGCACGTACCTCTGACTTTTCATAATCATGTGAGTATTAAATTAAGGTGAAGGAAAATATTGTGAGAACCCACATGCCTGAGAGATTTTCTCGACGGTATGTAATGTCTATCAACCCGCACTAGGCCAGCGTGGTGGACTATTATAGCCTAATTCGAAATCCTTTCATTCTGAGAGGAGATCTGTGCCCCGGCAGTGGGAGTGTGGGACGCTTAACGTGTTGATGATGATAAAATTAAATAATAACACCTTAAACCTTTTTATGAAAAAAGTTATTTTCCGATAATAATAATTAGTAGATATGGTCTGTTGATTTGTTGATGAAGGCACAGTCATGTGAGATGAAATAACGCAGCCTATAATTATCGACATCGATATCATCCCATCTCTAAACCGACCGCAGACCGCACGGGCCGGTAGGCACGAAAAGTCGTTCCCAGCTCAAATATATTAGAATATACATTACCCTACGTGACTCCCGCAATGAATGGACTGTCTGCCCCCGTCCCGGGATGGCCATGGCCCGATGTACCTACCGATATAGGTAGGTTGAAATGGAATGAGTTTTATGATCATGCTATGGAGGGGCTATATAAGCTATTGATTAAAGGTGTATTATAACTTTGCCATCGGATACGTTTGTAAATCTGCCTCGTAGGCCTAATGGTCGTAAGCACAACTGTTACTCTCGAGGTTCTAGGTTCGATTCCCAGGTTGAGCAAACTGTTATTGGGGTTTTCTGCGATACAGTATGTCATACTTACAACTTACCATGATGTAAATTATGACAAAAGTTCATTTAAACTTGTCAATAATCAATTACCTAAGTATTTGTCGTAATAATAAATTTTATGGATTAAGTAATTTAAAAATTTCAAGTTCTTTCTTTCCAACTTTTCCGGCAATGGCCTGTCTGAATAATCTTATTATCAATTGAATGATTGTGATTATTTATATATTATACTAGAACTGAAACCTACATATACCTACCTATGATAATGAATAGTCTGCTTAGTCTTCACGTCTTCTGTGTATTTCGATTGTAAAAATGGATTACCTGAAGACAAAAGACGGTGTTTTATCAAACACCACAAAATGAATCTCACTAATCTTTGCTTCCATTTGCAAAATCATCTTAGTATACAAAAAAAAATCACAGGTCACTGTTCCACAATTCCAAATACAAACTTTTTTCTGCAATTCAAACACCAAACTTCACAGTCACATCCGTACTGATTTCAGTTCCTTTCAGTCGTCCCTTATATACGAACCTCATCTTCGCTGAAGCTGAAACTTGCAGTGGAGCTGAAACCTTCGCGTTCCTATTATATGCGCATGAGTTGAACGAGCCTCTTAAGGTAGGTAGATATCTGTTCTAAGATTCTTATGTATATAATTTTGGCTTATTGGGGATCGCTTTTCAGGTTGAGCAAAGTTCTTTCTACAAAAATCACTTTTACAATAAACTAAGGAATACTACTAAGGAATCTCTCAGTTCACCGATATATTTTAGGTCCCATATAATAGGAGACGAGCCTATTGGCATCTATCTGACTCCAATTGCAACTTATAGAACACATGCTAAACTTATAAGGCGTAGGGCACAAGTTGCACCCAACAAGTCATTAAAGAGCAGTTAGCAAATACTTGAGCAGTTAGGGCGCATAATTCAGCGCTGGGCTGACGACACAAGTTTGCCTCTTGCGATACAGGGGCTTATTCTGATAGTGTTTTTAACCCCCGACGCAAAATCGACGGGGTGTTATAAGTTTGACGTGTCTGTGTGTGTGTGTGTCTGTCTGTGGCATCGTAGCTCCCGAATGGATGAACCGATTTTGATTTTGTTTTTTTATTTGAAAGGTGAACAAGTCGGGAGTGTTCTTAGCTATGTTTGATGAAAATCGGTCCAAGATGGCCGCCACTACGAAATGGCAAATTACATTCTTTAATTTAGGTTAGGTTTTTTATATAATGGTTTATCGACGAAATAAATTATAAATAATCTGTATATATATTAAATTAAAAGGGGACAGACTGATTGACTGACTTAACTACTAACGTAATTGTGATGATTATGACGACAGACGTAGGCTATAAACGAGTAGCTAAGAAACGAATATGGGAAAAAGTAAGATTGGGGAATAATAAAAAGCGCCTAAACTTAATAACAAAGCGGTCATTGCGATAACATTCCCAAGATCTGCTTTATAAGTTAAATCTCCGCCAGCGGCTTCGCACGCGCTGTCTGTATTTCTTATAAGTAATAGCCTAGATGTTACTCAGTAGAGATGTAAGCTTTCAAATGGTGCAAGTTTTTTTCGTATCGGTCCAGTAGTTTCGGCGCAATGCAAAAAAACAAACAATCAAATCTTTCCTCTTTATAATGTTGAAGATAATTACCCTTTTAATTTTTTTTTATAAACATATAGTCATCTTATGATAATATCGTAAATTTTTCAAATGCCTTTTGCTATATTATGGTAGTTCTGTTCTTAAAAAAAATATTTAAAGTGACATTTGCTACATTAACCCACCACTGAACTGGATCGAAATTACATTTTTAAAATAAATCTACGTACCAGAATTAACCCTCAGATTGCTCGCCCCAAGCCCGGGACTCCGGATGACAATGACGTGTACTCTCAAAATAGTACACAAATTGAACTATAACTTAGTTCCTGACTGTCTCCTAAACTTGAACTTAATACTTGATACATTTGGTAACCTCGCTGCTTAGACTGCTTTTCTATATCTAGATACCCTAAATAGAAATACTCTTGTATCTTTATCATAATACTGTCCCACTGCTGGGCAGTAGGCCCGCGTTTCCTCTCAGTATGACACGGATTAGGCTATACTCCACCGCGCTGGCCTAATGCGGGTTGGCAGACTTCACATGCCGTTGAGAAAATCTCTCAGACATGCAGATTTCGTCACGATATTTTCCTTCACCATAGTGATAATTACAGTCAGATTCGAGCCCTTTGCCTTGGCAGTCCAATGGTCATCTCACTAGGCTATCACTGATTACCTCTCTCTCACATATCTCTTATATCTTAGGGACTTTTCAATCTAACATACCGAAAATTTTAAACCCAGAATAACTCCTGTACGACCACACGACCGCTTTTTGTCTCGTTTTTCGTTTTACCAAAAAAATTGCATGAAATATCAAATACATCACGTCACAAAATCCGCAAAGTATACGCGTAAAATCTTTTTTTCGGTCGTCACTTATCATCATAGATTAAATTTTCACCTTCAGCTAACTGAAAAAATCCATTACTTCCGCCAGATGTCACCAAAATCAAATGTCGCTGGCACACTGGTGGGGTGGAGCTGGTAAACCAATGTTAGAGAAAAAAATTAAGTTACTTTACTGTTACACTAAAATTAACATTATAAATACAAATAACATATCATACCAGAATAGCCGACATCGCCTCAGTTGCCAAAGGAAAGAAAACATATCATCCGAATTACATATACTTAGTCGTCATAATTATTATTTCATTGCAAAACATTACCTATAAGCGTAATACGAGTTACGATGCACAAATTAAAATAAAATGAACCTTAGATCTTCATCTGTTACAACAATAGTAAACCTTCTGTTGCGGCCTTTAAAAGGATAAATAATTCGTTACCTTAAAACAGAATCAGAAATCCATGGATAATTATTATATTATTAAACATCATCTTTTTTTTTTAATAGTTGAGTTGTTTATTATCATTATAAAACTAGGCTAAACTTTATTTCAGTACTAAAGACAAATATTTTATATGTATAAGGTACTAATATTAACAAAATAATAAATAAAAATAAAAACCAAAATTTCCGCACCTAGGCGTCAAAGTACTACAACATCATCAACATCATCTTATTTATATATTGTTACATATTATAAAAATCTCTATACGGAAACGAACTGACCATGTCCTCTCCATACGTTTCCCCGTCCAGGCCGTACTACTGAAACACAAAGTTTTTTTAATCGACAGACAGACAGACAGACATTAATCAACGTCGATCACTCGCAGGCACAACTCCACCAAACAAATTGGGACGCCGATGGAGTTTTTATGGTGTATCGGAGCTTTTGTCTTCGTTCCTGGAGAAGTGGATTTATTGAATAATAATGTTGATTAGAATTTGAGTGGACATATTTTTTTTTAATTGATTCTTATGGGCAGTGAGTTAATAGGATTTACTTTTGATCCAAAATTCTTAAATTTTTTATCGTTACTTACACATTATAGTGACTTCAAATATGTAAATTATATTCTTTCTCCGATTTTTACGGCTGGGTTAAAATTTGCTCGTGCCAACTTCAACCCGGACAATAAGTTTGGCGAGGACTGTACTTCTCTCACTTAGCCTTAACTATATTAACCATTTAAAAAAAATTCAGGCTTCACAAAACGCTAAAATATGCGAGGATCAACGAAAGCAGATAATATTTGAAATCTCGAAAACGTTATAAAATATACATTTATTTATCAAAATTTGAAATTTCATTAACACACAACGAACATGGAAAATTTCAATCTGACTTTATAATTGTACTGGATCGAGTCGAATTTCTGCTCCCAAGACAACTAACTTTGCATATTTCGCTATTAATAATTAGGAAGTCTGTATAGCGCACAAAATGCGATTTATTCCGATTTCCAGATTTTACTGTTTAAATGTTCAGTGGTTAGCAAGATAGCGCGGTCGAGGTTCGATTCTGTGTTAGATTCTGAGCTGTTAACACAACATTTATTGAAATACCATAGACTCACGCCTTTTTTCTATAGGGGTAGGCAGAAACTACGTAACACCACTTGCTACGATTACTGGAACACTTTTGCTTAATCCATCCATACAACTCGTCATACACAGGCGGCGATTGCGAATACTACGCACCTGTGCCTCGACCATGAGTTTTTCTCTCTAGACTCGCTAGCGACGGCGTAAAATATTTGTATGGAAAATCCTCGCAGCGCCTCTAGCGGTTACGTAAGGAACTAAAGAAAGAAATCTGCTATGAGATTACAGTGTTTCGATGCGTAAAAAGCCTATCGAAAGCAAATGGCTTTCGATAGAACACATGGTTGAGGTACTGACCTTTTCAAGGGCCTCACCGATGAAATTAACCATGTTAAAATTATGACTAGGTATTAGCATCCATTGAGCCTCTTATTTATTTGTATTAATAATTCCTATTACAAAAAAATATTAAAAAATATGTTTAAAAAATGGACCCGAATATTACACAATTTACATAATATGTAGAATTATCAGAGTATCAAAGCTAAGTAGGTAGGTTTTGTATGCAAGTACGTACAAAATCGCTCATAGGAACTCAAACTGCAAAATCTTTCCGAAGAAAATCAAGATTAATTTTATTATTCTCGAGTGAAGCTACGTGCTACGCGACTACGCCACGCCACGAGCTACGCGGCTACGCCCCCCGACTTACGTATTTGGTATTTTTCGGTCGACGTCACCGTCTTCGCGAGTCGTCGGCTCTTCACGCCCCACTGCGCCCGCGCACCGCCGGGATAGATCGTATTATGAGATTTGTTAAAGGATTGTGTAGATTTTCTTTACAATAAGATCTTTTGGCCGTCTGTCATAATTTGCGATGAGTTATTAAACAATTGTGTTAGGATTGGGTAGGTAAGTGTTATTTTTGTTATATCAATAATTATGTTTTTGTGATTATCGTCTTCTTTAGCCTACACTAAATTTCCTCTTTGTCTAATAGTTTTAAACGTGATTGCTAGGCTTGAGGTCTTGGGTTTAATTCCCGGATCGAGCTGAGAAATTCTCATTAGCAGCTTGTAGTCTGGAATTGTGCCTGGTTAATGGCAATAGGCTGCACAGTGCACCCCTATTGGGACCATGGGACCTAACCGAACCGGTAAATTGTTGGTATACAGGAGTACACTTCTGCCGACCCAGCTTCGGGGAATACATGCGTGATAATAATTAAGTTTATTATTAAATAGTGAACATAATAATGAATGGTGTTATGAATATCCTACGAATACAATCAAACATAAAATTGTTTACTAAGAACAAGAACATATTGTAGTTTTTATACAGATGAAGGAAATATATTTTGTATCTACCTATCAGGCATAGCTAGGCGCCGTGTTAAGCTGTTCAACTGATCCGGAGTGACATCCGACTGAGACCAACAATATCTACTAAGTTTTATGTGAGAATTTATAGAGATGATGATACCAATCGATGCATCAATTTTTTACTAGCGATGGTGTACTCACCTCACATGACCACATCTCACCTCACGGGACCACACCTCACGTGACTACATCTCACCTCACGTGACCACATCTCACCGCACCACATGTCACCTCAGGTGACCACGTATCACCTCACGTGACTGCACCTCACGTGACCACATCTCACCTCACGTGACCGCATCTCACCACACGTGACCGCATCTCACCACACGCGACCACATCTTACCTCACGTGACTGCACCTCACCTCACGTGACCACACAACACATCACGTGACCACAGCTCACAGGACCACACCACTCCTTCCCAAACTCCTAATAATAAAGAAATTGTTTAAATACAAGGGATTATCAGCTCTATACACATGAGCATCAAATCAAATCGCGGGTGTGCGGCGTGGCGTGTGAGACGTCGACTTCACCGCGACGCGACGACGGGGAGAACAAGCCCCGATATCTCGCGTTTGCCATTTCATTTACCTTTATATTTACTCACAATCTTTTGTAAACTTGATAAACCAGAAGCAGTATGATGTAGCTTCTTTGTCTTTCGCTAAAGTAAAATAATTGGCCTAGGTTCTGTTGGTGGATTATGCACTGCACCATCAATTTTTGATCCTTTGTATCCGAGGCAAATGGCAGTGTTTGAAGGAGATTTATACCCAACAGTTGAATACTGAACGCTGTGGATGATAATGATGGATGATCCTAAGCCTATAACATTATAATATATTATATTCTACATACATATTTTGTCTTTTTAAGTAGGTACTAAAATCCTGCTAAAAATCATAATTTTTAATAATAACCAATTTTTTGTCTCATTGGTATGGCGGTCGAACGTGCCACCATAAGTAACATAAGACTTCAAATATCGATTTTGTATGGAATCTCGACGAAACTACCTGCTTAATAAAAGCGCAGTGAGCGTAAAAATTTTGTACGTGACGATTTTCATACACAATGGAAAATATCGGGAAAGCATCTTGATCCATTTTATATTTTATCCGCGACATGCTTCTGCGAAGAAGAGGTAACTAAAGATGGAAATAACATTTTCTGTTTGCTCTAGCTACCTTACAGAAATTTACTAGAACTATTATTTTCTTTATTTTATTTCAAATATATTTTTTTACATGTTTTATTAAAGATATTTTTATTGTAACTTAAATTCTTATCCGTTCCCTTAAATACTTAAAGTAAAAGTACTATAAATAAAATTTGGTAAATTAAGATTTTATTAATAAATCCGTATGTATTGTTATGAAGAATATAAATTAGATTCGTACCTACTTACATATTTCATTAGCTGTCCGAACATTTTTTTTCATAATAGTAAAATTAATATGTATCCGCCAGTGCATCAAGTATCTCAAAAGCTTAAAGTTTCTCATCTATCTCTCTCTCTATCTATTCTCATTATTCTACAAATAACTTTATATTTATCAAGCACATACGTTATTATATTATATACCTACATTTATCTATTTAGGAACACGTTTAAGGAATACAGTTCGCCGTACCATGAAGCGATTGTGAACAAATCAAGCGTCCACGTAATCAGAACCTCATTTCGCCTTTAAACAGCCCTTCCTATTTCTACACGTACACCACAGACTTGGGCAAAGAAAAAAATATATTTACGTTAAAAATTATTATTAAACTAACAAGGATTTATGACAATAAATTAATAAAGATGATTATATAATATTAATCAACGTTGGCTTCAATCAAATATTATTACCACTACCATTATACAACTAAATATTAGTATACTTACCTATTTTACATCAGAAAATTGGGTTATCCAGGTCTGGTATCTTGAAAATTCAATTTTGTGGGCAATATTTAGGCCTTAGATGCTACCATAACTTGGCGGTCAGTTTTAAAGATAGTTGTTAGTGCTCATAAGACAGCCGTGACAGTAACAATGAATGCGAGGATTTTGGGGAAGATAGAAGTAAAACTAAAAGAAAACTCTCGCGTTCGGTAACGATGACGCGAGTTCCAAGATTTTTGTTCGCCCAAAAAGTGGTCATCAACCTACAACCATCAACCAATCTTCACTACAATAACAATCAAATATATTTTTGAAGAATACTTAGCGTTAAAAATCCATGACAATTAGGAAAGTACCAGTAAACAACATTCCTTCCTTTCTTTAAAAAATGGCCCAAGTTTAATGTTACCGTGGCTTCGTAAACAATTTTCTCGAGGACAATATCTGGGTATATTCGTTTAGAAATATAATTTAATCCGCGCACAATGGACACATTGTGGGGATGTGGCCAGGATCCTGGCTTTTTTACTTATATAAAGGTGACTATAATATGAAGGTACGGTTTAGTCCTAGTTATCTCATAAAAGACCGAACAAAGGATTTATTTTTGAATAGTTGCAATCTTGTCCCACTTTTTTTATTATTTCCATTTATTTGAAAAATTTAGTATATTTTTTTTATTTCTGCTATATTTCACACCTTAACCGCTAAACAGATGCCCATGTAATTTGAAGGACATGTGCTAACTTTGGTCTTATAAAATCTTCACGATATGAGTGGAGAAACCTAGACAGTACCATCAACTTTGTTGGGAATATAAGGCAAAAAATATTAGCTCATTGCTTATATACCAAAAGGTAATATGAAAAAAAAAACCTAATCCAAGGAGACGGTTGGACTTTGGAGCCGTTCCCACTTAAAATGCACATGCCTTTTCATGTCTAACGTTGAACTATGGTTATGATAGGGAATATTTCGAGCGCTATTCAATAATCTCGATTCAGGAACACACCGAGAGCCGTAAAAAAATTCTGTTGGCGGCGCGAGACCGATCTCCGCAATAAGATTTCTGAGATCACTGCGGTTTGTATTCAACAGGGTTGGTAGACTTTGCTAGCTACTTGGATTAACAGTGATGGATAAGCTAGACGTTTTTTTATCCTATAGTTAAAAATCTTATTACTTGAGAAGATAGACAAATTATACTTCATGTAGAGAAGGAATATGATATATTAACTTTATCCATCCAATGGTTGTCTGAAAGAAATTGCTTTTAGCGATAAGACTGCCAATTGTACTCTTGTTATATTTAAGTATTTATAGTATTAATTTCCTTTGTGTTGTCACAACCAGATTGCGGACGTTCTCAAAAAGGTAAGTAAGGTTAAGAGCACCCTAAACCGACGAGCATGCATGAAGAGGTTAATGAACATAGACGAAGCGAAAGTGTTGTGCCAGGATCGTAGCAAGTGGAAATCTATAGTCTCTGCCTACTCCTATGGGAAACAGGCGTGAAGCTATGTATGTATGTACCTATGTATGTGGTGGACTATATTGTAGCCTAATCCCTCTCATACTGAGATTAGACCCGTGTCCAGCAGTGGGACAGTTTACGGATTGATAATGATGATGATTAAATTGATTAAGCCCGTACGTGTCCAAAATACTATGCTGCGAGCATAGTAACTATGACAATTTTACCGCACTGTGGTAGTAGTTACACAAGTAGGTAGTACCTGCAGTACTGCTTGCCTCTGCAAAAGCAATTTAGGCTTTTCTGTTTATCTTATCTCATGATATCTGCGACAATGGGTTATAAATCTGTCATTTTTAAACATTATTATAATCATACCATCTTGCCCATATTCCTCGAAGGGGTAGGCAGAGGCGTACTAATGTACACCCACATTTCGCCAGTATGTTTAGGTCCCATGTAATAGGGGGCGAGCCTATTGCCATAAACCGGGCACAAATCCAGACTCCGAGCTGCTATTGGGAATTTCACAGAATACCCAACAACACTTTGCTCGACCCGGGGATCGAACCCAGGACCTCTAGTGTAGCAGTCGCGTTTGGGACCACTAGACCAACGAGGCAGTTTTTAAACATTATTATGTTATTTAAATAAGTCAACAAATCAACATAATAAAAGTTTGATTTATTTTTTACTCTTAACAAGTAATGAAGCTAATGGAAAAAAAATACTAAAGTACTTATTCATATCCAAATACATAAAATCTTGGTGAAAAACTAAAGAAAATCGGGACGTGCGAGTGTCACGCAGTATTGGTCACGAATCGCGAAAGTTCACGCTGTTCCCGTGTGTACTTATGTACTTATTGTGTATTTGTGTACTCACTGTGTACACTGTGTATTATGTACCGCGGCTTATTGTTGGCGTTATAAGCCTAGATCTATTGTACACTACAATGTGGTTTAGATTGACTTATCTAAGTATATATAGGGTAAATGTAACTGATTTGGCTTACCTACCAACTACATAAATATGTTTAATAGGAATACAATGCAAATAATTTATTTCACCAATGACAAACTTAACTCAAAGGACATTTCATAAAAAGTTCTAAACAGAGTGGTGGATTATAAAAAAATATATAAATATAAACGTACCTACTGGTGAATTATAGGTACATTAGTATATACTATATACCTTTACCTAACTCTGAAAGGAATTTAAGCGTGATGGTAGCTATGTAGTATGTTTAATTTTTTATAGTAACGAGATTACAAAAAATATACATAGTTTAGTAGAAAATAAACGCGTTTAAACTGTGTTTACAAAATTGCCTTAACTGGCTTTTCTGAAAAGTTCTATTAACAGCCTCAATGTTCTCAAGTGCAAGTGCAGAACTAACTTGGGAATCAAATCCATGCTCTAACAGAAGATTCCCAAGTCTAAAGCAAAAATATAGGATTTTTCATAAAATTCTTAAGAACAGTTTGTATTTACTTACAAAAACATAACCGTAAACGTAATTATGTTTTTATAACATATACCTACTTACTGAAAGCTGAAAACAAGGATACAACACATTTATTTCATAACTACAAAAGCAAAATACACGCCACCGCACATTAAAAACCTCGTCAAAAACAGTGTCATTAAAACGATCTCTCATACACAAATATAATTTGTGATACCCTAAGTAGGTAATACAATTTCCAAGATATAAAGTCAAAGAGCTGTCACCCCCTGCTTCGCCCCGTTGCGCCCCCGCTTCGCCCCCTACGGTGTCGCAATAAACTTAATTACGTTAATACGACCTCAATACGTGACGCTTATGTGTAGGGTGTACATCAGTTTGTGACGTTATTGTTCTGATGAATTATGAATATGTAGCAGGGATAACCCTGGATTTAATCTTAACTTAGAATTCAAAGCACTCATCACGGAATACTCGAATACCTAAAAGTGAAATGCAGAAGATGGTTGATGGTGATGATGCATTTATCAGGCTTCAGGCTACGAATCCTGGATTTCATTTCTAGGATTTAGGACTATCAAATAGTGCATAAAGTGTGGAAATTAATGTGCAAATTAATTATTTAATTGCACGAGAAGAATATTACAAAGGATCACGTTCAAAAGTGGTTTTAGTGTTTTTTATCTATGGTTATTTGGTTATTCCCAACCGGTTGTTGATATCGATTGCCACAAAATCGATTTTCAGTATCTAGGTACTTATCGATTGTAACTGACAACGGATATTCAAATGGAAATCGACTGCAGCACATCGCATAATTATGACACTTTTAAACTTAGAAATCTTATAAAATCCACGGATTTAAACCATAACATTTTTTGCTTGTCAATCCTCTAAGTCGCGACAACATGTCGACAGTAGCGTCGTAGTAATTACGTGCTAATTATGAGAGGCAGCGAGCGTGCGCAATTAGCGAGAACGCGACGTGCGACTCGCGACAAATGGACGTAGGTACCAGAGAGAGAAATCACATTAAAAAAACTAAAAAATTAAACTAGTTTTACTATGTGAACTCTTGTGACCCGTTACTAGGGAAAGGCATCCTCTGATATAGTCCAGGTTTTTCTATCCAAAGCTTTAAACATTTTTCTTAGAAAAGATCATACACGCAACATAACTGAATTTTGTAGAAAACTCAATAAACTCAATAAATTTTCACTCATTTTTATTGCCTCAGAAAACAAAACTAACCCACAACTACTAAAATTTTCAACGCCAAAACATTACATAACATACAAGGTGTACCGTTAACCCTTGCACCGCTGCGTCTGCAACGTAACCCTGTCACAATTACGTTGCACCGTAATATCGAGCTCACGGGTGATCAGCTGATCACACGACCTACCGATCACGGCGCAAACTGATGAGAAATTTGCCGCCCGACCAACGTTTAGCTGGTTTAAAATTGATGTTGAATTTACAAGATTGCAGTTGGATTTAGTCGAAAGATTTTTCTATTCTCTAGCGAGAATTTTAAATCGATGTTACTTGGTTTTCTGATCAAGATAACTATGTTATCTTGCAAGAAAGTAAAAGTAACTACTTACACTTATTAATTTGATCTGCAAGGGAGAGCTTCCTGGGCCCATTTTTCGGATAAATCATGACGTGTCTCGGGGAGTACGCTAAGTCGATTCCGGTGTTCATACGAAGAAATAATCCAAGAAGAAAGTCAGTAGTAGTCAGAATTCCTGAAATGCCTCACACCTGGATTTCAGTATTGGCCAAAAATCGGGTTACAGAGTTCTGCGGGCAGTGGTTATCAATAAAACAATAATATTCAGCCGCACAGAAGTGAATAGTTGACTTCGAAAGCAAATCATTTTAATTATTTATTAAGTTTCACAGTGTAGATTTTGCGTTGTTTATTTTGTCATCTTGTCTATGCAAATTTTATTTTCTTTCTGTTACTTGATGTACAAAGCTGGAATTAAAGAAAAAACTACTATACATAAGTATATGTTGTTCATCAAACAACCCAATGGCTATCCAAAAAGCAGATGCACTCAATAAAACTATAACATTTGTGTACTTAGCCGTCGAGGATTCTGTAACAAATGTTCCACTTGATACGATTACAGTCTCTATTACAACCCACTTGAAGCAGGGTTGAAACTATTGTAGTCACAATTATTATGTTGTTGAGTGTTTATTGCATTTCTATTTGATATTACAAGCTTGAATGAATTGTATTTTGAATCAACTGATTATTATGTACTCATCTAATAGTTAATTAGCAACCCTAGTATAAGCAAATAATTGTTAAAGAAACATAAAAGTGAAATTAATTTCCCTAATCAAACAAGAAAATAAAGGAAACTAGTTATTAGATTAGATAAATAACGGAAGTGGGAGTCCCACCCACAAAAAGAATGGAGATGGATGAAAGAAAGACATAGAATGCGGCATGAAAGTACGAAAGGCATAAAAACGAGAACTAGTATGGATGACAAGTTATTTTTAATGAAGGAAAAAATCGGCTGGCGGGCAGGATTCGAACCTGCGTCTTCTGGTTCGGTACACCAGACGCTTTGACCAATTAGCCACCGCGAGCCCTCAAAAATCGCGAGCCGATTTTTTCCTTCATTAAAAATAACTTGTAATCTTAGCATGTAAAATGCTTAAAATATACAAAAAAAAAAGATAGTATGGATGAGTTATGATAGTAATAGGCGCCAATTACGTTGGCAGTATTAGAGCAAATTAAAAAAAAAAAATAGCATAGCATATTCCTAGATTTTTCTGTGAAATTCTCCGTAGCAGCTCGGAGATTGAATTAGCAATAGGCTCGCCCACTATTATATGGAACCTAAACATATTGGCAAACTGTGGGATTACCTTGTAGGTACATCAGTACAACTTGGCTTTACTTTTCGGGAAATACAGGCGTCATGGCAGGTTTATTCTGTTAAAAATCGAAATAGTTTGTTAAGAAACCCAATAATACCTAAATCTTGAGTTTAAAATGTGCAACAAACAGCCAAGAATCCTTGAATAATCCCCAAATTAACTTGCTAGGGGTGAGATTGTGAACACCGATATTCCGCCTCATTAGCTCATGTACTAATCATTGTAAAGGCTTGTGCTCAATGGAGATGATATTGGCAGAGTCCGATATTTGGGGAAATAATGTAGACCAAAATCAAAATCAAAATAGTTTTATTTTCACATAGACCTTATGCAGGCACTTATGAAGTGTCGAAACTAGGTGCACGGTTCCAAATTAGTCGTTTCCTATGGAGAAGAACCGGCAAGAAACTCCGTGGTTACTCTTTTAATGTTGATTGTTGTTGAGTTGTAGATGGTTGATAAAGTATCTAGCATGTTATTTATAAATTTTTTATACATTTATATATATATATATATATATATATATATATTTTGCAGCTATTGACGACACAAGTAAACTCAATTTTATTTATCTTTTTTAAAAAAGAAACGGATTGAGTAGTTAATTGAATTTCGGAATATCCTAGCAAAAATTCAAAAAAAATCGAGTCATACATGAAGTGCGACCCTACCATATCAGTAATATAGATATTTAGATAATCAAGATTCGGTAGGCACATACCCAGAATTTAATCTAAAGTTTTTATAATTAAAGTAATTTTTTATTCCTACATAACAATAATTATTTATTGCCTGTATTTACGTTGTTCGTTTACATTTCCATATGTACATACATAAATTAAATTATATAAAAATTTATTTAATATAATGAGGAAATTCTTGAATAGTGATCTCCACACAGTCTAGCCTGTTTATAAATGTTTACAAAATTAACAGTCCTTTCTTAAAACCAAAAAGTTTGTAAGCATTTTACCAATCGCCCGTTCATTTAGCAAAAGCCTTTACCAAATGACGAAGCACTATCCTATACAACCTGGCTATTTATCTGCTATCTAAAGTGTCCGGCCACGTACCCGGTCCGGGCCGGGCCGATCCATCCCTCACGACTAATCGACCGTGCCGAACCGTGCCAAACCAAGATTAATAAATGATGCTTAAAATTCAACCTTTTTTCGGCTAAGCTAATGGCGCAAAAATAATTAGCCGTTTTTTATAGCCGATTCTAACGGGAGAAAATTTATTATTGGATTTTCTCGTTGTTTTTTACTTTTACCGTGCGAATGAGTTATGATTTTGTTGTTTGTTTTGGATTTTAACTGGGATTTATTTAAGTTTGTATATTTTTGGAGGCGTAATAAGTAATATAATGAGTTTCTCTCTGATGTTAATGTAGGTAATTCTGTATGCATGTACTTATTTTTTTATTTCGCTTATTTTGGCATCAAACAGTCATACATAAAACATAATTCTTAAGAAAATTGGTTCCTTACAATAGACCTATAGTGCCGACAGTATAATTTAATGTTTAACTGGATTTGTGGAAACTAATTCGTCAAAAAACCTTTTTTTGAGGGTAAAAAATATTCCCAAAGAAAAATAAACTTACCCTGAACATTTAGTAGGTGTTTCTATTTACTTATTTAGTTGTATGATACCTCAAAAAAGTCCATCAAATCCAGCCATCAATATTAAATTTTTTATTACATTACGAATTAATTAATTATTTACATAACGTTTTATAAAACGTATAAGGTACTAATATTAACAAAATAATAAATAAAAACCAAATTTCCGCACCTAGGCGTCAAAGTACTCCTCATCGCTGTCATCTGGTAACGTGCCCAGAAGACTGGCAGCATTGCCGCGTTGAATGGCAATGCTGATTCTTTGGCCCAAAAATAATCCAGCCCTCTGGTCACAAGTAGCGTCGATAAGTCGTTTTGCAAGGTCTTTAAATAGGAGGCGAGCACTCGGACCCCACGGCCCGAGCGTTTCGACCCCAAAATGCTCAAAACTATAGTTCCCATTAAGGTTACTATATTTGCGCCGCTTGAGGGTCTCCGCCGCCGCGGCCGCAGCGCCAGCACAGCCCGCCGAACTTGGAAGATGAGATGGAGCAAGGGTGTCGACGCAAGTTGCATCCCACACCAAAGGCCTACCCAACTTCCAAGGTAATAGTGACATACCGTCTGGTCTCTTCCCATCGTCACGCGCCAAGCCATTAGGTTCTAAAACAGCTGGCACGCCGACGGTGGCAAGAGCACGACGAATAATGTCATTAATATTGGCATGCCGTGCTATGCGCCCTGCGCTCTTGCAGCAAGACAAGCCATGGTGTCCGAGGCTATCGACATAAATAATATATATTAAATATATATTAAATTAATCAGTACCTACCTAATCTAATAACCAGATATTCAGATTTTCCCAATTCGATTCCCGATTTAATTTCTAAATAATGCCTCATTGTATTGGTTTATTGATTCAAATCCGCACAGTAGTTAAGATTACTTGTGCGATGATGATATTTTAGCATCGCACAAGTTTGTACTTTTTAGGCTAATCGCCTAATACTTACCAACTTCATAAAGTAGGTAAGTATTAGGCGCCTTTTTTATACTTATCCGTATATTCATATTAGGTAAAGTATAACAATAATAATAATATATAATAATCAACCCATATACTGTCCCACTGCTGGGCACGGGTCTCCTCTCAGTGTGAGAGGGATTAGGCTACAGTCCACCACGCTAGCCTAATGCGAGTTGGCAGACTTCACATGCCGTCGAGAAAATCTCTCAGGCATACAGGTTTACTTACGATGTTTTCCTTCACCATGATTTCGAAAAGTCAGAGGTGCGTGCCTTGGATTAGAACTCGAGACCTTTGACTTGGCAGTCCAGTGGTCATACCGCTATGCTATCACTGCAGTAAAGTATAAAGTAAGTAAAGTATTTTTCCCATCTGGTATCGCTATCACAATAAATGACTATCTTTTGCTTTAGCATTTTGAAAATAAAAATAGTATTATGCAATGCACAAAATGTAAGTATTACTTGTATTGTAATTTCTTATTCAAACAATGCCAGAACAGATGACATTACTCGTCGGAGCGTTGCTAGCTAATTATTCGGCACCTGCGCTTATTGTCCCCCTTTTGCTACTGAAGAACATGATGTTTAAACCAAATCTATTCAAGCATAAAGCATTGCATGTTATATAGTATGGTAAAGCGAATAAATAACAAGCCAAATTATATATTCCACTGTTTTATTGAATTTTGAATATAATATCATTATAGATAGGTTATTTACAATAGTATTCGAATATTCAGAGCTACAATATATTTTCGTAATGCTACATTTAAATAAAGGGTACACAACCAATAATGTTCTACCATACAAAGATATAGTTAGGTATTTTGGGAAGCGTTTGAGTTCATTTAAAAAGCTCTGTGATTAAATGAACAAGGAGGTGAATTTAAATGAAACTTGTTCTAAATTTGAACTGAATCGTATATATTGTACGTTGAAGAACATATAAAATTTATAAAAGTAGAAGCTCTACGTTTTATGAATACCTTTCGTTTCTGCGGCAGTGATTATTCCAATAATATATTCTGAATGATTTAACGATACAGGTACTTAATATAATTATATTATTATTGAGTTGTGATCTAATTTACTAAGAATATAATATTTCATATCTCTTTGGTATACATCCATTGATATAATAAAAGATTAGCGATGTACTGAAATGCGGATCAGAATTTTGAGATCGTTTTAAATTTTAAGTGAACCAATTTTGACATCCTAAAAACATCAAATTGTCATAAAACAATGAACACTTACAATTTTACTCGCTCTTAAAATTTGATTTTCATTGCAGTACTGAGCCAAAAATCTAGCTAAAAAAACATCTTTCTGCAAAACCTTGTCGTGTTTATAAGTGAAAACCAAAATAATAGATTATTTTGAGTTAATGAATAGTGTTTCGTATTTCCCACATTTACCCTTGCCCACATTTGAATAAAATGTAAAAATTGCGGTAACATTCTTTCTATTCAAACGTCAAACCAACAAATTTTATATTTTTGGGGACACAATGTTAATTTTGATTTAAAAATTTAATAAATCTACATGAAGTACCTAATGTTTTATAATAAAAAACTTTAAAAAAGGGACGGTACTGCGAATAAATGTAATAAAAAATGTAAATTAAGAAAATCCCATACAAAAATTGGTGTCAATAATGAGCAATTTAGATATCATGGGAAAATATCATGGGGTTTGTATATTGGCGCTATTACCTGTAATATTGCATTTTGGCACAATTTATATCGCTATATTATATTATAATAATAAATATTAATATAATCTACATCATTAAACCGAACATCGATAGATATATCTAGCTATATATCAATATAATTTCAACTTGTAACATTTATAAAGCGTGTCACATATACATACAAATATTTTAAAAGCAGAAGGTAATAAATGAAAGAAACAAAAATAATTTGTAATATTTTTTTACTTTTTTATCACATGGATTACACAAATCTCAAATTAATCAGACTTCGAAACGTCAAAGAAATTACGCCAAATTGACGTATTACATTGCGATAGTATTGTCAAGCGTCAAATTATAGCAACATCACAATGTGATACGTCAGAAATACGTCAATATTGTTATTAATATAACGTCGTACAAAACAAAACATCTTTCTGCAACTACCCCAATTTATTTGGTATCGGCGCAGCAAGATAGTATAATAATTTCGAAAATTTCAAATTAGCGAACATTTTTTAAAACACTTGCTAAACGCAAATTGGCTTGAGCAAACAGTTGCCACACTTGAAGAAAATTTTAAAAACATTAAATTTTTTTTCGTCGTTTTGAGACACGATTATTGTATGTACTTTAACTCGTTAAAACTACTTGCAAAATTAACATCGGAAGCTCAATTTTCAAATTACAAACTGCCGACCATTTTAAATAGGCCTCTACACTCAAGCGAATCACAAAACTTTGCTTCGTAAATCATATATAGTAGAGATCTAGCTAAACTGGCTTTTAAATAACATGTAACATCAGTTTGATATGTTTTATGTACTATATGTTATTTTAGGCATTTTTATTCTTGTCATAAGATTGTGTTAATATCAACAACCCATCATCTTCATAATATATGGAAACCCTTACAATATAGCTATTTACAATTACAATATAATTACACGACACCGAAAATGGTAACGTAACACTATGCTAAACGAGATTATATAGTTAGGCCTACCCAAATATCCAAATATGATTTTCCAAAACGCATAAATCAAGACAAAGCTACCGACAATTTAATTAAAAAAATAATGAATTAATATTTAAATTAAATGTATTATTTGACAAAACATATACACAACTTCACTAATTTAACATTGGCATAATACTAACAGAAACAAAAATATACAATCAATAAAAACCTACTATGTATAAATATAACAGCCCCTATAATTTTACTATTCAATAGTAAAATTGTTTATTTAACTATTTTATACAATAGTTCATATAAATAAGGTTATGGTACGTAAAAGCAGTGTCGAAATTGAAATACAAATAGTACTTAATATAATTAAATACTTAGGCCAGCTATGTATATTGATTTTGAAGCTGACCCAACGAAGGTTGCCAACCATTATTTTATACAAAATAAATGTATAATACTCTGTATCTACTCAATTGCTTTAATTAAATGTCCTTTTACTTTCAATAAAAATATATCATGTGTAATATATTTATTTGAGGTCAATTATTTATTTCAAATTATTGCATAATTTATAGCAAATTAAAACTAATACAATTCATTTGCGGGAAACAATATTCTGCTTGTCTGATTGCTGAATACATTGGTCCTAAGAATAATGGGTGCCAACCTTAAATTAACACTAATATCCACATCTATTTTAAAATATTGATTCGAAATTCGAGTAATATCTTTAAAACATTTGCAAAATTTTATTTCCATCTACTATTTCACTTCGCTTCCCTCCGTTTGATCATTCATGAATTTCTTCTTTCCGAATAAAAGGTTAGTATAAAAACATGCTAAAGATTAACAGACACTTACAATACTTTTTGGTTTTTACACAAATCCAAAATGTCAAACAAACATTTAGACTATGTTTTCGTTTATTAATTATTATATTAAATATTTCCATTATTATAGGAAGCCTATCTCCCGGGAAGACAATTCCATGAACATTTTAACCAAACTAATCAACATTAAAAACGTCAAAATTTCGATTATTTTATTAACATAAATTTTATCCTTCCGATCAATATTTGGAAATTTATTGTGACGATCTAAAACCGTATAGTTAACATTACCTTTGCTTTCACAATTCTTCGGTTGATGCTATAGGAGCCTTGAGGAGTGGTGTTCTAGGACTTTTTGAGCCGTCAGTATTTCTAGATCCTGCTTGGAAGTCTTCGTTAGACAGCGAAGCAGGTAATGGTGCAATCTTCAGTTGATGCCCATTCAACTTGATCTCGGTAATGGAATGTGATCTCCCGTGGTTAACATTGGGTTTCTCCTTGTTGGTTGTGGTCATTGGATCGTGGGTCGGGGTTTTAGCTAGAGATTGGGTCACTCTAGTGCGGTTCGATTGTTCCCTTAGTGCCATTTGGTAAGCTACTTCGAAAGCTTCGCCTAATGTTAGAATTACTTCCGTCGCTTGATCCTGGAAAAAAGGAATAATTGTATGAAATAAACTAGATCTTTTTTATATATTATTATGTGCCAAGGAAACCTGTTTTTATCAGGTTAGTTCACTACTAACCTGATAAAAACAGGTTTCCTATATTAATATTTTTAACAAATCCAACTATCGGGTTTAACATTGAAAAAGATAACTAGCAAAAGTGTTATTAATGAAAAATAAACTGAACAACTATATGCCTAAAACCACAAATCTGTAGCTCACCATAGTAGCGACTCTAAAGACGTGGCAGTAATGGCTCCTGCTGGCGTGGTCCTTCGTGATGTACGCGAAGTGAGTGAGGTCGTCAGCGTCCTGGCATGCGCAGTGGATGTTGCGGATCTCGTGCTCACAGACCAGCTCCTGTGATGGAAAAGAAGATTTTATATTATGTAAAATCAGGCAAAGAACAATTAGAAGACAGAGATTTTCCTAAAGGACCAACGTGGTATGCAACGGATAGCGGTATAATTATATAACACGCGTAGAAAACAATATGCTAAAATAATATGCTGAGATAGGGCCTTTTCTGATTTCGTGCAGGTTTCTTAGTATTTTTTTTTGATTATTTATATTTATTTTTTTTTGTCTTTGGTTTCCTCCGCGGGACCTGAATAAACTTTTTTCTTTCTTTCTTCCAATTCAAATCTATACAGGACAGACAAAAATACGGTTTTTAATGTTCCTTTAGAGAGTTTTGTTGAAAAACCTAATTTATATAGAGAAGCCGATGAAAGCTGGCGATTTATTGCCAAGGAACGACCTGTCTAGCATAGCAAAAGTATAAAAATACAGATTTAAAAAAATGCTACAAGTTGAAATAATAAGAATTGCTCTATAGAAACATTAATTAAAAAGGCTATAAAACGACGAGCTCTAATTAGTAGCATTTACGAATTATGACTTTTCGTCCTTAAAAATGTATATTTTAACTATCATTTACCGGCCAACAATATTTTATACCCGTCAGAATTTAAAAAGCCCGAACTTTTTTTAATGAAATGCTGTTCCGAACAATATTTCACTCATTTTTTACATAAAAAAACAAGTCTAAATTAATTTCAGTCTTCCTTCGCAAGCATAACAGTGAAAAAAACACTAATTATCCCACTTAACTAACCGTGAAGGGTTTTCAACATAAAAATCATTGTACAAAAAGGGGAGAAAAAAAAGAATCCTTTTTTTAAGAAACACAAAGAAGGGATTGGTCATCGGTTCGATCAAGTGTGAGGGATGGCCCGTAATTAAAAATCAGCCAGGAGTCAGGGTCTCCTTTGTTAGTAACCCCGGGATGTTTGCCATCTTACACTCGGATGATCTTCAAAGACTAAACAGTCTCAAAGTTTTCCCGTAAAGGATTTAAACTACAAACTTGGCAACAAAAAGAAAGATACAAAAAATGATCCTCCTTTATTTTTCTCCAGTTAATTTCCAAAGAAAATAAAGGATCAAGTAGTAGCAATAAAGTTGGATGTTAAAAAAAATTAGGTTACATTACCATTTCTAATTATTATATAGAAAAAGCTGTAGGAACTTTATCTTAGGAAGGAATTTTATCTTGGGTTTAGATACTAAAAATATGTCTGTCAGAAATGTACAAGAAACCAAAGCACTAGCAATACATACCCTGGTAATCGTGTTTAGGAATTTGACACCCCTATAACTAATGGACAGGATGATATCGGGGGAGTCCCTCGGTTCTTTGGTAGATTTCTTCAGCTTCTGTATAGATTTCTTCGTGGACTCTGTACCCCGGAGCTCTTTCACCACGGTTGAACCTAGGTACTAAGTTGCAAAAATAGGTTACTATTCTGTCGTTTATCGATGGATATGGCGGGTCTGATTTTGTCAAGTGAAACGGATTAAAGAGCAAAGGAGAAGAAGACCTATTGTATAATACTTGTGTTGGGAACGCATCTTAATTCTTTCAATTTAGGATCCAAGGACCAAAATTCTTGCCAGTCATATTATTATGTAAAATAAAACAAAACTAAGATTGGGATAACATTAGATTAACTTACATTAGCTACGTAAGTCACAGCTCCAGTAACCAGCACAAAAGGCTGATGCTTCCACTGTGTCTTTAGCGCCCCTGGTACTCCAACCAGCAGTTCCGAAGGTGCCCTAATCTCCAAATCTGAGGGTCTTGGTGGTTGCGGAGCGGGCCTGTTCTTTTTGCTGCGCTTTAACGTCTCACCACCAGGTGGTGCCAGGGTAGGGACAACGGGAGGCGGAACCGGTTTCAAGTTTTCTGAAGGTGGTAACTTCTCTTTGATTTCTTCTTTTAGCTGTTGTATGTTGCTCTTCTAGAAATACAAAAATTATATAAGTAAGACAATAGTAATCTATAATAGAATACCTAATTTATAAGAATGTATGTAATAGAATACTTAATCTATAAATCTACAAAGAAAGGACCTATCAATCTACGAAGAGCTAAAGGATATTTATTTATCCAAAACATAAGATCTTCTCCACAAATATTTTTCCGAGTTGTCTGTCATAAAAGTTTTCTCAACGAACTCGCTTACAAAATGTACTTGACGTAACCCGCCACAGACAAAAACATCACAACTCAATAACCCTAATTAAATAAAAAAATTACAACAAAGCACAATACGCAACAGAACGTAAAGTGACACTTGTACACAGATTCACACTTCAGAGGTGCAAAACAAAACGCAACGGGGAAAATTAAAAACAACGCCAGTAGGCGTAAAATTTTAATTAAGGCACTAAATGAAAGGCACACAAGTAAATAATTGAATCATCTAATTTGATGGTGTCATTGGTAAAAAACTACGTGCGCGTATGAAAGGACCAGTGTTCCATCAGAATGAACTCGAATAGAAAGGCATAATATGGCTCCGAAGTCTAAGTTTACTATAAGTTTTCGAATGTACTGTAACTGGTTTCGTTTGACTGAGAAGTTGTTCGCTAAAGTTTATGTAAATGCTGCTCCCGTTTGTAAGGTAGTAAAATATTGTAACTACTTTATTACTACGGCTTCTGGTTTACCACACGCATTAATAAATAGACTAAAAGTTTCTGCGAAACATTTTATCGGCAATGATTGTATGTGAAAGGTAGTAATATAAAAAAAAATTGTCAGGCAAAGGAGACATTATTTATGGTGAGATGGAAGATAGCGAAAAAAGAAGTTCGTTCTAATTGACAAGATTTACGACCCACTTACATAAAAAAAAAACATTCTGAGGACAGTCCTAGGGTAAAGATTTTTCATTACTTTCTACGATTTTCATATCAATGTGATTCACATTCTATAACTGTCGTTTTATTAGTAATCTTGTCAGATTATCAATATCAATCATGACAAGAAGCCGGCCGTATCGAATCATATTAATAGACATAAAAACAAGATTAGATTATTACATTTTCATTGTTTTTAGAAGGCTACTGTTTTTATTTTGTCATTGAAAACCCAAAGGTTTTCCAAGTTAATTGACTGGAAAGAAAATAAGTGGGTGCGTAATCTATCTTTGAAGGTTGAAAAGGACGGGAGTCATGTTCTTTGTTATTCCAGTTCTTTGTCTACAAAGAGTAGCCATATTTCTAGCGTTTTTTTAATAAGAGAACCTACTTAATTGACATCGTTTTATCCATTACAGATACAGACTGAGAGAGCCTTATATCTTAGTCTTACCACGTGTCTTCACAGGCGAAGTTTAAGGCACACCAAATTTAATTTTAAAAAGTCGTACCATCGATATTACGGAGAAGGGATATTAATAATTAATAATAATTTAATAAGTAGATACTCTAACTTTAAAAAAACACCGATCTTTGTTACGTTACAATCTAATTCAGGTAAAAATCAAAATAATAACAATGATTAATTTCTAAAAAATCTGCAATTGAATCTAAAATCCATCCTAAAACTATTCCACGAAACGGTAGTTAGGGCAGCGTGTGTTTTGCGTGTATTTCCCTCCGCGACTCGCTGAGTGGGGCACTCGCATTCAATGCGAGCAGTTGAATAGACGTCGAATTGAGCACTAATTACCTATACAGGGTTGCCGACGTGTGAAATTAAAAAAAGGCGCTGCAAATAGACGAATGTGTGTGTCTGTACCTATATGTGCTTCGAAATTAGCGTCGCTTGTGGCTTTAATGAAATATGAGGTTATGTTTGGTCAATGTGTGAAAGAAAGTTAGGATATTTTTTTTAATCGTTATGCTTGATTATCTATTAATTGCTAACATAATCTCGCTTGCAACAGGAACATGTTTATTTTGAATGGCGTTATTTTAAAATTGTAAAAAAGTATCATTTTAGGAGAAAAATATTAAAAACTATGTAAGCCTTATTCATGGTCTTATTAACCAAATTAATTCTTATTTCGCTCACTCAAAATCCAAGACAAGTCATGACGCCAATAATATTATGCGATTTGTATCTATGTGCCAAATACTTATGTTAAATAGCCCAGTGCTAGGCTGTATGCGTAAATTATATGGTGTCTCGGTGGGAATTATAAATAAAGTGATGCTTTCTTAAAGCCCAAACTTCGAAATCAGTCATTTAGTGATCGGCGATGATTACATGCAACATGCACAAAAAAACCCCACAAAATTAGAATTTCCACCTCTTTATGTGTCGTTTTTGATGAATCTTTAATTAGGTAGTAAACATGAGTTAATTCAAGAGAAATTGCCCAATATGACATTCACCTCTGCTCCCTTTTTAGCACTTTGAAATAAGAAGATTTATCTTTAACAACCTATATTTATGTATATCAACTTCGAGAGCACTTAAACGAGTTAACGATATATTTAAAACTCATCTCGCCACCTCATCAACGCGCCTTACTTACATGTGACGAGATTAAGCCGACTAATCCCTGTTAAATTGCTCATCTGGCTGCTAATTATAATCACGCACGTGGCAAGGGGGGTCGCCAGGCAACACCCTCACAGGTGTGACGAAAAATATCGCCAGGAATGTTTTAGATATTTTGGCGTTTTATTGATGCTGACATGTGTTTGAAGGTAGCTTAATTAAGTAGACTTTTTTCATTTGCTGGTCTCTGACTCAAGAGATTGTTAAGCTTCATCCATACTTCCTTTTGACGGAAAGACAATAATGCCTGGCTATAGTGTTTCCATTTTGTTTCCCAGTGACACAAACAAGTAGTGCAATAAGGTAAAGCTGCATCATAGTTTAAATGAACGTAATAATTATGTATTTTTTTCTTAAGTTGCTTCAATTCGTTCGTCTATTCAAATGGTAGGTGTAACTTAGCTACAGGCCCAGAAAAAAAAGACATGCAGTATGAAGTTTCCAAGAAAAAAGTAGTTTTATACTCAAATAAGTCCAAAACACATGATCGCGATGTAATAACGACCACAGCAGCAGGTGTGACCGTAATATAATATGATATTAAACAAGTTATGGCAAAGGATATCCTCGAGAAAAGAATTGGCGTTCGCCAATATGCACATAAATATTAATAATAATCCTTCATACACCTGGCTACGTGTATGAAGGCTATTTGACGATTACTTAAAAATAAAAATCATAAATAGATTCATATATTATGCATGTTAAATTAATTTTATCTGATTTATTGGTAATCCAATAAATCAGATAAAATTATTATTATCATGTTTGTTTATTAATAATATTCTGATGAATATTAATAATATTCTGATGAATATTATTAATAAACAAACATGATAATAATAATTTATTGACAAACGGCTATTGGCTGAGACGTGTTTAACTATTAAATTTGCTTTCTTCTATTATGAAAAAGACTACATAAAATAGATGAAATTATAGATATGGAATTCCTATTTTAAAATAGGAACGAGGATAAAAATTTCCAGCAGAAAAAATCTTCATGTACTAACATACTTACGTTTTACTACTGCGCCAATTATTAACAGTCCAATAGCATATCAAAAAGCCCAGAATATCTTTTCATACCCTTTCGATTACCATCAATCGCTCGAGCGGTCCCATTCAATCTGATATCTTAGCAACGCCCTATGTCGGTGACAATTGCTTTACTGCAAGGATATCCTTTTTACAAGCTTTTTGATTGAGCGAATTGCTCACTTTATTGCTCAGATTGAACCATCCTGGGGTATTGTTCATGTGTGATTTATTGGCGTCAGTAGACGTTCTTAGGGACAGCATAGAAACGAGAGCAAGGAAAAATTAATAGTTTTTATTTTTATTTTAAACCATATTAGTATTGAGTTATAATTGACCCTTGGTAAGCTATAACAACTTCGTCACACAGCTTTTCCAGCATTAAAATATTTTGTACAAAATGTTACCAGAAAGAGAGAAGAATATAGTGAATATAAGGGAAGAGGGAGATCAAATAAAATATGGATAATTTGTGTTAGAAGAGCTATAAAGAAAGTTAATGATGAGATGACCAGCTATAGACAGGTATAGAAGAAAAAGACATACTACGCTGACCTGGGTTTTAAAATATTTTCCAGAAATAGTTCTAATCATGAATTAGGCCTTTCAAAAGAAGATTGACATTGAATGGAACACCTGGCATTTTTACTTTTATTACCATCCCATTTATCAACCTCAGCTCACTCTCTCACAGCACCTAATTAAAATATATCACGCCCAAATCATTGCCCCCATTCTGTGCTCCAAGCCAATCAATCTACTTAAAATTCTACATCGTCAACGGTCCGTCTCCAAAATCGTTACGTGATATTTTTATAACACAGCAACCTTTACTTTGGCAGTGTGGTAATCGCTTTCTCTCGCGTTTGATGATGGTGTATGGGCCTAACCTTGCATTAGTATGCATGGTGTTGACATCGACAACGTGAACATACACGCCAACAGTTATTAATAATGCATTAATTACAATTGTTACCATTTAGCTGCCTTTACGTATATTTTGATGCGACGAATGATAGGCCAACAAAAGGATTCTAGGACGGATTTTGTATTAATTACTCCATATTCGGATTATAAGATTAGTTGAATCTGTATGCTGTAGGTGTATTTAATGGCGATGGACTTCCGCAGAATAATAGACATTGGTCACAACGTGATTCTACTGTAAATCTAAATACTTAGAATTTTTGGATACGATGTTTTTTTGTAACTGGATAAAGTTTTTAAGAAAAAAGTATACTTGTTAAAAATAGCACCAGTAAAAAAAGATGAATTCAAACCGAACACCAAAGAATTGCCTCAGAAATAAATTATCGCTTTATTAGCATCAAATGAAACCAAAATCTGCTAAGTAGTGATTATGATAATATGACTATTGTTCATTGTACAATGTACCTGTCGATGGGGGCATGGGGTGTGATATTTTACCAAGAAATCAAGATATCAAAAGAGTTTATGGTCTATAATTTCACCTATAGAATCTGCATGCCTTTTAAAATAACACTTATGTTCTGGATTGGTTTGAGATACTTCTTATGGAAAAATGTCACTTACCAAAGTATTGAGATCAGCATTAATATCTTCCATATGATTCGCAGGTCCATTGTGCTGTCCAGACACCGATGCCAGGATCCTTTTTCTATGTCCAGCCTTCTGAATCTCCAACACAGCAGTCAATTCTACTTCCCAAATTCTTTTCACTCTATCCATATCTACATACAAATGTTTCCTAAAAGTATCACTATATTGCTCTAAGTTTATATTTCTTAGCCATTCTTCTACAGATTCGTTTTGGCTTTTACTTATATTGTTATTGTTATGGTTATTGCTTATTTCAGTTATTTTAAGAGGTAATTGTTTAGCTGATTCTAGTATTTTCTGTCTATCGTTCTCTTCAATGCCCATTTCACGGAGGTCGTTTTCGTCTAGTATACCGTTCTGGAACAAACGTTATTGTTATTGCTTGGTAATAAAATAATTGCGTTCAGCTTTTCATTTTTGCATCACGGTTACCTAGTCTATATTGATTTAATAGGAATGTTTTTATCTTAACTGTGATATAATTATTTTCTTTATATTTAGCACAATTTGTTTAAATAAAAAGATACATTAATCCTAGATAAAATTTAGCCTGCAATCTAATCTAAATCTTTTGTCGTTTTAGAATAAGTCACTAAACATTTTATCATTCATCGATTTTTACCTAATGCCCATGAAAAACTGAATACTTCCTAAATAAAATATACTATAGGTAGAAGAATACTCACAACAAAATCGATATCATCGTAACCACTTTCCAAGAACAGGCTTTCATAATCATGCAGCCCCATGCCGGACAGCCAGAGGCCAAGGTTGGAAGCCACCGATGGACTGAGGCTGGACTCGGAACAGCTCAACCCGAGCCTCGAGGTGAACTCCTGCTCAAGTTCCGACACAAACACGGACTCCCTGACGAGCTTGCTGCCAAACGACGCCATTATTTCTGAGATCTTCGCCCATTCCTCCTGTTGGGAAAATAGAGATTGTTAAACAAATTGATGTCTAATATTAGTTTTGGGCACAAAGAAAATTATATAATTTATGCAGGTTTTCAAAAACAATGGCAAGTTTCATCAACATTTACTATGAAGAAGTGGGAGATGGGAATAAGGAATCATCATACATTTCCATTTATGAATTAGCAAGAGGCTCAGCATTTAGTTCTATTGGCTATGTTAAGATGGATGCTCAAACGCCAGTTAAAATTATCTTAGATATTGTGACAGACTTTTATTCTCCTGATATTATAAATATGATTGGCAAAAGAAATGAAGCGTACATCCATGTGAATAAAACTTTACAACATGCCCGAGACGGCAGTGAGTACGATCTATGTTTAATTCCTAGGTCTGCATGGAAAGAAAAACACATTTTTGTTATGTCTACCGTGAGAATCAGCACACAATGGTGTTCTATGAATACTTACATTATGTATCTATATTTAAGTATGATAATGTTGTTAATCAAGTTAATTAGTTTCAAAGTAAGGACGTTTTATCAAATGTAATGTATCTATACTTAATTGGCGCGAGATAATAATGTTGGCTTTGTAGCTTGATACAGTAACAGATACAACTCAAAGCCTTATTAGATACACTTTTGTTACCTTTTTAAACACTTATAAAATAAAATCACCTTATCAAACTCAAATTATACCTCAACTTTATCGAAACTTTATTGAAATCTGAATACCGTTTCCTTCGAATGATCCTCCAACATCTGTCCTTTAAAAACACCTGCCTACCTGCATGGTAATTTATATTACGTTATCGGAATAAGCACGTAATGTGCCTGCGATATGTGCACGTCACCCGCATTTATGCGACAGTTTTTTGTCAAGAATTTTTGCTTTTGTTTTGGGAGCAAAATGTAATATTGTCAAAATAACATTCGTCACGACTTTAGTTTTTAATTGGATCCTTTATTATTCATCCTCTGATTTTCTATTGCTGGAAATCATAGTTCTTTTTGTGGAATGTGACACTGTGGAACACTTTATTTATGAATCTTCTATCTTCATGTTTTTTATCAGTTTACTATAGGTACGCCCCGGAAGCAGACCCCCAGCCTCTATAAGCTGTGGTAACTAACTTGAATAGTTTAGAATAGGCCAGACAATGGCCCCAGTAGATAGTAGGTAAGTAGAATGTAAAGAGAAACCCCGCCCTGATGGGGTTCGATGGTCACAACGGACCATAGCCTGTCAAGGTCGTGATGATTTTTTAGAATCTCATAGCCATAATAACTATAGGCAAGGATAGGCGGATTTTAGTCAGTCCAACATATCCTGCTGCCTTCTTAGGTGGCTGATTATCTATAAGAATTTTCAGTTGAGCCACAGTGGTTCCTTCATCATTTCTTCAGTGTAGTTTAAAATGAGTAATAAAGAAATTATTCCAATCGGCCTCGATTATTGAAGCTGCTGCCATTGAGCTATAACTACACCATATCAATTCTATAACCACTCTGAGCGTTCCTTAAGAACATTTTAAAACACGAGATCAGCTGCCCACCTGCTCATATCATATCTGCACGGCAACCTCATTTGCATTTAATCTACTTTAACTTCGCCAAAGTATCACACAACATCTGCCAACCCGACACGTTCGCAATAACGTATCAGGTGGTAGAAACGATCACCTGTACAGGTACCCTGACCACCTGGCCACCTGCGGCCTATGAGCGATTAAATGGCCTATTGTCCTCAATTGATACTTATTACTCGAGTATGCATGCATCTGATGCGGTAGCTTGTTTGTCTTGCGCGAATGTCCTTTCGGCTTGACTTTCATCGTGCATGTATGCACGTAGCTTGCTTGCATTTATATATTTATTTCTTTATGTAATATTGCCAACAGCTATTCTATTATTCTAATGCTCTACGAAGAAAACTACAGGCTAATAGACGTTTTAGTTAATTGCATAACCAGTTACAGGCAAACACTACATGAATGTTGCAAAAAAAATTATGACTTTTATGAAAGAATTCCAGTTCCTCCATTCTTTTTACATTTAAAAAAACCTATTTTAAAAAGTTATGTTTGAGACTATAATACAATTGACATAATTCCACATTGCGTTGGTATGGGTCTATAGACTAACTGCACTCATTATATTTTGTTTATTTATTTATTTAAAAACTAGCGACCCGCCCCGGATTCGCATGGGTTTGAATTTCTTGTATTTTCTGTACTTATAATATGTATGTATTATACATATAAACCTTCCTCTTTAATCACTCTACCTATTAAAAAAAAGATTTAAGCATACATAGGGATATAGGGACAGAGAAAGCGACTTTGTTTTATACTATGTAGTGATGATAGGACAATAATTCAAAAATATATTAAGTACTGACCTGAATTTTCACTAAGCGAGAAGTTCTCCGAATATTCATTAAAAAGCACGTATACAACTTTGAAAAATAGCGTAATATTAGAAGTTCTTATCTGCTAACATAAGTTCTTTTGAATAAGCAAAACGATACTGGAAGCGCTACACTTGTAACCATTAACAAATGTGTGTTATGAATGCAAAACACGTGAATTTAAGTGTGTTTTAATTTTATGATAAAACTTTATCGCGGGAATTAGCATTTTAAATTCGTTTGACGAGTATGTCATGGTTAAGCTATCTTCTTCATTTAGTCAGAAAAATAGATTCCTATACCTAGTAACCTTGCAGCAAGAGGAAATTTGAGAAATGTCCTAGATTACTATGTCTACGCGTATTGCCATGCATTTAATTATTATATGTAAATATCTACCTGTTATTTTTTGCTTTTTAGTTCCCAGGTGTTTTCCGGGGCGGTTTTTTTTTTGTTTATAATAATTTATTTTAAAATTTTTGTTTTGTACCCATTATAGTATATGGGGAAGCCAACTAAACGCACTGCCCGGGACAGACAGCGAGGTTTCTGAGTAAATTATAATATCATCTATGTATACAATTTTTTCGTCGATATGTTTACAACCGCCCACCGGATTTCGATAACCTCCCATCTGTACCAGCTTTCGAATAAAAAAAGAATCATCATAATCGGTTCACCCAGTCGAAAGTTCTGAGGTAACAACAGTCGAATTGAGAACCTCCTCCTTTTTTTTTGAAGTCGGTTGAAAATAATTAACATGCATAGCTGAAACCGCTGGGTGCACTATTGTTCCTTTAAATTACTTAAACAAGTGTACCTTAATCATTTTAGTGGGAAAATCCCACGGGATTGGGAAAAAATATAAACGGAAGTAGCACCGCGGAGTGTATTTTTATATATATGTATTTATATTTTAAATGTTACTGTAACATTACAAACAGACACTACATTTTTATTTACTTGTATAGATATTCTTAAAATGAGTGGACTCCATGAACCATGACAGGCCGCCATACAATTTCGCATAACAATAGGATTGGTAAAGCAGGGTGACGCACCAACAAAGACAGGAAATGAGGGAATTAGCTTTGACGGTAACACCTGTGGTTTTACATACCCCCATCATATAATGCAACATTTGGTATTACAGTTATTCCAAAAAAATTACAGTTCGGACGAAATAACTGTGCGCAAATGGTTGTGTAGTAGTAAATTATTAATTTGTAGTAGTTAATTTATTTTATTTGGGTCCTATTTTTTTGGACTGCCTCTTTGGTCTAGTTGTCCTAAGCGCAATTGCTACGCTGGAGATCCCGGGTCGAGCAAAATGTTGTGGGGTTTTACTGTAAAATTCCCAGTAGCAGCTCGGACTCTGGATTTTTGCCCGGTTTATGGCAATAGGCTCACCCTCTTTTACATGGGACCTAAACCTGGGTGAAATATGGATGTATACATAGTACCTACAACTCTGCCTAACCTTTCAGGGAATACAGACGTGATAATAATATGTTCCATTATGTGGTACTAGCTTTCCGCCAGCGGCTTCGCCCGCTATCCCACGGGAACCATACATTTTACCGGGATAAAAAGTAGCCTATGTGCTATTCCAGACTATAATCTATCTCTGTGCCAAATTTCATCCAGATCCGTTCAGTAGTTTTTGCGTGAAAGAGTAACAAACATCCATACATCCAAACTTTCACATTTATAATAAACCACCACAACACCACAGTACTCTAATAAATCATGAATATTTCATTTCAAATACATTACCTACTCATAACATAAAGCTGTAAGCGTGTACTTTAAATCACCTTTTCATATACAAAATATGCTAATATCGTCTGTGCTTTCAAAATGATGCAATTTAGTTTGACCCGTGCAGACCCGACCTCAATACTAATTAATTCTATTTTTGATATTACAACGTTATAATTGAAAATGGCTGCTGTTTATTACGCTAGTTAATATGCGCAATGGTCGAACCAAGATGGAATATATCGAGAATCATTTGTAGAAATGTTTGATGTATTATTACAAATGTTCTAAATATTATATTAGAAGATTTTACTTTTTATTCAGAACTAGCGACCCGCCCCTGCTTCGCATGGGTTTGAATTTCTTGTATTTTCTGTACTATAATATGTATGTATTATACATATAAACGTTCCTCTTCAATCACTCTATCTATTAAAAAAAATCGCATCAAAATCCGTTGCGTAGTTTTAAAGATTTAAGCATACATAGGGATATAGGGACGGAGAAAGCGACTTTGTTTTATACTATGTAGTGATGATACCTTTTGGTAGGGCCACATGCCCAGAATACTCCCTCGAAAACCCTTCTTAGAATAGACGTGCTGTTTTCCTCTTGATATTTGCTTTAACCGCAAAAGCAAATTACAAATTCTGATACCAACATTTTGCGTGTTCTGCATTCAGACGATTTCAAACCAACATTTCTCAACCGCACCTCTAGGGGGTTGTAGGGAAAAGATAATAGGGGCGCAGTACTCTTAAGATTTCGTTAAATTGTGTAAATATATTAACGAAAAAATAATTAAAGCGAAAATATTATTTACTAGCTTTCTACCAGCAGCTTCGCCCGCGTGATCTTATTGATTATAGCCTATGTTACTCGGGACAGAATTAGGTTTCTAATGGTGAAAGAACTTTTAAAATCGATACAGTGGTTTTTGAGTAGTTTACTCATTACAAACATACAAATGTTTTCTCTTTATTATATTAGATAATCCAAGTAGGCTGGACTCAAAAAAGGGTTGGGGCACCCTGCTTTAAATGATTATAACTCCTACGGTAGAACTCTTACCTGTTCATCAAACGGACTAAGTATAGACAGCGACTTCTCCCCGCTCTGCGTCGAGCTAGTGGTGTTACTCCGCCTCCTGACTTCGTCCTCCACTCCGTTGATGTTCCGCTCTGTGGCCTGTCCATTGCTGCTCAAGTTCGTGGGCGGCGGGGGCGGCGGCTCAGTCGGGGACGCGTCGTACACTGACTTTAGCTTCCTCAACGTCTTCGGCCGTTCTGCTGGCATCGGCCGCAGACCGATCCCGTCTAGCGTTGTTGTAGAGCCTTTGAAGAGGCCTGTGGACAAGAGAAAAAATAGATTAGTTGATTCCATGAAATATATCAGATATTCTTTTATTTTAAGAACTTAATATCATCTCTATACGAGTATAACCACCCTTATTTTTTATTACGAGGAAAGTGTTAATGGGTTTTTCTGCGAAATTCCCAGTAACAGCTCGAAGTATGGATTTGTGCCCGGTTGATGGCAATGATCTCGCTCCTAAATGGGACCTACACATACTGGCGAATTATGGGCGCAAAGCGGTACACCTCTGCCCAACCGTTCAAAGAATAAAGGCGTGATAAGAATTTTCACGCCAAAACATCAAGGAAAATTATTTTTCTCCATTTTCACCCGAGTAGCGCTCCAGCCGTCCAGGTACTGTTCTTTAAATGTCTTATAAGCACTAAAAATGTGTTTGGGAAATTCCCACGTAATTGGGAAAATGCGAGTAACACCATGAATTTGCTTGTAATCAATATAATCGAAGTGAGAACATAGCGCATGATCAATGTTGTAGAAACCTTTACATTTTATTATAACTACATTAGATACTAATTGCGCGCGTTCCTTCTGACCCACAAGCCTAAGATTTATGAGATCGAAGAGCACATACGTACATACTACGTATGTCACGATGTAATAGTTATCTGTCTGTCCCCGGGGTTACGAGTAGTTAGTTATTAGTAATGTATTGATAATTAACTGTCAAGTGACGAACGACGTTTGATTATAATTTTATTTTACTCTATTGTGTCGGCATGAGTTTCTACAATAAGTAATCATTTAAACTGCTGTAAGATGTTATTTTTAATGAAGGAAAAAATCGGCGGGCGGGCAGGATTCGAACCTGCGCCTTCTGGTTCGGTACACCAGACGCTCTGACCACTAAGCCACCGCTCGCCCTGCTCGCCAGTCGAAGTCGATTTTTTCCTTCATTAAAAATAACTTGTAATCTTAGCATGGAAAATGCTTAAAAAATACAAAAAGATTGCTGTAAGATGGTTCCTTCGCAGTGTGTCATGGGTTCTATTCCCACCCGATGCTAATGAAAATTAACGCAAGATTTTGAAATTGATCTGACGACTATGGTCTTATAGTTCAAGTGTCGGACCGCCGTTTCAATCACAAGATCGTGTGTTCTATTCCCACAGGATACAAAGGTTTATGTGATGGACATAAAGGTTAATGTGGTAGTATTAACGTTTCGTATGTATTAATAGGTATGTATTTATATAAAAAGTATTATTTCTATAATTAGTGTCTAGTACCAAAGTAAAGCTCTGTTTATTTTGGGACTAAATTGTACAAAATTTTCCAAACATTTTTATTTATTTATTTAATACATAGGTACCTATCTCAGTTTATATGGATTGCTTTGCTTGCTTTGCTTGAAGTACTTTTGCGTTAGTCTTTGTCCAAAGAACTTCAACTTACTACAACGTTAGTTTTTGTTTATACGAAGGCTGAAAGTAGTTTGTTTAGACAGAATCGATTGCAATTAGGTAGGATAGGTTTTTAACCTATGTTATAATATTTCTCAAAAAAAATGAAACATTTGTATTCAAGTACGACACCCATTTTTATTACGAAAATCGGCGCAAAAACCGAACAGGGAAGTCACTCACTCGCCCTTAGATATTTTGGGCCCACCGCGCGCGCGCAGACCCCCCCCCCATCCCCTGCCCGCGGTGCACCGGGGGGGTTACTAACTTTCGAAGCTCGTCACTGCGTAAATTTTAACCATTTCTTTTATTTTGTATCTTTTTTTTGAATATCATTAGATATTCAGTGTAATTAAGTGTAAACAAAAACTAACGCTGTATAAGTTCAATCATCATGTCATCGCTCTATAGGTACAAGGTGATATAGGTACTATATTATGAGATAGAGTTAGCCTATCAATTTGTTAGCCTTGCCAGTTAGACCGGTTGTTTTGATAACTAGCCGAGCCTTGGCACCGATAGTCAAACGACCGTGTTTTCACTTTTTTTATACACATTTTTTTTGTTTTGTTGTACTAAGTATGTATGACAAAATGTGTTGTACAGTACACATATATACAGTTGCGGCTTTTCCCATGGGATTTTTTTTTACTTATTACGTATGACAAATTAATTGTTTACATGTAAGTAGGATGATATTTAATCATTCGATTTTTTGCGAAAATCCTAGTGATGTTGCGCAAACATGAGATACAATGAAGAAGCTTTGGAACCGTGCACCTAGAATCAATTACGTGTCATAAATGCTTGTAAAAGCTTATCTATATAAATAAAAAAGAATCTCCGAAATGTTTGTATGCGTATAACTTCCGAACCGCACCAAATTGTATAATTATTTTTTTGCTGTGTTCGTTAATTGCCAGGACAAGGTTTTTGTGTAAGACTTATTTCTTAAAACCATCGGGAAACGCAGGCGAATCTCCGTACGGGCCTTGAAATAAAACATTTGATTCTTGAAAACACTACACTAAACGCGAATAATATTATAGATTAGCTTTTGCCTGTGGCTCCGCTAACACCAAGTTTCACCCCGTTGCACCCCTTTTAGGGGTTGAATTTTTAAAAATCCATTCCATCCAACAATTCGTCTTATAATCTGTGTGAACAAATTTCATCCTAATTCGTTCAGTGGTTTTAGCTACCTATGTGTTGATAGCTTAGTCGCGCGCGAATTCCTTTTATGTACCTATATAATATACAGACCTTCTAAAATCACCGACCTCCTAGTTTATGCACTAATTGAACAATGTAAAATAATCCAGACACACGATATATGAGTATTTACGTGCCGCTGCGCGCGCGCATACCATACAATTCAGGCCAATTTATTCTGAGTACGGACGCGTGAAAACGATTTTAAGCTCATTATTAGAGAGCTTCGTTGCTACGATTTATTTTAATGATGTTTTATGTGGGGACCTAGAGTGATGATATTATTTGCGCATGATTGCGTTCACTAGGAGAGGCCTAAGTCCAGCAGTGAATATCTATACCTACTAATACTATAAATCTGAGGGTTTGTTTGTTTGTTTCGTTGAACGTGCTAATCTCAGGAACTTCAGTGTTAGATAGCCCGTTTAACGTTTAATAGTTTTTGCAACATTTTTAATTTATAAGTACTCCGCTCCTATTTGTCGTAGCGTGATGATATATAGCCTTGAAGGCTACGGTACGACAAATAGGAGCGGTGTATAAATTAAAAATGTTGCAAAAACTGTGGAAAAAATCAACTTCTACGGGAACGAGGTTCAAGAGCATAAGCTAGTGATACGATAAATTGAAATGTAGATCACTGTCCACCACCCTTAAACTCAGGTATCCAACTATTATGGCCTTTCACCATCTCGTAGTAAGTTCCCGTTAATAATACTTGGTAGATAATTTAATACAGATTTTGTTCAATTTTCGAATTTATCCGGCAGATAGCGACTACCCAGATAGTGAAACAGGCCTTTAATATCTTTTCAGTTTCCGATAAAAATGATTTTTTATTAGTATTATCTCTAGGCCTTTGGTTAACAATTGACTTATTTTGACTGTTTATTTATAGATTTATTTATTTAATAAGGTACACCAACAGCATATATATTTTTACAATCAATAGAAAAGGTCTGATACATATGCCATACTGTTGTGATGATAATGATGATTTCTAGGTGCTGCTGAGTGAGAGGCTGGCTTTGACTGTCAGTCGAGCTGTGTAATTGGGTTATTCTGTGAAAATCTCCACGATATTGGCGTACCTTATGCTATTGCAAAAGATATGCAGAAGATTAACATTGATCCGCATGACTGCGACTAAATAATATAATATATGCAACCACTAGGTAACCTATTATAAAAATACTGATGACCATAATAGATATAAGCCGATTATATCAATTAAAAGGCTGTGCCATAATTCATGGATTTAAGCTATAAGCGGTTATTATTAAAATAGTTTGACATGGAAATGTTTAATTTTAATAAAATAAAATATAGACGAAATAGTAGATAACATTTGCATTTTACATAATTATAAAAAAAATCTGCATATAAATGTATTTTATAACCAATGCATTTTTGTTTTTTTTTTTTATCTCTAAGAAGGTTACAAAAGCAAAAGAAGGCCGGCGGGGCTCTGTAAGTTTATTGAGAATTTTGTAAATGATAATAAACTTGATTGATATAAAGTAGGTCCCAACAGACAGGAGAGATAGTAAGCTTTAAATAGGTAATAAAATGACTGTCTCGTTGGTCTAGTGGTCCCAAGCGCGACTGCTACGCTAGAGGTCCTGGGTTCGATCCCCGGGTCGAGCAGTGTTGTTGAGTTTTCTGTGAAATTCACAGTAACAGCTCGTAGTCTGGATTTGTGTCCGGTTGATAGCAATAGGATAATACCCCCTAATACATGGACCTAAAAACATACTGGTGAAATGTGGGTTACATTAGTACGCGTCTGCCTACCCCTTCGGGAAATATAGGCGTGATGGTATGACTAGGCTATTTTCTAACAAAGCACATGATAATTGACCTCGTGTTCAACAGCAGGACCACACAGTGAGAACCAATTATATCTCCCATTAGTTGAAGCTTTGCTTACGTGAATGTCTACCCAACTAAAAGGTAGCAAATGAAAGTGACAAGACACAGACAATGGGCTTGAAAACAATGCCTATTGTGACCCTTTGAGCCATCAGTGTGAACCACGGAGTAGAAAGAAATGGAGCACTAGCGTGGGTACGAATCGCATACACTGTCTTAGCTTAAAAATAATAACTGTCGTATCTTACGATCTCTGCCATTGTAGGTAATACCTCTTTTGTATAACAACGACTCACTATTGGTAAAAGAATGAATGGTATGAGAACGTAATTTAGTTCGTTCATACAAATATTTGTTTTATGTACCTATGACGAATATATACAACTCAGCTCCTCAAAATATTGGCACGTAAATAAATCTGTAAAATCTGCAAAAATGTAGAGATCTGTGAAGCTAAAACTTCTACACCAAAACTGCTTTATAAACGAAAACAAACACTTGCTTATCATCAAGAATATTATAATCGATCCATTTTGAAAAAAATACGTCATTAATAAACATATCACGTATTTTTTCACTATTGATAAATTCATTCCTATTTTTAGACGCATCCTACTTAAATTTATGTATGTATACCCTACCACTCCATTGATTCATACTCCGTGGTGTGTACTATGCTTAGCGTGACGACCGGGAAGATTACCTGGCGGTTGATAGTAATGTTTTTACGTTTTATGGAAGAATGTAAAATGAGTATAAGCTACTTAGGGTGCCACGCATGTTTTTGTAATATATTTAAATTGCGTAAATCGTCACATTTCAAAAAATTAAATAACTTAGATACTTATGTTCTTATGATTTATGTTCGGTAAAAAGTTTTTCTAGTAGTTCTTTACAATATCAGAAAATATAGTTTTTAAAGTATGTCATCCTTCAAATTAAACAAGAGCAAGATATTTATTTATTGAACCAGTCACTAGCGTTATTGTCTGGTTCAATAAATAAATACATTGTTTAGATTTTCTGCTTCAATGCTTTAAATTTTTTAGTAATCCATCTATCTTTTCCTTTGTGCCCCTTCCACATTCATTCCTGTGTTCCTTATTCATGCTAAAATCATTCTCAAAAACTCAATGAAACAGGTCTAAATGAAAACGAAAGCAAACAATACTAATGACACGTCAAATAAATGGACTCAATATCTAAAGAATACTCAAAACTGATGATATCATAATTCTAATATCACCGAGCTTAGCAAATACACCGGTGATCGATGCAATTCAATTTAAAAAACCAAGCCTTGTTAATCACTTGTTTGACAAAACACTGTATGACGCATTTTGAATCAAGTTTGTTTTAATGTCTTGAAGGAAAAACATAAAATGTAAAGATAAACAAAAGGAATTCACAAAGAATGACATCACTGAAATCTTTTGTTTTTGATTTATTCGAAAACACCTTTATTTCATGTATTTGTGATATAGATACGTAAATATTATAAAATTCTAGTAAATACATTCGGTCGCTGCATTCGCCTTAAGCTATCACTTTTACCCTTATGGTGATGGGTATAGTTCAAAAAGCAGTTTTTTGTATCTGCCAATCATACTTTCGCTTTTTCTTATAGATATGGACCTTCCATGGAACTACTAAAAGATTCCCAAGAAATTCTGGATGGATTTCGGTACACAAGGAATAAATATCCAGTATATTCGGACCTAGCAATGTATAGGCATTCCGTGCAATGAGAGATCCGCTTGTATTGGAAAGGTTAAGTTGATAATTAGTGAAGTATGTGTACAATCCACACTACTAGTTGTATTGCATAATTTTTATAATTATAGTATTATAATATGGAAATCTATAGTCTCTGCCTACCTCTATGGGAAACAGACGTGAAGCTATGTATGTATGTATTATAATATTTCGTGTTACAATATTAAATCGTCCGATATCGTATTAGAAATCGCAGTGACTCAAGAAACACACACACTATGTAATATTAATATAGTTACATCCTGGTTTGTAATGACTAATGTCCTACAAGAAATGACAAAACTGGAAAATGTATTTAATATATTAGAGAAAAAAATATCAAAACTCACAGTTTCCCATCAGTGTGGCAATCATTTAACATTCCATACAACTGTACCGTCGTCATGTCGTCATTAGTCAGAATTATTTTAAGAAACACCTTTAGATTCTAACTCGCTAATGCAAACAACACTATTCATCACAAACTACACAGAAAATCACTGCAACATCACTAATTCACAGTTTGAAAATCGAAATGAAAAATTCGCGGTTTCTCGTTATGCAGTTCCGATGCGCGAACGCACCGATAGCCGGTACCCGAGCAACTGTCGAAGCGACCAAGTGAAACAATATTGATAACAACCAACGTCACTTATCGTCCACACTTTACTAATCTGAATCAATTTGTTCGTGGAGACAATTGGAGGACGATTTGGAGACAAGGGAGAGAGAACCATTCATTGAGGAGTGGTATGTGTATTGCTGTCTTCATTACTCCATTTACCGTGAAACTGTATGACACATAAATCGTGTATGACGTTTAACGGTGATCGCAACTACCACACGTATATTACACGAATGAGATGCATTTAAAACTTTGGATTTGGAATTTTGCGCCAGCTCATCAGCTCAACGCCACCCAGAGGGTCCAAGGTATAGATTTACGTTCAAAACCAGGTACAATGATTGCTATTTTATGATAAAGATTTGAAAGATTGCTATTTTATGATAAAGACAGAAAACAAATACATCAATTAAAACAATCTACTTAGCTGCAGGTATTCAGGACTTTTATTTTAGGATCATTGCATGTTGTAAAATTAAATGTGTGGGTACTTCAATTAAATACCTATTAGATACTTGATTTTGTCCGCGGCTTCACCCGCGTGGAGTTAGGAGCTTTGAACCCGTTTCACGTAAGAACTTGGAATTTTTCGGGATTATCTCCTAATCCAAAGCCATTTGAACTTTCAGCCAAATCGGTTCAGCCGTTTTGCCGTGAAAGAGCTACAAACCTCCAAACATCTAAACTAACAACCTTTAAAAACAGTTCGACACTTTTAAAAGCATTACCGTCCCATTTCTTGCCGCAGAAGCATAAATGGGCTATGTCCGGGAAAGAACGTTATCTAAGGAATTTCGTTGCGAACTCTGGTTCATCATCATACGATAACGTAGGAGTGTCTGTAGGTACCTAGATTAGTAAGATAAGCTGAACAGACATGGTTCCCGACTTTCGTTCCAAGTCGTAGTAGTATTTTCTTTTATCAAGAAAGAAGGTCATCAAAACCCCATACAACTCAGCCAAAATTTGTACCGCAGGTACATGACAGCACGTTGACAGTTTTTACCATGAAATCACTAAGAAACTGGTATTAATGTGCTATATTGGCGTGCGTTTGACATTCCGAAACGGACCCTGACAGCAGATAGCTGTCAAATTGACAGTTTTTACAATGAAATAATTACGAAACAGATAATCATAATAGTGTGCCAAAATGGCGTGATTTTTCTCAAATTAAAAGTTATTTTTCTCATCCCCCAGTCAACTTTAAAAAAGTACATTTAGAGTTTTAATCAGCGTAATACAGGGTATTTTTCCCAGTAAGTGTACCTTCGGTACATCTTTTGGGCCGATTTCGATGACCTACTTTATATTTAGTTTAGTTTGGCTCAGCGCACTTAGCCCCTAGATTAGGCCATTGTATCATCTGATTCCACCTACTCCAACCAACCCAGGCTCTGTAAGAAGGTTGGCACCCTATTTAGACTGCCACAGCCTAATAAAAGTCAATATATACAACATATCAATCCATCAAGCGTGTCAAATGCCAATGAATAAAAAGCCACAGTGTATGAGAACTTCAACACGTTTAAACTGCTTGTTAGATCTAAATGGATCTAGGTTCCGATTTCCTTTTACAACTAGATAAAGATGAAAGATAACTATCAGACAAGTTTTATCTATTTGTATCTAACATAGAATAGTCACTGATATGATCACAATCAATCATTTTTATGACTATAACGCAACAGATAACATTGAGTTAGATCGTATCTTAATTGGACTAGAAAGTGGTCAAATTATTATGGTCAATGGCACAAGGCAATTTTTATCTTGCAATCTGTAAAAGCTATGAATGTTTTTTTTTTTAATTAAGATGGAAAGTGCATGTTGGGGGCGACGTAATTTTTTTATACGTATGTTAGATCGTTACCAGCCTATCGTTGGAAGTTTTTATGTAATCTGAAAATATTTTTTGTAATTCTCCCAACCAGTTGTATAAAAGTTGTTAGTTTTGAGAATTGATGTCCTGAAATATGAAATATAAAGACTGCCTTACAGTTCTGGTTTTCGTAAGTGCGATAGATACGCTAGAGTTCTTAGATACGATTTCCAGATGCAGCAAAGTAAAATTAGGTTTTTTTGTATGAAATTCTCATCAGAACGGAGTGCCTAGTTATTGGCATTCGGTTTAGACCTTAACATTCCGGCAAACCTCTACCTAACTCTTAGAGGAAAACATACATGATGGTTAACTTACTATGTGTTTTCATGCAAATTGTTTACTTATTGTTACCACAACAAGACTCATATTAAATAGACATTATTAACTAATCTGTGATATGTCTTTCATCAGAATTCGTTCACATGTGCCCTAAAATACACAGCCGCCAGAAACTCTACACATGTTGTAGATTAAGTTCGAGTTACTGAAGCCCGCCATATGCCCATTGCCAAGGTTAAATATATTTCGGGGGTAGGGCTGTGCCTCACAAGATTTACTTTTGGAACAAATTCAAATTGCAAGCGCGATGTCACAATCTACTAATGACAATTTTCTATGATGTCTTCTTTACACTTACGGCCAAAATTAATAACCTATCTGTAGATTGTTTTCCATATTGACGACGTCTGTGGTCTAGTGGTTCGAGTACCGGACTGCTGATCACGAGGTCGTGGGTTCGATTCCCACAGGACACAAATATTTATGTGATGAATAATAAGTATTTGTGTTTGTCTGGGTTTTTCCTATGTATAATAAGTATATATATTTACAAAAAAAAGTATATAAGTATTATATCCATTGTCTAGTACCTATAATACAAGCTCTGCTTAGTTTGGGACTAGATGGTGCTGTGTAAAAAATGTCCCCAAATATTTATTATTTATTATTATATTGGAGATCGAAATTTGTCGAAAGCTGCATAGAAGTAATGTAAAATTTCTATCTCTAATAGGGAAATAATCTACAGATTCATGTAATTCATTATTAAAGTATTTTTTTCTGGACCTACTTTTAATTTGTAAAAAAAGAATTAGAGTAAGTAAAACCTTACTTATTCTTAATTGTGTCAGATTAAAAAGCTTTCCAATCTGACACGTGGACACCCCTATTGGAAAGAGATAGTAACATGTTCTAAGAAAGAAGTCTGTAAGTGAAACGGCTTATCTTTACATACATATTTATTAATCTGTGGGATGAGCGGGCATCAAAAGGTCATATTTATACGAAAGCCGTTAAATTACTTTACATACATTTTGTGGACGAGCCTGGAATAAAATAGTTAAGTAATAGTTTTTATAGTAATTTGAGATTACAACAACATCTGCTAAATTCCTTTCTCACTCAACTCAATAAGAGTATTTCAATCACCTTAAAAAATACGTAAAAGAGACTAAATAAAACTAATCTAGCAAATCATGAGTATTATAGTGTTTAGAATTATGTAATTTCTATATTATGCCAGACAGTTAATTAAACACTTGCGTACAAAAAAATCGGGCCTTCCCTTGTTTTCTATTTGAGACTATCAATAAGTCTATCGACTCTTAAATAAAGTGAGTGTAATAAAGTAAAATACTGGGGTAGGCCATTTTTTTGCATGCAAGAACCTATAGGTATATTAATGTTCTATATTATGTTTCAATGATCACTAAATTCACGTCGAAATCAAGAGATTTGACTCAACTTCTTGTGGTCTTTTAGATTTTGTCTAAAGAGACAATAAACTAAACTGTAGGTACATCGTTATTTATTTTTCACAGTATCCGTCATATTAAATAAATACCTGAGATTATCTTAAGGTCTTACCATAAATAAAAAAACGCATAAAAAGAGTTACTTATCTGTATTTAAAAACCATAAACAAAAAAGTGATGATAAGTATACGTGTAAATTGAGTCGAAAGGAAACACCATAAATTTACAAAAAAAAATGTTTAAAGATACGGTTCCTAAAACAACGAGTAACTTAATCCATACGGTAACTTTTTATAAACCCAACATGAAAATATTCAAACGAGTTTAGTCTTATTTTTAGGGCCGTAAAGTTAAAATTCCCTTGAGCAAAATGACAAATTAAATCTATCATTTTTAAAAAGTGAAACCCGAGTGATCTTGTCATAACTTTTTTCTTTTAAAAGTCGACACGTGTTTTCATTTTGTGCTTTAATTTTAGATTTTTATAGTATACAATGATGGTTATACCTACCATCAGGCTACTGGTAAAGTGCGTCCAATATAACCCTTCGCCTTTCCAGGAAAGGACAATTAGAGGAGATGATCCTTCTAATCTTTTTCCAAATTGGTATGTTAGAGTCAACTTCCAGTTAATTCAGATACGGCGCAACATTAGTATTTTGCACGAAGCGTCTACCGTCTGCTATTAGACCTCTGGTAGCTAATTTCTGGGCAACACCGATATATCCCAAGGAAAGGCTGTGATAAAACAAACAGAACCACTGGTTTTAAGTGCTTTCTATAACAGCACAAAATTATGTGATAAGATAGGTCACCAGTCCATAGTCTGATCAACGTACAGGAAGAACAAATAACAGAACATCATTTTTGGTAATAAATTATATGACCTACGTGGTCTGCCAATTCGCACTTCAACAACGTGGTTGACACTCTTCTTAATCTGAGAGAACATCTGTGGTCCGTGCCCAACAGTGGGATTATAATTGGGTTGATGACGAGAATTGAGATGATCCACTTAAGGACAGTACCAACCTACATGGTTGTGTGCAAAATTAATTTCAAACTGTTTACTGAAACTCAATAAATAGAGTACGAATATAATATCACAATGATTTTATGATTTCAGAGATAAGTTTAGTTTCACCTATATGGAAAGCCTAGTCACGAACATAGTCAAAATCAATAAAGAATAGCTTGACACTCCCACGCAATGTTGACACTAATAATTTGTTTCGGTGGCAAATAGAGCTTGACATTGACATTGACATCAGAAACATAATTACTAGATTTTGTTTGGGGTTTCTCTCGCGTTCTAAAAAGAGTTATTAACTATTATTTTGGACATAAATAGTCAGGGTTTAATGTAGTACTTGTACACAATACAATTTACGTATTCTTGCCAACTGTTATTGAAATATTTTCAGCGGGTTTGTCGTGAAAAGGTAACATAAGTACCTTGTACCTACATACAGATTAAAGATTTAGGGGTCTCCCAAAAATCAGCGGCCTGCGGTGGTGGTCGGTTGTAATAATTAAGTACTAATCTGTCAGTCAGTTCTACTGACCGCCACCGCAGGCCGCGTGTGTGGGAGAGGCCTAAAGCAGATAGACCAAGTTCCCATCATGGTCATGGTGAATGTACCTAACTGATGAACTTAACTGGCAAGGGAAAGCAAATGTGGATTTTAGTCTCTATGAGTCTAAGTGGCAGGCATCTATGAGGATTTTACGCATAAAAAAAAATTACCGAGTTACTTTATCATTTATACACACTTACAATATATTATGGATACTTATGAAAGTCGAAGCGACTTTGAAATTCCCATAAACAAATTATTACAGTCATGTTAAGGTAAAAAGTGCAAAATTACATTACAAAAAATGAAGTATGGGGAAAAATTTAATTCTCAAAATATTCGTATGACAGATCATATTTTCCTAAAAAATACTGTCCTAAATTCCAACTAGTACTATGACGCTACAGCGATGATATCACAATGATATAATAAGAAAGATAACGTTTATTGCAGTCCGTTATCAATAGCTACTGCGTTGTAATTTTACATAAGTATAAAAAAATGAAAAATGTATATAATATACGATTATTCGTAGATATTAAACATAGGTATGGATCATACTTAAATGATCATAAATGCGAGTAACTTTGTCTTTGATGAAATTTGGTACAGAGATAGATTAGACGTTGGAGACGGACATGGGCTTTTATCGCAAAAAGGCTTGAAGGATAGTTGGTACGGGAGTCCGTCATTATTGAAGATAAAACAACGGAATTTTATATTTGACGACGTCTGTGGTCTAGTGATTTGAGTACCGGACTGCTGATCACGAGGTCGTGGGTTCGATTCCCGCAGGACACAAATATTCATGTGATGAATTAAGTATTTGTGTTTGTCTGGGTGTTTCTTATGTATTATAAATATGTATTTACAAAAAAAAAAGTTTATAAGTATTATATCCATTGTCTAGTACCCATAGCACAAGCTCTGCTTAGTTTGGGACTAGATGGTGCTGTGTAAAAATGTCCCAAGATATTTATTTATTTATAAGGCACTTGTTAAGAAATAAACAAACATTTGTTTAAGTGTTTTGTAATTTCAACCTCCATGAGGGTTTCATATAGAACTAGCTTATCAAATAACTATTCCGCGCGAACGAAGTCGCGGGCAAAAGCTAAGTAGTTGTAAATCATTCAAATAAAATAATTTATTTGCTTACTAAGTGTACAAAATTAAATATGAGTTATAATCTTATTACATCAGTAGTGGTACTAAAAATCTAGTTTTGATTTTATTTATTTACGCACTAGTTCAACAGAGTAGTGTCGGTAAAACCCACAAAGCCCTTATATACGACTCATAAATGTTCTCTTACTCATCTACACGTGTTCGTAATGAGAGGAAGCCGTTAGGTACATTCAAACTACTCTTCCTGTGACGTCACGACGGAAAACTGTCACTGAACTGTGAAAACACAACACGAACAGAAGAAAATCATTGATGTGTATGACCAGTATACCTTCGTCCTTCCGAAATTGAGGCAATATCAGCCCTTGGAGGCTAGAAAAGTTGCATTTTGACATTCGAATCGGATGGGATTAGTAAATGACATTAGTGACAGCCCGATTTGTCGAAAGCTTGTGTCATTTCCATACATTTTGTTTGTCAATTCGAATGTCAAAATGCAACTTGTCTAGCCCTCCTTGTTGTAATAATATTATGGCGCATATCTAGGTCCTCAGATGAGCTTTTCTTCTGTTCACGGAGGGAAACCTTTGAGAGTTCTTTTTAAAAAGTCTTTCGTGATTAGACCGCGGAGTGTGGGCACTCCCCCCCCCCCCCCACCAGATAACAGGTAACGGGGTCAAAGTACCAACGGGAAATCTCCACGCGGTCAAAAGCTAGTAACATAAAATTTCTTATGTTGCTGTCTGTATTGGACGTATATGAATCATTGAGGGCTATCCTCATACTCATGAGTCACATCTTACTCACTGGCGAGTAAACACGGGGTATGTGATAACTACTCTCGACAGCCTTGAAAGCGGACGTGTAGCGTGCTGATAAATACGCCGGATTTTTATTGGAATTTGTGTCAGTTGAGATTAAAATTATCACTCGCATAAATTCGCAAACTTATGTTATAATTTCATGGGATTTGGTTGAAATCTCAAAAATAATGTTCGTTATTTCTGTTTTAAAATTATAACTAGGCTGCCTCGTTGGCAGTCGTTGGACTAGTGGTACCAAGCGTGACTGCCACGCTAGAGGTCAATACTGAGCTCGATTCCCGGATCGAGCAAAGTATTGTTGGTTTTTCAGTGAAATCACGCCTGTATTCCCCGAAGGGTTAGCCTAGTCGTCCTAAATGCGACTACTAAACTCGAGGTCTTGACTTCGATTCCCAGGTCGAGAAAGTGAAGTCCAAAGTTTTATTGAATTTTTCTATGAAATTTAGGCTCGGCCCCTACTACATGGGACTATATCTGCCTTACCCTTAAGGAATGCAGGCGTGATGGTATGTTATTTTATTATAACTATTGGTACGGCCTAGACCACCAAAGCTTTTAGATCAACCACAAATAAAATCCTACACTTCTGACGGTAATAAAACTACTAATATAAAGTTTGCTAATCCGACAGAATTCTTCAAGAAAAAAAATTTCGTCCAATAGTACCTACCTGTTCTCCCTTTTACTTTAAAACCATTTATGTAAATCACCAACAAACGACTAAACTTCTCGGAAGATAAAAAAAAAATCTCGAATGTTATTGGCATAAGAATAAGCTTGGCACAAAATAAACATAATACTTCACGCAGTTATTAATAGGTGATACAAAAGTCCCTTGCAATAAATATTATGGTGGACCATAAAGGGTGGACAAAGGGAGTTCGACGACTCGATCGGTGTTTGTTTCCAAAGTACTTGTATTGAACGCTTTGTTTGTTGTCATAACGTCATAATTTGCAAGGTAAAGCTTCATTTGCGGTCTGTTTGTGGATGGGTGTCCTATTCCCTCGTTGATGCAGGTCTCCAATTAATTCTAGCCATACTTTAAAAATACTATTTTTTTTATACATCTTAAAGTCCAGGTGCAGTCGAGATTACTTAACTTTCATCTCGATCCATATTGAGCTTCGCGCTGTAAGTTTTTACTAAAATTGATAACATTCTCTAACTCTTACTTATATCATTCACTCACTCATCTATCATTACAGTTATGTAGTATCTACCTAAATACCTAAACAAGCCTAGCAAACCGAAATAAATATATATCTAAATATCCATCTAGTCCCAAAATAAGCCAAGCTTGTACTATAGTTAGTCTACGATGGATATGATACTCATGTTTATATATTTTTTTGTAAATACACACTTAAAATATATAAGTAACACATTCAAACACAAACACTCATGTTCATTAGGTACATCAATATTTGTCCTGTGGGGAATCAAACCCGACCTCGTGACTTGTGATCTGCAGGATAATCGGTATTGTGGTTGTGTAATGGGCGGCGGAGATCACTTACAGTTCTCGGCAAGCTTATTGTCCTATCTTTCTTCCTTCTTGTCCTATTTTTCTTTCTCCGATTTTTACGGCCGGGTTGAAGTTAGCACATAAATAAAAACGAAAGCACAAGTCGTAGGCTGTCGTTTAAATTATTTTAATCTAATATTTAATTAGCTCGTGCCAACTTCAAGCCGGACAATAAGTTTGGCGAGAACTGTACCATCAGGTGACCAGCCTGCTCGTTTGCCTCCCTCTACTATAAAAAAAAACTAGACCACAGACGTCGTCGAAATTGTAACTAACTGTTAAATGCCGTCGTGTCGTCACACAATGGAACCGCGCGCTCATGCCGATGCACTGACCCCATAGCACCTGCTGACCTTGCGACGCTGCAAGCTCTAACATTTGTTTGTTACACAACTTGTTTCATGTTACATTTTGGATCTGTATCTACTATTTATTTACATACAATTGTAGATACTGAGATTCTAAGTTTGATGGATGAACATTGTTAACTTATCAGAACATCGAAGAATTAACTTAAATCTATATAAACAAAAATGTATGGCTAATTTGTTGCCGAGTGCAAACCTCGAAAACGGATGGGCCAATTCGGTCAAGTCCATACATAGGTATGTATTTTGTTAAAGTCCGAGAAAGGTTCCGATAGGAAGGTAATGGGGATTCAAACTTGGTCCCAGTGAAGAAATAAGTATATTAGCTATATTAGCGGCGTAAGTTAGCTAACTTAGTAAAATAATTAGAGCTTTTATAATCAAATAAAACTCATAGGTGTTTAATTACCTAAATTATTATTGCTGTAGTCTATTTCATGTTTGATACCATCCATTGTGTTATCACCAAATATTAACAACATGAATGCGAAGGAAATTAATATTAATAAGAAGATAAGCAGTTAAGCTCTACTGATATGACATTGACTGCTAGGATTTATACTCAGGTACATACCTACTTACTTAATCAAAGGTACGCACCTTTGACTTTTTGAGACAATGTGCGTATTAATAAATAATGATCGCTCGCTTTAATAGCAAAGGAAAAACCGTGGGGAATCCTGCATGCCTGAGAGATTTTCTGCGTGTGGAATTTGTCAAGGCGCAGTAGGCCACTGTCACTTATATAAGACTAGCTTTCTGCCCGCGGCTTCGCCCGCGTGATCTGGGTATTTTTTATAACTTTCATCCCCTATTTCAACCCCTTACAGCCCTTTTTTCGCATAGTAGCCTATGTCCTTTCTCAGGCTCTAGACTATCTGTGTACCAAATTTAATTTAAATCGATTCAGTACTTTTAGCGTGACAGACAGACAGACAGTTACTTTCGCATTTATAATATTAGTAAGGACTAGCTGTTCCCTGTGGTGATACTAACGTAGATCCATTTTTTTTTTATGAAGGTAACCTAAGTTACTCCTTATGTTGTATGCCTTGAGGTGGAATATGGTGGTACCTACAAACTTTTATGTAACATCTTATGCAATACCCATATTCGCAACAAATAAATGAACTTGAATTCGAAATTGAACATTAGCTATCTGCGAGTGAAAGTCAATATGGTCTAGCCGTTTCAGAGATAAGCCGGAAAAACAGACAGACAAAAATTATAAAAAAATATTGTTTATGTATATAGGTGCCTGTTTACTACTAGTGGAATTAAAAAACGTAGGATACCTAGTATTTTATTTAATATCCTATTTAATAGTTGTTTGACCATGACTCGATCATTTCATTGAGACAGGTATATTATATACAAAAGATGACGTCACGTGTCATGGTCAACCCTTGTTATCATTTTCTAAGGAGTTGAGTCACGTTTTATGTCACTTACAATATGTTTAAAATACTTAAAAAGGGAGCAAAAACAAAAAGAAAACAAGTGATCTAGAGGTTTGTCCTATAAGCGCTACTGCTACGCTTGAGGTGGCTTCGATTCGATTCCCAGGTCGGGCAAAGTGTTATTGAGTTTATCTATGAAATTCTTAGTAGCATCTCGGAGTTTTCCTGTTAATGACAATAGGCTCGCACCCTATTACATGGCACCTAACTACACAGGCAAACTGTAGGCGTACACCTCTGCCTACCCCTTTAGGGAATACAGACGTGATGGTATGTATGTATTGCATTTCAAAAGATATACCGGGTTAGGTAAACTCTAGTCAATGAACACCATCATAAATTCTAACTCCATGTCAACAACACAATTTCCGTCCCAAATACCTAGCGATCATCCGCGCATAATCTGCGTGTGCGCATGTTTGTTGAGCGGTTAGCGACGTACGCTACTCTTACCAGCGTATTTCTATACGTGTAAACGCTTCACTTCCTATACTAGTACGGTACACACACGCACACACACATGAATAATTACACTAACAATAGGGGGGAGAAGACTGGTGTTGAATTTGTTAATAATCACACGCTTATTGAAAAATATCATTAGCATACTTCATATATTGAAAATAAATATTAAATCGACCAAGAAATTTCTGAGATAAATGCGTTAAAAGTTTTTGGTGGGGATTGAGAAGGGATGCTCTATCCCTTTCCCGCAAAACGAGTGTTAGTATAGAATTAGTATGGTGCATGCTACTTTTGACGTCATTTGTAAGTATAGTGCGCTCTCTGTCTAGCATAAAAGTTAAAATGCTTTTAACTTCGTTATTTTTGAACCAATTTAAATTTAGTTTTTTGATAATGGGCTCTATTTATGGTCAACTTTAAAAAATAATTAGACGCATAACCTATTGTTGCATTTGCTACATTCATACATTTTCAGTAGGACTAATGAAATGAAATTTATTTCTGCCAATACATCTTTTCTGACACTTTTACAAGTCAATGTTCTGCAGTTTTGTGCTAGATGGCGTCGAAGAGAGAAGAGAGAATGGCGATTTCCTAACTGACGACCTCTGAGAAGAAACGCCGAAACAAACGCAGAGAATCATGGTCTCTTTCCAGACAATCGTAGTAAGTATACTTATATCGGATATGCGAGTTAAACAATGTAAGGCAAAACTAAGCCAGCGTGTTGGACTAAAACTTGACCACTCTTACCCCAACAGTGAGACATTAAGGGCCTTTTATCCCATCTAGATAGCGACTAAGCGCTGGATAAATAAAAAAATGGAATTATAAGTAGGTATATAATTTCACGTGAACAGCGTCATGAAACAGGCCCTAAATACTCGTAGTTCCACAGTACACAATTTTTTTGAATTTCGAATGTCGTTTTCCACACGATAGCTTTTGTTTACCAGTTAGTGTGTAGCGACATCTGGCTACATAATACGAAGCAACAAATCCTGAATCGCGCAAGTGAAGTTTACCGTGCAACTTGCATATATACAACCGCCCGACATCAACAGTCAACTGTCGGGCAGTGGCCGCCAGGCATAACACCGGCCTGGTCGGAGGATCCTCCCTTTGGTGTGAGGGACAACACACCTCGTCCCTCCACAAGTGTTTGTGTGTATGTTCAAATGAGAAGTCGTTTCTACGTTATATTACAGCATTATATAATATAATCTATTGTTTGACAAACGGTTAGCGCGCCACGTTCACTTACATGTGAGCTACAGAACACCATGGTTAGCACCTTAAGCGTGTTTGTAGGACATCGTAATGTGTCCACAAGGTTCAATTTATTAAGGCACTGTTATGGGATTGTGATTATGTAATGTATTACATACATTTGTGATGCTCTTTATGCTTTGATAAACATAAAGTTCAAATTTCAATAATTTGACGGACCGAGACCTACAGACGTTCTATGTCTGTAGGTTCTAGAAGTTCGTCTAACTTTTGGCTTACAGTAATCTTATTACCTATAAACACCCTCTAGTATATTTTAATACCCGTTCCAACCAAACACAATGCAAAACACACTGGTTGAATGATTATGTCTTATTATACAATTAAAATACTATTAATAATTAAGAAGGATTTAACGAAGGAGGATTTAAATTTAGCGAAGGTCCTAATTCACACAAGTAAAGTAAATTGCAGTTGTTGAGTCGCCACCCATAATTGCCATTTAGAAACTTCATTTTGACGCAAATAAACACAGGCCAGCTTATTGTACACAAACTTTACTGCGGAACATCAAAGTGTCGACCAACTATTTACACAAACAATAACAAAATTAACTGCCCAATAAGTTGTGGTGTTGCATTATGTTATTATGTAGGTACAATCAGCAAGGAAATCTGTTGCGTGAAATGTTTAGGAAATTTAAAAAAAAAAATATATTTTTAAAATAAAATTTGGGGGCTAGACAAGTTCGAAACACACGAATAGAAACAAAATGTATTGAAACGACATTAGGGACAGCCCGATTTGTCGAAAGCTTGTGTCTGCAGGCCCAGGGGGGCTAGACAAGTTGCATTTTGACATTTGAATCGACAAACAAAATGTATGGAAATGACACAAGCTTTCGTCAAATCGGGCTGTCACTAATGTCATTTATATACATTTTGTTTCTATTCGTTAGTCGATTCGAATGTCAAATTGCAACTTGTCTGGCCCAGTATGACACACCAAAGCAAAAGAACAATAAAATAGAGCATTATGGAGTAATGTCATAAGTAGTTATGTATATTGACTATTAAATTGCTCAGGCATCATTGATCCATAAGATAAGCTGGGTATGGTTGCGAACGTAACGAAAAAATCATCAGAAATTACGCAAAAATCGCTCCGAGAAACTATGGCTGAATCATCAATCATCATCAGCATATGAAAGTCAGAAGAAACTACATGAGAAGCCAAAGACCCAGTAAATGTAGTTTGCACACCAAGTGTGCAAAAAAATTGGCGATTTTTTTTTTCATGGAAATTCGTAAAACTATATTTTTCCTGCTCTAATTTGCAAAAATTGTAGGGAAACGAAAAGGATGGCAATAATAGTCATATATGCACCCGCATACTGCACATTTTTGCATAGGTTGCATTCTAATCGTGGGAGAGGTGAAGACAAGATGCTTAGGTCTTTTTCATCCTATGAAACACGTGTACGTACCTAATTTCGGGATAGGGACCTTTGCTTGAAATTGGAGATGTCCTATACGATATAAGACAAGGCAGTTTTGTAGCCAACTATACAACATAGGTACGAGTACCATAACTTGAAAGTTTCTAAGAGCCTTATTAAATACAACAGTTGAAGGCTCTACTGACGTTTGAGTGTGGTTACGTAAATTGCAGAGTAAGCACTACACAACAAATTAAGTATGTACGTTTTAGCTGTACCGTAAATGCAATAATGTCTAAAAACTATTTTAATAAAAGAAACGATATATCTATACTAAAATAGTATCTAATAATAATAAAAAAATATTTAATTGATAATTTCATTTAGGCAGGATTTTTCTTTAACATTTCTAGTTAGCAAGTTAGCTTTAATGTGCTTTTTAAATTAGGTACATATATTCGTAATTAACACATACCTCAATATAAACAAAAACGTATTATAATTGCAATAGTTACGATGGGTAAGAGTAGAATAGAAGTATTTTTTAAGTAACTAATAGACCTATGAATCTTTGCGAACATTCTAGAATTTTCGTAGAAGCATGTAGAGAGTTCCGAAAGTGATAGCGTCACTCGCGTAACAATAATAGTTCAAGGTCAGCGCACGAGCACAATTGATGCGCATGGACCTACTGTTATTGCCTAGCCTTTGGGGAATACAGGCGCGATGATATATACAAGGTGGAAGGGACACCGACGCACATCCGAATACCATGAGTTCAATACATGATTCTGAACCCCCCTGCGCTGAAATTGTCCGTAACTTTTTTCATCAATTTTTCAATTTTGTCTGCAGTCTTTTTTACTTGAACGTGTAAGAAACATTATTTCTTTCTACCCAAATTAGATTTATAATTAAAAAATCATAATTTTATTTATTTCAAATCGCGCGCGCGATAACATTCACCGCGGAGCGTTATAATCGCGTTTTTAGAAATACACTGCGCGCTCAAAAATGACAATATCTGTAATAACCGATCATTTTCGCGACGTTTGTGCGTCGATGTCCCTTCCACCTTGTATAAAACACCAAGCCTATAAAAAACGAGTTTATACGGGAAAAATTATTGCTTGATGTAGCCGAATGTACTCACAAAGTCGTAAATATTTTAGTAGGCATTTAATTTCATATTCATGTTTAGTCAACAAAACATGTTCACAAACCTACCTTGGTCGTTTGTCAAGCCTTCAACGATTGTGCTAAAGCATCTATTGACGACTGACACAATCCGATGCGTATACGCACACAATACTGATTAAGTAAATATACATAACAATAAACATTCGTTTAACAGCATATTAGCAGGATTCAAGGTCAACGCCCTCTGTAACCAAGAAATAAAAGCCATAAAAACGGCTATAAATCCACAGGCCACAATGGCCCTTTGAAAGGGCCCAACAGTGCGTCATTGAGCAGCAGGAAGGGCCGGAAGTCACAGGTACCGCTTCCGGTTTTGATGCATTCAAATTTCGAACACAGCTGATGGTAGATAACCGTTTTATGGCATATTAGTTACGCCTATATCTTTAAATTACATGGAGTCAGACTTTTCAATCTACACTAATATTATAAAAAGGTATTGTAAGTGTGTGTTGGGGCACGGGTCTCCTCCCAGAATTAGTGAGGTTAGGCTATAGTCTACCACGTTGGCTTAATGCGCATTGGCAGACTTCACACGCCGTCGAGAAAATCTCTCAGAAATGCAGGTTTCCTCACGATATTTTTCTTAAACGTTGTAAGCGAGTGATAATTAATTATTAGCTAATTAAAATGACATAGAAGGCCAACATATTGAACGGTGGCCAATCAAATTATTGGCGGAAACCACCATTGCTTAACCTCGACTATTTAACAGGTTAATAATAATTACACCTAATTTAATTATGAATTCATTTGCACGAATATAGCAAAATACACTATGCTGAAAGTTCATTTACAACTACAAATAATTATTGGATTTCGGTATACCCACATTATTATCTTTCATAATTATCTTAATATCCCTATTTGGAGCCAAATGTTATTGGGTGTTAGTAACAGAACAGAGTTTCGATATGTGGCCGCTTATGGCACTGGGTTCAACCCCCACTAATTAAGAGCTTTTAACTGACTGGGTACCTGTAGTTATCAGTAGGTACTATTACCTCAACATTACCTTTCTAGGATGTTATGTAATTCGTACTTTGTTTATTGTAGCCGAAGCACAGAATAACTAAAACCAAAGATTAACATGAAATCACAGAATAGAATGCAATAATGGCGATTATGCTATATATTATTAACGTCCTAATTATGTTATATATTTTCGTCTTTGCATAGAAATAAATGAGATCTAAATTTATTTTTGTTTCATAAATATTGTTTTAATTTGTAGGTAAGTACCTAATAATTGTTTAAGGTTTTTGTTTGTTTTTTAACCCGTCTAAATTAAATTATTATTATTAATTTTCACAGCCGTGCGAATGATATAACATACCACATCAGGACAGGCCATAGTTACCCTGTAGATAGCAAATAAGTCCTTGAACTGATTGATAACAAAACTGATATGAGACTTGACAGTAAACACAGTGGTGATTGGTTATCGATGTATTTACGCAACATTTGGGCATAGCGTTTCAAATTTTTTATTTGTATTTGGAATAACAATTTTAAAAACAATTTTTTTTTAATGAGCTATTTTTTTTATTCAAAGGCTTGATCGCTAGTTCAACTGATTTTAAGCGATAATGCGATCTACAAAGGTTTTTTGAATGTTGTTTTTTGAATTGTTACGTAATGCAAACTACAGTAAGAACTCCGGGTATTCGAATCCATGTATCGGTATAAAACAATTATTATGATAAATTCACATCTAAGGCGACTACTAAAAGCTCGTAAAGATGTGTGAAGTCTCCCCCAGTATCAATATTGACGTATAAATCTCTTTTGAAGTCATGATCCACATAAACGATTATCCTATAAAATATCAGTTTACTTATAAGAATAAATTAAACCTTATAAAACTGGCGACTTTAATATTATTTAGAGCACCTTGAAGCGCAATAAATTAAAAAGTTTAGGAGCCATTATGTGGTTGATTAAAATCTTATTGTTCCATGATCCCATGTAACCATAAAAACACCTTTTCTAAAGCAATTTATGGGAAAAAGTAAACATTCACCTCACGTACGTAGATCACAATGGGAGATATAATGGGCTCTTGTTAACAAACATACAAAGAAAAATAAATCTTCTGACTATATTTTACAGTTCAAAATTCATTGGTGTTTTTGGTCAATCTAAATAAATAATATCACTGTCTGCCGTTGCCCGTGATTCAAGAGAATATGTTTTGAGTTCACAGAAATAAAGTATGATTTCCATTGTTATATAATTTTTTAAAGATTTTGAACAGGAAAAATCATTTTGTATCGTAATAAGAACATAATCTGAAGTGGTTTAAGTCTATTTTTGGCTGTATGCAATTTTGGCGACATGAACAATACCCATACAATTTAACACCTTTGGACACGATGTAGCTTGACACAAATGGCCTTTATAATTTTGAAATGCTCCCGATTTTGTATGGATTTTAATTTATTTTATAATGGTATAAGACCTTATCTTAAAAAACTGGTTCAAGCGATTTGTATTCACTCGACGAGGTTTCCGTGAGAAAAATATTACATGGTATAAAATATTTATAAATAAAAAAGCACTAATACCATTACCAAGTGTTATGGATATCGTTTCAAGGATTAGCTAAGAACACATTGACATTGAAAAACAAATGTCAAATTTCGCCCATTTTAGTTTAAACCACAATGAATACACGCTGTACACGCTAATTTAATTTTTAATTGATTAAATAAAACGTACCCATTTGCCCCTCAGTTGCGACGTAGTCCGGAATCGTTGGGCCTCTTACGCACAACTTTTCACAAATCAACACTAATAGGTATATCATAACATTCACTCGTCAGATTTCATTTGCACTCATTTTTGTCACTTCGGTGAATCAACCTTAAAATAAAACAAAAACTAAAATTATTGAAAAATTAAATAAAATGTACAAAAGTAAAAATGTTAATATTTTTCAAACATTTTATTAATTAAAACTATTAGAATTTCTGATTAAGAAAGAATCAATAAATATTTTCTTATTATTGGAGTGATAGCGGTTTGATTAACTTCGTTAAAAATAAAAACTAAATTAAAAAAAACAATAGATTTTGAAAAAAAACATTACAAAATTTTGCTACTTAAATGTTTCCTACGTAATAGGTATTACGAAAAACTACCGTTTTATTACCCGACAAATAGGTTTACGACTTATTAATAAGTTTATAAGCACCAAATGCACGTCGTACCGTCTCATAATAGCCATATCATAACAAACCGAAGACTGTTGTAATAACTAACCATAATACACCATAACAATCTGCCGGGTGTTTTGTTTAACACTTCCAATCAACTTCTTTCACAACTGACATTAGACATGAGTAGAACATTACTTTAAATAGATGCATTTGATCTCATATTTCGTGAAAAAAAAATGACAAGGTGGTTATTTTTAATGAAGGAAAAAGTAATCTTAGCATGGAAAATGCTTAAGGCCCCAGTCTAGCTGTGCACAACAAACGAATTCAGTATATTGACAGTTCGCGGGCACGAACCCCGCGAGGCACCCTCTGTATCATCCTGTGATACGTAAATTACAAAGTGTAGAGCAGTGCTACGAAATGAAAGTTGCTCTACTTTACAAAATAAAATATTTCTATTTATTTTTAATAAAGGAAAAAATCGGCTGGCGGGCATGATTCGAACCTGCGTCTTCTGGGTCGGTACATCAGACGCTTTGACCACTAAGCTACCGCGAGCCCCAACCAACCGTAGTGTACCGGGGTGTACCGAAACAGAAGACGCAGGTTCGAATCGTGCCCGCCAGCCGATTTTTTCCTTCATTAAAAATAACTTGTAATCTTAGTATGGAAAATGCTTAAAAAATACAAAAAATATATTTCTTGATCTAAACTGGTCAGAGGAAGAGCAAAATTCAGAGCGAGAAGTAAGAATTTGACATAGAATACACTTCCACGACTGCTATAGCCGTCTGGCTATCATCAGAGGTGTGTAAACTCAGCTTTCAATGAGCTAGATGAACCAGATCACACGGGTTTTAACCGTTGAGCTTATAGCTCAGCAACAAAATAACGAGCCCACGGCTCAATCCAGCTCTTATTGTATTTGTAAATCCCTCCACAGATTAGTCTTGTAATTCTGTTACAAATTTCTTTTAAATTAAATGGGATCATGTAAATCTATTCAGCCGTCCAAAAGCCACAGCTCATGTCCTAGTTGGGATTAGAAATGTTTAACACCAAAAAATCGATCAAAAGACTTTTCTTCTGGGCACATGAAGTGGGGTAAAAGAAAAACCGCGTGCAACACACTGCTGAGTCAGGGCCTCTTCTCTATTACGCCACTGCCATATTAACCGACAATCGGGGGGTGATCTGCCCTGCAATCATTTACATCCAGCCAGTATATCATATTTCCATCTAGCTCGTGTATGTACACCTATAGGCACCACCTCACCTTCACTTGGGGTCGGCGCATTGTTTTTTTCTTACGTACACCGTCGTCATTCTCACACTGTCTATTCATCTTTTCTTCTTCTCTTCTACTATATCCATCCACATTTATGTTCAAAACCTGTTTTGTAACTAGGCTCTCTACTTCTACGCATTACAATATATCCATTATATCGAAGATAAGCGGTCACTGCACAACTTTTCAGTACTTTTCACACTCACTTTCAAACTAAGTCTTTCTCACTTTCTAACTATGGTCTAATGACCCGATAAAGGTAGCTGGGACAATGGTCCACTGCAGGACTAAGTACAGAAACCGAACACACAGGACTTCATCATCATTGAGAACACAGGAGTGGGTTTTCAATGATGATGAAGGTCGCTGGGAGTCGTTGGAGGTAGGCGGCATATACCCAGTCCTTGTGGAAGTCTATGGGTGAGGCCTTTGTTACACATGCACAGTGGACTTCTTTTGGCTGATAATTATAATTATATTAGGATAGTAATTATTCAATTTGTGTGATTCAAACCGGGGAGGATCATGGGTAATTTTTTGGGTGTCGGACAAACTTGTTACCTAGTGGTAATAAGTTAACGGACCATAGTAACGAACTTGTTTCCTAGTGACAAAAAGTTAACGGATCATAGTAACAAACTTGTTACCTAGTGGTAACAAGTTAATAAACCATAGTAACAGACTTGTTACTATCGCACTTTACTGCTAACAAAACAGTCTATGTCTGTTATTAATGTAAAAAATGGCGTCGAGTTGTTTCTGTACCCAGGTGTTAACTAGGGACAGAAGAATCGGGACCATAAAGTTAGACGGACATCCAAGCGTTTAGGTGTCCAATAAATGCCTAAATACACCGCATTTTTAAAACAATCGATCGATTAAACTGCTTGTGGAATAAAAACGCGCGTGATCGGGAAACGCGCGTCGGAAATAATTTCTGATAAATTGACATAAATATAATGAAGTAGAGCAAGTTTCGATGCCCGATAGTACGCCAGCAAGGTTAGAGAGAGAGCGAAATTTAGAGCGAGAGGTACAAATTTGAATTTGACATAGAACCCACGTCCAACCGCTACGACCGACTGGCCGCCTCTGAAGAAATTGGCTTGAGATTTTCGTTTATAAACCGTGCCTGTTGAAAACACTATAAAAAATATTTGTGAAGCAGGTACACATTTTTTTTAAATTGGTTGTGTCATTTAATACGCGTACTTTAAAATGATCAAATGATTTCATCAATATTTTGAGTTTTTATTATAAAAAAAACCGTTTGTTTTGGGACCAAAAACAGGAAAATTTGACGATGTTATGACACTCGGATTAAGAAAACTAAAGGTATAATTAAAAATCTACTCAGCGCATTTTGAAGACGACTATCTTAAGATAATTTTGCGCTGAGTAGATTTTTGAATTTATTCTTGATTACCCCGATTAACGTGCACAAACATGACTCTAAATGGCGTTGGGCGCGAGAGCGCCATCTTTGACGCCTGATTTATATAACATAAGCTAACCAGAGGAACGTGAAAAAAATACGTAGATAAAGCTAATATAACATATATTCTATCGCGATAAAAATATATGACACTATATCCTTCCTTTCCTTAAAAAAACGTTGCGAAAATGAGCTAATAATTTGACAACTGCCAAATTTTGCTAGACTGGGGCCTTAACAAAAAGATAAGATGGTTATGTTTAATATTGGCAATTGGCACCGTAAAGTAGGTACGCCAATGCTGGGCATAAATTTTCTCTAAGAACTACACTATAGCGTGAAACCTCTCAATTCACACCATAGTCCATAGATGCAACTTCTATCTTTTTTAAAACTATATTTGTATGGACGAGATCAAGGCATATTGACAAAAAAGTCACATGTTTCTCATTTGCATCAAGTATCCGCAATAATAAGTAGATACTGTAGATGTAACTGACTAAACACAACCTTTGAACTATAAATAGTCTTAGTTTTAGAGCCACAACTAGACTTATGGGTCTATGGAAATGGTAAATTTAGTGCGTCAAATAGTAATTTAGTTATAAATAAACGTACTAACAACTTGGTGAGGACTGTTAATATTCTGTCCAATAGGGTACCTTCAGACTACGTTGTATACATTTCATACTTAAAGCAAAATACGACTGCAAGCAATATATATCAAGCATGCATATACTTCTTTGTCTGTGTCTACGGAATTTGGTAGTACTGTTACAAAAAGTAAGTACAACAAAAAAACTACCTAGTGTAGGTATTTTTTTTTCAGAATAGTCGTAGTCAAGAACGGGGTTTCTAAAATACGGCTTTTTAAAAAACTTGTCTCTAGAACAATGTAAATGCATTCAACAGCAACTGAAGCCGGTATTGCAGAGTACTTTAAAATACCCATTGTTCCTCAAACAAAGAAAGGAACAATAGCATCTTTCCCTAAGAATTAAAACCTTTTTAGAGCTTTAAAATCGCCACCAAATCTTTGGATGCATCTGAGCAGCCCCTAAACAGCGAGCAAAAACAATAAGAAGCCATCGGCCGAGAGTTCACTGTTCGAGAATAGAACACGTTCTAAATATAAACTGGCCGTTAGTGAAGCGCCGCGGGAACATACATTCTAAATATAAATGGTTTTTAAATTTTCAATCCTGTCATTTTGCCATGTTCAAGGTCGTTTCCCGAATGTAAAAAAATACTCTTTTCTTTTTAAACATCTGGCACACATCAGACATCCAAAAAGTTTTTAACAGACGATAAAATTCATTTGGCTTCCATTGTAATAGCTATGTAAACAAACTGGAGTCGATCTTTTATTAGATTTATAGATCCACATATCTGTCTTAGCCTTGCTGCGCAATCAAAGATGGAGTGGGCGTTTTTATTAAACGGATTCCATACGCAATTAATTCAGATGTCAATAGATGGTAATTTGCGATCTTCTGTTTTCTATCGGCAAGACGGCAAAAGCCATTACTTTCGATTTTCTTAACTATTGAAAGTTGTACATTATCTTGCAACACACTATGCTTCAAGGTTTAGTATAATTTGTTTATTGCGGATATTCAGACAGAAATGTGTTTGCGGAACAAAAAATGCTGGCAAGTGAAATTAAACAAAAGGAAGTTAACATATCGTGCAAAATACATTTTACAGCACGTACATTTTGCTTACGGCTTTAGCGAATAAGTAAGATAAGAAACAGTTGCAAGTGAAAAGAATATTTAGTCATATTTCCTGTCACTTTTGTGATGATTTTTCGATAAATTACAATATATGCGATAAAAAATCAATTTCTTTAATATTATTAGATTGTGTGTTTCATTCATTAATACTGATGCACACACGAAACGTCTTACAAATGAAAAAAAAAGCGTACTATTTTAAAATCCGTGCCATAAATCCAATTTCCTCAGACGACCATTTTTCCTTGCTCGTTAAGTAGATTTTAAATATAGAATTGACGAATCTTGCGCGTAAGCACCCAACGCTAAATATCCCTTATCCTGTTGACAGACAGACAAATTGGTTTTCTAAATCCTACCACTGTTTTAGACACCCAGTGCTTATTGAGCCGTGACACAAAGTAAACTTTTCGCAGTCAGGGATCTTAGTAAACTGGTCTTGTTTATCTAAATTTGGTTAAGAAATGATCCCCTTATGGTTTGTGAAATTGTCGGGTGTCTGTTACATGTAAATTTAGACTGGAAGTGATATTTTTTGTAGCTTCCTCTAACAATACTTAGACGGTACTGCTTTTAGTCAAAATATATTTATTTTGTCTGGCGACATCACACGATACGCTTGTAGGCAGTTCATGCAATCGTCTGGCTTTTTGTATTGGATATACATACTACATAGGATTAAACAACAGAAAAAATATAAGACAAAGTTAGGTAGCACTTTTGTCTAAAATCAAGATACTCAAAGGCAGACAAAAAAGGGCTAAATAGAAGAAAGCAAAATAAGTAAAACCTGAAATAAAGAACAAATGAAAGGTGAATGAAAAAATGTTATATACCTACATAGAATTTAGAGAGACTAGATATAATCATTAAAAACCAAACAAAAACTTTTTATAACAGTAATGACTTTTTAATGAAACATGTTTCTCTATTACCTTTGTAATTTTTTTCGAAACCAACCTAATGTTGCCACATATGAAAGTGAACGTTTAAAATCTCCTAAAGGCAAAAAAAATATGACAATAAAATCGACCGACGACGACATATTTTTTGTGACACATTTTTGTGTGTAAACAAAACTTGGGATGCGGGACATTAAAATGGTAGATGGGACATGTGATGGGGACAGTTTTTGTAGTTACACAAACTAACAAAACTAGTTGTTAACTGATATAAATCAGTTTATTACAGCTTGAATGTCTCCATTAGATGCAGTAGCAAAAATAACAGACAAAAAAAGAACATCTTAGAAGCCAACTAATAAAAAATGTAGCTCTTTGGGTTAATATTCTGAAGAATCGATTGAAAAGGAGTACAATTGATGAAACTGCTTCGTGAGCCATGGTCTTAAAGCCTGGCTTCGATACCCGGATCGAGCAAAGTATAATTGAGGTTTTCTATGAAATTCTTAGTAGCAACTCGGAGTTTGGCTTTGTGCCTTAGTTAATGGCAATAGGCACGCCTCTATTAAGGACCTAAACATACCGGTGAACTGGCGATTTACCTGAGTACACCATACATGTGTGTTGATGAAAGTATTAAAAATCATTTATACAATAAAATAAACCTACACACAATGCTACTATTGGTACAAAACAAAATACACAATAAAACAGTAATTCATTTGACATTGATCTCAAAGGAATAGACGATTAAAGCTCAACGGCTCAACTTAAAGAGACATAACAATAAGCAGATCTACATAATCTCATCAGTAACAATAAAGTTCCTGATAGAGAACCGGTACAAATTGAAGCCTCGGTGGGCGACCTTACAGCATCTAATCATTGTCCCTACCCATAAAACTCATACTATACAACAAAAACATATATATTTTTTATAAATAACGGTGTTAGGAACACTTTATGTTGATTCCGGTGGGTGTCACCACTTGTGTTCGAAACGGTACTTAAAGTACACTTTAGAGTGACAGGTACAAATATTTTTCAAAGAAAGTGCTCACCGGTGGTCCAGCGTCTGTTAACCGCTGGGGTTTCTGTAAATATGTTTGGAATTTTTTCAAACGATCTACATATGACTGAAACGGTAAAACATATAAAAAAAAAACAACCAAATTGAGAACCGTTTGTTTCGTTTGAAAATCAGAATCATGAGTTAAAAAAAGCAAGTAAATGCAAGACAATGAGAATGAAATGAACACAACACTAAAATCCACTTAAAAAAGGACCAATAAACCAAGCATACGGTTAATAAGGGCAACGGTACGGCACCGTACGGTATCAGGCTGAGTACACACTAGGGAAAAATGTTGACCAATGTTACTTCATACTTGTTATAGCAAGCACTTTGCAATATTTAAGAAGTTTAGCAGCAAGCAGTCCTCTATTCACATTCAATTAAAATTAAGATGTTCAGAAGACATTCAAAATTAAAAAAATATTCCCAGTGTTTGCATGTTAGCGGAACAAGTGCCAAAACTAAAGAAAAGGACTTTCGCAACCCCGGTAATTGGTGAGGATATCTACAATCTAAAACTCCGTTATCAACTATCGTTTTACTCAATAGCTGTCACCTAGTGGACAACCATCTTAATCCTTTTAATTGGGCAGGATCTCTAACGGGACCTGACCCCTAAATGTCCAATGGTTTTAATTTTATTGGAACTGGTTTGGAGGACCGTCGTATCACGGTCACGGAAACGAAATCGCGTTTTAATGATCATGGTAGGTCTTACTCCTTTCTTGTCTTTCAGATTTATAATATATTAACTGATACCCGCGGCTTCTCTAAGGCTAATATTCAGAGACGATGCTAAGCATAAACTTAGGCTTCCGTATGTCAAATTGTCATACAAATTTGACATACCTTACTTTACGCTGCGCGTCGTCTCTGAATGTTAGCCTTTTTTAGCCGAGTTTTTGAGACTAAAGGTAGCCTATATCCTTCTTCAGGATGCATATTATTTGTAACACCGGGAATAATGATCAAAAAAAATTAATAAACCAATGATGATACTTGTGAATCTATTATTCGTACGTTGGTTGAATTAGGAATAAAACCTACTCTTAAACATACTAAAGATTAAATCAATATTAGAGAAACTACTACTGCTACTTGCGAATTTAGAATTAACCAAGCAAAATTAATATTAACACATTAAAAACCTGACACTATAGTTCGTCTAGTATCCTGACACTATATTTCCTGATTCAGGGTACAAAGCACCATTTCAGAACAATGTCTATGTGATAAAAACGGTTTAATGCCCACCACGTTAGGATACCAAGGCCAGTGCGAAATCTTAGCGGAATGTTTGATTAGGTCCACTCCATCATTTTGAAATGACATCATGTGTTTTGTTCAATTCTACCACGTGTGCAATTATAGGTTGGTACTTCTATTCAATAGTTAATTGACTTTTAATTGAAATGACAAGTCTTTTGGCCTTGTAGAGGATCCCTAAGGGTATCCATATAATCCCGAGTGACACAGTTCCTTCCTATAGGTACATACTCCAGCTATTGAGCCTCTAGATATCGATATTATCAAGGTTTCTTTTATTTGAGTTAGATTATATGTTGTTATAATAAACTTAAAACCAAATAAAAGGAATTCCAGATATAAGAATCTTCATCTAATTTCGGTAATAGTCCTTGGCAATTCAATTCTATCGACAGTTTAGTATGGCACTTACATCATACATTCTGTTCCTAATGTTCGACCACGTGTGTCTAATAAAAGAGGCCTCTGTGCAACAACTAATTGATAAATAGTCGATGATTAGCGCACTTCCCTAGTGAAGCGCGTGCGCACGTTCCGCGGACGCCGTCACGTCCAACGTTGCGTCAAGGTGCCTACATGTGTTCACTATTTGCATAATAACCGCTTCAACATTCTTTACGTTATTTCGTTCGTAACTAAATGTTACCATTTCTTAACAATCGAATGCATCTTGGAATATCTATCTATCTATTGGCTATCGTTGAAAAAAAAGGATATCGTGGGAGTGTTTAGTCGCACCATGAGAGGAGAGAAGTGTGTATCCAACTAACTGTGTAGTTTGACTATTCAATGTGCTTATTTATATTATGGTTTGACTGAAATAAAATATTCGAATTTGACACGCATTCAGGTGGAAGCAAGGAAATGAGATCTTTATTAATATATGCAATCAAACAAACTTCTACCCTGGTTTAAATAGTTCTTAGGTAGACCAGCTTGATTTTGTATTCCGTATGTGGAGTGCCTGAATGTGTAATTTGCTCACATTTATAAAATCGTCAAAAGAATCATAGGTACGTAATTCTGAGCAATAGTAACAAGCATCTCCCGTTTGATGTTACGCACGATTATGACGTGACGAGTCCAAAGATCGCATCAATCTATTTGTAGTGTCAGTTTCCTGGCGAATCTTTTACTGTGATGGTTTATCTTTTAATGTTATGATGAGACACGTTTCGTTTGATTCTTTTTAAGGTAACATGCGAAAAAAGCGTGTGAATAGATAATTTTGTGCTAAAGATATAAATTGATATTGCATTCAGGATTCATTTTGTCTGGATATTCTCTAATTTAGGCAATTTCGGAGAATGCTCCTTCCGACTAACAAATACGACTTCTGCTTAAAAAAGCATGAGAAATCATATGAAACGTAAAAATATTTATGACTTATTTACATTGCTAACATCAAATAGTTTAGCAACACCATGTCGCTCTAAATTTAGAGCAAACGCAACACGCAAATGAGTTAATGTTGGAACGAAAGTTGATGTCGAATCGTTTGGTACGCTTCCTGCCGATTCGCAGAAACGCACGCATTTTAACACAACTGAATTTATATTAGATATCGAGCTACAAGGAAAACTTATTGGAGAAATAGGGCAAATACGGAAACAATGTGACCTTTTATGTACTGATTGCAAAATATTTAAGACACGTGTAGCAAGAAAATACGTTATCAAGGAACATACTAATTTGTATACTATGTAGTAACTTCACCATATCTATAAAATTCAAGATATCTTAAATACACGTATATTATGTTGATTCAAATGAAATGAAATAATGTATATTTGAAATTCTAGAAAAATTACGTTTATCTAATTTTAATCACAATTATGATACTTCTCACAGTATTTAAGCGTTAACAATACGGCCTGCAATATAATGATAACAATTTTTAATGTACTAAAGCAGGAAGTCAAAATTCCGTTCAATTGCGATTAATTGTAGTAATCAAGCAATTGTCAAGAGGATTACATTGCTGAAATTAACAATCATAAGGAAAAAAACCACAAAAAGAACCTTATATTGTTGAAGATAAGGTTGAAACTATTATTGCTGACGGAATGTGGTAAGTAAAGGAGACTAAAGTAAATACTCGACTAGTTAACGAAGGGAGACAAATGACAGTCATTTAAAATTTAATGGCGCTTATAGAGCAATTTATGTGGATAAAAACCTACAGGATCCCATATTACAAGGAGATAAATTGTTTACAGTTTTAAAGTTGAAAGTTGACTATTAGAAAATAATTTGTACATTAAGTATAAATATGTTTGTTCGCTATATGTTTATGCCTCATATTTACAAAATATAATGAAAGTCTTTTTGAAGAAGAAATTAGATATACCTATATACCTTGAGAAAATGTTAATCTGAAATGTCTGACAGTATAAAACAATTCTGAGAATTGCAAAAAAAAATATACAGACATTAAAACGGTTATGATTGGTAACGGTATATAGAAAATAACAATGGGTGCTAAAACTTACCTACCCAGAAGCATGCCTAGCATTAATATTGCTATATGCTGCAGCTATATAATACTATATTTTAGACACAAAATCACGGTAGTCTAACCAAGGTCAATATCAATCTTAATCCTACGTAACCAACCTTATCAAATTCAATTTTCCATATTGTATACCATCATACTCCCATGACAGATCCAGATTACATTGAAGGTCACGACCTGCATAGATGATATCACTGATGCGACATACAACCAGTTGGAGGCCACCCAACCAACATAAAAAGATCCATGCATGACATAACAATAACACATTTAAATTCTGATTTTTATAGAAAACAGGGGAAGGTAAGAGGTCGCTTAATCCTGGTTATGCAAGATTGGAGTTGAATCATCAACGGTAATAATAAAATGAAGCGAATATACATTGTTATGTTTTGTGTTCTACGAATCGTGACCCATGGCACTGTAAATTGGATCAGGGACAGTTGTCAAGAGTTTTTGGTAATGGTCTGACGAAATGTATGGGGAAAATGATCGTGATAATTTTATTCGTAATTGATGAGTCGAATGTTGCGTTGATTGAACAATATACGTCATGTCTTTATGTATCAATAAGAAAAAGGATATTGAAGTGGCTTCGTGGTGTCTTTATGTATACTGTTTGACATAGTTGGATATCATTGAAGTAGATGATTTTAATTTTTTAAAGTTTAATGTAGCGCAATTTCAAAACCCCACTTTCAATCTTTTATCTACACCAAAATGTCAAAGTGACAGTAAGTTCCTTTTAAACCTTAGATTAAAAAAAAATCTTATCTCTCCCTCTCAAATTTTTTACTGTTATAAAAACCGTTTCCGCTTCTATGTCTTTATACAAAAAAGCAATTCCCACAACTAATTGTACCACTTTTTCAACAATTGATGCGTACATCCTCCCGTGTCCGTACCTGGCTCGCATCCGCTGACGAAACTGATAAAAGCCTGCGTTGCCTCATTCTATACACGTAGGTACAATAAAGTGTGGTGCAATGGATACGACTTGTGAAAGAAACGTAATAAAGGATACTAATGATACGCACTTATAAGAAAAGATAATTTTAGTGTTTGGGCTGATGCTATGGTCCTGTATTTTTGAAAAAAAAAACCATCATTTGAGGGCTTTGTCAGTAATGCAATTGGTTGTTCAGATTTTATGTATGGAAACATTGTAATGCGCAGAATCAACAACGTAGAATAATGTTGAAAGTACGGCGTACGATAAAAACGTCCTTGGAAACTATATTGCATCAGAAAACAATATTATCCACAGGTATATCAGAGAAAACAATCACGCAAAGTCCTCAATCCAAAATATTTATAACCAAGATAACAACTAAACTACCTAGCAAGTTCATAAGCCCTATAGTGGGCATCCTCTAAGTCTAAGATTCAGAGACAATGAGTATAGTGAGAAGAGTGAAAGACTCAGTACTGAATCTTGACATAGGGAAGCAAGTTTACGCTTAGATCCGTTTAGAACTTAAGACCAAGATGCGTCTTGTTATAAGCATACTAGGTTAGAAAATAACCAGTACGTACATAATTACGTAGGTGGCACTTGACTGTTTCTTCCTCACTTATGGCTACCATAATAATGGAATAATGAAGACGCGATGCTTCCTCAAGCTTACGTCATTCGGTGCGAAGTGTATCATTGTTGGGAAACATTAAAATTTTGTAGCTACCTACCTACAGTACCTACTTTATCTGTAGTGCGGAGATAATAAGATAACCAACCTGTTTAATACGTGATGCATTAAATGAACGCAACATTTAAGTAAGAGGTTTCGAAGCATTTTGGAATAAGGATCTACAGGTTCAAAACAAATTTATTAATAGGCCATACAGACAGAGACATAACCTACAAAAAATTAAGCAGTTCTACGAATTTAAACTTTTACTAAACTTTGTAGTATTACTGTTAATTTATTAAGTAAATATTAATGTAACTTTGTTTAAATTACTATCTGTTGCATTGGTAAAGGAAATAGGTTTTCATGTTAATATAGATCCCACTAAATAACAAATTTAGGTCGATATCAGTCTGAAATTCTATTTCTGATGCCCCAGAAATTCCTACCTAAATCTTGTTTATCTATCGACCAGTAATATCTAGGCTGAAATTTATATCTGCGGTTTTAAGATCTTCAAAAGTATTTTCTTACTTCCGATATTTCAGCTGTAGAAGATATAAAATTATTTGGAGAATTAATAGAATGTTGAGAGCATAAAATATTTTAAAGTTTTTTCGTCTTAAATATTCGTAATAGGATCTCTTTTGATCTTAACTCTGACATGCTTAAGTATCTTATATATATTTTATGTCTCTTTCAAGAAATAAAATAACAAACGCATTATTTATTTCGCAATACATCTGATGAAATTAGTTCTATGTTATCTTCGTGATCAATGACGAAACACAATGATTTACAAAGTCATTGGAGCCAAGTACAAGTAAGTAATTTCAAAATTAAGTAGAAGGCAAAAGACAGAAAATCTAATAACTCGAACGGTTTTATTTATAAATAATAATAATAATAATGGAAATATATTTGCACCAATTCTGATATACGAGTGCAATAATTTTAACCAGTCAAGTTACAAATTCAAGACACATTAGAAAGGTAAATTATTCGGAGGTTCTGGGACCCTGTGTGATTTGATTGATTGAAAAATTCAATAGCGTCTGTCAGCTGCCAGTTTTGATATTTTACACAAAAGTTATTATTACTTGTCACTACGTATTCATATTTCGAAATCTGAACGAATTAATCAACATCTCTCACTGCTCTCTCCGTAACACATGAAATTTCATAAACAACTTGGTTAAGCCCAGACGTAATTATTATTAAAGTCATTTGTGGTCATTGGCCACACCCACGACACGACATGGTGGTCATTTGTCTGCTCCTTATCTGGAGTTTGACCACAGTTCGGTCATTAACTATCGCTTGACGAAAGTTCACTGTCAACGCACTCTACTGTACAACTTTAAAATGATTAGGAACAAAACCAGTGGAAAATCTTACAGTCTGTTTTTATACTCAAGTGAAAACAATTACGGACGTTCATCTAGGTTAGCCGAACACCTATAACAACCGTTAATGGTAGTCAAAACCTCAGCAAGATGACCCTTAGGATATAGGTATAGTAGTAGTAGTAGTATAGGCTAGAAATTGAGTTGCTCAGATGGCAGTCGCTTCGTGTATAATATGAATATTCGGTTGCATGTAGGTAGTTTGATTGGAAGCAACCCTAAATTCGTTAGAGAAAGGCTATCGAGGAACGAGGGTGATGATGATGGTCACTATCTTCTTACATTACATTATGAATATTTGTGTTAAAAATTTCAATTTAAACTTTGCTTTGTCTGTCAGTCACTATAAGACACACAGCGATCTTGGAACAAAGTACATAGTACTATGCCAAGTTATAATAAATACATACATTGTCATAAATATTCCATAAAATACGTCAGCTTATTTCTTTTGTTTTATTTCCTGTTGCATCTTTTATCGTTACCCGGAGCATTGAAGAAGATGTATGTCACAATAATTAAAAGCAAACAAAAATAACAACAATTCAATAGTCTTTCTCCGGCCATATATGTTTATGATTGATAATTGATAGCCAATTAATAAACCTGTCCAATTAATATAAGTGTGTTAATTTAATTAATCGTCAAGTTTCAATTTTGTGTTCTTTTTTTCCTTTGAGCGATTAATTTATTCTTGTTAAAATCTGTAAAATGATGCACGATATTTTGCTTAGTTCACAAATGTATTGAATTTCAAATTTTAAAATAAACGACATGCCTAATCCTGACATCTGTCAGTCAAACCGTTGGAGCATGATACTTGATAGGATACACCTGATATTACTTTGTTCAGGTAGAAAACTGGTCTCACAATGGAAGTGGTGAGCTAAGGGTACAGGTAGGTTGGTGATAAAAGAAATGGATAACAAACATGACAAAAAATCGGTTTGTTTTGTTATCGTGTCTTTAATTTGGCAACTTTAAAAATTAAAATATGCCTCGTTGGTCTAGTTGCCCCAAGCGCGACTGATACGCTAGAGGTCCTGGGTTCGAATTACGGGTCGAGCAAAGTGTTGTTGGATTTTTCTGTGAAATTCCCAGTAGCAACTCGGAGTTTAGATTTGTGCCCGGTTGATGGCAATAGGCTCGCCCTCTATTACATGGGACGTAAACATATCGGCATGTGGGTGGACATTAGTACACCTCTGCCAAACCCTTCGGGAAATACAAGCGTGAAGGTATGTTGTCTAACCTTGCCTAGAAAAATTGTTAACTACCATTTGAATCGAAAGAAAATGTATGGACATTACTTTTATGAACGCCAATTGTCGAAAAGTGTCGAAAGTTGTCATTTCTATATTCAATATTTTATTTCGATTTGAACATTATTTTGCAACTTGTGGTGTTTGTTGTTACTTTCACTGCCATAAAACTCATCATATTCTTCCATTTCTTTTTAATTTTTTTATCTAAAAACTGGCGGGGTAGAAATGGATGACAACTAGATCACAAATGAAACCCAAGAAACAAAACATTAGCTCTCACTTTCAAAATTCCTAATCCACTTCTTCATGTCATCCTCTTTCCTATCATAAATCAAATATTCCCCGTAAGTATAGCCAGAGATAATTTTTTGCCATGCGGAACCAGCCTCTTGAGACATATCGCTGCCATCCGGGATAGGTCTCGAGTACCGGAAACAGTTATAAATCTATAAAAACAGTTAACAAGGGATCGTTCATGGGGAATAGAAAGTTTGTGAGCCACGCCAGATGGCTCGCTTTGACATTAAGCTATCGTTTACAGATAACGCGCAGGAAGACATCTGAAATGTTGACTTATATCGATTGGTAAAATCAGCCCCTCTAGACAAGTTGCAAGTCGTTTGAATCGACGATCGAATCGAAACTGGAAATAACATTTATGAATGCCCGATTTGTCGAAAGCTTATATCATTTCCAAAGTTTTTATTTGTATGTAATTGTTTATTTGAAGGGTAGATAGAACCTGCTTTCAGGCCCTGATCTTCTTTTGACTAGGTACTAGATTCTATGGATCGCGAGTTTATTAAAGACTGTATGATTGATTTGTGGCAAAATGTGAAAATCTTGGAGTCTGAGACTGTATCCTACAAAATATTAATTGTTCTATTCTAGGATAATTTCTATTCTTTGCTATCTTATCTATTATATATTATTTGCTATGTCAGCTAAATTATCACTTATCACTCAAAAAGCACTAACCGTTGTTAGCGCAATTCTTCAATACAAGTTTCATTTAACAGTAGTGGAAGTTTGTTTTAACTAAATAAATATAGAAAAAACTGTTAATGGTTCTTTGGTTGTTGTAAACGGTAATCCAGATATTACATAACAAAAACCAGAAATTGAACTTGCTGAGCGCCTGGTAACGAGATCATGATTGCTTAGTTGTACGCTTAGTTTAAAACGAACCCTATTTATGATTATAAGGCTGTATGTACAAAATATATGATTTAAGAGAGGTTTATTATTAAGATGGTAATAATATAACACATACTTAAAACAATATTTATTCTAGACAGCTAAAGCATAGTGCGCTGTCCTACATTGCCATACCCAACTGTGTCCATGATTGATACTATAAATATATTTTGCCTAAAAGCTAAAGCTTCTGAAGTGGCAATCGAGTCAAGAGGTCAAACAGAAGCCAGGGGATAGAAAACAGTTGCGATTTCTCCACTAACAAGCACTGAAGCCCTTAAATTAAGGAATAGAATAATTATTAACATTGTGGATACATGATTATATTGATTCTAGCAAAGACAAATTGACCAAAGATATTTTTCTGTGCTGCTTCCTATTAAATGAAGCAAAATATTGTAGAAATTTGAGAAAATCATACTTTCTTTCAATGTGTTTAAAGGGAGATTTTAGTATCTTTCAATGTATTTAAAGGTGTATTTAAAGGTAGTTTTTAGAAAGCTATTATTTCATTGCTTCTTCACTACCCTGGCCAAACCTACCTAGCCTGGTCTTCGACTACCAACGAAGGCAACATAATATATTTTTTTAGAAATTCGATTGTGGTCTGTACATGGAATAGACTTGCTCAATGACGACCCCTATGCTATCATAGGGGCCACCTAGGCTATCAACCAGTATTATATATCATAACATTAATTGATAATCTATTTACACATGTGTATATTGTGTTCATTGAATACTTTCCAAAGTACACAAATACATCATTTACATTTAATTTAACATGTTTTACATATTCTGTTACCTTAACCGGACGAGTTAAAAGTTTAAAACAGCTGATGCAGTCTGGTTTACTTTACTCCGCGCGGTACATTTTATTTATTTTCTTTTTTTGTGAACTCGCTCCTGCAATCTTTGGCGCGAACGTGTTTTAAGGTACGTTGACACTGGGTACTCTGCTTTACTGGTTACAAGTAAGAGCTAGGCCCTATGTCTGCTATTTTATAGTGTCAATAAAATTCGATGACTTCTGAACTATTCATTCGAAATGAAGAAAATGTATTTAAATCCAAATTAAATTTAGATAACTTATCGTCTTTGTTTTCATTGATAGAGACTATTTTAGTACTTTTGTTATACTTCAACTTACATGAAATTTATTGTATATCCGCGATGTTCTCGTTTACGTTTACTTAATTGATCAAATTCTATGGGACACCATACCTTTGATAACTTCTTAAGACCTACCCGTTTGTCAGCCAGAGTTTTAGAAAGATTGATATAAACTTTTTATTGTCAAACAAAGAAGTTTTCACAATACAAAGTCCGACAATATCTGCAAATCGGACCATGGTTTTTTATCTACCATCTCTAACAATTCTTAGTAATAGTTAAACTCGCTGTTAAGCTATGGCTAATGGTTTCAAGAATCATTAACACCGACGCAGACAGATCAATAACCATTTCTTTTTATAAACGCATTGAAAACACACAAAGCATTACACTTTTTACTACTTTTCTCTTTTTCTTCCAAAACTTTATGGTTTAGTTTAATGTTTATTGTTGATCACTCTTTAACTCACATTAGTGGTTTCATTTCCTGTCTCAGCTTTGTTGATTCTATAATAAATGGTTAAGGGGAAGCTGTTAGATCAGTAGTTAACTTGGTTATATTGCCTTTGGTCTAGCACAAAATCGCTTCTTCTGGGCGTGAAATCATGGCTACGATTACCAGATCAAGCAATTGTTTTTTAGTCTCCTGCATCACAAAAATTTTAGGCATTGGTATAGGTGTACTGATTTCAGTTCCATATAATTAGGGGTGACCCTATAGTCATTAATCGGACACACATTGAAACGTTGAGCTGTTACACAACAACACAGCTAGCTATACATCATGACGATGATAATAAAGCAAAATTTTTGATCAGTAGATACTTTGCGCAATTTTATTGTTAGCGTGTATGGGGGCTGAGTATTGTAGACGGCTGGATCGCCCCCTATCACATTGGGAACAAATGCCGTCATCGATGCGATGTGGGTGCATTAACATATTTAACATACAGAACGTTGGTAGACTATTACAGGAAATTTTAACGAAGATTACAATTGACAAGTAAAGAGTTGTTATGAGGTCAACCTCGTTTGTCTTTAAGAAAAACGACAAGTTACACCACACTACTAAAGCACTTTGAACTTGTATTAGATGACCTTCCCAAATCTTAGAGCATGTTTATATGCAAAATCCAACTATTATAACGGAAAGGTTGATCTGGAAGAGAGTGAAAATTTGTGTTGATTCGACTTTTATTAAGGTATCGTTTCATATGGAGTGTATACATCAAGGTTTGGTCGCCAAAAGATTAAGTTGAATGTCACGTGTCTGATAGTGGACATGCAGATAGGCCAAGAACGACGTAAGTAGTCGGTAGTGACAGTGAGTTAACTATTGCTTGTCCTTAAAAATAAAATATTGGAAGCAGCTTAGCAATATTGGTTTACAGTGATATCACTCGTACGTTATCACCTTGAGACTTCAGTTGTTAAGTCACATTTGTCTGGTAATTTCACTCGCTAAATTACTATTAAGTGTAACCTTAGAGTGTTGCAGTTTGAAGATTTACAGGAGAATATTTTGAAAAGCAGTAGTTAGATCTTATTGGACCAAATACTTAAAAAAATAAGTAGTTACTAAAAAAGCAATAGAAATTGCTATTGTGTTTGTAATTTGTTAGTTGGCGGAATAATTAATTGTAAACTTGGAGGAAATTTAGCAATAGCATTAACCAAAGACAAGCCATATTAGAAGATTCTATTTACGTTTACATCGATATCTATACATATAACATCGAATACACGTGACCTCACGACAGCCATGTGGCTATCTCGGGTTAAACTAACGTTTACTTAGACACAGCTTAACAAAACATTGACTTGAACTAATAGTGAGTCACCGTCTGTTTGGTGGCTACCTTGTATGCCTACTACTGTTGCATGATTTTGGTAAAAATGAGATTTGCTTACATGCATCCTCATTATGTATCATTATGCTTCATTAAATTTACTTTGAGACAAAGTAAACCAAAATGACAAAAATGGATGTAAAGACCGTTAAAACGTTTAGGCTTTTAAAAATGTTCAAGATACGGGCATGATAATTATAAAAAACATTAGACAAGGGTTTTGTCGATCACATATTTTGACAAAGCCATTTTATGAGAACAATATGTATTTTTGTCAATTCTTGTCACTGGTTGTACGCATGTATATAACTTTGTTTTGGTATTGATCTATTTCCGTAAATCTTTGGTAATACCCAAATCTTGTCGAAACGGTTCAGACAATTGATTGTTATAGATTATTTAGAATAAATATTCTAACAATTGCGTCTTCTTCAATATAATTTAAGTAAAATAATTTTACTGTCGTTGTTCTTGTTTTGAGCGAACTGACCATTGATGTTCTGATATCGATTTTACCTCAAAAGGAAAACAAGGGTGATAGGAAGTACGTGTCAATATAATGTTCATATTAGCACGTACCTATGTTCATTGTTTCCCTATATCATAAAGAAACAATAAAATAGTAAGTATAGTGTAGTTATACATAATTATACCAATACAGGTTAAGGTCAAAGAAGGGATGGGTTTTTTTTTTAAGGATGATATAAAACAAAGAAGTGAATGATGAGATATGCAACGCCAACCTCAAATTGTTGGAAGCTGGAGAGAAAACAATGATGATCAGGTCAAGGTTTAGGACAATATGACTAAGATCATACATATTTTTAAATATTTTTGAAGAGGACAAATCCTTTTATAAAACTGCTACAGAAGTAGGACAGGAAAAATTAAAGCATAAGATATTGATCTCTGCTACATGACATTTTGTTTGTTCAAGATATTTTATTTTAGTGTCCATTCTTAGCAAGGACTTCAGATGATATTAGCTGAAGGTAGTGCGTGTTAACAATAAGGATCTGAGTCAGTAATTAATTATTCTGTTACTATTAGGCAGCCATATTGTTCCATTGCAAGGCAAAGACCTTTCAACTCTTCTCCCATTCCTCGTGATTCAAAGTTTATCAACAGCAACCTCATCAAACAGTAGTAAACATTGTCAAATCAGATTAAAAAGTGAAACTTGTAACCAGAATAACAACGTTTTTAAAAAGAACAAAGTTAATGACTAAGCCAATGACAAAATTAAAGTGGATCCCATTAGAATGCAGACAACTAATTTCACTTCCTTAATTAACAATTCCTTTTACAAATGACACTAGAAATTGACAATTAATCTTGCTGATCACGCAATTTTTTGTTCCGCCGTTACATTTAGATAGGACAAATAATAATTTTGCCCAATACTGGTACCCTACTGGGCATAATAGAACCTCCAATTCAGAACCTGCCACGATAGTTTAGTACTTACTGAAAGAACCACAAACCACGAAGTTTTTTGTCTTCCTAGGCCGACGGTAGGTTTCGACATAAGGTTTTCCAGTTTCCCAATCTTAAAACCGATAATTTCAGTGGCAGTTTGGATAAGAAATAAAACGATAATTTGTTTCTAATCCACAAACAAGCTGCCCAGAATCCGAACACTTAACTACATCAACGAACGCTTAAACAAAATTAATTTTGGTCAGTATGCTATTAAAATTATAAATTAAAATAACATTTCTTTGAAGAGGTAATAAATAATAATTCTGTCTCAAGTCAAGAAGTAATAAAAACGTAGAATGCATTGATAAGCAAGTAAACAAAAGACCAGTTGTTTAATTGACCTCAGATATCAAGTTCAGTAATGTCATTATCAAAATGTGAACATTAAAATCCAATGTAAATTAAAGATACATTTGTACATACAGCGAAAGATAACATTGTTTACAATAGTATCACTTAGTACGTAATGTTTAGGTACAATGTTACATTCATTAGCAAAATTCATTCATGAGATGATGACTCAAATTCTGTTTATTTTATCGCTATTTAGGCAACATGATTCACTAGTTGCGACTTGAACCGAAATTATCAAGAGAATTTATACTTTTACATGTTTACCAAACCACTATCACGTTTATCTACGGAGATAATGACTTTATAATGTTAAGTTGAATAATAATAATAAAAACAAACCTTTAAAGTAAATTTAACGATGATCACTTAAACACAACTTCACTGTATAACGAAATCACTAGTTAATAAACTAAACACACTAAATCACAAAAAAAAGATCAATTACAACGATCAATAATTGAAGAAAATGTGTATGTGGCGGCTTCGATCGATGCGCAAGAGCAACTGACAAGAGGAATCGCCGACCCATGCGCCGGCGCAGGATAAACCGACTGAATTTAAAATGCCACCGTTGCTTGAAATGGCGATGGTTTTAGAGCCTTTGTCAACTAGTTGGGTTTGACCGTGTTTATTCACCGTGAAACTAATGTATTTTTAGTAAATACGTAGGGCAGGTAACGACTACTGTAGGGCCAAGGGCTTCGATTGTAAAACTCTGCTGTTTTTATACAACATTGCTTAGAACTTACAGAAAACTTTCCAAGGTTAAAAAGTTACCCAATGCATAGAATTTCTTGAAAACTTCTAAGAAGAAATAGAACACAATTGATACAAGAACATAATAAAATAGTTTTAGTAAAAAAAACGAGAGTATCTTCCATAGAACAGTCTAAAAAATCATTTAGAAAAAGTAAAAGATCGAGTCATGGTGGTCGAGGAAGGAAACCTTGGATTATTACATATTCTGTAGCCATATTACGTATAAAAACCTGTCACGCATAGAAATTATATTAATAAACAAAACAGGTTTATTATAAAAAAAAACGATTACGGCATTATAACACTATTGGAAACGTGATAGATATTGAATTAATAATTAAATTATGTTTTTCTTAATGTCAATGCCGTTGATATTGCAATTAACCAGTCACAGATAACATAATAAGTTAATAGTTATGTATTTAAAAATATGCTAATTTCATTTGGGATTTACAAAATCAGAATAATTTTGGGATTCCCAATTTTACTAGACGTAACTTTTTTTTATTGGCATTTGGTTTGATATTTTAATATAACTAGATGTCTAATCTTAGTACCTATACAGCGACACCATTCGTAGTAATCCATTTCAGTTTATATCTCTCTTATCTCTAAATCCATAACATTTTTAAAGCATTAGAATTTACAGGACATAACAAAAGATAAACATTGTAGAGTATTATGCGATAGTCTATAGATTTTGAAAACAAAGAATCAAACACAGGATTTCGATTCATTACAATTCGTTCAAGTGTTCTATTTCAGAAGTTTTGTGAATCGTTCGAATCGGTTCGATTTGGATCAATAACACGGAACAGTGGCGGTGTCAACGCACTGCGCTCGCGTCGCGCCGCACCAAAGGACGACGCGACCAATTACCAATACGTCAAGTGGTCTGACGTTTATTAGGCTGCTGATATAATTATAGTTTTTTAACTGTCATTCTCGGATTTTTAAACCTGACATTTATTCAATCTTTCATGTAGGCGAGTGTTGTCCTAGATGGAAAGAGCCTATGTATAGTCGATTTTAAGTTGACAATTTTTTTATGTATGTACCTAATTCCATAATAGTATTCGTGTTGATTATCTCAAAACTTCGAGCACTGCGGCAAGCGACAAAATGTATCATCCTACACTCTTTATGTTAATAAAGCCGACTTATGTTTATAGTTACAGTATTTTAATTGCAGTATTTATTAGAAAATTTGAATTGGAACATAAATTTACTTACTCATTGGACAAACTGGTTAACCTTTCGTAGAATCAACATATCGTTATGGTAGACAATAAAAAGCATTGTACGTGAAAAGAAAATAACTGTTATTTAATAGAAAAAAGAAGAGATAAGAATTACATAATTATGTATAAGAACTGTATTAATATAACTACAGCAAAAGTATATTCAAATAAAGTGGATACTGGAAAACACAATGATTGAACTAAAACCGACGAAATTGAAAATACAATAATAGCATTAGAAATTGAAATTTCTTAGGAGGTGAGTTCAAGGATATATTTTATACCCGTATAGCATTTATATAGCCTGAAGCAACGCAAATGATAATTTAATATCGGTATTCAGTTGTGTAAGGCGAAAATACCCGTTGGAAAGCGCTAACATATTTATATCGATGTATTGCCTAACAGTATTAATATCGAATAGAAACTAGTTAAATTCGTGATGCATAAATAAACAAAGATTCTGGATATAAATAAAGAAACAAATTTACTAGAAGCTAGAAATTCATTGTTGAAACTGAATATTGTATTTAAACTGTTTTGTACAAGGCCTCGACATAGTATACAGTAACTATCACAACTTAAATATCAATATTTACTAAAACAAACACTGTAAAAGAATATTTCTTAGAATTCGCTTCTTTAATAAAACGATCTACCACAAATACAATATCAGCTTTAACACAATTCCATCTTTTCTTTAATCTCCCTCAATCTCTGCATTCATTTTCATTACTGTTCTAGCCACATGCGTTTCATTCCTCCTCATCACGTCCAGACAACGAAACAAACGATAAAAAAAATACTAACAATGAAAGGAAAAAATGGATCATGCCTGACGATGTAAAATCACACACTACACGTATTCTTAAACACAATGAACTACTAAAACCGGTAGTAATTGAAGTCAATGAGTCATTAGCGGGGCAAGGGGCAAATCTCCAAGTTTTGTAGGAAGCGGCCTACTAACGGGTGACGTGACGTCGACGAGACGACGCCCGCGCCGCTGCGTCATACTAGCTTTACGGACTGATGCATCTAACCGTTCTTTTTTGGGAAACATACTTACCAAGAAGTGACTTAAAGGGAATTTTTCCAAGTTTGTTAGAATTACTTTTGTATTTGTAGAACGTATTTTATAGGTCAGGCTCTCTTTATTAATTACATTATAGCTTTTCAGGTCAATGGGTCAAAATATTATTTACATAACGTTTCAGCGACAGGGTTCTAAAAATGAAAAAGTATTGTTCGAAGTTTCTGTTTTTGTTTTATACATCATGATTATCCTGGTCAAATTGATTGGGCCATGGAATCTATCTTCGTCAGGTTTAATCACGATATAAGAAAATAATAACCAATTATTTTTATCTGTTTTCAAATTACTGCTAAAACGTTGATGGAATTCTAAGTCAGATGCGTCAGGAAATTTTCGGAACACGTAACGACGAGTCAGTGACCTTGATAGCTACTTAAACGCACTGTAGCATGCACTTAACATTGCAGAGGATACAATTATAACATAAATATTTATGCTGTCTACCAATACTGTTTCCTACTTGTATGGTTTACCAGATGGCCAAATAGAAACAATTGTAATAACATAAACAGGATTTTGACCTTTATGTTTTGATTCATAAGGTGCTGTTTCAATTGTTTGACGTTCTGCCAAATATGTCTTTGTTTGGTTCACTTGAGGGCTGGTAAAGAATTTGACAGCTGAGCGGTTTTTATGAAGGCATTTATCGCAGAGTTGTCAGCGTCGTCACTTAGTTCCTAAAAGAGCATAAGTTAGACTTTCTATAACATTCATTATAAAAGTAAATTACACCTAGACCGCTAAAAGATTTTAATAAAATTCGACGAAGATACAGTTTCTAAAGAAGTTGAGCTTATGTACCTTTTTCCTCAAAAAGTTCTTTGAGATATAACGTGAAACTATGTTCACCAGCTAGTTGCCTACATGCAATATTTCTTGAGTGCACATTATGAATCATTTAATTATTACAATAAAATAGTAATATTGTTTTTTTCTTGTGGTAGCCCTATCAATGTCGCGACGTACAGGCGACAGCAGTGAGTCGTTGTGCTAGGTCGTGCGACAGTTTATTTTTAACTGTTTTGACATTTTGACAATTGCATGTGTTTGTCATTCATCGGAAAAATGGCAGACTGTCCATGGGAACGTTATTATTTTTATTAGTATGAGTTTTTTCTGAAATAGATATCGTTATTTTTCATTTTCATTTATTTATTCAATTGAAAAACATTTCCTTATTTGTATTTGAAAACGTTTTTCTGTTTTCTTCATTTGAAAAACACTTTCTTGACGATTTTTTCCGGTTCTTTTCTATTCTAAAAAACGTTTTGCTAAGGGTTTTCACAATAATCGTGAGTTTGTTTACAAATTCTAATTTTCACAGGGACAAAAACTCAGACACAGAACAACTACCATACATTATTCAAATTATTTATTCTGTGACAGCATCGAACCTACAATCCATGCCTGAAATTATGTAAGTTGACATGGCTCTATCCAATCTATACTTATCTTATCTAAACCACGTGATTAAATAGGCGCCAATGCGATATAAATGCATCCATTTTAAACGTCGTTATTATCAGTGATAAATAAGTGTGTCAACACAAAAACTTATTAATAACATTCCCATTACTCAATGCGCAAAACCAACGATTTAATCCGTCACTAATTAAATAACACTAAGTAGAAAAACTCCAGACGGTATTTATTAAAATAGCACGTGACAAATTAAAAACCAGTACAAGGTATCAGGTTTTTTCACCTAATATAATCGATCGAGCATTGCAACAGGTTATTAAAAGTTTATCGAGAAGCTTATCGAATTGTTTGACTTTGACCTTCTCGTAGCAATTGCGGTTGCAGACTTAAATGTCAGTTATATTGGAATTTGGACTAGACAAAATCACTTTCAATTTCATTGTTCAGATATCGTTTAGTAGGTACAAAGTAATGTTTTAAACGTGTCGTGGAATGGAGTTGCAGGATCGCTTGCCGGCCGAGATTTTTCAGAAATTGGATTTATGCCTGGTTACTAATAATATTAGTTACTTATCACTGTGTCAAAGGAAGTCATCGCAAGCCCATACAACTCAGCCCAAATTTGTACCTGAGGTACCTACGTGGCAGCTATCAAGTTGACAGTTTTTACCATGAAATCACTATGAAACTGTGTCAAAATGGCGTGCGTTTTTTCAAATTAAAAGTGATTTTTTCTAAGTAAGAATAAAAATTACTACGACGAATTTTAACCAGCGTAACACAGGGTATTTTTTTCAATAAGTGTACCTTGGGTACAACATTTGGGCTGATTTCGATGACCTCCTTTTGTTCAATGATGTCCAATAAACTATGTTTCTGGCGGTATGTTTATAGGTTCAAACTTTAGACACATTCAATAGTCAACGACATAATAAATCCTACAGAATGTACGTAGATATAGACCTCTAGGGCCTGATAAAGAGAGACAACATTTTTTTAACTTCAGAGTATCCAACTCTGGAATCAAAATGTCTAGTAACACGACACGACGCTGAGCAGCGCAGGCGCAGCTTACATCGCCATCAGAGACCGGTTATTTCCGAATTAACCTATGACCTGTAAATTTCTGATTTACGTTTAACAATTTTTAAAACACTTTTACTGTCTTTTTCACACGGTGTTGAACCTTAACCCACATTGGAAATAATAAAATAAAAAAGTGTTATTACTTTTACATTTGACTATATAGTTATGTCCCCAAAATTAATTCCGAAAAAGGTCAGGCACGTGATAGTTCAATGTAATTCTTTTAGGACCTGTAAGTTCCCATTAAATTACTTGACAGATAATTATATACACATTTTGTTCCATTTTTTATTTATCCGGTGGTTATAAAAACAGCCCCATAGTGTAGTTTTTTGCGAGCTATTTCGTGTAAGAAAATAAAATTGAATAAAACTTCACGCAAATAAATTATTTTGATTTTATTTATAATTTGTTGTAACACAACATCACGCCTGTATTCCCCGAAGGGGTAGGTAGAGGTGTACTAACTAATGTACACCCACATTTTGCCGGTATGTAAACATATCGCATGGAATAGGGGGCGAGCATATTGCCATCAACCGGGCACAAATCCAGACTGAACTGCTACTGGGAATTTCATAAAAAAAACCCATCAACACTTTGCTCGACCCGGGATTCGAACCCAGGACCTCTAGCGTAGCAGTCGCGCTTGGGACCACTAGACCTACGAGGCTCTCTGCATAATTTGGTGTACAATAAAGGTTGCTATAGTCTGCGCGGAACTAATTGGTCGCGCCTTAGGTATGTGAGCGGCGGGACGGTGGGGCGGGGTCGCCTGCGCGCGGTGGGACGCTCCCGCTCTCTAACTCCCGTCCCTACCTAAGGCGCGGCCAACTAGTTCCGCGTGGACTATAGCAGTTATATCAAATCTGGAACAGCAATCTATTCAAAGTCCATTACTATACTCAGAGGTACATACGAGTACATACCAACACAAAACATCATAAAACCACCCGCAGATTACAAAACCAGGAACCCGACATTAACGACTTCGTACAACAAAAGGTACTTTCACGCAGTCCCATCAGCAGCTGACCGCAAAGCACGGTGTTTTGACAAACAACCGGCGCAAGCGCAGCCTAGTATGTCAACAATAGAAAGGGCTTGGATACGCCTCTTACTATTCTCACTTCACCGCCATATTTTAAAGGTATAAGGTACATTTTGCTATGGCAAGCAATGCTCGGAGCATTCACAAAGTTTGTTATGACCGAACTGAGTAATCGTAAGTTCGTTACCGCTCGTAGAGAACTGTGTTACGGTGTTCAAGGCACGCTTTGTGCATTTGATGGTAGTTTTTCTAGTCTTTTTTACGGACTAAGGCAAATGTAATCTAACAATCCGACTTCCATCGTATTTTTTTTTTGGTAGGCATAGCTTTGTATTGATGAATATAATATATACTCTCGTCTCTTACCTCTCACTCTTGCTCTATTACTGCATCTACTTTGTTTGTCTCTGCATCACCCAAAGGTTGTCTGGCAGAAATACCTAGGGCATTAAGACCACCTTTGTACATTTCTGTACATAATGCATAAATATACGATATGTTCAGTCAGTAAAATACTTTTTGATTGGACGATAATAATCAAGTTTCAGGTGGCTTGAAATCTACAATGACTTGGAATGCATTCCTTTAGGTCTACGAAGAGTACTGATCTACAGTTCGCCGCTAAGAAAGGATTTTGGTGGTAAAGTCCAACGAAATTAAGAAAAATTTAATTACACTCGGCGACAAGGGATAAAGATCACACCAATTCTAATAAAATACGTTGCGTCAAGATGTATCTTCAACCATAAGCTAACGACCTATTTATAGCTAGCAGCTGATTACGACTTGCTGGGGGTTAAAAGATCTAACACGTTTTGTTTCGCACGAGATATTAAGATGTCATATGGTCGAATTCGCTTATCAAATTAATGACTTTACTGTGACAGATCGCCGAAACTACAGACGGTCAGACAATCATAATTAGCTGCCATAAATTGGATTTAGCTCTTATTGGAATTGGTCTGTTTATACTTTTACCATCATCAGCAATCAGCAGGATTCGTAGGAATGCTTTACGATAAAAATCATTATTTTCAACAGCAAATGGCTCATAATTTCTGGACTTAAAAGTTACTTATTAGCTCGTAGAGAACCATTCTCATACTTATAACTGAAATAAATTTTAAACTCAGTATAAACTTTTAACCTTCAGTTAAGTTTCGACTTTAAAAAGAGTCATAACAATATATCCTTTTGCACATAAACGTTGGACGAAAGACGAATGAAAAGGGGAAATATAAAAAAGGATAACAGATGGCGCCGGTGTCGCGGCGGCGCCTGCGCATGGTCGACTTATTATTGCAACAAAGAGAAGGAACAGAAGTTCATGTGACTACGTCTGAATTTAAGATCGATTTTATAAAAAGCCTGTAACCTGTCAACTTGTGGACAGTAGCAAATACAATAGATACACCAAGAAGAACCAACACACGCAGCCATTTTAGAGTACATACCCTAGACTCTAGGGTACGCAAGAACTGCTATGACGAGCAGTGTTATTGGTACTCTGTTATGTAGTTAAGAAATTCTTAGTTGTAGTCCGGAGTTAGGATTTTTGTAATTTTTAGTTAAACGGAAATTAAATGTCGATGTACACCAATTACAGCTCCGAATAACATCTTAAGGAATAATGAACTGAAAGATAATAAATGTTTTGCTATCTGAAACTAAAATATTGTAAACGACAACCATTGATTGTTCTATACTATTCTTTAGTGTGCGGATTTATCGTGGTATGCACATGTGATATGTAGAAGTGAAGAGTAGAGAATATAAATTGGGAAGAGGAAGACCAAAGAAAAGATGGATGAACTACGTGAGGAAGGATACAAATGAATGAAACGAGAGATTAATAAAGATGTATGAAATAAAAAGACATACTGCGCCGACACAAAGTAAATTGGGATTTGCCAAAACGGTTTTGAGCCTGAATGTGGATGGATACTAGGGAAGAGGAAGACCAAACAAAAGATGGATGGAATGTGTGAGAAAGGATATGCCTACAAATTAATTGAATGACGAGATGACGGCTAATAGAGATGTATGGAAAATATAAGACATACTGCGCCGACCACAAGTGAATTGGGATATGGACAGGAGGATGATGATAGTGTAAGGATTTATTTGTTGCAAAAAGAACCTTCTGGTTGGTCTTTTCAATGCGCCCTTTCGACGCCGTCGCAAGGATATTGCATGCGTTTGTAACACATACGATAAGGCCGACTTTCGTGAGTTAATGCAACTACCTGTTTTCCGTGATAATAATATTAATTTGCATATAACTGTTACATTGCATTGTAATTTCTTTGAACTCATGAATAAATTAGGATATAAATGTTTTTCACTGGTGTAACTGTAGCTTTATAGCTAATTAAGAGGGTTATTGTTTATTATTGTGTTCATTAAGGTCTGTTGACACGTCAACAGTTAAGAGAGACAGACATAAACATGATTATTTAAATCGGAAAAAAATACTGAACATATTTTTAATTAAGTGATATTATACTGGTATGATGTCATGGTGTAGCCATGCTGTAAGTGTCGTGGGTTCGACTCCCATTCGAGATGAATATTGAAAGCCATGGGTATTTGTTTGACTATTCTTGTGTTCAAATTCACATACACAAGGATTTAGGGATGACCCTAGTGCAGGATCTGTCACATTTAGGTACTTTCTTGTTAAAATATAGACTTTGTATCACATCGCTATAATATTATGTTACAGGAGAAGATACTTTCTTTGTCGTCGAATGTAGAGCGAATTATAAGCCTGGGCATAATGGATAATTGATCGATCGATCGATGAATTGATTAAATGAATAATTTCAACCCATATACCGTCCGACTGGTCTAGAGTCGGACGGTACCTATATGTGTGAAATTTATCCAATACTAGCTTCCCGCCAGCGGCTTCGCCCGCGTGGTCTTATAATTTTTTCCCCGTTTTTGCTACATTTTTCATTACTACTCCGCTCCTATTAGTCGTAGCGTGATGATATATAGCCTATGTTACTCGGGGATAATGTAGCTTTCCAAAGGTGAAAGAATTTTTGAAATCGGTCCAGTAGTTTCGGAGCCTATTCATTACAAACAAACAAACAAACAAATCTTTCCTCTTTATAATATTAGTATAGATTATAGTATAGATATTATATTATATAGTATAGATAAATCGAAGGCTTTCTCTACTAATATCAGTTAGTAACCAATGCAGTAAGGTATTTGCGGTTGCGGGCCGATGTTCTCATCAGGTTTTATTAACAGTATGCGGAAGACAACTTGCGGTGTTCCGGCTTACTGTTATCCAAACTTTAAGTTAAGACTGACTGGACAATTTGTATCTATGGTTTACTGTTCATTTATGTAAAACTTACGATAGTTTTCTACATTATTCATACAAGCAGCAACAAGTAACAAGTAAATATCACTCGCTTTAACGGTGAAGGAAAACATCGTGAAGAAGCCTCCATGCCTGAGAGATTTTCTCGACGGGATGTGAAGTCTCCCAACCTGCATTAATATCCTGGGACATTTTTACACAGCACCATCTAGTCCCAAACTAAGCAGAGCTTGTACTATGGGTACTAGACAATGGATATAATACTTATATACCTTTTTTTTCGTAAATACATACTTATAATACATAGAAAACACCCAGACAAACAAACACTTAAGTTCATCACAATAAATGTTTGTGTCCTGTGGGAATCGAACCCACGACCTCGTGATCAGCAGTCCGGTACTCGAACCACTAGACCACAGACGTCGTCGAAGCGATCGATTAGCCAGCGTAGAGGACTATAGGCTAATCTCTCACACACTGTAAGGAGACCCGTGCCCAGCAGTGGGACAGTATTATGGGTAGACGATGAAGATGATATTTTGTAGGAGTTCTTAAACAGGAGAATTTCCCATTCCTAATTCTGACTCGGATACATTTCGACATGTGTACCTTGTTACATTGCGGTAACGGTAATAACCGCCGCAGCGCAACAATTACAGTGGTCTCGTAATACGGCGCACGCGCATGCACAGCTAATGAATGACGCCTGTCTAATAGCGGCACGAGAACTGGCCATAAAAGTAACCAGCACAGTTTTATTGTAAATGTTGGAATGGTAAAATTACGCTACGGTTATAATGAATTATTTAATTATGTATCAAGGATCGGACTAAGGCTTATATTCAGAAATGATGCTAAGCATAAACTTAGGCTTCCGTATGTCAAATTGTAATACAAATTTGACATACGGAAGCATTACTTTACGCTTAGCATCGTCTCTGAATATTAGCCTTAGAGTTTCTTTTCACAAAAGGGGCTAGCCAAAATATAAAAAAAATATATATACATTTTTGCGAGAGAAATATTTGAGAAAGAATGTGGTCTGGATAGCTTACTGGATAAAGTGTTTTTTTTTTTTTTTTGGGTTTTTAAATACACACTTATAATATATAAGAAATACCCAGACAAACACAAACACCTAAGTTCATCACATAAATGTTTGTGTTTTGTGGGAATCGAACCCACGACCTTGTGATCAGCAATCCGGTACTCGAACCTCTATAACTAGACCACAGACGTTTGGTCTTCTTTACCGAAAGGACGCGAGTCCCTGCCTGAAAAGATTTTTTTAGCCAAAATTTAGGTAAGTACAGTCAGCAACGAAAGTAGCTGAACACTATGATATCTTCAAAACGCTTTAACATCTTTAATATTCAGAATTCACTGACCCTTGAAGGTACATACAGTAAAGTTAATTGAGAAAGAAAAATAATTATAGTTTAACTACTAAATACTACTAAGTTGTGTTGTGGAGAAAGCTAAAGAAGTATACATGCATCAAGAAACGTAGCAAGTGGCCGTTTCTAGTTTCTTCTGCCTACCCCTGTGGGGAAAAAGCGTGAGTGTACTTACTAACTTAGTACTCACATAATTTTAGAGCTCTTCGTAAATATTAAACACATCTATCTTATTATTTCGAAGCGTAAATAATTGAGAAGTTTTAATAGTACGAGTTAAAAACTCGTTAAACAGATAGTAAGGCGAGTAGGTACCTACCTACCTACTCTGTAAGATGAATGCGTAGTTGATTGAAGAAAAATTACAACATACCATTATGAGTTGGAATTCGTGCTTGAATATCTAGGTAATCATTTGTGCTTGCCACAGAAAACACGCAAAGGAATGTCTGATTGCTTGGTTGTGTTGTGAGTTTCGTTTAAAAGCCATATAACTTAGAAAATATTTCAGATTATTTTGTAACTCATATCTGTAATCCCCGAAGGGTTTGGCAGAGGTCTTCTAATTCACACTAACTGTTCACCGTATTGTTTAGTTCCATGTAATAGGGGGCGAGCCTGTTGCCATTAACCTGGCAAAATTCCAAGTCCGATACTGAAAATTTCATAGAAAATTCAATAATATTTAGTTTTCAATCAAATTCTAGATATTAGCTTGAGAGATACAAACAGTCTATAAATGAGTACCTAGGTAACCTCTACTTATATCCGGATTTTGGATTTGTATGTATCTGGATTTTGGATTTTTATGTATTATCAGCATCTTGACCGCATCGAAAAATTAATTGTCCCTATAGATCCCTTAAAAGGGATGTATAGTCACGAGCAAAAACTGTATACATTACAAAAGCGATTTTTTTCATTAATGAACGATTGCAACTTTGTGATAACACTAAAATCACTATAGTATTGGTTCGTAAATACTGTGTTCGTTATATCACAAAAGTTCTATTAGTACTTTAGGAGAAAATAGATTTAGCATTTTTGTTAGTATACCTATATACATGTTTTTGCTCGTAACTGTACATGATCAAACTGTTTACTTATCTTCGAAGAGTCAAAAATCGCAACATAATTTTGCTTGCAAAGGATTGTACTTCAAGTAGTCCTTTCAACTCAAAAACAAATTACGTTGCACCTATCGCGTGCTCTAACTAATACATCAAGGTATGAACGCAAATTATGTCAATTACCTTTCATATTACACCTATATTGAAAGTTATTATGGAAATCTAAAGGCTAACGTAATAAAAATGCCTGGCCCAGTGATTATGGGACCACAAGAGTCGTGACTATCATTAGGTGCGACGTGTCAACCCGGACAATAAGTTTGGCGAGAACTGTACATAGGTTTAATTCATATAGGGCCTGTTCCACCACCTCTCGATAGCCGCTAAACGCTGGATAGTTTTTAAAATGGAACAATATTTGTATGAAAATATGTGCCAAGTTATTTCATGAGAATTTTCTGGGAGGTGTTAAAACAGGCCATCAGTTATTTTTAATGAAGGAAAAAATCGGGCGGGCAGGATTCGAACCTGCGCCTTCTGGTTCGGTACACAAGCATGGAAAATGCTTAAAAAAATACAAAAAGACAGGCCATCATTCTTAGGTCTTAGGCTAAATATTCAGAGACGAAACTAAGCGTAACGTGAGGCTTCTGTATGTCAAATTTGAAATACAGAACTTTACTAACAGCGTTACTTTAAGCTTAGTATCGTCCCTGAATATTAGCCTCAGAATCATATCACCAATGCCTCCATCCTTACTAATATTTTATATGCGAAAGTAACTCTGTCTGTCTTTCTGTCGCGCTTTCACGCCTAAACCATTGAACCGATTTCAATGAAATTTGGTACACAGTCTTCAGCCTGAAAGGATATAGGCTACTTTTTAATGCAAAAAAGGCGTGTAAGGAGTTGAAATAGGGGATGAAAGTTATAATAAATACCCAGATCACGCGGACGAAGCTGCTGACGGAAAGCTAATATGTCATAATTGCTTACGTCACGGCTAAGTTTACGTTTAGTCTTTAAATATTATAGCATCACCCAGCCTCAATAAACACTAAGGCTGAGATTCAGAGAAGATGCTCAGCATGAACTTACGCTTCCGTATGTCAAATTTGCTGTTAAAATTTGACATACGGAAGCGGAAGTTCATGCTGAGTCTCTTTTCTGAATCGCAGCCTAAGGCTAATATTCAGAGACGATGCTAAGCGTAAAGTAATGCTTCCGTATGTCAAATTTGTATGACAATTTGACATAGGGAAGTCTAAGTTTATGCTTATATAAGCCTAAGGCTAATATTCAGACACGATGCTAAGCATAAACTTAGGCTTCCGAATGTCAAATTGTAATACAAATTTGACATACGTAAGTATTACTTTACGCTTAGCATCGTCTCTGAATATTACCCTAAAGGTCGCACATCAAATCATAGTACGTTCTCTCAACAAAGCATTCCCTAAGTACCTAAGTGAAGCAAGCCAGTTTTTACACCATTCAGCTACCGACAGCTAAGCTACTTAAGTTGCCGGTTGCCCAATAACGTATTAAGCACGCATCTTTATTGCCATTAGCGGCTGTTGATAGAGATTGATTGGTGAAGTAAAAAGTAATTGCCTTGGCATAGACGCCGATTTATTAATGCATACCGATGGGAATGAGGTGATGGCAATCATTAGATATAGGTAGCTGGGTTTCGAAATGTTTGACACATAAATATTCTGTAGTGTGTGTAAGGGAATTATTTTTTGGTTTATAATATCTTATTAACCTAATAGACTGCCTGGGGGCCTAGACAAGTTGCAATTTGACATTCGAATCGACAAACGAATAGAAACAAAATGTATGTAAATGACATTAGTGACAGCTCGATTTGTCGAAAGCTTGTGTCATTTCCATACATTTTGCTTGTCGATTCGAATGTCAAAATGTAACTTGTCTAGCCCCCCTGGTTGTTCTAGTGGTCCCAAGAGCAATTGCTACGCTAGATTTCGGTTCGATCTCCGGGTCGAGCAAACTGTTGTTGGGTTTTTCTGTGAAATTCCCAGTAGCCGCTCGGAGTCTGGATTTGTGCCCGGCTGCTGGCAATAGTTTCGCCTCGGACCTACACATACCGGTGAACTGTGGGTGTATATTAGTACAACTCTGCCTAACCCTTCGGGAATATAGGCGTGATGGTATATTTTGTTAGCCTAATGGATGCGAAGTAGGTACGACTGCCCAGAGTTAGGTCCTGAGTTTCTTTCGTACGAAACTGTTATAAGGTATTTCGTTTAGGAAATTCTCGATGCAGTTATCACCTGTTCCCGGCTAGCTACATTAGGACCCAAAAATGCAACAACAGGCAGACTGTAGGGTATTTCTACTATGAGATCATCTCTGTCTAACCTTTAGGGGAATAAAAGCGTGATGGTAAGTGTATGACGAGTTTGGAAGCCTGCTGTGAAATGAATCTCTAAATTTCGGCAAAAATAGCTGAAATTATTCGTAAATTTGCTCATAGAACCTCCGTAGGCATCTAATTTTGTTTTAAAAAATTATGTACCAACAAAAATTAAAGATTTTATGCAAATAAGTGTGTGTATAGTTGATTTCTTGAAAAGAGGACCCGCTTATAAACTTATAACCGCTTATAAACGCTTACACACATTGTTCAAAACAAACAAACGGTTATTTTAAAATCATTGTCTATGGTATAAGATTTACTTTATGTCGTCTTACATTATGAACCGTTACCGCAAATGGAAATGACTCTACTAATAAGATACATAATATCCATGGGAACGAAACGCCGCAGGGTCACTAGATACTATAATACCGTTTAGTGCATAATCAATTTCGTGAAAGCCGATCACGATTTTCTCTTTGTGTAACTCCAATAACTCCAATATAATACTTAGAGCCTTCTGTATTATTTGAAAGGAGGAGGAAGGAGGGGCTCGTGGCCAAGTTGTAACTGCGCTGATCAACCGATCTGCAAGGTTAAGCTACACTTGCCGCAGTCAGTCTGTGGATGGGTGACCATTCTTAACATATCGAGACCCCTCCGTGCCTCGGAGAGCACGTAAAGCCGTAGGTCCCGGTTGTCATACGAACATCTATGACAATCGTTAGTGGTAGGTAGTCAGAAGCCTAAAAAGCTGGCAACCAGTCTTTCCTTCGAATATCGGTATTGCCCAGAAATTGGGTTGCGGAGGTCTGAAGGCAGTCGCTCTATGTAAAATACTGTTATTCAACGGCATCCTGGTTAGACTGGAAGCCGACCCCAACATAGTTGGGACAAGGCTAGGAGGAAGAAGAGCTACCTCTACCTCTTCAGCCTAGTGGTAATCGGGTCGAGAAATGTGGATAAATGGATTTTCTATAATATGCTGGAGTTTAGAGTTGTGCATGGTTTATGACAATAGGTTTAACCTGGGTATATAATAAAGCAGTGGTAGCCTAGAGTATGACCAGTGGACTCCCAAGTCAAAGGTCTCGAGTTCGAATCTAAGGCACCCTTACGCACCCCAGACTTTTCGAAATCATGTGCGTAATTATCGAAAACATCGTGAGGAAACCTGTATGCCTGAGAGATTTTCTGACGGCATGTCAAGTCTGCCTACACTCGGCCAGCGTGGTGGACTGTAGCCTGAGAGAGGAGACCCGTGCCCAGCAGTGGGACAGTATATGGGGTGATGATGATGACATGGGTATAACTAAACGCACTGACCGGCACAGACAGCGAGGTTTCGGAGTAAACCATAATATCATCTATGTATACAATTTTTTAAATTTCGTCGATATTTTTACAACCGCTCACCGGATTTCGATAAAATTTTTATGGGACAAAAATATAGTCGAATTGAGCACCTCCTCCTTTTTTGAAGTCGGTTGAAAAACTGGTATGCAACTGTAAAATACGAATAATTTGCAGATAGCAATTTTGTAGATAGCCTCAATATTATAAATCTCCTTCACTGATAAGATTGGAAGCCGACCCCAACATAAGGACGGTGGATAATTACTAAAGCTATTGTAAACTTTACGTATACATACAAATTAATAATACCAAACTATTATGTAAGTAGGTATTCAAAAAATTATGGTATTCGAAAAAAGGTGTTCGAAAAAACCCCTAAACCGACGAGCATGCATGGAGAGGTTAATGAACATAGACGAAGCTAAAGTGGTGTGCCAGGATCGTAGCAAGTGAAAATCTATAGTCTGTGCCTACCCCTATGGGAAACAGGCGTGAAGCTATGTATGTATGTATTCAAAAATATATTCTAGCCACAAATTTCAACACCCGTCAACAGTCCACAACAATTCCTGTAAAACTTTGTAACGTAGTGACAAAAAAGTCAGTTGGTTCGCCAAACAGTGCGGTGCCTCTCGCTGTTGCAATGTTTGAGCGTGCAGTTGTGTGGCATACAATGCGTCTGTTTGCCGTCTGCCAGGGTAGTGGTGCGTGCCACTGGCGTGTTTGCACTAGATAAACAAGTAAAAATCGGGAAAAATGCCGCGCAGTCAACAACGCAATGTATCGAAATTCAAAAGTTATTTGTGAGAATTTTTATTCAAGTCGAAAGTTTTCGGAAAATCTGATCAACTAACTGGTGGACGTACACAACCATACTCCTAATTTGAATTTGTGTCCGGTTACTGGCAATAGGGTCGCCCCTATTACATGGGACCTAAACATACCAGCGAACTGTGGGGTACAAAATGCAGAGTATGTGACTTTCTATGCGCTAAGTAGGTATTAGTTTAAGTCTTGTGCTTTAAAACATTTTTTTATATGTTGTAGTTTATGTAATAAGCACTTAAACATTACGAATATGTTATCTACTATATAAAAATAAGTCGGATTTCCTTCCTGACGCTATAACTCCAGAACGCAAGAACCGATTTCCACGGTTTTGCATTCGTTGGAAAGGTCTCGGGCTCCGTGAGGTTTATAGCAAAGAAAATTCAGGAAAAATGTCAAAAGAAAAGCGGGTTAAAAAGGTTATCAAGACCACGCGGGCGAAGCCGCTGGCGGAAAGCTAGTCTTTTCTAAATATAGCTAAAAAGAATTACCAACCTAATTTGTAGCAACTACTTATACCTAGTGACTATCGTATATTCGTTTGAATACCTACAATGGGGTTGCAGTTTCTCTTCACGATAGTTGGTATATTTCTGATTTTGATCAACAATCTGCAGAACACGTCGTTAAATCGTATTGTGTACAGTTGTAACTGACGCTTCCGGATTATTTCCAGACGAATGTTGAACAAAACAAACGCGATATCAAGCGTGACTCAATGAAAGATCAGAGGCATACCATTTCATAACACAATAAAACATTATTAAAAGTAAAAAGACGTGATAAAAGTTGATTTGGATCATCTTCTGGCTGTTCGCCAGGGCACAAAACAACGAATCTGGTTATAAAAGCGAATTATGGTGTACAGATATTAAGACGTCGATTTCTCCAAAATTATATATCGGTTCATAAGTATCTTTACTAGAAAATCAACCTCAGGTCCAATTTTGTAACTCTGTTTCCTGTTGATTAAGATGATAACCATTTTGATAACAGTAGCATGATCTTTAAAGTAGTTAAGTACCTTTATAATATTAAAAATGGTCAAAGGACCAATGTTATTAGGTATCGCGAGGCAAGCTTTAAAAGAGCCGCAGAATTAGCGCATCATTTAAAATCAAAGCAATAAATGTGTAAACGGATCTTTAAATTTTTTTAAAGATTTCGGAATTATAGTCGTCAATCATTAGGTACAACATTAGGTATCAAGAAATATCTTAGATGTAGTGTAGAAAAGAGGGTTCCTTGGAAGTTCGTTCATCACTGCGATCTATAAGTATCTATTATAACATACAAGATTCACTAAAAGTATGATTCAAGGCAGAAGCGAAAGACATAAGAGTAATATGTATGTTGTAGTAGGATGTAGGTTCGAGAACAATCATGTTTATTGTTAATTAGCTATTTTTTATAGTACCTATGGATAACCTACTTGTAAAAATCTCAACACATATTTACGTTAAACTTTTATTATTAATTACGCTGAATATCATGCTATGCGATTACGTTAAAGGGTATATCATTCAGTACCATACCTACTGTCAATTAATTACTTATGCCTATGTTAAGACTGATACCTGTTGTAATTGCCTTTTGAAAATAAATAAATAAATAACATTAGAACATCAACTTCCCATGGATTTACGATCATATAATTATGACAGTCAAAAGTTAAGGAAACTGCTGTAGTCTTCAGCAGTTTCTTCAGCCTGAAGACGTAGGCAATAATACTAGACTAACACTTACCAGCAAAAGGCACATCACACACGTACTCTTCGACGCAGTTGTCGGTGTTCCCGCTCCGGTCCGTAGCCCCACTGGCCACTGAAGCTGCAGAGGCTGCCCGGAGAAGGTTTACTTCGGTCTCCGTTTGGCTGTCGCGGAGAACTGACCGCCTCTTGTATTCCTGGTGAGAAAATAAAATTATATACTTAGCGTAAATAGTTTTGGTACCTAGGTTATATCTGAAAACTATTCTTACCTACTGTTAAGGATTATAATTATTGTTTAACTGGTTTTGTTGTAGCTTAATTTTTTTAGAAGCAAGATTTTGACTGCTCATCTGTTGTGTGTAGGTTTCAACACGTATCCATTGTCAGAGCAAGGTAGGTACCTACGTAGGTAGGTTTCGTTTCATCACACGATGGTAGGTTACTAGGGTACCTACACGAATTGTTCCCATCATGGTCGTGGTGAATGATCCTGATCCCATGGCCTGTCGCCTTCCCAGGTGGCGGGCATTGCCGACGGGCATTGGCATTCCAATGCCCGTCGGCATTGGCATTCCGCACCCCAAATAAAGAAAGTTAGTTCTTATGTAGGTAGCAGTAGGTAGTAGTATTACCTAGTAGTTCCTACGGACATTGTGTTATCATTGATTTCTTACAACTCTATCTGACCATTAGATTTTTTTTAAATTGGCTAAGCATTTCTTTTTTATCACCGACGGTCACCTTGTAATTATTAGCATGCACGTAGGTACTATTAAAGGGAGCGTGTGCAGCGGTAACCTCGGTACCTATTAAACTATACATTGTACAATAGCGAAATCTCAAGGTTATACCAATTTGTCACGGTAGATGTATTGAAACTACCCTCAATAGCTATAGCTAAGTAGTAGTTAGCGCGACTGATTACGCTAGAGTTCCTGGATTGGATTTTCTCTGGTCGATGTTATTGAGTTTTTCTATGAAGTTCTTAGTAGCAGTTCTGATTTGTAAATGGCAGTATTACCTACATAGGATCTAGACATACAGGCGAATTATTCTAGATGTAAGTACCTAGGTACATAGAATCTCTGCTAATCCCTTAGAAGAAAACAGGCGTAGTGTATGTGATAGAATTTAATAACTAGCTAGCTAGATTTTGTTGTAGATCGCTGAAAAAAATTGCCGCTAAATTTTTTTCAGCGATCTACAACAAAATCTGGAATTGGTTTCCTTTTTTAGTCTATCTTTTTTTCTATCTCACGAAGACGTGAGATAACCTATACCTATATCCACCTAAATCATTGACATAAAGTTGAAATTTCAATAATTCAACGTATGTCTATATCTACATACTTACATAAGCAATGATTGTTTATCAATCTGCATATAAAATTATGTTTATACCCCAATATTGATCGAGGACCCCAAACAATAAATAACTTATAAGTACGACACATACATTTATACCTCGTGTTTAATAAAACTATCATTGGGTGTGGTTGTATCGAGCATAAAATACAATGACATTATAAGTAGCAATTTCGCAGATAGTCTCAACAACCCTGATAGATGAAAATATGGTGCTATAAAAATAAATGTAGATGTGTAAATTTATTTGCTAAAGAAGACAGTAAGTAGACAGTTTATTAAGAAATATCAATCAGATAACAATAGGATATCGTTATCTATTCAATTCAAGGTAGTACGAGTAGTAGAGTATAATATGTATACTTATCTTGTATGTAGGTACTTATTTTATATCGAATCATGCGTTTGCGTTGCGTTTACTTACCTTTTTTGTTGATATAAGTTGACAAACAAGCATACGGGTGCATAGGGTGAGCGGCAATCGCATTTTAAACATCAATGGTAAAGTTGCCGGCAAATAACTTGAATTAAAATGGCGGATGCGCAGTAGTCGATTTTTAATACATTTTGCACGCAAATGCACTGCGCAAACTTTCCCCCTCCGTTAGTTCTGGTCCAACTTGTGCCGTAAACACTAGCACGTTGTCATCTTGTGACCTAAGTAGGTAATTTCACTGTCGCTGTCCTTCAAATCAAACCACAATAATGTTGGCACTTGTTGGCACATTATTGCTTAGCGGCAGGATATTTGGCAATGCGGGTACTACCCCAGAGGAACTCCACAACCCGTAAGTCCCGCGGGTTTAAAGTGTATGGGAATGACATAGCTTTCGACAAATTTGACGTTTACAAATGTATTATTACACATTTTGTTTCTATTCGTTCGTCAATTTCGAATGAATGATAGATGGCAACTTAAGCCCGCCGTTTTTATTTATGTCATCGAGAATCACAAGTCTCTCACCAACATTAGTGTAGACTGAATTTTAGTAAGAGAGAAGCCAGACCCAATCCAATCCCGATACCTAGCACTGGAACGTTTCTAATTCATAGATTGCGAATCGAGGCGGAGTGTCGATATTCCAGTCTTGCCGTAACTTTGTTTCCTGTAAATTGCTTACGAGTTGCGCCGAAGCGTGGTGGCCCCAATACGCTTGTCACCACGCTACACAATTAGCTTACCTACTTCAAGCAAGTTCTAACTGTTGTAACTTTGTACGAAAGGCAAAATAGTGCTGTAAGTATTGTCTCGATTTTCACTTTAGTTTTCCATCTAATCTAATATGCGCGCCACGAAATAATTAAGTCGTCTAAGAGCCTGTTTCACAGCTTACTGATAAGTTCCCGTTAAATTAGCTGGCAGATAATTTCATACAAATTGTGTTCCATTTTTTAATTTATTCGGCAGTTAGCGGCTATCCAGAGATGGTGAAATAGGCCAAACATTGCTAAAGACGATGTAGCTACCTAAGAAAAATAATGCGATTACTTGACATAATTATAGGGACACCTGAAAGTACTTTCTAGTTTTGTATTAGAAAAAAATTAGGGTTTTATGCCCATTTATCTGCCAAATTATAAAAATTAATAGTCCATTATTTTTAAGATCATAAATAAACCAGGAGCGTGCGCCCCCTAGGACCGCTGCGCCAATGTGTAACACACACCCTGCGCCATAGTTACCTAAACTAAAGCCGCATCTCATCATAACTGCAACTTCTGAGCTAAGAAGCACTATTTTGTTAGGCGCTATTTATAACCAATAGAAGTAATAATTTAATACTAAGTACCTACAGTGTATTGTTTTAGTAGTCTAAACGTCATTTTTAAAGTAGTCGATTCAATAAATTATAATTGAAAAATTATAATAGGGTAAGGTATGTACCTACTGTGCTTGAATGCGACAGATCAGAACCGCAAACGTTAAATCTACGTTATTGCCATTAGTGGCTTTCCAGGCGAGGACTCCTAAATGTTTAAGTTTTATCTTTGGTCCTACATCTTTGTGGAATCCGTTAGGAATATAAATTGGTAGTATTAGCCACACATTATCAGAAAATCCCTTAAATACTTCGAAATAATTATAATATTTATAAAAATCCGACAAAAATCCCACGATCTGCTAACTTAGATCCAAGTTACAAAATATAGCCTTTCAGTAATCTTCTGTCAGTCAATTTTGACAGTATTTGGTCGAGCTTTTAAGGTGTATTAGTGCATATTTCGTGAATAAATAACTTATCTCAGTCATAATTGGTGATAAAGCAACTTTCATGCTCTCTACGTGTTGCGGTGCGGTTTCGTTCAGGCGCTTTCAAGATATCGAGCTACATTCAGACATTGGTGCAGCTCAAGAATCATAATTCAGTGACAACAAAAATTTATTCTGTAATGTAGTATTCGTATTCTAGAATAGCTTAAGATTAATTGCATCCAAGTTTGAAGTAAGGCATTATTATAAAATAAATCTTTGCATGTTTACACAATGTAATTGTTCAGTTTTCGAACGCCATTCTAGAATACGGATAAATAACCAAAAAAAAATAATTAGTGCAAATAATAAAATAACAAATTCACATAAAATAATGTTTTATTGCGAAACTAAATAAAATAAAAAATAATACACAAAGCCTTAGACAACTAAAATTTCACATTTCGTCCGATACATTTTGGATTTTAAATAATATCAGTCTAATTGTCTTTCCAATTGCAACATAAGATAATACTCGAATTCCAATAATAAAAAATCTAAGATATAACAACTACGTACTGAATATACTGTCATGTAGGTAAAATAACACTTACTAGTACATGGAAACAGTAAAATCGTTTCGTTAAATGTTTTAAACATAAATGCTTTGTAAATTCGGAACTTAGGTATAACTGTGATTATTTAAATGCATCGATTTTATCACTATCATATTTTCATCGAATACACGGTATTTTATAAAAAAAAAAACAAAGTATTTTCATTGATTTAAAAACAAAATAAGGTAAGTGTACGAAAGGCGGCATTTTATTTATTGAACACAAAAATATAAAATTTGTTTTTTTTAATAAAAATATAAAGCGAAAGTATGCGACTTACAGGAAGACAAATCTATTTTCTTTATCTTTATTTTAAATAGTATTTCCCCTAGCAGGGTAGAACACAGCTTCTTGTATATTATTTGTGGTACCAATTTGCATTTATCCCGAAACGATTTTAATTCTTAGCTTATTACTAAAGATAGCACCTTACGGAATACTTAGGCGAATAAAAAATAGAATATTATATTTACAGACAACACTAATATACTCTTTAAATATAACTATGAAGCACCATAAGTGACAAAACACCCCTTTTATATGACATTATTGGAAAAGAACCGCCATTAAAAATTTTAAGGTATTTTTTACTTTAAATGTTTAACGCAAAATTTTAATATGTTTGCAACACTATGTTGTTTATCTCTGGAATACCAAGTTCTGACTGTTGACTTGTAATTTAGGTAATACATGAATATACTACAACATTTCAAACTTGGCAATTTAGTAATAACAAAATAAAAAATCTAATTATTACTCTTTGCAATTCTTCCTTTAAAATTTTAAATGGTGGCAACACTTTCTTTACTCTGACCTGCCATTAATCATTTTTTATGAAATATAAAACGCAATGGCGAAAGAATATGTAAACAGAACTGTTATTATTCTGTTTTGATAAGGGGTCACAGACTAGGGCGCTAAACAAACAGACAAGAAACTTTGTAAAATATCATCATCAGCTATTCACTACGTCACCCTGCGACTTTTTTCTAATTCTTATCTCTTCTACAACCTCCATAATAAGCTGAAATGTTTTAAAAATAATATTGAAATTACTTTTTAAAATTAATAAAAATCTATTATCATGCTCATGCATTTTTGTGCCCAGTTAAATAAATAAGGGTGCGTAAGAATTTAAGAGTAGAGTTAGGTTTTTTGGATACTAAAGTACCTAAATAACTATTTAAGTCAGTTTAGTTTATAAAAAATTTATTGTCGTATCGAAGTTATTAAATATAAGTAGAGTTAGTCAGAGGATTGTTCAAGATTTTTTTGCGTAGCAAACAAAAAGGACTTTATTTTAATAGGATGTCCGTTTTAAGTAGCATGGATAATTTATCCAACATACATTTTATTGTCTTCCTAATAAAACAAAATTAAATGACACTTATATGACTGGGACTTCAGAGTACCTACAGTTAATTAATAAATAAAATAAGAAAAAAATATTTTTTAAATAAATCATAAATTCTACAAGCCGAAATAGTTAGCTACACAAATTTGGTACAAAAACGTTTTTATTCCGGACTAACCTGGCTCAAAGGCCTGATCCTTTCATGAATGCAGTTCTCGGCCTGTTTGGCCGAAGGAGGCGGGTGATCAGGCGTCGGTGGTTGCTCGTAATGCGTCGGCGACAACGGAATTGAAGCCCTCGGACCATCATAGTAACGCTCACAATCGCTCGGACTGTTCATGGACTGATCGTCCAACAAACTTTCTAAGGAAGACCTCTCTTGGTTGGAGTACTTCCTAACTCTGTTATCATTCATTCTCTGTTCATAGTTTTCGTGTGATGGCACAAAATTGTTTCTTCTAAGTTTTCTTCTGGGGTTTTGTTCTTTTATGGCGATGTTTTCGTACATAGCCGTGATGGCAACGGGCTGCGAGCGATGCTTAAGGCTAGGCCGAGGGTTAGGCACTGGGGCGACTCTGGGCGAGTGGTGGTTCTCTTCGTATTCCGAATATGATAGCTTGCTGTCGACGTATTGGTCCACTGAGCGACCGTGTTTGAGGTAATGTTTAGCACCCTGCAACAAAAAAATTTAGTGTTAGGAATAATTGACAGAACCCACAGAGAACTGATACAAAACACTACTAAAAAAATAATCGATATTATTTTCATATAATCTACAGAAAAGGCCCATTGCCTAGTAATTGGGTTGCGTACACTGATATTCTGATATCATATTCTCATAGATAAATATATTCAGCCATAGGTACATGGTAAAAAGACTGTGCACTCTACAGAAAACTGTCCAGTGACCCTATGAAAAGAAATAAGTTCATATATTCAGTCTTAGGTTATTATTTTTCTTTCGTAGTCTCGTGTTGATATGGACAACTCTAATATTCATATGAAAACGTGACTCACAATATTGTTTAAATCTCATTACCATTGACCGTTCCACATTAAAATTCTTGTGCATTGCGTATGACTACATTATAGTACCTAGGTGCATTGGAATTGTACAAATCTGACATTCATTTCATGTTTTGAACTACGTATTTATCATCCTATCCAATTTAAAAAATGAGATTTGAGGATGAATGGATCGAAGGAGGTTTGTTACTCATTCACGCATTTGTTTTTATTTTACGTGTTTGACAGACGATTGTTTGTTCATTTAACAAGAACAACATTATATTTTCGTAGCTGATACTCATGCGTATGTAAAGTGGAGGGGTGCAATTTTAGACTAGACAATCTCTTCAATAAACGACATTGTCTACGTTGACCGTCTGGCTGGAAGTTGGCACAAGCTACCTTTAACCCGTAAAAATCGTAGAAAAATATTGGATTAAAATAATTTAAAACGACAGTAGGCTGTCGTTTTATCGTCGACTTGAGCTTTAGTTTTTATTTATTACGGACCAATATTTTCCTTTGGGATTTTTCCGGCCGGGTCAAAGTTAGCTGAAGTTCGTGCTTCAAGCCAGAAAATAAGTTTGGCGAGAACTGTGCTAAGTTGTTCATTAATAAACTTTTCATTATGATCTACTTCAAGACTACATTACAATACTTTTCTATATTCTCTCAAGAGCTACAAATTTTAGGCGGTCTACACACAAAATACCCGAACAAAATTACCTGTATGTCATCCAAGTCATCCTGACTCCTCGCGTGGGGCCTCAGCTCATAGCTGTACCCCGAAGAGGGGGAGTTTGCGTGGGTGGGGGACACTGACAGGTTCCTCCGTGGAGGTTTCTTGGGAGGGGTGGGCTGCAATACATACGAGTCATGTTATGCTGGTCGATGTTTACATGGGATTAAGGGGAATGGTATTGGTTTTGGTTGAATATTTCTGTGTCCTTATTCCTAGTACCTAAACAGATATCACGAATCGATAGATAAAAAGTTGTTTTTTCCTAATGTTGGTCAAGAATTTTCTAACGCGTAAAATATTAAATGTTATCAATTAAGTATGTTATCAGTTATTATTCTTAATTAGAGTGTTTGGTGCTAAAATTAGTTAGAAACTGATAAACCTACGGTCAGACAGGCATACGGTATCATCATGTCTTTAAGAATTTAAAACTGCCAAAGATAAGTATTTTTAACCAACTTAGAAACAGGAAACAGTTCAAATTGCAACGTTTGTATCCCCAATTCCCCGTTGTTTGTACCCACTGCACTCCATTATAAACTGAAAAGATTTTAACAAACCACAATTTTCTTATTCCGTACCTACAAGAGATAAATATGTAACAACAATCAATATCAAATTCCTGATCTAAATTGTCGAAACAAATGAACGCTAATGAGCAATTTAGAGGCATGCCTATCTACGAGAATAGCAATCAAATAGGCGTCTATTTCTGTTACATCTCGTTGTCATCGCAGAAGCGAGATAAGTGCCCGCAATTGAGTAATAGGGAATTTGAATAGCGATGAGGATAACATCGTATAGTGGTGCAAGTTGTGGGAGGGTGCGACAGTGAACAAAATCTCACACAAACACACATCAGGTACTGTATTTCCCGAAGGGTTACGAACAGGTGTACTGCTCACCCAGAATTCACCAGTTTCATTTGTAGAAACATTATAATAGAGGTAACTGGATGAGGAAAGCCGAAGATCGGGTTCTATGGCGTTCACTAGAAGAGGCCTACGTCCAGCAGTGGACAACTACAGGCTGATGATGATAATAGGGGTGAGTCATTCTCCCAAATTCAAATTCCGGGCTACTGCTGAGATTTTTCTTTACGCTGAAATCAAGGAATTAACTGATTCCAGTCAGATCTGCAATCAATCAATGAGTAGGTAATACTGGATATGATAAGGAAGTTTTAAACCCAAACCAGTTTCATACAATCGTTGTACACAATATCGCCGAACCCTTTTGACTTGAACGTCATCAGTTCATCACTTGGCCCAAGCGGTCCAAGTAATTCAATCCTGGGCCGCGGATGAGGGGTAAATTGGTTGCAGCCGGTCACTGAATGGACAATTTTCTACATAAAAGCCTATTAGCCTACAGATGCTAGACAAGCGGTGATTGCGGGCATTCTGGGCTGGAATGTTTAGGAGATAATGCTTCATAGTACTTGTAGTACACGAGTATCATCATTATCATATACTAGCTTCCCGCCAGCGGCTTCGCTCGCGTGGTCTTCATAACTTTTCCCCCGTTTTTGCAACATTTTTCATTGGTACTCTGCTCCTATTAGTGAGCGATGATATATAGCGTATAACCTTACCCGATAAATGGGCTATCTAACACAAAAAGATTTTTTCAAATCGGACCAGTAGTTTCAGAGTCTATTCAATACCATCAAACAAACAAACAAACAGTCAAATCTTTCCTCTTTATAATATTAAGTATAGATATACCCATTTACTGGGCCACAGCTAGACACGGGTTTCCTTAAAATGAGAGGAGTAACGCTCTAGGCCTTGTACTAGTGACATACTTGAAAAAAAAAAACTATTTTGTATAAAACGATCTAATAGTAATTCAACCTTAGAGTTAAAACATGGGTAAGTATTTTAATGATAAACTAAATTTTTGCGGCATTTTAGACATTGGATTAAAATAAGGTCAGAACTAATGTGCCCTAAATAATTCGTTACGAAATTATACATCTAATGTAATGTGACCAAACACATCAAACAGTATATTTACCGCCAAAAATCCCGCGCTAACCAACATTAATTTAACTACAGTTTACTAAAAGCGATAATGCGTTTAATCTGTCATTAAATTACAACTGAAACCATTCTGCGTTAAACTGGCCCATATTACGCAGCCCGGTTTACAAATTCACTAATTGCAATAGTAAACGGCTAGGCAACAGTAAACAGTGTATAAAATGTTAACGATAACGTTTACGTTAATGTACAACGACTGTTCTTGAGTTTCCAATGCCCTATTTACCTTTTTCAGTGGTGAAATGTAAAGATGCGTTAAGAAAAAGTGAAGGTATTTTCAAACGACTTCAAAAGTAGGAGGAGGTTCTCAAATCGTCTGTATGTTTTTTTTGTTTGTTACCAAATAACTTTCGACTGGGTGAACCGATTTTGATGATCGGTTGAGCGGTTTAAAAAAAAATTAAATGTACATAGATGATATTTTGGTTTACTCCGGAACCTCGGTGTCTTATTAGGGCAGTGCGTTTAGTTGGCCTCCCCATATCGGTTATGGTGGTAAACGTTTACATCGTTTACAAGATATCAAAACTTAGCTATCCCATTGATTCAAATGAATTTTAATGGGTCCTTTAAATAGGGTCCACCTCAATGTGGCTGATATTTAGGCGATGAGATAAGATACTTGAACATTATTTAATTGCAAAATAAGCTGAATCGTCCTAGCATTGGGAGCTATTAAAGTGGGACTGAAATCGGCCGCGGTAAATTAATCACTTAAAAAATAATCAAAAATATCCCTCTAGAATACACTCGTTGGGTCCCTTAGGCATTGTACTCTCTTAATTTAATTATTCCAACTAAGCGTCGTACATTAGGACTAGCCTTTGCCCGCAACTTCGTTCCCATAGAAGATGGATTTCTTCCCCTGCTTTTGCAACATTTTAAATTTAAACTTTGCTCCTATTGGTCGTAGCGTGATGATATATAGCCTATAGCCTTCCTCGATAAACGGGCTATCTAACACAATTTTTCAAATCGGACCAGTACCTAGATTAAGATCATCATGTACTTATATCAAGGGTGCAATATACGAGTACGTTGTCTTGTCACTACTTACTGTACTATAGCCAAATGTTCCACCAGTTCTGCGTCGATAACACACCAATTACAATGTGTTACTTTACATATTTAGCGATTATGTTGTAACATTTTCACGAACGTATTTCTATGCAGTATAACGCCCGTTTAATTAGCAGTTCAGTTTGACCCAACCTAATTTCCATGAAACACGCTATAAATACTTTGTGTTTCTAGTTTCCCATATTGTTTTCCTTGGAGACCCATATATCCTATACCATGTGGTGGTTACACCTACTTATATTGTAATAGGTAACTGTTAACACCAATTAATGTAATGTAATTTACACGGAATGTAATTTGACCGATAGGGAATCGTGTTTAACACAAAACAACATGGCCCGCCCGAACATATGTAATTTCATGTACGAAAAAAGAAAACATAGGTATTATTAATGATGTATTAATATATAATTTTAATGTAACTTTCATAGTAACTGCAAGATCTGTAGTTTTAATACCTATACATTGTCGTTCATAGTAATGATAGTAGCGCCATTTCCTACCTGGCGAAGTCTAAAAACAAACTCAAAAGTTATTGTCTCTTTCAGAGTCCTGACATTTTCAAGTCAAACAAAAAATACAACATTTCAACTAAATCGGTCCAGCCAAGAGCTACAACTGTAATGAGGTTAGAAATCATTGCACTATGAAAATGAAAAATTTCCATGAATTTCATTTTCAAGTACGAAGTAGGTAACATCAAAGGGCTGGTAGATATAAATTGGCGGCGCAGGCGCAACGATGATGCGTACGACAGCGATTAATATGGCGCCGGAACACGCCATTGATTTGCGCGGAATATTGACCGAGACTGATGGGCCTTGTTGCACATGATAGATGGTTGGCCGGTAGCTGAACTGGAGAGCTTTTAAGAACGAATAAAATTGGACATTGGTATAAATGATCGAGGTGTCGGGGAAATGTGAGTCAAGCTGGTCTACATTGAATCCTACCTACTGCAAGATGAAACGTGCCTCCTCTTCTACGAGATGAGGCTGTGACGTAATCCGTTGTTCAGCAATAGAACTATATTTGAATTCAGTCAAAAAGTTATTCAGTTCAATGCAGAAAACCCTTTATGGTCTATAATTTCAGATATATAAGACTTAACGGTAAATAAAGACTTCCATTGATTATAGATCGATATGAATGACTGATCTACTGCCATTTTGTCTATACCTACAATCCTACATATGTGAACAGACTGAGAATCCTACATATGTGAGAGAAACCATCACATCTATTCACATCCGAGGCCAAACTGCAAAAAAAAACATTAATTTGCAGATCTTGATAGCATCATCAGAATATATGTATTTTAAATTGGCAGCCCGATCATTTGCTCAAAGAACGAAAACATTAATTGAACGAGTTTCTAATGGGCCTGATGTAGTCAGGTTGACTTGTACATACAGCAGAACTTTATCCTTCAAAGGCAAGGCAGAGTGCCCATGTGGACCACGTTAAAAGTGATTACACCATTCTCTCTCTGCATCCTAAAATTCCATCCACTCTACAGGAAGAATATTTCAGTATGTTTATGCAACAACGTTTTAAAACACGTAAATAAGACGCTGATGCACATATTATTTATTATTTTTCTTAAAAGCTGTAATGAGTCCTGGTAACCCACATACTAACGATGAAATCGCCTATCTGTCTGTGGTGTGTGCGTAACACAAACATAATTAAATATAGTTTACAATGCATAGTGGCCGGGCGTCTGCTTCGCCACATGTGGATGTTGCAATCATTAACTGACGACCATGTAATAGGTAGAAATAGTTTCATTAATAGACCGTTTATTGTTCGCTGATTACTATCTTAAATTGAAACGATTCTAAGAAAATTGCAATAATACAATATCAAGGAAAATTTTATTTTAAACTGGGTACTTTTTAGAATTTTTGCAGCGAGCTGAATCTGGTTAACGTATTCCTCATATTTGGGTCGTTCTCCTCACCGCTGAGGGTCGTGATCTCTATGCAAAAGCTTTTTAAGTTGACTTAGGCGAATATAAAATTAAAAGCAGATATCTGTAAGTTTTTGATTAGTCTACCTAGCAGCAAATTTGCTGCATATTGGGTAATTGAACTTCCAACTATTCGCTGAACACGTGTTAATGAGTAAGACGGTTAACCTCTCAATGTGAATCATTTTATATCTATAGATACGTCCTCAAATTCACGAGATAAACAATGATATTCAGACAAAACTTATGACTCACATAATATATGTAGAGTAGAGCATCACCAAAGAAAACAAAAGAGTCCAAGGTCTTTGGATCAGCACAAATTGAAAATCTATAACAAATAGTAGTAGTAGTAGTAGTAGTTGGATCGATCAATCCCCTATTACAAAAATTGGGCTGGCTGATTGTACATTTTCCTATCACAATATTCTTTCTAACTCAACGATCGATACAATATCAAGAAACCACACGTGAAACTAAATTATTTGGCCAAAGCTCTAATTGAGTCGCTCAGAATTGAGCACAACTAGGCTCTGATGATGAGGAACTTCGAGGAGCACCTAAATACAAGAACTATGGAGCAAACAACAGTTAATTTTCAATAAACACCTGCAGGTATTTCCCGTGGTAAACTGTCAATACGTGTTCCGCGTAAACATGAATACCACTGGCTGGGCGCCAAACGAGAGATATTTCCGTGCCCGCTAAACATTCAGCATCAATGATCACAGCATATCTGCAATTACATAACTGTACTCCTATATTTTGGGGCAATTGATGATTATTTACCTATGTTAAGACAGCCTCGATATATTTAGGGTATTGTTGCAAAACCTGGTTTAGAATATACCTAGAGTGGGTCTTCCCATATCATAGCGCCATCATTACTTGGATAACATAACGAGCTACGAAACTGATAATTTATATTAAAGATAATGCAAGCAAGCATGGCTTAGAATCAGTCTAATTTTTCTTCGCATTGAGGTTTTCATTAAAGCTACTTATGAATTGCCAAAAACTAGTTGCACGGTCCCAAACGGTCCCAAACAGTGCATGTTGAAAGTACATAGTTTTTTTTTAACAGATTAGATTATCTACCATCTGAGCTCATAATAATAATTATGTCTTATTGTCTTATACTACCTATCTTTTTAATACTCTTTGATGATACGTTATTTTTGTCCGCATGTGAAATTACAAAACATTGGAATTGGGTTATTGGGCCCTTGACACAAAGTTTTATGATGTCGTTACAATTTAATATCTATTAGGCACCACTGTTCTTTTACATATAATGTATTTGCAAATATTTTAGTATCTTTTTTATCTCTAGTATCATAAGTTTGTTTACTTGTATGCATCAAGTATTTGAACGAAGAAAATAATAATTTGTAAAGAGATTTGCACAATTTCAATCAAAGTGAACTATGCTAGTTTCTATCCTACAACTAATTTAATAGATACAAAAATGCAAAGTATAGTAACTTACATTAAATTCTCACGCACTGCGCTTTACACATCACACACACACAAACCACACACATATTCACTTGCACCTCTAACCTCTAACCACATAACAATCAATTCCGCGATAACCGATTCCTAATCGATATTGCGCGAATATATCGCTTCTCGATAGCAATCGAGTTCGTTGGAGCGTGCGAACGCAGGCGTCGGTTTGATACGCGACGGCGCGACTGACCGCCCAATTTCTTTGCGTCAACTCAACGCGTCGTGCCATGTGGCCGTCAGGAGATGTACCAGTTATGAACAATGCTGCATATGTGCTACTAAATATAGATAAGTGGCGGTTTATACGGAACAATGCAGTCAAGATTATAGGATATAATGATGTACTTTACACGATTACCGGCACAGTACATGATCAAAGTTCTCAGGAAATGTTTTTCTTTTAATCTGCCCTAATGCTACATTATATCTTGGACCCTATTGGAACATGTTTTAGACAAAAGCGGAGTTGAAAAGTATTAGTTTATACATTCATAAACCCATACCTAAATTTTATCCTGTTTCTAACCACTAATAGATACCATGAAAACTGAAGTCAAGTTAAAACAAGATAGATCCATCATTTACTATGGTGATACAAACGATGTTCTTCAAGAACTAAACAAGACCATAGTAATACAATTCTTTAAACATATGAGTTAATTAATCGTCTCATATAGAGATACATCCGAATGCACAAACAGAAACATCTGGCCACAGCTACAAAGACATTAATCGCTTTTCTCACGAACTTTTTATTAAGTTTTTTGAAATTCAGACGTCATTACGATAAGTATCAAAGTTTATTTTAGTGATGTGGGTTAACGGGATTTTCTTGCATTTCCTATACTTTGAGAACACGAGATGTAGTATTTACGAATCAATTCTCGTTGAATTTAATTTTAGATTCTGTAAACACGGATTTTGTACTTTCAATAAATTCATGAGTTTGACGATCAATTAATGTGATAACAACTTGGCAGGATTACACAAAAGTGTTATATTTAGTCTATGTCCACCCAGATTCCAGATTTGTTTATAGAAAAGGGAAGTAAGCGAACAAGTTTTTTATCATCTGTTTTTATCATAGGTTGGAGGCATTGGAGACAACAATACAACTGTAAATTAAACCACAGCCTTTAAAGAAGCTCTTCAAAGTGATTCTTAGGACTAGAGTAGGATGTGGTTTCATTTATCGTCTCAAAAACTTTCAATAAGTACCATAACACAAATGCCTCGTTAGCGTTTTTGTTGTAAACGCGACTGCTATGCTCGCAGTCCTGGATTGGATTCCCAGGTCTAACAGTCTTATTGGATTTTGGCAGTCTATAAAATTGACAGTCAGTCAGAAGCTCATAGTTTAGATTTGTGCCCAGTAAGTACTCAGTACTAATGGGTCCGCCCCCGCTTGGACCTAAACATACCGGCCGGTATACTGGGGGCGTACATTAGTACTAGTTTATACAGTTCGTTCTCGTCTCCCACCTGTAGTGTAGGTATCATTTCGTGACAACATTCCGTGACCGCAATTGTTTGTTTTTATGTCCTCTGACTTTGCGTGACATCCCGCGATCGTGCAACAGGTCATGGGGCGGTAACAAAACGTGAATTAATTGTTGTTGTTTTTTTTTTAAATTATACAGCACGTAAATTAGAAATTCATGCTTTGGATTCATTATTCAAATTGACTTGAATGATTAGTTTAATTTTATGATTATTTTAATGTTGGTGTATGAAATTGATTATTTAGCATGTTATACGATTTCAGATATATCGTTATTGAATATCAGAAACTTTATCACAATTATATCTACGTACTGTAAAATAAATGACAGCCTCTAAAATACCAGTATAGTTCCTTAAACGTGTTATTACCTACTACAACTACAGTATTTTAATCTATGCTACAAGTAAAATTAATGTTATCTCTATAAATTTATTTTGTATTATTGATTTCAGGCAATTAACCCATATCAGCTTATAATAAAATAACACAATTACAATGAATCCTCCCACTTTGTTGATATGACTAACAACTTTTATATTTCAAGTATTTATAAACGCAACGTTTTTATGGATAGTTATTGTACTGAGAGAAGCAAGGAAAAAGATAATACCATATACTTAGCCTTAACTTTAAATGTATTATCTTTTTGTATTTTTTAAGCATTTTCCATGCTAAGATTACAAGTTATTTTTAATGAAGGAAAAAATCGGCGGACGGGCAGGATTCGAACCTGCGCCTTCTGGTTCGGTACACCAGACGCTCTGACCACTAAGCCACCGCTCGCCCTGCTCGCCAGTCGAAATCTTCCTCCACATTCTAATTTACGTCTTAAGTAGGGATAGTTAATAGGTAAGGCGGTATCATTTATTTATTTATTTATTTATTTAATTAACTACAACGGATCCACCAATTACAGTAACTAAAAAAAAGCCTAAGTTTATTAAAATCTACAAAACAAAACAAAGCAAAGTAAATAAAAGAAGGTAAAAACACTTTCATACCTTCCTCTCACAGTACTTCTGACATACCAATATAATCTTCGTCCACTCATCCGCAAACAGATCACCTGTTGGATTAGAATCCAAGAGATCGTTTAGCGCGGCCAGGGTGCGAGGAATTGGCGACTTAGCATGTGCAACGGTACGGCATGGGGGTACGGCAAACAGCCTGTGTTTCTTGCCCCGGCAGTAATTGTCTGGGACAAAAAAGCACGCCAGCACGCGAAGCAGATCAGGAGCGTCAATAGCGCCACGGAGCGTCTTGCAGGCTATTGTGAGCTGATCTCGAGCTCGCCTTACCTCTAGCGAGTTATATCCGAGGCAACCCAGTAAGAATTTTGTCGGATAGAGGTAAGGATAGTAGCCACGTGTATGCCTATAAAGGTACCTTAGGAACGCTTTTTGGACTTTTTCCAATAAGAGTGCGTAGGTATCATACGACATCGAACTAGCTGTAAAGTTAGTCGTGTCGGTTGTGAAGCATTCTTCACAATAGATGTCGCTACGTCACCTTAAGACGTAAATTAGAATGTGGAGGAAGATTTCGACTGGCGAGCAGGGCGAGCGGTGGCTTAGTGGTCAGAGCGTCTGGTGTACCGAACCAGAAGGCGCAGGTTCGAATCCTGCCCGTCCGCCGATTTTTTCCTTCATTAAAAATAACTTTAAATGTATTGATAAAATAGTTTACATACAATTTACAGCAAGCGAAATTAACTTAGGACAGTTAAACGATCGAGGAAGATAAGTAGGTACATACAGTATACGATAAAAGGTGAAACGGGTACGTATTGAAAGTAAGTACCCAAGCTGGGCACTGGGATTCTGACAAAGCGAGAGAGCACTACGACGTCCAAGCCTTTTATTAGCGTGATGCATCACGGACAGCTAAATACTAATCCCTTGATTGTGTTTAATTACAAGTATTTTTCCCACAACCAATTAGGAGCCCGTTCATATGACAGCAAAGCAATAAATATATCACTTAGTCGCCTGTCTTTGCTAACAAATGACCATTCATTCTTATGCCTTTTCTCGTAATATTTTCGTATTCATTCAGTGCTTTTAAAGCTTCGTTAGTGATCAATCGATCAGTTAAAACCGAAAGCGACGTCTAAATGAAGTTTTTGAAGTGCTTTATTGAACTAATGAATACAAACGCGGGATTCAATCTCCTGGTCGAGCAGTGTTTTAGGTGTTTCTATTAAATTATAGTAGCCCGGAGTTTGGATTTGCGCCTGGCTCCCTAAAATATAAATCTGCCTAATCAGTACTTATGATATACAATTGACGTAATTGATAACATAAAAGGTTTTTTTTCATTTCAAAACGTGAAGATACTCTACAAATTACAAATATCGATTCGCAATATCAAAAAATAATACTAAGTATTCAATGGACATTTTATTAAAAGATCAATGAATTAAAAAATGTGCTGCTTACCGAAACTTTGCTGTATTCGTGATGGTGCGCCAGAAGTAGTGGCGCACAGCTAGAAGCGGCACTGGACACGCTCAGCGCATCGCCCTCGCTGGTCCCCTCAGCCTCGTCCCAACGCCGCCGCCCCGACCCGCTGCGAACACCCCCGACCAATCCCGAACCCCGCTCAAGCGAAGCACAACCAAGCGACACGTCCCTATCGACCCTCGGAATACCACTATCATCCTCGCACTCAGACGAACTGTCAGACGCCTCTAAGCAAATACCACTTTCATGTATCGACGACGAAAGCTCAGTTTTGTCTTCACAACTATTTTCTTCAACGATGGCATCGATTTCGGGTTTGGAATGACTTCCAAATCGGAAAGAATCGCTGTGGACCCACGGTCTTTTTGCTGTACTTACTTCAGATTTGACGGTTTCCGCGTCTGAGCTTTCGTCGTCCGTGTGCAAGGTACCGTCATCGGAATCATCTGAGGAATCTTCAATACACGACTTAAATGATGCGTCAGATTTAATTGTGACATTAGAATTGCAAGTGTGGAGTGACCAGTGACCGGAATATTCCGAGGAACTCGATTTTCTAATAGGCAAATGCACACCAGAAGCATTAGATAGGGTAGAGGTAGTCGATGTAGAATGATCGTTTAATGATATCACTTCCGAAATGTCCTTTATGGAATAAGGACGCCCAGATGTAGATGATGAAAGTGTTGAGGGGTGCGACATTTGTGTGTAAATTGGACTGTCTAATTCTTTTTTATTTTTACTTAAATTCGAATTTCTTGCGATAATATCTTCGACGCTAACAACTGCATAAGGTTCCTCTAAATTGCTTGGTACCGATTTATTTTTCGGTAAATGTAATTTCGATGCTGTCGAATAAGGAGATGATTCTAAAGTAATATCAGGCGTAGAAATACTCTTTTTGATAGCAGAAAATTTTACAACCAAGTCTACAGGAGAAGTACGCCTTGTGGAATGCAATGTGCAAGTCCCGGAATCACAGTAACACTGGAACGACGAGGTTATCATTTCACATCTGCTTTTGAGCGCTTCAATGTCTATGGAAACCTTATCATCTTCAGCCTGAGTAGTTTTATCTAACAGGTCTTCAGCGCTACTGTGGAACTTACGAGGTCTCGGTCTACAAAAGCAGATAGCAGTTTCAAAATAGCTGTCCCTTTTGTTGCTAGGTACTTTAGTAAACGGTGGCACGTCACTATAAAGTGTGTCTCTATTAAAAATATAAATAAATTCTTGAACAGTAGGCGCCTTATATATGCAGTGTCCTGTTCCTCTGATGTGATAATGAGCTAAGGTTTCTTTCAAAAACGAACTATTCCACTGAGGTAAGTCTTTGACCTTTATTGAGTCTCTATCGACTTCAATATTTGTAAACGTTTTGTGCCTAAAAAGTACTTTCTTCTTTCCAAAATTTTCAGGTTTTTTATTTGGTAAAGTACCCGTCATCGACAAGTACATGGATTTTTCTTCTGTATCATTGCTACAATCGACATTTTCTAAAGCACTAACTTCTGTCATATCTGAAGAATCTGAGGCGTTGGATTGGGTTCTAGAAATATCTGATTTCGTAGTTTTTCGATGTCGGAAGGACTTCGATTTTTGTGACAACAAAATATCTTCTAGATTTGTTTCATCTATCATAGAATCCGATGATAAAGTGGATGACCTGCTGCGTATAGATGAATTTTCGCAATTTTCATCAAAACTATCCGAGGTAGATTTCTTCGGGACAAAGGTTCTTTTGAGAGGTTCTGGTTGCTTCCTCTCTTGTATTAAAGAAATATTTTCATACAGTGTTTTCTTTTGTACTTCATCAAGTGGCTTCACAGGAATGTGAATTCGTGCAGCGGGTTTTGGAATAGTTTTAATCTCCATCACAACGTTTTCATAAATATTCTCGTTACTAATGGCATCACCTGGGACTGTAGATCTTGGAGGAGGTTTGGGCGGTGATCGTTTTTTAATGCTTTCAGTGTCAATTTTGGAAAACTCATAAGATTCATAGCATTCATTTACTAAAGTTGTAGATTCTGTAGACACTATGGAAGTGACTGATCTCCGATTATTTATCTCTCTAGGTTCAAAAATGTTTAGCTTCATATTACAATTCACAGCTTGATTTATGATTAAATCTTTGTTACTCGTATCACAATCTAATTCTGTAATAACGACAGATTCTGGGATCGATTCTTGAGAATCGCTTAATTCATTATTTTCAGATATATTTGGTAGAGATGTTTTAAACCCGGGACAGCTTCTATTGCTTCTATTTACAACAGAATCTCTGTTTAATGTACCCAACCGATCTAATGATATAGTATCAAACTCATCGTTGCACACTATTTCACCTGATTCCTCCTTTTTCGACAGCATTTTAAAGAATTTACTGTTTCCTATGAGCATAGTATTTGTGTTGCTTTTGTGATCCGATTGTTTAGATTTGACATCGACTTCCGCTGAATTGTTAGAAATATTAGGAGCTGAATTGAATTTCGCTTTCAGGCCCAAGCATTTTGAAGCAAGCTTTTTAACAAAACTTTGAGGATGATTTTTTGTTATAGACGATGAAGATGGAGTAAAGAAGCTATCATTATTGTTAGTGCTTTTCTGGGTCTCTGTCGTTGTCCTGTAAAACACATAAAGCGACGAAAAATAAAATAAACTATAAAAATAAGTTTGAACTTAAAATAAGATGATTTCATGATTATTATTATTTTTATTTTCCACCACCAAAAGCGCGAAAGTACTTATACTATACAAAAATAAGAAAAGAAATAATTAGTTTACCTACGGTTAATAATAATAACAAGAATAAAAACGACTACCTAACATTTCATACATAATGCTTTATTTTACCAATCGCCAAGAAGTTGTTTTATTTGTCCCATTTTTTTCTTTAACAGACCACCCGCTTTGGAGTCTAGTGTATTAGCCTTGTTCTGATCTGTTACATCGAATTCACTATTGTCAAACTTGTATAAAACCTTCCCATCATTGTCTACAACGTCGTGAATATTGAAATTAGTTTTACCGGTTTCAACATTAAGTTTTTCATAAGACGGAGCATTATTGAGAGATTGGTAAATATCCTCTTTGTTCATGGCTACATAAATATCCTCACAGCTATAATAAACAAGTTGACTGCCGCCATGGGCTTGAGCGTTGATTTTCCTTTGAATTTTCGCATCTCTATCAACATCTTCGTGACAGTAACATGGCATGGGATCTGCTTTCTGTTTTGTTTTTTTGAAAGGGTGTGCATTTCCACGTATTGTTTGTGGGTTTATTTCATAAATATATGAATAATCGAAAGCCTCATACAGGCATCCTATATCTCCTCTAAGATGTACGAGATCAGTTTTATTAAGTTGCATTGATAAAGTATTCTCGTGTTTATTTGTTGGAGTCATTGTCACATAAGCCTCAATATTAGATTCTGAATTACCACTGTTAAAAGGCTTATCATAAGTTTGATGTTCCTTGAAAGAAGCTGGAATTGTATTGCTTCTGGTAAATGGTTGATTACCATGCATATCTACGTAATCATCTTTATTTTCCACGCATTCAGGCAATTTATTTTCATCTTCCGGCAAAGTTTTACCAACATTTTCATATATTATGTTGTCTTTGTCATTATTATTATCTTTGTCATAGCCGTTATCTTCATCATAATTGTTATCTTTTTCATAATCTCTGGTTTTGTCATAATTGTTATCTTTGTCATAATTGTTGCCTTTAACAAAGGATTCATTGACGTACATAGAGTCGTCAGTTTGGTCCTCATCAGGCTCCGCTACAAACTTCGACACATATGCTATTGGTCTGGGCGAAGGACGTGGTCTCTTTTTTAAAGAATTGGCCCAATCAGTCGGACCTACAGTCAGTGTATTTTTGTATGTTTGATCGAGAGTACTTCGACGTATTTTTTCACAGGGTTCGTCAGTTTGTAATGGGGGCTTCAAATTATCCCCTCGAATTGACTGAATTGCAGAATTCACTTCTATTTCTGAATCGGGACCGGCCTTAGATTTATTTCGCGATTTGAATTCGCTAATAAGTTGTGTTTGATTTTCTAAAAGTGCTGAACAAGCAGTATCAGATGTGATGGCGCTGCCTAAAATTTTCAGACGTCTATCGGTTTGGGCTTTAAGGACGAAACTTTCAGTCCTGTCTCGAAAATCTGCGTTGGGCTGTGGTGGTGGCGATTTGTTATTTGCATTAATCACGTTTTCGTTAATATTATCATCAAATTTAGTCGGAGAAGCATTTGTTTTAGTGCTAAGCATTTTAGCGATCGGCGTATTGCCGCAAGAAGACCTGTAAATTAAAATAGTTAATTCGTGTAGGTTTGTGTTTTTATGAGTCTGTAAAATCTTTTTTCTTGGGAAACCAATTTAATTATCGGCATTCAGTGAAAATTTACATTAAGGTCGCACACTTTGATAGGGGTTTCTTTTCAAATTTCATTGCGCCCTTTGATGCGTCCACGTTTTCAGTAAAGCTGAAAGTGCTCATCCTAAGTATTTAGCTCGCCATCAAAGGATGTCGTCGGGCAGATATTTTTCTCGTGTCACGTAGACGTCTCACCTAGGTGTTTGCAGAGAAAATCAAAGCCACGGAAGATTTTAATGAGGCAACCTGCATTCAAAGTTTTTGTTTATCATCCATTCTTTTGTAAACTTACATGCGATTATTTTTGTGATGGCACAGTCTTATTTAGCGACTGCGAAGATAGGATAAGCCTATTTGTAGTTCTAAGACTGCAATCAAAGAATGTATAATAATATATGGATTTAGTTGAATAGGCTAAATACTCTTATGTTTTAATTGTGCCTCTGAGATACTTTTATTTTATTTTTATTAAGTAATATGATTATAATTATTTACAATCAACTTTCATAAAAAAAAAATGATTTATTGTATTTAACCAAGGCTAAATTTTGACTCCTATTTTTCTTTGAAGTTCTTCGTTATTATCTTTCAAAAACTGTTCTGAACTCGAAACGAGCGTTTCTAAGATAGCAATCATAGTTCAAAGGAGACACGTCGTGTGTCGTAATTGAGACGAGCCACTCCAATTAAAACTGAATGTTTTGAGCCGGTGTTTTTGAGTAATTGCCGCAGTGCCTCGGTACCTTTGCGGCCTCTGCTTTGTAACCGCGGAACTCCCTTTACGAATCAACGAACAGATTTAAGTAAAATTGTGCGTGTTAGTGTATTAAATAAAGAAGAAGAAAAAAGATACCCCTCACCGTGTTAATGATTTTTGCGTAATGAGATTTGATGTTAATGAATTGTGTTTGTTTGGCATTTGCAGAAAAATATAAATTTCTAAGTGGAGCAGGAGGACGAGAACAATGGCGGTTCGTTTAATTTAAAAAATTTGGAGTAGGTACCTATCATAACAGCTCTAGGGTAAATGAATTTACTTTTTCTGCAAATGAGTGTTCGGATACCAAATTTACGTTAACTTGAGACCCGATTAGAAACTTTTTGTTCTTCTCGAGTCTCAAATTGATATCAACACAGTAATGTCCTGACCGAAGGTGGTCACGCATTTGTAGGTCCAGTTAAAGCCGCATTGGGCATTGATATAGATCCATAATAAAAAAATAGTTGTCTTATCACTCTTATTAATGAGAGCATAAGGTAGAAACCGCCAACTTGTAATATGTACGATATTATATGTAGTGCAATGCTAACATTTGTAATGTGAATTGTCTATAGGCCTACATAGTGCGCGACCACCCTAAGAATTAACAGTACTAGGTACTACGTACAAAATATTATTGTCACGGAATAGAACACAAATGGAGTGCAGCTAATACACAGGGCTACAAAAAACATTGATTGCTACGAGCAGAACTTGAACTTGCGTCCTTTCGTCAGGTTAACGCCACCTTCCTCGGCTGCAGCACCACAAGAGTCTCGAAATTCGTTCTGAGCAACAGAAGAGACAAAGCCCGAGCTGTCATTGGAGCTCTTACAGGGCACTACACCACTAATGACATGCTCCATAAAATGAAGCTAGCTTTGAACAATGACTGCAGAGCCTGTGGTGAATTCAAGGAAACTATGCAGCACATCCTGTGCGATTGTGACGTCCTGGCGACGAAACGGATGAGTCTTCTCGGCAACGGGTACCCGAAGCCGGAAGATTTTAGGTTCCTTCCTCTCAGTGGGTTAGCCGCCTTCGTAAACCACGTCTTCAAAGAGTAAGGAATATACGGTAATGGGGACAACACAAAAGATCCCATTGGGTCGAAGTGTTGCTGGTTGTACCAGCCCCCGTAAGACAAGATAGATAACGTCACCTTAAGGCGAATAATGTGAAAGAGAAAAAAGAAAAATGGTGCCTATCTAAACTGAAAAGAGAAGTTTGAGATCACGGTCCGAGACCTCGCTAGCTTAGTTAGCTAAAGCAGTGTACTAAAATAGAATTGAATTGAAACTGACGTTGAATTTTTTTAACGTAATAACGTGATGTTTGTTTCGTTGCAGCATCAACCCTAATACATTAGTAGCGCACTCCATTTTGTTTACTAATCCGTGTTTTTCCTACAAAACTAGGCAATTTGTATGATTCATTTTCAACTTTAACTGCGAATAAATAGAACTCACGTTACGACGTCGGGGCTGTAGTCTTGGACAGGGAACGGAGGCAAATCTTTGTCGCTGTCAAAGGTCCCCATGATGCTTTCATATTCTGTCAACAATAAAGTCTTGCTACTTATTAAGTTTATACTAGCAATATTCGCGTTGTTACTGCGTTGATCTTGCATTATCCATCCCCGTTCGTTTTTTATGTACTCACATGTATTTAATTCCGTATTCAGGCTATACTTGGCGCAGGCACATAATACCGGCCTTTTCATCATCCGATAGATAATTATAACCTATTGAACATACCTCAAAACTAAACAAATAAGCCTACGTACCTCGTATGACTTTCCTGACTCTTTTGGAAGCCTCCTCTGAAAATTCATCAAGGAGGTCGTACACTGTCTTGTCGTCGGAGTACCGCGCGTGAAGGTCTGCGCCCTTGTTGAGGAGGACCCGGACGACTGAGGGTTTGCCGAACCGTGCGGCTTCGTGGAGAGGAGTGCCACTGTGTGTCTTCACGTTGGGGTCCATGCCAGCATCTATGAGAGCTGCAACTACGTCCCTGGTGCGAGGAAAAAAGTATGTTAAACAAGACATTTAACAATGTGTTATTTGACTGATATTCGATTTATTAAAAATTAGCATTCAGCCAACGGCTTTGCATCTGTGGTCTGGGTATTTCTTATAAATTATAGTCAAGTTACTTCAACTAAAAGATGTAACTTTCTAATGCCCACCGAAAAATTAACTAAAATCGAATTGCTAACCGCTAAGATATACCTAAAAGCATTTAAAATGGAAAGATAGGTTAGTGGGATTTTAATGGGTGACTCCTGCTAACAAGTGTTAGTATAAAATAGCAGTACCTACCTAGCCCTTCTAGCATAAAATTAAATTGATTATTATTTATTATTATAACCTTATTTTTTAAACCGATTTTAATGTTGTTTTTGTTGTTCGTCTTTATTTATAGTCACCTTTTTTATGTAATGTTAGCTGTGTTTGTGGTAAATATATAAATATATCTATATACAAGTAGTCAAAATATCATTTGCCGTATAAATGTAAATAGAGATAGAGCCGGTAAATGTATATAATACGTATCAGTGTAGGCTTTACGTCATGTTGTACACATCGACATTCATAAACCAATTGAATCATTCATATTCATGGAACTAACGAAGCCCGAGTGGACGAATAGAATATTTTATGAAAAACTCTTGATTTTCGTGTTTGTGAATGAGAAATGAAGTGTCGAAAAAACAGACAAATCATGGCAAAACAACTGATTTCTGTATAGAAGAGCAGAATCGATTAATAAAAGTTTCATATTAGCTTTTTTTTCAGTGGATGGATTCCTTTAGCTAAACTAAATTGCTTTATTTTAATTTATTTGCAGCTAACTATGACCGTTGACCGTCGATCGCCACCTGATGAATTTGATCATCAATAGATTATTGTAGAGACAGAAATATTAGGACATTTTTTAATAAATTTTACGAAGAGACGCAAGAAATGACTTCGTTATTATAAAAGACTAGCTTCCCGCCAGCGGCTTCGCCCGCGTGGTCTTATAATTTTTTCCCCCGTTTTTGCAACATTTTTCATTACTACTCCGCTCCTATTAGTCGTAGCGTGATGATATATAGCCTATGTTACTCGGGGATAATGTAGCTTTCCAAAGGTGAAAGAATTTTTGAAATCGGTCCAGTAGTTTCGGAGCCCATTCATTACAAACAAACAAACAAACAAACAAACAAACAAATCTTTCCTCTTTATAATATTAGTATAGATATAGATTTTCACCTGTTACAATAGGATTCCCAAAAATTTAATAAGCTATATCATAATATATACTAGCCGTATTGCGCATGAGCCAGCCACAAACGGACCTAAAGGCATTTAGACAGGATCTATTGTGCTATTGTTTTGCATAGCTTTCATCGGTACCTAACAAAACAATTGAACCAGTCTGTGTTTATTTCACACGAATAGATCTAGACATTTAAATAGCTCTATTTCGATAGTGTGTAAGTAATAGCCTAGAAATATGACTATTGGACTGCCAAGTACAAGGTCTTGGCTTTGAATCACAGACATGCACCTCTGAGTTTTTTATGTGCATTTATCATTCGCTTTAACAGTTAAGGAAAATATCGCTAGGAAACCTGCATGCATGCCTGAGAGAAATCTAAAACTCTGAACAAATACTAATAAGATTTTCAAGTGGAGACATACATCTATCTTTTGTCTGTTAACAACAAGTTCTACAATTTTTATTTGAATAAAAGTCTCCTTGTAATACAAAATATCACAGTCTATTTTAGAAATCAATCGCTACTGCTCATCTTTTGGGACCTTCAAATCAACAATCACAACTAGTGACAAGGCGTGAGCATGCCGCGCGTTGCCAATTTAACCCTTCGACAGTGCGCGCAGAAAATTTATACACTGAGTTATACACGAAAGAGGATATGGCGGTACTTATAAGAAATTCTTTTTGTTTATAACCAAAGAGGTTTTCATTCGTCTGTATATTTGGTTATCGAAGTTGCACAAAAAATTGTTGTTCGTTGTTTGTTGTAGGAGCATCTGTATAAAATTGTGCTGGTCAATGTATAAGAGGAATTTCCTAATAATTATAGATACAAAAAGAAATCCACTCAATTAAGTTTCCTTTTAAATCAAATATTTTACTTCAAAAGTCGATCTATCTATCGTGGCTGAATGAAAAATTACTGTGTGGGCTTGTAAGACTGCTAAGTGCAAGCGTCTCTAAGCATATTATGTCCCTTTGGCATATATAAATATTAGTGTGCTCAAATATACCGCATCTATTAGGTACGTACTCCTACAGTGCGAGTACCATCGACACGTTTACAGGGAGGAAAGCTATCGATGCGTTATAACGAACGAATGAATATGAATATGAAGCAATTGCCGCGCGCCTTCGCATTAACATAACATTAATAAATAATATACAGTGTACAAGGTAAGGCGATTTTAATGAAGCTTAGCGGAAAATGTTTTCTTATAGTAACTAGCTAGTAACAAATATAATTGTTACTAGCTAATTAATAGAAATATCGATGCTTATAACAAGAAGAAAGTAATTGGTATATCCTCCTAATGTTTCGTAAGTTTGACAGAGGAAATTGGCTCAGCCATACAGAGACGCGGAACCTTAGATGCTTATTACACATGTTTAGGACGGTCTAATAAATAGACATCTGATAAAACCTTATGCCTGCGTCAAATGAAGGGTTGAATTTTACACCAAAGGTTTTTCACATAGCAACAACGCTCAGCGAGCAGTGATCGCCTAGGAATATGACCACTGGACTGCCAAGTTAAAGGTCTCCAGTTCCAAGGCACGCACCTCTGACTTTTCGAAATCAAGTGCGTAAATAACACTCGCTTTACGGTGAAGGAAAACATCGAAAAGAAACCTGCACGCCTGAGAGGATTTCTCGACGGCATGTGAAGTCTGCCAACCTGCATTAAGCCAGCGTGGTGGACCATACACTAATCCCTCTCATACTGAGAGGAGACTCGTGCCCAGCTGTGGGACAGTTAATGGGTTGATAATGATGATCAACAGCACGGACCATTTATGAAACAAACTATATAATAAATTGGCGTAGAGACAGTGGTTTCTGACACTTACGCGAATATTAGACACTAGCTGATTCCCGCAACTTCGCTCGCGTTTGAACCCCGTTACACGAAATTTTTTTAGTTATGCTGTTATTCGAGGTGGTGACAAATCCAACAAATCAAAAACCATGCAAATCGGTCCAGCAGTTGTCGAGTTATAAGTGTTGTAACAAACCCGACTTTATTTTATATATTAGATTTTGAAATAGAACTACTTTTTTACGGTTTCTATCGCGTTTATTATAATTTAAATTCCAACGTTTCGGAACTTGCGTCCATGGTCACGTATAAAGTGTCATGCGTCATGCATGCAGCGTCATGGTAAATTATAATAAACGCGATCGAATCAAAAGTAGTTTTATTGCAAAAAGCTCGTAGAGACTTTGATGGGGTCTGATATGGCTGGTCCGGGACCTGTACCGGACCACAGCCTGTAAATTTCACGATTAGCAAATACCATGGTCGTGACTGTAGGGCAAAGGTAGGCAAGTGCAGTTTTCAAGTGCGGTTGGTACGAGTCCGAACACCCTGCCTTCTTCCCAGTCGATACGTGAATAATTTCCGTACCCCAAATATAAAGGCAGGTACTTACTTCCTCCCATTCTTGCTGGCTCGGTGTAGTGGGGTTGAGGTGAACACGACGCCGCGGCACTTTGGATGTCTGTACTGATCTACTAGTTGCGGCCGGACTTGCAGTAGATGCTGAACTGTTTCCAACCTAGGAATATAATTATGATTAGTTTAGGTGGTGAAAGAACTACTTCACTCTCCGCTGTAGTAGGCAATGAAATAGGAGCATTTCTATAGAAATGACATGATCCAATTTCATAATCGTAGAATCTGATAAATGGCATTGTGCCACCGCTGTATATTGGATAGTAGATATTTCCACTATACGCACGAAACGCTATGTTTCCTCCTTTCCCATACGGACCGCTAAGAAGTGGAACTCTGATTCCGGGTACTTGAATCTGGGCTCAGAGTCAGGTTCATTAGTAGGCAAAGCGCGTTCCATCTCTATCGTTACTTTGATATTATGTGAGATAGAGATAGTTTTTTGTATATTAAGCTTGGACAGCTTAATATACAAAAAAGGTTTCGATAAATCAGGCCTTAAAAAGTTACATCTCCACAAATTTTCTTAAATTAGTTCGTCGACTCGAACGATAGGATGCAACTTGTGTAGGTACAGGTACTTGTATGATAACGGTCTCACCTCCCATACTGCGCTGCAAGGTCCAAAGCACTCTCGTCCTTGTTGTTCTTGATGGAGACATCAGCACCACGTGATATAAGCTGGGCCACCACGTTCACAAAACCAAATTGGGCGGCTATCAGCAATGCTGTTTCGTGGTCCGATGTCTGCGAAACAAATAACATGATTAAACACTTAATAATAAGTACCTACTCCTAAAAGCTTCGGTACCACTACCATCACACTTGTATCCTGGAAGGTTTAGCAGAGGTGTACTCGGTTCCCAGATAATTATATAATAGGAGGCCTATAATAACCTATTGCTATCAACTAGGCAAAAACCCAAACTTAGAACTGTTAATGACAATTTCATAGAAAAGTCGAGCCAATCTCGACATATGAACGGAACCCTGTACCTCTCGCGTAGCAGTCACACTGAGTCACACATAAGACCACACATTAGTTTATCTATGTTAAACAGAAAAAAAAACTTGGTAAGTTTTGAATGTTGATAAGAACAAATATCAAGATAGGAATTCAACTTTTTCTGTAATATTGTTACAGTATCTAATATAAAAAATGTACAAAATTTGTATATCAAAGTTTAGGCTTAAAATCCCATGTTTCAGGCAGTACAATTAAAAGAAATCACAGCCTAGGAAGTTATTAGTCACAAGATAAATTCCATGTTCAACAAGCCTGACATTGCTACAATCATTTACCTAATTCAAACAGGACTGGGTTGGGACCGGTAACTTACCTAGAACCGGTCAGTGTTTGCTGGGGCGTCGACATTTGAATAAGGATAAGATAGCTATGTGAAATGGCGTGCAAATCACAATTTGCCATAGCTTTTGGTACTAACAATATTTAGTACACGTCTGTCTAAAACACAGACGTGATGATATGATAAGTTGTCACACAATTTTCTACGTAGGTACTTAATTTATGATGGGTGTTTTGCAAAAAAAAAAACATTAAAAGAATATGTATTAAAATGAATATTTAATTGTGTATCGTTGTCTATGCATTCCTATACCTTTAATCCAGTTACTAAAAATTGGAAAAAAGTTACATAAAAAATCATGTAGATTGGTTAGTATAATGAAGGACATTGTACAAGTAGTGAAGACTTGCATAATACGAAGGCTCGTCCCTAAACCCTAAAGCATAAATAAGGATACATCCTCAACATAGGTCTAACGGCACCTAAGTTTAAAACTCATCGTTTGCCTCCCGTGACACAAGCCCTGGAATGCCTCAAAGCAGGTATGCGTCCGCGTCTGGTGCTAGAAACTAAAGTTACACGTAGGTAAGGGGGCGTCTGACGTAATCAACATTCCTGGAATGTTCTGAAACTTGAATAGTGCTAGCAGCGACCAGCCGCTAAGTGGCTACATTACTGCATTTAAACACCAAAAACTACGAATTTTGACGACGTCTGTGGTCTAGTGGTTCGAGTATAGGGCTGCTGATCACGAGGTCGTCATGGGTTCATATTGCTACAAGACAAATATTTATGTGATGAACTTAAATGCTTGTGTTTCTCAGGGTGTTTCTTACATATAATTAGTACATATATCTACTTACATATATGTATTTACATATTATATGTATTTACAAAAAAGTATATAAGTATTATATCCATTGTCTAGTACCCATAGTACAAAGCTTGCTTAATTTGGGAATAAATGGTGCTGTGTAAAATGGCCCAGAATATTTATTTATTTTATTTATTTAAATAAGATCGACTGCCTCGTAGGTCTAGTTGTCTATACCACATATTTATCATTTTATCATTATGCCATAGGTACCTGAAAAATAAACTGATCGTTCTTTCCCGAGGTTCCATCGAAGTTTTTTTATAACTTACCAGCTGGTCGATGTTGACGGGTGGGTTCCCGTGAGCCAGGAGCATCCAGCACACGTCGGTGTCACCGTTGAACGCGGCCAGGTGCAGGGGCGTAGCACCTTTCTTGTCTACCATACATGGTGAGGCACCGATTGACAGTAGCAAGCGGACTATTTCCCTACAAAAGAAATAGTTGGGTTAATTTTCTTGATAATAAGTTCAGAACACAAAGTAACTAGGAAAAAATGAAACAAAAAACCCGACTGCGTAAAAAGTCTTAACTAAAAATCTAAAAACAAGCTCTGTGATATTGGAAAATGTATTGCAGGCGGGACAAGCTGTTCGTTCATAAACAAAATTGTTTCTTTGCTTGTCCCGCCTGCAATACATTTTCCAACATCACAGAGCTTGTTTTTAGATTTTTAGTTAAGACTTTTTACGCAGTCGGGTTTTTTGTTTCATTTAATAATTGATTTTATTTCCTTCTTTTTAGTTTATAAATCATCATAGAATCACTAGATAGATCCGTAAAGATCATTTTCAAAATCAATTCGCACATTAAAGCGTATAAAATCAGCCATAAAGTTTTTTTTTAATTTCATGTACCCAGTGACACTCGTGCCATCAAGACGAATCTAATGAGGTGTCATTTATATAAATCGGTTGAGCCGTTGAGTAGTTACGACCGGACATAGGAACGGACATACATACATACATACATACATACGCGTCAAACACATAACCCTCCTCCTTCGACAGTCGGGTAAAAAAAGGGGTGGGGGGCACTGATTGATTTAAAACTATAATCAATATGTATAGTGTATGTATAAGATATCTTATCTATACTAATATTATAAAGAGGAAAGATTTGTTTGTTTGTTTTGAATAGGCTCCGAAACTACTGGACCGATTTGAAAAATTATTTCAGTGTGAGATAGCCTATTTATATGGAAAGGCTATAGGCTATATACTATCATGCTACGACTAATAAGACCGGAGTAGCAATTAAGAATATTGCAAAAACGGGGGGAAAAAGTTATCAAGATCTCGAAGGCAAAGCCGCTGGCGGAAAGCTAGTTTATAAAAAGTGTATAAGTACTATATCCATTGTCTAGTAGTTAGTACCCATAGTGCAAGCTCTGCTTAGTTTGGGACTAGATGGCGCTGTGTAAAATGTCCAAAAATATTTTATAATAATAAAAGTAATCCATGGCTGACTGGCACACATAAGGTTATTAACATAGGCATTCGCTGAGGATTGATTTTAGGAAAACTGCATTCAATTCCTTGCAGTAGTTTTGGCGTGATGCGAGCACAAAGAGACCAAAATTCTAAAAACTGTTGTTTTGACTTGTTATGCTCTAATAAATGTTAGTGATTTTTTAATACCTATCTATAATGTACAATTTATGTAAACATTATTTCAAATAAGTAGGTAGGTACTTCAAATCCCGGATAATGCGAGTTTTTCCTGTAAATGCGGGTACCTCCTATTATTTCAGGAAACTGATTGCCGTAAAACGGCTTATCAGAATTCTGATTGATTGAAATTTCTATGTAATTATAATTACCTACATAGAATTTTGTGCACTTATATTTTGCGACTAGCATTACAATACAGATTTAACTTACGATCCTAAAAAAACAGGGATTTTCCTGAAAATCCTAGAAAAGTTAGGCTGTTTGTCCACCGCCACCGTCACCGGCACGTCACCGTCAACGAGATGACTGCTCCGATTTAGCGATACATACATTTATTAAGCACCCGTTACACTAGGAGAGTTTCGTATGCGTGTATCGCCTTACAAATACTTGCATGTAGTGTAACCAGTGCATGGGGCGAGTCTCACCTTCGACACTCGAATCTGATTATCGCATAAGTGATACGGCCGTTACGACTACCGTGACAGTTTTGGTCATAGTGTAAATAGCATAGGAGAGAATCGCATGGAGAGTGTCGCAAACAATTTTTCGCCGATTGCATTCGAGAAATAATCCTAGTGTAACGGCTTTAATATGGCCGTGTGTCCACCGCACGCCCGTCACGTCAACGTGATCTCGACCAAAAATAATCTCGCCGTCATCTCGTTGACGGTGACGTCCCTGTGACGGTGGCGGTGGACAAACAGCCTTAATCATTGTGGTGGCAGATTTCCCGTTAGTTGTTTACTCAACCCCTTGATGTCACATCCTAATAATACAATCAATTGTTGAGGAAAAGGCCCCATTGACATCAGTACACATATTGGGCTCTGGTTATTATATTTTTTTTCTCCGTCATTGACGTAAGTATAATAAATAGCTAGCTAATTGAAAATGAAATGGTAATGATTCATTTCGGTAAGTAGATCTTTGGAGATAATTTCCTAGAAATAATTTTAATTTTTAAATTCTTTGGAGATGTTCCCTACCCAAAAGGTGCCTACGAGACCCTATTACTAAACCTCCACTGTCCGTCCGTCTGTTTGTCAGCGGGCTGTATCTCGTGAACCGTAATAGGTAGAGTTGACATTTTCACAGAGTTTTTATTTCTAGTGCAACTATAACAACAAATACCTACTAATATTATTGATACTAATTAAAAATGGTACGGAACCCTTTATGTGTGGATCCGCCTCGCACTTGAGCGGTTTTTTAAGGTATGCTCAACTAAATGTCGACGGCATTTTCTAAATTTTGATCTCTTAGAAGAAAAAAAAGAAACGCCGATACAAGTGTATTAAACTATGTTGTGTCTTTTGAAGTACCTAATCCCAAAATATACGGAAATTGGGACTCGGGGACAACAGGTCAGTATAGCAGAAACTGATAGTTCAGTCATTGTGTCAATCATGTTGTCAATTACTAACTATTTCTTGCATAAGTGGGGGTACACGCATGTGCGCAAGAGGTAATTAAGGCTATGGATGAAAATATAGGTCAGTTTCTTAAAAAAGACTTATGTTATTCATCATATCAGCCAAACGAGGTCCAATGCTGAACAAAAGCATCCTTCATAGACTTCCACAAGGACCGATTATATTATAACGTTATTATTATTACAAAAAAAACATAATTAATGTAGGTAATGTTTATAATGTTCCATATACAATAATAATAATAATAATAAACTAAAAGAACTCACTTGTGACCATTTAAACATGCTTGGTGAAGTGGTGTATAACCATTATCGTCTTGCACATTAACGCCAGCCCCTCTTCGTAAACTGTAACAAAAAAAGAAAAACATTACAAAAAGAAATTCGCAGTCGGTAGGATTCGAACCTACGCTCCCAGAGGGAATCTGATTTCTAGTCAGACGCCTTAACCGCTCGGCCACGACTGCCGTGAGAGGCTCATTGAAAATACCGGTCGCTATCTGCGGCTATACGTACAGCAATCAATAAAGTAACACATGACATCATAAATTACAAGTTCTTTAAATTAGATATCTTTTAAACAAATTATCATTTATTAAATAATTATTTGTATTTTATACCAGTTATTAAGAAGGTATAATATAAGACTTATTTTAGTATCGAGATTAAAACATAATTATAATAAAATCCAGAAAAAGACAATTTTTTTTTGTCAATAGAAAATACAAGATACCAAGTATTGCCCGTCGCAATTCAATTGACTTTCTGAGACAATTAAGAGGTAGCCTGTGTCCTTCACTAGGTTTCAATTTCAATCTACTTATCTCCTTTCTAAACTGTATCAAAATCCGTTCTGTGATCTAGGAGTTAAAAGGTTACAAGCAGACAGAGTTATTTACGCATTTATAATATTAGAATGGAATATGGATGTTTATCAATTATGTCAACAAGACAAAAAAAGATCTGTTATCTGTCCTTGACACTACCAGATGCGGTCAACGAACTTATGCACTAAGGCATACTGAACTACAAACAAAGAACATCTGTAATAATAATGTACTAAGGTTTTATTTAGCGTAACACGAACAATAAATAGCTTCAGATGTGTTAATAGTAGCACTTAACTAGTAGATACCTATTAAGCTAAGTATCTAATCACGACTAAAATGTAGAGACGACGTCAGAGTCATCGCTCTACTTTTAAGCTAAAAGTAGGCAATTGCTCCAATCTATAATATGTTGGCTAGATAATGTCAATCAGACGTAATGAAAGTAGGCATAAGCATGTGTTTCACGAGGTATTTATTGACCTACATTCTCACTTCTCTTGTAAATGGACTCCGAAGTAGTCCGAAGATCCTGTGAGCAAGTTCACCGTTTGTAAAATGGTATTAGAAGAAAGAAAGGAGGCGCTTAGTCCGCTTCACAGGTTACTGATAAGTTCCCGTTAAATTATTTGGCAGATAATTTCATACAAATTATTCTCAATTTTTGAATTTATCTGGCGGTTAGCGGCTATCCAAAGGTGGTGAAACTTACCTTACTTTCAGTATTAGTACCTATTTGTATGTAACTTTGAACGCCTTCATAATTTAACAGATACTATAGAAATATGGGGTCGTTTCTTCTTAGCAAGAACATTAGGAAGAGGTGAAGGGCGGGCATTTTGAGTGCTTTCTAATATGTAACAGTAACGATAAAGTGTACCTTGAATTCACGATTTTGACTTTCTGATAGAAGCCTAAGCATTTGAAAGTCTTCGCAAACAGGTCTTACACAATGTACGCAACAGTCCAACAAAATTGTTGCATATATTGTATTCACAAAACGTAGGGGTTTTAAATATGCACATATCGTACTCGTGTGGTACCTACATGCAGCTTTCTCGCAGACAAGTCCTAGGTCCTCAGAGGTCTATATTTACAAAAATTCTATTTCCGTTCCAGATTAATCCGTCTTCAATTATTAATTTTCAGAAGTTGTTTAAAACAAAAGAGTTTATACACTTCACTACTAACGAGAGGGACTTAGAACTAAATCTAAAACTTTACTTTCCCCAAGACTGTGCTCAGCAGACAAATAACAATCGGCTAATTATTTTTTTGCCAAAACGGTTTGCGGAGACAAACTAACACACTTTTATTAATACTGACTGTCATAACATTTTACGGGTCAACCGTTAGAGTGCCAAATAAACAATTATGAGAATAGAGCAAAACGGTATATTTTTGCGTAATAGCTGTACAAACATTTAGTTATGTTTTTGTGTTATGTTAACTAACACATAAGAAGGAGTTTTCGTGTAAAAAGTTTTTATCACACAAAAAGAAGAAACTGACCGAGAAACTGGCATGCACATGGTTCTAAATCTCTGGGTAATCATGAAATGTTGTACTGAGCAATAGAACCAAATCACTTAATTAAATCAACATAAACTATGCATTAATTCACAAAAACGCGCATACGCATCAATTAGTTTAAAATAATGTCAAGGCCAACGTAAAAACCCATTACATTAAAAATAACGAGAAATAAGTATCACGCGAAAAATAACTCTATAGCAACAATCTTAAGGTCCATAATGTTCTAAAACCGGTACATATATATAAAGGATATGCAAAATTACCAGAGTATGGACATTCCAAGAAGCGGAAGTTACGTGTCTAAGAGTCGCCGCCAAAAGAGGCGTGTGAGTGTTGGCCGTTGGGTCTTTCCGAGAATTAAAGCCTCCTTGAATCATCGTCGGTCAGTTAAACGAGTTTTCATATCGTTTTGACCACACTAATGATAGAGTTGAGCTGATTAAAAACCATGTTGAGCTTGGAATTGATAGTCTCTTTGTAGTTAAGAATATGTTTCTGTGAATTTAGGATGATATGGGTAGGTAAGATCTTACTAATATTTAGTAAGATCTTACCTACCCATATCATCATATCACATATATCATATCATTAATTTATAATATATAAAGGCGAAAGCTTGTTAGTTTGGATGTTTGTTGCTCTTTCAGGGCAAAACGGGTGAATTGATTTGTGGTGAAAGTTAAAACGGTGATGGCTTATTAGATTTGGACATAGGCTACATTTTAATCCCGAAAAATTCAAAGTTCCTACGGGAAACGGGTTCAAAGTTCCTAACTCCACGCGGGCGAAGCCGCGAGCAAAAGCTAGTATTTATTATATTTCTGGGCCAATGTTTTTATCGCAAAACATAATATACCTAACGAATACTAAGTTTTATCATTAATTCGATATAACATTTCACAGATACACCTAATACCAAGACTTTTACAATGCTATCTGGTCTCTACGAATTCAGAATATTTTATTTACTATTGCGGAAATAATTTAAGATATAGTTATAATTGTTGTAATGAATCATTTATCGTGAATCACAATGAAAAAAATATCCAATCTTGTGTTAATTTCAATATAAAAACAAAAAAAAAACAAGGTAAAGATAAGTTATCATCAAATATGATTAAAAATTAATTTAATGATCAGCTCTCAAACCGGCAAGGGCTCTCAAGTTAGGGGGTGAATGGAAGATCAAGGTAAGTAAATTGCGATGCGATATCTAAAAATGTGAACTCTGCAGTAAATGCGAAGAGGTCCATTCAAGCAGTGGATAATGATAATGAAGGAAGATCCATTAATCATGTAATGTTATTAAGTGCAAAGTTACCTAATTATCTACCTACTATGTATTAATGAATTCCTAATAAATTGATACTAGGTGTAATGAGTTCACTTACACTACCTATAAACTGTTGTGAGAAAGGACAATGATATCACAAGTTTCTGATAAAATTATATCCATTCTTATAAGTATCTAAATATAGCTGTCGGCGGCATCTGTATTGTATTTTCCCCAACATTATATTATGTTTAGGCCGCATCACAATCTTCATTAACTATGAAGAGAATAATAATTATAAGAACCTCATATAATAATAGAACTACAAAAATTAACCAATAACAAAGCCGAAAGTGAACGTACACAGCAGGATCACTTTACGATAGCTGTATTCAAAAGAGAACTTTCTCCTAACCTAATTGAGTCAAACCACAAATGACTTGATCGAAGACGAATGATACTTTATTTTGCCTCTAAGGCTGAGATTCAGAGAAGAGACTCAGCATGAACTTACGCTCCCGTATGTCAAATTGCCATACAAATTTGACATACGGAAGCATAAGTTCATGTTGAGTTTCGTTTCTGAATATCAGCCTTAAAGCTTAGAGGAGTATGAACTACAGTGAGTCTGAATCATACAACAATTGCTGTAAACAATAACAAACATACAGCATATACGTCATTACAAACAGAAGAAAATTATAGATAACTTTAGCTGTGTATAAAATAAATTATACTCTATTTCACAAAGGAAAATAACAAAATATGCAGTATTTGTTGGTCAAACTAACTGCAAATCGTAAAAGAAACTCGACAATCACCGTCTAAAGATTCGATACACTTTTTTCTTATTTAATCTAAGTTCACTCACCTATTAGCTCCGAACACTCGGCTTTTAAGTTTCTTTGTCTTAACCCAGCTTCTATGAAAGCTGTATCGAACATCACTTAAGTGTAAATCAAAGCTTTGTTTATAGTTGCAGCACCGCACTGTTTTTTCAATATCACTCATGATACTGACCATGTCGACCACAACAATGAAGAGAACACACTGGTACCACGTACTATGGATGTTTATGACGTCTTTACTGTGAGACCATGACTCATGGGAAGTTTAATATGCACTTAAAAGGTTTGTCGTTAAGAGACAACATGTTGAAATTTAAAAACATAAGAAAACACAACAGGTGCGCTCGGACGCTAGCTGGAGTGTGGTTTCTGTGTAATTGTCACAACAGAACTGACGATAAGATAGTTTTCTGATTAGATACGCGAACTGGAGCAAGGAAATGCAAAATAGGTATTAATCGTGTGTTTATTATTAGCAACATTTACAAGTCAGTTCTGGAAATAGTGTGTTATATTAACTGGAGCTCTTATAACAACACAATTGTCTGTATGACAATAGTGAATTCACTAAGTAGAATTTATACAGTTCCCATATAAGGCAAACTTTTGTGAATTTAAAGAACATTACTTACGTAAATACGAAAATTGGGAATTACCTTGTGGTGGAACAGAACTTGTGTATACAAAAGACAAAAGGGAAACTCTAAATTGAACCTAAATTAAGTAGTAATAGGGATTAAATCTAAAGGAAATCATAAAAATAATGATTTGGACATTGTTTACATAGCTACTATGACACAGAGCTTGGTTGGAAGAGCACTTGTAACGGTTACAATCACAGAACTACAGTAAATAAATGTAGCTATAATGAATCACAAATAATCACACAATTACCTACTTCTCACAGCACTTAAGAAAATAATATAAATATTAGCACTACAGACACTCATAAGAACACAGACACAACTGTACAACGAACCGTTAATGAATAGAAAGAAGCACAAAAAATATTAAATACTTTTAGTGTAGTAATTATTACTTACATACCGACCTAATTACTTAACTTTAAAATGAGGAACTTCGTATTAAGGAAACCTTGACAGAAAAACTTGAGACTTGTTTCCTTTGAAATGTTAAATGTGGTCGATTAAGTTAATTAATCACTCGGTTGTACATCCATTTAGGCCCATCCCCATCATTATCAGCGTATGATATTCAGAGGTGAAATCACAGCTAGGACTTAAATCTCTTTAGGGAAGTTATCTTCCCCCTTAAGGAAGAAACTTCGGAAGGAAGGAAGAATCTGCATGACCCTAAAACAGTTCCCTTATGAAGCTTGCTCATATAATTTCCTAATTGTCCGGTTAATACGCCGTGGTAATACAATATTGTATGCTGTATAATGTTTGTCCTCAGATCTTGGAAACAACTGCAATAAAATAATGCCTCATAAACTCGTGGGGTTATCTCGGTCCCTCTCTCTATTTATCACTGGCTGAACATTCTCATATTTGCTAAATAACAGTGCAATTATCAGTATCGTTGTAAAAAACAACTGTAAATAACTGTTATTTACACAAATAACAAGGAACAACTATAACTAACAGTGATTTCTGCAAAAATAGCTTCGCACCTCTATTTGAATGGTAATGTCAAACGTAACCGACCGTAGAAAGCAATGGCACCTGCTTTGTACACAACAATAGGTCGGTACACCATACTAGATGTTATACAAATTCGAACTACAATACCGGGTCAATGGGATGTACTGTCTCCTATCGGTTTTTACAAAACGAGTGTTGATAATGAAACGCTAAGATTGACACTTGCAATTCTAGATTTCCTAGATGCCGCAACATTGCAAGCAATAATAGGCCTTGTTATTTTATGCTGTGCAAATCATTATCAACCTAGCAACTCAGCTTAAAGGATAGTCCTTTATTAAGTAATAGGTTGTCCATCAACTGACAGTATGAATGTGGTTCAACCGCAATGATGGAAATACATTCACTTCGCTGTGTGTTTTATTGTTAGTGCCTGCGTAGGACTGATTTAATATGGTTTTTCCTTATCATAAAATAGGTTAGGTACCACTATAATGTCATCATTATATATTGATCGATTGAGGTCATTTTTATATATTGATGTAAGTATTATTTTATAATTATTTAATTTGTTATTATGATACTGCATCTATCTCAGGTCGGCGAACCTTTTTCATAATGGAACACATTATTAAAAAGGTTGTTATTGCACACAACAGAACTTGTTGGAGAATTAAGCCAACAAGTTCTGTTGTGAGTCATAATTATTATTATTTAGTCCGTAGATGTACGGACTAAATAATAATAATTATGACTCACCTGATATAATAAAACAAATCCAAACCAATTTTGATAACAAAAACAGATTACTTACATAATAATGGAGAATTCAGAGAATTGTGACCGCAAAGATTAGATAAAATTGTTTCTGGTTCGACACTCACGAATAATTTCAAAATGGTTTAGCGGTTACTTGGTTGGTTATAGAGCTTTGTGTAGAACTAGCAACACGTGTTAGGGAACCGACTTAAAAGATTAAATTATATATAAGACCTTAGGAATACATACCTAAACCTTCTGATAACACCCCTAAAGAACACATTAGGATCGGAGCTGTATCGCTTCAAAAAGTAGAACTTCATTATATCCGGACCTAAACCCATCACTAAAACACTCACTCGTAACACTGAACCGCTATAATCACTCTGCTCTCATGCTACTATTGATTTAAAAATATTACAAGAAAGCTAAGCGAGCGTCCAATCCGCGACCAAAATGTGACTAACCAAAGACCGGTGAATGAATCATAGGACCCACGAACAGGTCGCTTCACTTAGAACTTTTTATTGCGGTATTTTTTGGACTAACTGTTATTCAGCGTTGGGAACGACCGGTCTAATTAGGTGGAGAATTTCTTTAGTTATGGTGTTGTCCCCGATAAATATGGGTTATTTATGTCCGAGTACACAATGATTTGATAAGCCACAGACAGGTAACTTTACTAATAATGAGCGCTGTAAATGGGACTGTCCGCTTGTGCTCACCCGCTGCTCAAGTTAACTTCCAGTAACAGGATATTTTTATTAATCAAACGTACAAAAGTACCTAGTACCTACAGTAGATAAACGTCAACCATTGTATCACGCCACATTAATATAATTGGTGATTATTACAATTATTAACTTATAATTTGCTTGGAATATGCAACTGTGACAAAATAATATGCTACGTGCATAAATGCTTTACACTTTTTTGTTTTAAGAAAAACATGAATGCTTTTAAAAAAGCGTGTTTACAATTGCGTTTTTAAAACAAATCAAATCTTCAAAGCGCTCTGTGAGGTAACTCCTAAATCTTGATAAGCGTAAAACATAATACGCAACATATAAAACAACGACCATAACGACGAAACGGACCATAATCCGACAATTGAACAAAAAATCTAGTGCTGTTTTAACATACGATCATTGTATAAATAAACTTAGATACCGGTAAAGGCCCAAATAACTGCGCAAGGGCAAAGCCTTCACAATAACAAATAACATTGTTTTGCATTAATTACATAACAAAATAAAGGAGGCAAAATATTTCCTTACAACAAAAGATCTTATGCATTTCCTCAGCGATAACGTTAACGTCTCCTTCGTCATTATGAATATTCATTAGACTAAATGCAATGATGTACCCTTCTGCTATGATTTTATAGTAAAAAGTATGACATCGAAATAAGGGGAGTAAAGTTTATACTTAACATTATCACTTACTTCAAACGCACTTTGTTTTGTAATTTTAGAACTAGTATTAAAAAAATACAAAATATTATCACGTCGTTGATCGTATGAAGTTCCCATTTAAATGGTGTAATTTATTTAAACATGTTTTTATTATGCAAAGATACATGGAACATGATGGCGGAGAAACGTGACTCTGGTACCGAAAGACAAATAGAAACGGTTTAGAAGCCAAAGGACAAACGTTACGTACCATCTTTATGAAACGTTAACGTTAATGAGACTATGAAAAACCCTATCAGTATGTTAACATAGTTATAATTAGACAGCATGAAACAGTGCACAAATGAATCATCTAAATATTGTAAAATTATTGAGCGTAACGAACATCGCACTTGTTGAAGTCGATGTACGATTTTGGCTTAATTTCTGTTGACTCAGATAGTACCTAACACTGATTACATTACACATGAAAACTATATTTTAATAATATAATAAGAATCTGTCTGTCAGTCAGCTAATTGAACCTTGATAGGTTAAAGTGAAACAATGTTAATAAGTAGTTGCACTGGATAAACTACAAATAAACCAAATGATTTATGGTTTTAACATGTTACATAGTTGGCAATGCTGCGTGGGATCACAAGAGGTTTTGCCTCCTGACTTCAAAAATTCAAACTTCATAGCACCTGATGATGATATGGCAATTATATCAAACGTGTAAAAAATTCCTCTTAAGGAATCCTAAAGATATTATAACAAGTCTTACTGCAAATACCTTTTTCTACACAGCAAATAATAGTTCAAGAGTGCAGAATTTAAGGAAAAAATGGCGTGGTTACAGTTATGTCCAATGTTGCGTTACGAGCCTCATTTGCAGCAATTTATAACCCACGTAGATTTATGGAAACGAAATGAAATTAGGTCAAAGTGATAAGTCCATTATCTGATTAAAAGGTGCCTTGAAGCTTTGTTGATGCGTAATACAAAGTGGAGGATAGGCATGTATCCAAATTGCTAGCCGCACGCAAAGGTTCGTCATCCTTACGCCTACTAAAATACCTGATATTTTCTAAACCCAAATAACATGGACTGTATAATAATAATGTATTGGTAAGCTAGTCAGTCTATTTTAAAATATCGTATTTTTTGGGATTTTTACAAACCAATTTAGATGTTTTGGTTTTTCCTTTTGATGCAAGCTTGGTATTTCTCTACCGGTCTGGTATTTCCGGATTGAGGATAAGTTTGAGACTAAGAGTGAAAGGAATCTAATTTGTATTGTAAATGTTTTTTTCGAAAAGTTGACTAAATTGAAGTTGTTGCGTGATGTTCGTTGTTGTATGTCCTATCCAATAAATAAGGCCTAAGAATAGTTTAAGGCAATAAATACTTGTTAGCTAGTTAGTAGTACAGTAATGGTAGTAACAACTCGCTCTAGTTCATCGCCTACATGCAAAATGTTGACCCCGATTCTTTGAGTGGATTGAACGCGAAGGATACAAGTTGACACGACACACTCTTTTTTCTCGCTCCAAGATTGGCAAGGAAAAATCTGTTCAATTGAGATTTTTCTCGATTAAGGTTCGCGGCGAAAAACTTTACCATTGATAGCCATGTGATCACACTATAACAGTAAATAATTAACTTCGCATAGGCATTTAAGAGCATAAACAACTCAATCCAAAGTACCTCTGCTACTCGGACGTGACCTGCAGTGGTCTATTTAAACACTAATCGACTGGACACAATTTCGTGAAATTGGGGAGTCAAATCTAGGTATACTCATTCACAATAATTTCGTAAATTAGTATAGATTTTAACGTCATACAGAGCGAGTGTGGTGCCCCAGACCAAAACATGCTCTAATTACTGGATTGCCCAGTCAAAAGTGTATGTACACCTGCACTTGTGAGGGCTTAGGGTTTTTGAAGTGCAGGTCAAACTTTATCTAGTGGACAAGCAGGTATTGGTGATCTTTCGACAGGGGTCTTTTTTGGCTAAAATGGCTTTATTTCTGCAAATTTTCACCTTTGTAATAAGGGGTTTTTATTGTTATATGGACATTCAGATGACAATCATCATTAACCCGATTACTGTCGGAACGAGAACTGAATAAGTAAGTAATATTTCTAGAAGGTAATTATATTTTAGTAGGTGTATAAATTCTTATTCGTAATGAGTAGTAGTATTGTTGAAGATATTAATAATACAATTTTGATTCAGCGAGTGAGTTGCAATTTTTAATTGGCATTATTTGAGGTCGTGCAACGGTGCAGTCTATACTTGGTTTAACGATAGGAAGACTGAACTAGGAATTGCAATTGCAATACATAGACTGGAGTAAGACCGTTGCTGTTTAATAATTTCGCACATGTTGAAGGTGCAGTTCTCGAACGTATTTTTATTGCCACCAAACTTGCAGTGTTCGGCTCGAGTGTTTTGCATACAAACATTCGCCAGGGTTGTCAGGTATCTGTTTTATGCAGGTACATGTTTTTGTTACCTGCTTGTCTTTGTCTAAATAAGACAACGTAAAATGAAAGAAGATTATATTTGCGACTCATTGCTTTCGTATTACTTTTGGACCACAGAAATATCTAAGTATGCTCTCGTTGGTAATATTTTTATTCTTTTGCTTTTATGCTTATCAGCCGACGAATCACCCAAAACTGCACATTTTCACCACACTATCGGCTTCGCATAATGCTAAGCTTGCCAGTGCCAGCCCTAGTCGGCACGTTAGATATAGCAGACAGTAAGACAAAAGTTCAACGTACGTTTCTCAAACATCGATTGGCGTCTGGCCAACCGCCAAACACTTCACTTTAATGGTTTGACTTATCCTACTTCCTTAAATAGATAAAGTGTGTGCAGATGATTTTCGATTATTTATTCATACACATTTATCAAGTCGGGTTGTAAACTCTTACAGCTGGATCTAAGCTTCTCGATTATTTGCCTCAAGAACGGGAAAAACCTAAAATGTTATTTTAATAATACCTACATTGAGACAGAAAGAATAAATTATATAAAAATAATAAATTAGTGCTTAGTCTATTTTATTATTGTTTATGTATAGTATTTTATTATTTTAAGTTTATTATATTGTATTGTATTATGGTATTTTATATAATACGGGCCTTGTAGCCTGAATTAAATAAATAAAAAATAAAATAGTACCGCCCATTTAGTTACAGGCTTTCTTTTTAGGACATCCAGACAGTGATGTAGGAAGAATGTGACATATAATAATACAGTCACTCACATAATAAGGTACCAACTCTAACTCATTTTTTTTACCAGAGAAATTTAAATACCTATCTTATTTTTTTAAAGCGCGCGTACTTTACTTACCTTTTCGTGTTTATGTGATGCTCAAATGTAAACATTATGTTTAAAAATAATTTTCTGTGTAGCCTCTAATCTTGGAAACGGCTGGGCCATATTTTAATCTGTATTACAATGTTTGTGTTTTTATAAGAGCAAGATACTACACACTTACGGTAAATTAAGTAGACAAGGTATTCTCTCTTATTTCACAGAGAACGAATTACAGTTTTAATGCACGTAAATAAATAAAATCAAATGAACTTAAATTTTATTGTATAATTTGCATGCTCATATTGTGATGGCAAAATACGGAGAACCTTAAACTCTAACACCTATGTACAATACCCATGTTTGCAATTAAATAAAATTTGATTTGATTTTAAATGTTATTGCTGTCATAGTTATGTGATACTAGTGGCAATGTTATCAGTTGAGCAGTTTTTTTACCTTATTATAATAACTGAACACTCGTTCATCACACGCGCACTACTGGCACTTTCTGCAGGCACTCGCGACCGTTAGCGGGGTTGATGGTAGTAATAAAACCACAGTATACTGCAATTATTACTATGTATTTTTGTTCTAAATAATTTTACAACTTCACGAGCCTAATTAAACTGCGGAGAATCTTAACACCGCCATTCAGGATTCGATGAAAACCTAACAGCGCCATCTAGTTGATATAGGTACAAACTATAATTATAACTATCTTAAACAATAACTTAAGGTCCTAAGTTCTACTACCTACCTTTTTTGTTAAAAATATTGTAAACAAGACTAACAACATCAGAACATTTAATAATAAGTATAAAAGTTTCTTGATAAAAATCCATAACACTGGTATTGATTGTATTAAATGAAGTGATATTTGATAAACTTGTTTGAAGTTTATAATTATAATGATGTGCATTTTAAATGTCAGTGCCCACTGGCTGGCAAAACTACCTAACTCATTAATCAAATGCATTTTAAAAGATTTAAATATTTAGGTACAGCTTTTGTTACACAATGAAAATATTGGATATGTCTGGTGAATTTATTATGTGGCACAACATAGTTTTATTTGTGTCATAAAATACACTGTATCACCTATGATACTCATCACTCACTTAGCACCCAGATTGATTCTTAAGATTAATCAAGGCTCCTAGCAGTGTAGACCTAACCTATGTTTATAAAAAGTTATGGTAATTTTGACACATTGACAGCATTTGAATATGATTTCCCCCATTTTCTATTATATGCTTGATGAAGCAACAGGGTATAGTCATATCAACCCAAAACCTTACTTGAATGTAAATTCATCCACATACCGATAATTCTATTTTCCTGGACAATTTACCAGACAGATTCAAATTTTAATCTGTTTCAACATGAGATATAGACTGGTACACAAAATTCTAACACAAATATTGGCCACAGCGTCATTACTAGGTTAACCCTAAGTAATTTCGGAAATCCAAGTGACCTCCGAGAGATAGTCAGGAGTTTTCTGGGCTTTCTTGAGGAGTTAGGGTGGTTCTAATAGACATTAAATAGGCAGTAAACCCGCACACAAAATACTTGCATTGAAGTGGAGTTGCAGGAAACAGCCTGCTATACCATATCATACTAAAGGTTAAACCCACTAAATAAATAAATTGCCCATAATGATCATGATGTGATATTATATTATAGTGAATTAATAACATTTTAATATTGCATACCTAATTAAATATTAGGAATAGAGTTATTATTTAATATTTTAAAATAATATTACTTATAAGTACTTAAGTATATGTATATATATATATAAAAGTCAGCATATTTTTGATGCAGTATTTTTTAAATAAATATTATATTTAAAGTACTTTTTGGCATTTTTTTCTTTATAAGGACAAAATTATATTTTAATTTAGTTTTTTTTGTCAATCCCACCAATTCACATTTAATGATAGATTGTGTTTATTTTCCTGTTTCTATTATTATGTCAGATAAATCTGAGTTTGGTGGTTAAATGGTTCATAATAACTTGCTTTATGTAGTTGGCTTTAAAACACTAAATAATAGATGACAATTTACACTGATTCTTTAAGGAAAATCTTGTAGGTACCATGCCTACATTGAAGTCATACAAATGATTAACCAATGTTCTTATTTATTCAAAACAAATTACCTACTTACAGGCGCAATACAAAAATCAATTGTTTTCAGCTTGCATTAACCAATTCTGCTTGTAGAAATAGAGTATAATCTAGTAAATTACTCTAACTATTTACATATCAAGACAGACCTTATTTCATTACCAATTTTGGATCTAGACCAATCTTCAAGAAATTTATGTTTATGACATAAAAATGCCACTTAAAAATATTTAAACCTTGGAACTTTTATTAAGTTTTTTCTACTAGTTATCCTAGATGTAGGAAAAATTAATTTGGTACCTAACAAAAATACTTTTTTACTAAGTACTACGTAACTTTTTAAATATTTTTTAAGGCTAAGAATCAGAATATTTACAAAAATGGGCATGACATGTAGTGTAAGTGCCATAAAAACATGTTATCTTTGAGATAATTGCTTCCAAGATTATAACATGTACAGGTATGTAGGTATGAACATACTATATGACGTATGCAATAATCGACCTTATTGGGGTGTAATAAATAATAATAAATGATCGCAGTGCAATATTTTATATGTAAAATTACTTATGTATATTATGGTATGTATCAGCTAATATTGGTCTTAAGCAATGGCTCAATGGAAAAATAACATGACATAATAAATGTAAATAACGTCTAAGAAATCATCGTCTGTCATGAAACTACGATAAGCACGTAAACATAAAAAAACTACGTGATAACAATACACCATTGTTGATACAAAGATAACATTTTTCCGACCCTTATTTAAAGCTAGGATATTCGAGCTACAGAACCATTATTCGGCCTACTACGTCTATTATAATCTAAATTTAATAAATAAAGCAGTTAAACAATAAAACATGAATCGGACCCACCTTGTAAATGGACCACTTATATTAGTTATTTGACCAAGTATTTTTTCCACTGTGCGCCTGTCGCCTTCGCGGGCAGCGTTTAATAACTCCTGGCCTCTTCCCATGGCCCATTAATGTTAACAGCCACACACAAAAACAACACCAAAATCAATCATTTCAATTTTTACACTAGACTTCACTCACTACACATTACAACTTCATTGATCGCGCCGCCATGTTTGAGAATTTTGACGTGAGTGGCGAGTGCGCTCTAGCGGCCAGCAAAGGAATCGATAACGAGTACGAAGTTTGAACACTGAACTTGACATGACTAAATATACGTTCTCTAATAGTTTAATATTAAATTATTATTGAGTCTGTACCTGCTTATTAAAAGAAGTAATCTTTATTGATGATTAGACATTATTTCGAAATTTGTAGAATATTTTTTTATTGAAAATAGACCGCTAAAAATTACCGCCAGAAGTTCGCCTGAGGTTAAGCGATATTGAGCAGTAGGTACTAGGTAGTTACGGCGAAAAACCGAGATAATATGTACGTAGTGAATGCATTTCGCACCGCATACGCATACGCATCATAATTTTGTTTATTATTATTCATTGCTACCAAAGCTACATTACTTTTGCTTGATTACTTGATAGGTACGTAGCTTAAGGGAGTATGGGATGGTCTGCAGCGGGATGATATACAACGTTAGTTTTTGTTTATACGAAAGCTAAAAGTAGTTTGTTCAGAATCAGTAACAGAATTGATTGCAATGGTTTTGTTTTTGATCTATGTTATATTTTTTTCTCAAAAAAATAGTGAAATCTATTCAAATAGGACACCCATTTTTATTACGAAAATCGGAGCAAAAACCGAACAGGGAAGTCACTCACTAGCTCTTAGATACTTTGGGCCAATCCGCGCGCGCGCAGATCGCTCCCTGCCCGCGGTGCACCGGGGGAGTTACTAACTTTCGGAGTTCGTCACCGCGTAAGTTTTAACCATTTCTTTTATTTTGTATCTTTCTCTTGCCTATCTAATGAAGTTGACGTGTTTCGGCTTTAGTGTAAACAAAAACTAATGTTGTCTAAATATATTTGCTTAAGTGTTAAATAGCCCGTTTACCTTGCCGGATAAACGGGCTATTTAACACTTAAAGATTTTTTCAAATCGGACCAGCAGTTCCTGAGAATAGCGTGTTCAACCTAACAAACATACAAACAAACAAACTCTTCAGCTTTATATTATTAGTATAGATTGAAGAGTACACCATAAAGAGGACTTACAACATTTATTGATGAAGTTAGCTCGTGCCAACTTCAACTTCAAGCCGGACAATAAGATTGGCGACAACTGTACTTAGGTATGGTACATACAGTTCTATCGTAACCAAATGGTGAGGATGCGAGGAGTTTTGTTGTTGTTTAGGATTTGTTGGATACGATGGGACTGACACATGTTGTGCGTAAAAGCCCATAAAAACGAATAACTAATTAAAATAACTACTGAGCAATCCCTCAGACATTTTATTTTCTGCGATTCATAAAAACTATACTTTATTCTCTTATTATATGTGCCTATTTCATTCAATCGTCCTCGATAAAAAAAAATTTGTTCATTTTGCTCGCTCACTGTCCATCTGACAATCATTTTGTAATCTGTATTTCTGTCTTGATCTGTCAGTTGTCACGACCGTCACCGCGTCACCCATCCAGACATACGTCAATGTCAGAATGTTTTCCAAATAGGTAAAAATAAAAATATAGTGTAACCGCTAAACTTGTTTCTATAAATCTGCAGGACAGCGACAAAATGTTGATAATTATGTTCTTGTGTCATATATTATTGTAGTTTTCGATTATTGTGTTTGCGAACAGCCTAAAGTTAAAATTAGACTGGAAGAATTCACCTGTTTTTGTTAGTGTCAAAATGATCAGCTGTTTAGAGTAATAAAAAAAAAATAACAGTGAAGATCCATTAAAAAATAAAATAATAAAGTAATGACAGTCAATTACAATTAAGGACGCGTTTTAACTAATCAGTAATATTAAAACATCTTTACGGTACGGTATAAGTGAAAATGCTTTCTACAGTGGGTGTAAAATGTTATTTTATTTTATTTTTTGTAATATACTATGCTGCCTCTGCTGCCACTCAAGGTAAATGTTCATTATTTATTTTAAAGCTATTGTTGGCTTGTAAAATATCTCTACTAGACTACTAAAGCAATCCTCTGACCAATAATTTAATGATTTGTAAAAAAAAATGACGTCTGTTTGGAACTGATTTGTTTCAGTTAAATTTATGGTTTTGATATAAATGTTACCTTCATTTTCAGTATTGTGTTTGGTATACAGAAACTTTAATATTTAAAAGATATATGTTGACATAGTTAGGGATATACCTAGGGGTATAGTTAGGGATTGAGCAGTGTCTCTGTCTATTAAGCAGTACAGACGATGAAGGACCGTAACTTAAGAAATTTAGTTTTGTTGGGCTTTTCCGCACTTAGGCTCTTGATTGGGCCATTGTGCATGTCTCCTATTTAATTTATAGACATATTTCATGTCTGTAGGTATGGTTTACAGTATTCAGATAACTTATTTTTTGTTCCAGATGCCAACATAACAATACCTTTAAATAACACAATAACTTACGACAACAGGGAAATCTATGGAGGCTTCATAACATTAAATGGATTATCAACTGTGACAGTTAACTTTATAAATGTTAATAAAAACTTAACCTTTATAGTATTCCAAGCACATAGTCATTTGTACAATATAACTCTTTATAAAAATGCCAAACAACCAATGTCACAAGTTTCTGGGACAAATGTGGGACTCATAAGTATGAAAAAACCCATATTAGATACATTTTACATTGAAAATTCTAATGTGAATGTCACTGTACGTGCGTACATCTCTGTCCATGGTTATGAAGAAATGGGTATGATTCTATTTTATTAGTTATACATAAGTACTTTTAAAGTAAATAGCAGTAAGATTTTATTTGCAATATATTGCTTTATCAAGGTTTTATAATGCATTGGTTCAATGGTCAAATGACAACAACATATAACACCGATTCGGTTCTCTATGGTAGACTTGTGCGAAATTAGGTATCTAAGTAATTAAATAAAACCCTTCCTTCGGCTTTTTTGCTGTGTCGTTGGGTAAAAATCGCTCATCGCTCTGCCCATGACATAGCATCACAAAGACATCCATATTATCATTTTTTTTAATGGGTGGACGGCAAGTTTCTATATTTTGGCCAGTGAAAATAAAAGCAAATTTTGTTAAAATTAAAATTCTATTTTAAACCATTACCTGAAGAACACTATCTTTCAGATCCCATACCTGGCGGTTGTAACATGGAGTTTCCGGTGCCAATATCTCCATACCTAGTCACACAGACATACAGTGATTATATCTTAGTAGATGCTGCAGCACCCTCTATAGACGCAGACTGCCAGATAACAAATGCAGCAAACATTACTTTTTTCATGATGTATTTACCAGAAATGAACTTCTATGCTGACGTTTATTTTGATGGTATCAGGAAGATGTTGACACTAAAGGAGATTCAGAAAAATGGACATATAGTGAGTTTTCTATTCAATCTGTTTAAACATTGTTGGGTGTTAGCCACTAAGGGCATGCACACATAAAAGCCACTGTCGTACTACCATCGTGTGAGATCAACTCGCACTGAAGTAAACATTTAAAACAAAACAACTAAAGATTAAATCCTAAGATTATTTTTCATTTCATTAATCGTGTAATTCTCATGTAAACATCAAAATTGTTAGATCTGATGACGTGATTTCTTGTTCAAAATTTAAACGTGGCAATGTGGCCTAATTTAGGTTGTATATATTAAAATGCAAACTACCTTGATCTTGAAAAACTCGTTTAAACAAGATTTACTGGCGAGGCTTAGAAACTGTATTTCTGTAGGTGATCTTATCAGAACGCAATTCAATAGAATAGAATGAAAAACATAAATAGAATGTTTGTGGAAACACATCTCGGGCTAAAAGAATCACTTTCAAAATTGCTAAGCTTCTGTAAATTGCAAATATCTTAATCCCAGAGAGATTGTTTAATGTAAGTAGCTATATTTCTCCCCATGCAAAGTTTTCGTTTTCGACTCTAAACACGTGTTGCTGAATGTCATCTTTAAACTACAAAATAGTCATTCCGAGTTATTTGCTCATGGTTAAAATCCTACGCGCCTAAATGTATCTTAACTAGTTACAATAAGGCAGCTTGCAATTAATGCTGCCCAAAAGCTTCTTACTATAAAAAATAAAATTCAAATTACTTTGATTTGTGCTGTCTATCCGTACACCTAGTTTCGACATTTCATAAGTGCCTACATTAGGTCTATGTGAAAAAAAAAACTATTTTGATTTTGATTGAAAGAGTAGACATACTAAACGCAGAAAGAGAGATAAACGGTCAAGTCATTGCTACCTAGTAAACATTATTATAGTATTATTAATTTTCTCCAAGATTCCTAAGAGCTCATGGCCGAACACTCGCCGAATGTTGAGTGCTTACCCTGGTACCGGGACCATATACGCTGTGGTGGCAACGCGAGATCTTGGTGAAAAAATCACTTATTCTGTATACATACCCGGCTATTCCTACGGCTGCACGAATGTGAACGAGGAGGGCTGTGAAATGATTGGTAAGTTTTTGGAGAGTTTTTTTTCAAACATGATCTTTTTAACCTCAATGTTTCTGGTTAGTATGGGCTACACAAGAATGGATATAAAGTTCAGTCTGTTCCATAATGCAGAATAACTATTAAAATATCTACAAAATCTGCACTAAATGGGAGTAACAGGGGTTCAAATTTGGCGCCAGCGAAATTGCGGGCAAAAGTTAGTAATTCTGACATTTTAAGGCCTTTTAAAGCTAGTTATTTTATAAGCTTAACACCATTTTTGGTCTAAGACGTCCCTCGCAAAATAATAGCTTGTCAGCTGGTTGCAAGCGAGGCTAACTGTCTATTGTGCTGGACGATCACTCTAAGAGGACATTTGGAGACATTTATAGGACATTTTTTGTGGGCTGACAATGCGCCACAGCTTTGCACAATTCCATAATTTATAGCCTATTAACCGTCCTAGATAATCCCTCTTTATATTGTTGAAAATCGTATGAAAATCCTTACAAACACAAAGTCAGCGCGGGTAATTAATGCTCCAAATATATACTCCATATACATGCATTGCAATAGATGGACATCTGTGTCACTGGATCCCGCCAACAGGGTCACGGTCGCCATGCTACTCTGGGATGGGATGATGGGACATGAGGAGTCTCATTCCTCCAAACAGGAACTTAATGGCATAATATTTCACGATATAATGGTGCCATATAATTGCCAACTTCTGTTATAAATTCCTACCCAGTTTATTGCAATGAACGATTTATTTTCAGTTGACATGTTCTCTCAGTTTCTATGTGCAGTCCTTCTGTTTGTTGGTGTGTTTGTTTGTTTCTTTGGACATCGATTCTTCAAGACTGGAATGTTCCTTGCTGGATTCTTTAGCGGCGTCATTATTAGCTACATATTGATAGCATTGATAACAGTTGTCGATAAGCCGGGTGAGTAAAATTAGTCATAGCATACCGAACCTTTTTTTTTACTAAAACGTTAATATTGTGTTATCCAAATATGGTATGGTATTTAGAACACCAAATCGTTACCACTACTTTGCCATGGTAGAGTAGAATCCGCTGATTATTTATCGATATCAAATCGGCCCTAATTAATTTGACTGTGTTCGATTTTTTTTTATTGTTTATTATTATTATGTTACGTCACGTCTCCTCGACTCCTCGATTGTAAACCGATTACGACTTTTCTTTTTTATTAACTAGTACTAGTAAACTACTATGCTAGTGCTACTATGTACCCTTCAATGCATCCCTGGCTCTTGAACTCAGATGGCCTGTATGACAAGACTTAACAGGAGCCAATAGGACCATATAAGGGACAATACCAAGCGACTAGCGTAAAAGAAAAACAATTTTGGTTGATGTCTAACCAACAGTTCTGAAGATTTTCTAATGCATGTTTGATGTCGATTTTCTTTTCTTGAAATGCTGATTGCAATATAAAAAAAAAATCTAGTTGAATTTCCTAACAAAGTATTGTTTTTAGCTCTACTTGCCGCTTCCACGTTATCTGGAATATTCTTCGGCGCAATATGGTTGTTATTCTGGTGGCTTTACGGCATACCAGTGATCGCAGTACTGTTGCCTTCCTTGAACCTCGGATTCTTGCTGGCTGCTATATTTTACTACAAATTGCCAGGTAACGTTCCTTCCTTCCTAAAAATACAATCAACAGACACAAATGTTTAGTTAAAATATCACTTTATGGGTCTGTTTCACAACCTCTGCATAGCCGCTAACTGCCGAATAAATTCAAAAATGGAACAAAAGGAGATCATCAGAAGCCCATACAACTAAGCCCAAATTTGTACCGGAGGTTCATGACAGCTGTCAAGTTGATAGTTGTTACCATAGTTTTTACCATGAAATCACTATGAAACTGATAATAATCTACCGTAATGGCATGCGTTTTATGTCATTACGAAACTTACACTGACAGTTTTTACTATGAAATCATTACGAAACAGATAATAGTGTAATTTTTTTCTCATCCCCCAGTCAACATTAAAAAAAAAGTACGACTAGAGTTTTAACCAGCGTAATACAGGGTATTTTTTCCAATAAGTGTACCTTCTGTACATAATTTGGGCCGATTTCGATGACCTTTGTATGAAATTATGTTCCAGTTAATTTAACGGAAACTTATCAGTAACCTGTGAAACAGGCCCTTATCTTTTCTTCCATCGGTTCAGGTTCTCGAAAAGGCATTACACTGTAGCCTTTGCATAATTAATTTCATACGTACTTATAAAAAATCTTGTGTTACCGTTACGATATTAAAACAAAAATAATTTTGTAGGCAACCTCTTGTATTTGGAAGTGGATTTCAATTTCTGGAGTCCCTTCATCTTGGTGATGTTGCTGACTGCCCTCGCAGTGGTTTCTGTGACGTATGCCGCGAATATCATATGCTGCGCCGTGCTCGGCGCGTACGCAACTGTGCTGTCCATTGACTACTACGTGGGTTCCAATCTGAAGTTCATCATAGTGAACACAATAAGGAGAGCTGTTGTACCGAATTTCAATAAAGCTACGTTGTGGCCGCCCCTTGAATGGAGAGGTAAGTTGTATACTCTTGTTATGTTTGCGCAAAGCTAAATAGAGCTTTATGGCGTGTATAATAAGATACGTGGATTTAATTTCTAATTTTACTATCAGAATAACTTAAAATACCTACCTATTGAAATATGTTTAAGTTTTAAAGTTATATTAGGTTTTAAAGTTATATAGACTCGACCCCTATTACATGGGACCTAAAACATACCGGCGAAATGTAGGTGTACATTAGTACGCCTCTGCCTACCCTTCGGGGAATACAGGCGTGATGGTATGTGTGTAAAGTTATATTGTACTGTTATAAAGACGACGTTTCGGATACTTTACAACATCTAACCTTAACCTTAACATTCTACCTTTTGTGTATAAACTGTAGTTTATACACAAAAACAAATACCAGTCAACTTCATAGATTTAAAAATACAAGTGCTGTGTCGATAATTCCTGAAAATTTCTCGGGCTGAGCGAGTTGATAAGATGGGTACAATAAAAAAAACTAGTTGATTCTTTTTAATAATAGAAACATTGACTTATATAGCATTTTTATCAATGAATAGAAAGAAAGAAGAATCAATAATAAAAATAAAATAGGTAATAAATTAATTAATCATCATCATCATCAAAATCTCGGCTAAAACTATGTACGAGCAGTTGATTGGATAACATAGGTACCTTAATATGCGCAGGCGTCGCCTATTATCAAAAATCACTAACTTGTCCTCAGATGTTGATAAAGTTCAATGTGTTGTATTTAGAGATAAATGCACTTATAGTGACGTGAAACAAATAAAACCAATATAGATACGTGTGCCAAATTGATAACTAGGTCAATCACTCATCCTTCAGTTGGAGACCACATAATGTTTTGAAAACAAATATGGGGCTCGAGTTGAAAATAGGTAATGACGTCATAGGTTATTAGGTACCTACTGTTGTACATTGTTATACGCTGGAATCATTCGCAAAACTATTTCATTTATAGATACTATACTACTAGCTTCTCGCCAGCGGCTTCGATCGCGTGGTCTAGATATTTCTTATAACTTTCATCCCCTATTTCAACCCCTTACAACCCTTTTTCACATTAAAAAGTAGCCTATATCCTTTCTCAGGCTCTAGACTATTTGTGTACCACATTTCATTTAAATCGGTTCAGTAGTTTTGGCGTGAAAGCGCGACAGATGCCAGAGTTACTTTCGCATTTGTAATATTAGTAACGAATGTGGATATTAGTAAGGATAATAACACAGGCTGACATATCAGCGCCCAAAAGCTTTTTTTGGAATGGGATTCGGAATATTTGTTGCGCTGATATCTTTGACTGCGGTTTGAACAGCTTCTAGGAGTTTACCGGATATGTTCGCTATTTGACATAGGCATCTGCTGAAATGGGATTGCCTACGTCGACGGAATTGTTATTAAATTAACCTTATCATATTACAGACAGAGTTACCCTTCGCATTTTATATCTATCTATCTATTTAAAATAAAAATGAAGCACTAAATGTGTTGCTAAGCGCAAAACTCGAGAACGGCTGAACCGATTTGTTTTTTGTTGTGTTTGATGAAATCTGAGGGAGGTTCATAAGGAGAGAAAATACGTAAAAATACGAGGGAAAAAGTAAAAACAGGGAACGCAGGCCAAGCTGCGCATGAGTCGCTAGTTAGATATATAAATTATAGACTATTTAGATAACAGTATAAATAATATTTTAGATATAATATAATAGTTTTAAACATAAAGGATAATTTTAACTGTAACCACTAAATACTGTTGGGTTTTCCTGTATTGATTTATTCGCGAGCGCATGCTATATACAAAATAACTGTTACTAAGACTAAGATGAGCATTGCCCATCCAAACTTGGAAAGTGAAGTGTCCTTATCTTTTATTAGAAGATGGGCCTTCCTGTCCTATAGGGGAAGGCCTTTGTTCACAAGTGGACGGACCTTGGCTAATATGAATTAGGTACGAGTATGTAAATCACATTCAGACAGTTGGTGTGCAATTTTCACGAAGTTTATCCTTCTATTGCGTCAGCTGTAGGTACCGTTATCCAATTAAACGAAATGTTGTCCTAGAGCTCTCTGCCTCGTGTTCCTAAGCGACCTGGGTTTTATTCTATGGTTGAGCAGTGTTGTTGAGAATTTCTATAAAATTCTCAGAAGCAGCTTGGAGTTTGTAGCTGTGCCCAGTTAATAGCAATAAACTCGCTCCCTATTACCGGCGAACTGTGGGTGAACATTAGTGCACTCCTAAATGGATGGAATGGGAAATACTGGCGTGATGGTATGATGTGTATGTGAGGTCCTAAAGTCGTATCTCCACGTCCATTGCAGACATCTCGATGACATTGGTGTGGGTGGTGATGGCGACTCTGGGTTTCTTGTTCCAACATTGGTACAACCGTGGCAGGCCACCGTTCCCGCCGCCGCCCAGGAGCGTTCGCCCCAGCATGCCGGAGCCCGTCATGTATGGATCTATCATCGATTACACGAGGAGGTAAGATCATCTATTGTGATAGTATAATATAATATGTATAAAGTCATCAATCATACTCCGTATTTTTTTTTACCAAAGGGATGATATCGAAACAAAGTAGATAGAAATATACTACCTATATCCTCTTTGTAATTCATGACTATCAGACGTTATTGTTAATAACAACTTACATTCAACTTTTTGGCTATCAATACCTAAACATTAATGGCCGGATTTAAAAACCTATGTTTTGAATGTTTTCCTTACAGGGGCCGTATTATAAAGTGCTAACTTGCTAAGGCCATTATTATTACGTTGCAAAAAAGAGATGTGTTGCCCAACTTGTATAGCAGCATCTCTCGCACTGGAACGGCGACCGCTCTAAGCTTCATAGTACGAGCCCTTAAGTTCGAAATTTGATATTTAAAAGTTCGTAAGTTATGTCAAATTTGACATAAGCTCTAGGTACAGTTCTCGCCAAACTTATTGTCCGGGTTGAACTTGGCACGAGCTAACTTTAACACGGCTGTAAAAATTGGAAAAAGAAAAAGATTCTTTCTATCTGGTCTTTTTCTTTTAACTTCAACCTGGACAATGAGTTTAGCGAGAACTGTACCTAGAGCTTATGTCAAATTTGACATAACTTACGAACGTATAAATATAAATTTGACATAACTTACGAACTTATATATAATATAAATATAACTTATAAATTTCGATATTCCAGTAGGGAAAACAATTGAGAGATCGGTTAGGTCGTAATTCCGTAAATTCCGTAGATACATTTATAGAACAATGGTTTTTCTTTTGCGTATAATTTTGTTACTATACAATCCCACTATATTTAGTCAGTTTTTCCTTGCTCAATGGTTGCGTTTGCGATACAAAAGTGATTCATGCGTTTACGCAGCAGACCAAAGTTTAATTAATTTTATTTTGTTACCATGCATTGTCGCGATTATTGTTTTCCCCCAAGTGAAAAGTTATTACTTTCGAAACTGACGTGTTTAAAGAATAGATTTATAAACAACTGCTGAAGTCATGCTGTCTCTCTTGCATTATAGAGTAGGTACCTAAGCGTACGAGACTATAGTAGAGATATAAATCTCTTCTGTATTGGTGCGGGTAGGTCTCGGTAAAAAGCACACAGAGAACCATTAAGTTCTTCTTCTTTAAGGCTATGTTTTTGGTATGTCTATAAAAAAACATTATTATGTTTTATTTATTAGTTTTTACATCATATTTTTTTCTGTTGCTTCCAGACAAGGCCGCGATATTAATTCGACTCCTGTACCTCCGACGACAAACACCGAGAGGACTCCTTTACTGAGCTAAATGCTCTCTCTAAGTAACAATGCTCTATCATGAACATACAGGTTTTTATTATTATTTAATTTTTAAGCCTTCTTCACATACCCTTATACCAAAACGTTTAGTAGGCGTCTCGAACTAATGTGTTTGCCATCTCTTTTTATTTGCTTCAAAATGACAGTGACCGAACTATTTTGAACTATTGAAAAAGGTTAAGCGTTTTGGAATAAGGTTTATGTTTAGGATGATTCGCGACTTTAATCACGTGTGTAAATGATGAGTAGCTCTGCCAGGAGTTTAGACAGCGATAGACGTCTGTATTTTTTTGTATGAAAGAACTTCAGTTCTTAATTTGACCGCTAGGGGCATTATACAAGGTTTCCTTGCAGGTATTCTGACTGATCTGTCATTGTTTCGAGTTGAGTGAACAAATCAACTAATTACATTTTTGTCAATTTCATGGCTCATCCCATGGTAAGAGAAAGTATTCGTTGTAAAATCTATGAAACGAAACTTTTTATATATTGTCTATGTCATAATACTTAACTCGATTAAAAATCACGTAAGTAAAATCGTACATGATTCTAAACTCATCATTGACACAACTTTTTGAAAGAACGAAGATTTTTTTATTTTAAGATCTCAATTTGCTCACTACTATAAAATCATACTTAGACATATCGTGTAACTTGTCGGGGTCGTGACCAATGTGAATCACGAGATCCCATGGCGACGAACATAGGGATAAAGTATAAAAAGTGCATACGTCCGATATACCCATATGGATAATCCTTGAGGATCGACATAGTATGAAGACTTGATTGTGAAATGTAAGACTTTTTTTACCAATGTGACTGCCCTTTTAATTTCATATTTAGATAAGATGTTTGTACTGTTAAAAAAATACATTATGGATTGGACTCCTTGAAATAGGCTAAAATTATGTTTTTTTAAAATTTAAATATCATATTTAAAAATATCTTAGATAGTTTTAATATCGATTGCTTATCTTTATACTAGTACTTTAGAATTTTATTTAAGCAAGAATACCAGCATTATGACAGGTTTGAAAAAAACCGCGGTATATCTGACAATGACAATATTTTGTGGTCCGCACAAAATTGTTATTTTGTTTTTTTTTTCTGAAACATGATGACTATAGTTTTGTTTAAATATCTTCGTCATTTAAATATTGCTCGATTGCCATGCCAAAAAAATATGAGCGGTTGAATAAAGAGTACGGAATATTATACCAAAAATCTGTATCTATATTTTAGTGAGACTTATTTCTACCTCTCCAATTAAATACTTGCAATACATTCAATCCTTGTTTAAAATAATTAAAAAGACATAAATTATAGTATATTATTTTAAGGTTCTGTTTTTTAATTCTCGTTATAAAATGTAGATAATTTTGAATGTTCTCTGTGTATAAATATATTTAATATGTCATAGAAAGGCCTCATCGGCGTAGTAGCTGCCAATTTAGCTCTGCGCCATTAGTCGCAGTTTCAATTCCCGGATAGGACAAATATGTGTATTAAAAAAATGGTTAAAAATACTCAAATATCACTTCATTAATCGTTTAGTAAACTATGTTTATAAATAACGTTGTAAGTACCTATGTATAAAGAGTATATAATTATTTTGGTATACAATATTCTTGATAGTTATATCTTTTAATATAATACAGAGTGTAACCTGGTGTAAATGATGTTGTAGGCACCAATTCTAGTAACATAAATTCTTGGAATTTCCTACCAAAAATAATTTCAAATCTTCTCATATAAAAGTAGCCCTTTTTTATCATTTATTTATTTATTTAATCATATAGAAAAACAAAATTAAAATAAACTTACATTGCCCCACAAAGCTGTATAGTCAGTTTGATTGTTATTTTTAGTCGTGTTTTTTTTAAATCTTACGCACCTACGTGTTTCCAAACTTACCTAAGTTTAATTATTAGATTACAATTTTATCTACCTTACACCTAAATAGGGTATTGTGTACCAAGATACGTCGATATTTATAAAAGCTTTCTCCATTGCCTAAGTCTTTATAATATTTTCATAAGAAAAATATTTATTTTATAAATATTAAACGCTCTAAGTAAGACTGTTTCGTGTGATTTAATATAAACACTTGAAAGTGTAAACATTTCCTTTTTACGTTAATAAATGTTATTTCAATAATGTAACATCTTTTTAATTCATTATGATTGTCATAATAATGATAAGAACTAGGAGAAATTACAGGATAATATATACAAATAATTATTTATGATACTGGGTTTTATTGGGCACACTAACATTATGCTAAAATGTAAACAAAGCCTAACATTATTGGCACAGCGATAATAATAATTCCATTTTGTTACAATGATATAACAAAATAAAAATCTAATGATTACAGAGCCCTTAGAATACCGCCAGACTACCCAACAAGAGATTAGCCATTCAAATCAAACGCATTCGTCCCCATCAATAGATAGGGGACAGACAGACAAAATGTAAACCAATTATAAGCGTTGATAATCTTCGCAGTTGCTTACTTCGAACGTAGAGGGCGCTGCCTGTTTTTGATAGAAGACCATTGTATTGCATGTATGGGGTGGCCTTATCTGTCCTGTGCTTAACGAGAAGTAGGCTAGACATGCATATATTGTACCCATGTAAATTTATTAAGCATACATATGAGCAAAAAATTTGAGACATTGAGCTTGATTGTAGGTATTAAAAAAATGTTAAGTGACATGAAATAAAATAGATTTCTTTAAGTACCTAGATCTTTAGATACACAATCTCTAAAAAGAAACGAAACTGTCAAAATTTGTTAATCAATCATGAAGTTACTGTAAAACAAACCAATTGATGGAAAACATACTTCAACATTTATGATCGTCGTTCAAATTTATTTAATAATAGTTCCACATTTAAAATAATTTCGCATCCTGTATCGCCATCCCTCTGCGTTTAGATCACTATAATACCTCCAATGCAACACGTTTAATCCCATCCCATTGTAATGTCCCCCTACAAATGTGTGGGGTGCAACTACAGCAAGTTAACCGACACAAAATTAATACCGCCCAAATATACTTAACGGAATAATTTCCTCGCACAATTTTTAGGGTGGCAACATTCGCAGACGCAATAAGGTCGCAACTCCCGCCATCTGTATGCAAGTTATTAATATTATTTGATACGTCTTTATTAGCCTATTGTTATGTTATTAGATACACTCGAGTGTTGCATTCGTCATTCCAAACAACGTTAGGGCAAAGGAAACAAAATAGTTTAATGGTTAATGCAATATTTATTAATAAATTTCACTGTAATTTCCTCAATCTATATGCACTTATACCAAGTAATAATTTATTTTACACTTAATCAAACTAAATTACATTACATACATACTGTAACGCCTATACCACGTCCATATTGCATTTCTTTAATGAAAATATATATTATAAATGTACATTATTTACCAAGTAGGTATTTAATTAAATGATAGTTTGTGCTGTTCACCAGCACCATTATAGAAAAAAATATGACAGAAATATTTTATTTGGTATACCTATGTGTTATCTGTATACAGTTTTGTACAGTATTAATTTTCAGTGCTGTAAAACTTCCGAATCGCCAAAGAATTTCGTGGCAAAATAATCTTATAAATCTATATTTTAATCACAGCAATATTGACCTTAATTTAACAATCAATAAATAATAAATTAATTCGTTTCAAGGTGTGCTAATGAAATTGAGTTGACAAATTACGTACAACATCTATTTAGTAACAATATTATACAAGAATCATCACAATAATACAAACATGATTAGTTTGTATGAGCTGTATGACAATTTGTTGGTGAAGACAGGCAGGGGTGTGAAACAAACGCTATAACGAAGCTCATTGCCACGCTCTCTATGGTATTAACATTTCGCACCCCTATTGCATACATGAAAGAAATAAAAAGGGTTGTGCACGCAAAGGGCGAATAACACTCGATTATTACAAACGTTGGCACAAACAATTTACATTTATATTCCCGTCAAAGTCACCTCGGCTTCGTTATGGAAACTTCCACTACTCGACAACAGATGGCGCTTATCTATATTTACATTGCACGCTTTTGTTTTACTAGCTTACTATGTACTTTATTAACCGCACGCAATGAAACGTGCTTATAATTTGTCGTTAATATAGTATCATACATGTATTATGTTTAAGAAAATGATCAATGAAATTAAAGTTACAGCTTCACCAGTGAAGCACACGTCATCGCGTACGGTCGTTGGCTTACGGCTAAGTTTGAACATCATCAGTTGCCTCTTATCATTAAAGTGTAATCAGAAAACTGTTGTAAAAAAACTGCACCATTAAGAAATGAATTCTCACATTGAAAATTGGATTGTGAAACGAACAGGATACACCAACAGTCTCTTGTAAACACTTACGATACTGAATTGTTTTGTTCTTGCAAATCTGCCGCCAAAACATTGGCATCATGTCCGGCTGTCATGTTAATAGCTGCGTTCATAGACAAGTGCGCCTCGGCGTAGTTGTGCGCTATTTCGCCGCTAGATGGGGACTCCGGTATGATAGTCGGGTTCTCAGGCATCGGCAGAAGCCGATGCGGGAACCCGAATAGCTGAGATCACTGAAGCCGTCCCCAGTAGTTTGATGCGAGGTCTGGCCCTTGCGATGGTATTTGCACAGGCACGCTCACTCCCGCCGATATTACACCTACGGAACAAAGAATGGGGGTTGTCAATTTGCAACAAAAACGTGTAAGATACTTTATAGCGTTAAGATTAAAATAATAACTTTGTTTTACGTAAATAATGGTTCATTGTTATCATATCAAACACAATCAATAAAAATATATGTTTTTTCTCATAAAGTTTAATATAAAAAAGTTTGTGGTTTTGTGTAGTCTGTGAAATTGCTTTTAATGTTTTTATTTCAGGATCATCTACATATTATCTACCCTATAATATCTATTAGTGTATAAAAATCAAGTGGGTTAGGTAATTATTATCATCATCTTAAATAATAATGACAGACAACCTTAGTACTGAATCGTAATCTAAAATTAGTATTTCACGAGACAATTCGCAACCAATCAAGTTGTCTATAACACGGACACATGTTAACACAATCAAACGTGAAACCTATTAACGTCATGTATCAGTATCGGTCGGGCCATACGTCTAATAGGATTCGGATTGCATTCCGTTTATTACACACAATCGCGTTATCTGCACACGCTAGGTCTGGCTCGATAATGTGACGTCGCGCCTGTCATAAAGCTATCCGTATCCGTACCGTCTGTGACGTAGCTGTATATCGAACCGTGTTTATGTATGAATGGTGTTTGAACTATTTGGAAACAGTTTGATATTATGTATCTTTGGAGTTGTTAGATACTCAAATCATAATATCAATGTGACAATGTTGGTAAAGTTATGGTTCTTTGGCGTTAAATTAAGAGCGTCTTCGTTTTTGCTTTTATTACTAGAAATTGTATTGTATATGTAATGAATATAGATAATAATAATATCGAATAGATATTAGAATGAAAGCTGTTATTGATTCGTTCATTAACACGAGTTAAGCTCTCCAATAATAGCGTTCCCGATATACACTATTATCATAAATATACATCCATTGTGTCATGAAATTACGAATATGCTTCACGTCTAGATTTATGTGGCCCTTATTTCGATCGGCTAGCGCCCCTGCGCGCGTGTGGCCGCCCGATAACAGTTTTCCGTTCCGCCGGCGTTGTTAAAGGGGTACCACCGTTTACATTCATTACACGTTATTATCGCCTCTAAACAGATCCTGCGAGACTCGTTTAGTCAATGGTGTGTGTATGTGCCCTTATGTTAAGGATGAATTTGCGAAGTTTTATCGATGCTTTGCATGTTAATATTATGCTTTTGTGTAGTGATTTAAATAAGTAAATAGTTTGTTTTCGAAACAAACATTTGGCACAGGAATATTTCATACTAACAAAGAATATAGGTAGGTACTTTATCTACGACGGTTTTAAAAAAATCTGACTGAAATGAAAAATACCTCATACCCGCTGAATTCGTAAAAGAACCGGAGCCAAAAAGCGAAAAGTAGAACAAATCCGCATTATTTAATACCGCACGAAGCTGGAAATGCACCCGTCGAAAGAGCGCAAAAGAGTAAATGAAACGAGAGTGTGCATTTTGAATTGTGAAAAACTCTTTTGTTCGCGGTTGGTGCTGGAAACTCGGCAGACGAACAATGCCGCGAAACGCCCCAAACAACAATAATTCATACCGCTTTCCGCCACCTACGGCTAAAAATGTCCGCCGCGTGATATATAATATCAAATGGAAAAGTTACGGCTTTTTAAAACAATAGCAATGCCAGCCCCTCACGGCTTAGTCTTTTTTCTGAATAATAAATCTACACTCTTGCTGTTTAGACACATTTTGTTTAGTTTCACATTTAGAATACAGTACGTGGACAATGGGCCTTTAAAACACTTACAAAAATATATTATGTAAGCGCTTACAGATTTTTAAAATTTTTGCGGCCAGGCACGTTCGCTAACGGCGGCTAGCTGTCATTAGTGTCATTGACAGTTCTAGTTGACACTATTGACAACGAATACCGCTTGCTATCGCTATTTTGCTCATCAGAATATATAAGCGCTTTTATCGGCCAGACACACCCAAAGTTTTTCCCGCCATTACCTACCTATCTATTAACAAAATCAATTTAAAAGCCATTCGTAAGGAACAGACAACGGAAAATCCAATCGGAGCATGAATACCTATTTTCCTTTTCTCCTTTTTTTGTTTCCCCCATCATGTCGCGGTCTTGTGGGCCAGACGCCCCTTGCTCTTGACTCAGCCTTTTTTTACATTTTATTACGAAGTTGGTAAATATTTTTCAAAGCTACGTGCCTATTGCGTCGATTGTGTAGTATTATTTTATTTGTTTTGTACGTGACAAGTGAAACATTGTATCTAGATTTTCACAAGATGGCGTAGTTATCTAAATAAACTGAAGTCTTTACTGTGACGACTTCAGTATAAGTACCTACATTATAACAACCATTATTTTTAAAATAATGTGAAATTCTAATTATGACGATATTATTTTTTTATCTGCTAATGTATCCTTGTTATGTTGTATAAACCAGTAATTTCGTTATACACTAAAAATTAATAATGACCGTGAAGGTACAAAATAAAAGAACAAAGGAAGTATGGAAAAAAGAAATAAATCGAACTCACCAGTACCACCGGTTCCTTGTGGTTGCGAGTACGCGGCGTGCTGCTGATGGGCTGCCGGTGCTCTCGAGTAACCTCCACTGCCCAGCACGTCACCGAACATGTAGGGGTACCCGCCGTCCCGCTGCTGCAGGCACGACGAAGTCAGGCCGCCCGACATCGCGCTGTCAGAACCAAGCGCACTGTCAATATCGTCCACAGTGAAAAATATTGAAGCAAAAAAACCGAATGAAAAGAAAAACTAAAGGAAAAATATCGCTTTTGGATGGTCAGAATGGCAGAATTTCAGTTTATGTTTGTTCTCTAAAAAATTTTTATCTAATTGACTGTTCGGGAAAATAAGAAATAACTTTTGCGATAAAAAGTAGTTGAGGAAACAGTAAAATCATAAACCCAGAAAAATCAATTCAAATGAAAAAACCTTCCTCGGATAATGAATGTCACTTCAAAAGTGAATTTGTTCTAGGACGAAAGCTAAAGTCGCTGTTCACTATTAAAAATCAATCGGCGTGGAAAGTCGGCGGCCGACCTTCGGAGCGTCTCGGTGCATTGGCGGGAAACGCAAGGAGGCGCGACCTTTGCCGCTCGATTTCGCGCGCAATTTAATTAGTGTCGCTGCTCGATGATAGATGGCGGTACCGTACGTTTCAATACGTGTGAACTGGTTTTGTTTTGTTCTAATGAGATTTTTTTTAAATAAGTCGATAATTAATTTCTTGTTGGTTTTTGTGTATAAGATGGACCAAAACCTGTTGAAAACGTTATGTGTACACCTTTTAACCCGGCCGTAAAAATCGAAGAATATTTTTCTTTCTCCGATTTTTACGAACGGGTTAAAGTTAGCTCGTGCCAACTTCAACCCGGACAATAAGTTTGGCGAGAGCTGTACCTAGTGATGATATTGAAACTAGCGATATTGTGATTAAGTTAAATACTAATAATAGATAGGTAATATTAAGTTTGCACCAATATTGAAACTAAGCTAAAATTTAATTTAAGTATAGAAATTCCTAACTGTAACTAACCTATAAGATTCTCCCATAGTAGCGATGGGTTGCGGTATGGGGCTGTACATAGAGTTGAAACCGCCGTTGAGCGGTATTCGCGGAGTTGGCGGGGCGGGGGGCGATGCCGCTGGTGCATCGCGTCGTTGACTCCGAAGCTTTTCCTCGCGTCGCCACTTCGCGCGCCGGTTGGAAAACCATACCTGTTGAAAAAAGAAAAAAATGAGTATTGCGACTACTCGTCCAGTCGCATCTGGTTGGATTGCCGTCCTATAAAACCACTCAATAATAATAGATTCCAGTAAGACGTGGTATTCCAGCTATATTTCGTATAAAGTCGTAAAAATATCACAAATGTTTATGAAAAGCTCGCTTTCCATTTTCAAATGATTCCAAACAAGAGTAGTTCTGATCCATTCAGACTTCAAAACAAATTCAAGTGTACCATCAAAACAATTAAAACAAACCGAGCGTAGACACTATTGTGACATTGAACTGCGTGAAACGGAACGCAGCCCCGGAAGTAGCCCTCACGTGCGCGTCACTTCCGCCGGCAGCCATGGTGACGACAATATGGCGCCCGAAGCCTTCCCGCGCTTTGTGAAGGCGGGCACACTTGCCACTATTGTGCATAATGTAACATCCTATGTATGTAGTGCTCCAGTACATAGGCAAACTAGTTTGTTGCTAAGACTAAGCAGTATCTAAACGATGACACATTTCTGGAAAGTTTAAGTCCTTAAGGTTTAAACTTAAATAATTATATATTTTTTAAGGTAAACGACACTACGATGTTTATTGAAAAAAATCGTCACATCGTCGTACACTACCTCTAAATGTTAACCGGGATTATTGCGAAAGTTGGTTCAAAGAAAGTCCAGCTTCAAAATACTGTAAGTATCATAGCTAGTCATAACATTATACTTTCTCTAAATAAATGTTGCTAGGTAAGTAAGCGCGTTATTTTATAGAAAAAAAACCGTTCAAGAAGCCTGTGGAGGCAATATGTCATAATATTATTGCTCCGGTCTCCGACAGAATCGCCAGAATGTTGCCGACAATATTTTATTGGGGCCCTCGCCAACCCTGCCGGGGGTCGACATAGGCCGGGTGTACATTTGCGCAAAAGCCATTCAGATAGTCGTCGATTGATTTAGTTTTAAAATTGTTAATACTTATGGATCTTTACATTTTAGAAATGAAAGATCACCTTGTCTATATTTTTAGTTAATTTACGTACTTAGCTTTTTTTAACTCTATAATTGGAGTTTCATTTTGACGTGACATATACAATTATATTATCCAGTTATCTGTAGCAAATTGTGAGTTAATTTTGTTTAAAATTCAGATGTAAGTAGTTAATATTTCATGCATAATTTCAGTTTTACTCAGTACCTACATTATGAAGGTAATCGACGCGCCAATTAAATAATAATGGTTAAATTATCAATTATGTTTCCTCAATCAAAATGCACTTAATTAGTAGTTTCTACATAATTAATTTTAATTTTATGTTAAATAGATTAAATGAAATTAGGTACATGAAGCTTATTTATTGCAGAAAAGCTCAAATTACATAACTTCATGGGAGATTTTAACACTAAAACACGATAACTACGTAGGCTTATTACGTGAATTTGTCCGAAACGTCTTGTTGATAATAGGTAATAATTATGATACTTATTGGAAATTATGTATACCTCAAAATACGTTCGTGAATTGATAATTAAAGAATTAAGAATTTTAAATTAGAATTAAAAATTATGCAAGAGTATTTAATGATTTATAATTCTCTTTCAGACTATTCTTTACAACTCTAACAATTGGCATTCAGACTTGTGTCCCCTGCCTTACGTCACGCTAAAATATAGAGACGTGTCTCATTTTTCCCCGGCGTCTATAGATATTCCGCCATGACAGCGATGACAGGCCTTTTTCCCGCCTCTCAGTTATTTCCCGTGGCCTTTTACAAATTGTTCTCCTACCCTCATAGTTGGGTTGAAAATAAAGTTACCGAGGGTTCCTTACCAAATGGGATTTCCCATAATTTGGTTATACAACCAACGAGTTGCGGGGTAATTGTTTTTGCTCGTGAATTGCGCTCATATTAATAAAATATAGAATGGTGTATTTTAATTTATTAGTTTCCGTGCTGTTACTGTTTTAATTGCATGGTTGTTTTGCTATTTTTCGTTGTAAAGTTAGTTAATTAGTGCAGTAGCGGGTCCGTATTGTGAAAACCCGGTTTTAATGTAGGATTTGTTATTGAAATGCCGTGATTATGATGTTGTTTTCATTAGTTGGAATTGTTATTACGTGCTGGATAGTAATTATGAATTACTAATTAATTCGTTTAACAAGTGTTGTCAAAATATAAACTGGCAGTTACCTGTTAAACTGGTTGAGCTAGTTACTTATTTGTATAGAACAGTTTTAAATAAACAATTCACAGTAGAAACCACAAAACAGATATTAGTCACTAGCCACATAAACAATATAAACCAAAACACATTTCTAATCACAATCTGTACACTTAAACCGTCAAGGATTTTGCTATATCCACCTTATTTCTAACGAAATAGAATTGAATTTGGCTTGTTTTTAGGTAAAAATGTTTGTGTGCGGCAATGGGTGCCAATTTTTCAAAACACCGCCCCCTCCCCCGTGGCCGGAAACGCACCCCCGCTTCCTGTAGGCCCCGGGATCGATACCCCACCCCGCCAGCTATTGTAACTGTGGCCACGTGGAAAATAATCGGGATATTTCAGGAAATATTTTATTGAATTCAATGGTATTAAATTTAACAGTCATTTCTATAATTCAACACTTCTAGGTTTTAATGTAATACACAGGGTTATAATCGTTTTAATATTAATAAAAAATTCATCGAGTCAGTTCACTTTGCCTGACAAACTAGAGGGTCCGAAACGTCAGGATTTTAATAATTATAATAAACGCGACAGAATCCGTAAAAAGTATTTCATTTCAAAATGTCTAATATTCGCGTAAGTGTCAGAAACCAGTATCGTTAAGGTAAATTCAGACAGGTAGGTTATGTTACAAGCTGTAGATATAAGACGTCTACACTAATGTAACATATGGCTATGTTACATAACAAAAAATGCATTAAATGATAATAAACATGGACATAAGAGTTAAAACCTCTGTGAACAAAATATTTTTTAACCTACAAAATAATTATAGAGTCGAAACATAGACTACACTTTCTAGCCAGCCGAGAAAAAAGGCAAAAGTATTTTAATATTCATCCTTGTAATTCAGTGTGATCTTGTGCGCACTGTAAGCCAACGTTTGACACAGCCTTGAACCCCGCAACACGTGGGGTCCCGCCGAATTCTAAATTGTGTTCACGCTACTCCTTGAAAGCCTAGCTCTACGGCTGTGTAAGGGAAATTGAACTTTGTGCAATACTGTTAGAGTTTAATGGGGCTTGATGAGAGCAATCAGAGATAGCAATGGCTGTGTTGCGTTTCATATTGCCTATAACGTGTACTTATTCTGATGTTTTCGAAAACACAAGTCAAAACTGATCATTTTTCTCCAACATCTAATATGGCGGATAAAATAATAATAATAACGATTTAATAATAAGAATTAATATTGGATACAATAAAATTGTACTAGTAAATAGTTAAATGAGTCTTTAAAATATCGATACAACCTGGATACAAATAATTAGCTATACATCGATATCTTGTAACACTAAAACAAGACTATAATATCTACAAAATAATAATTTAAAATTTCAATCAAAATATTACTGAAATTACAATTCCAGACAAACTTAGAACGGGTTTCATACAAGTCCGCCATACTAGTTAACCGAGGTATATAACCCAGTATCCCACGAATGTTAACGAATGCCGACACGAGAGGTTAATGTAACAGCTTAGCCCGAGCGACGACTCGAGTCCCGCTGAAACAATGTCGACCGCCATCTTGCTTTTTTTTCTTTACTTTTTCGTACAGAGAACAAGAAAATTTGCGCGTTGGAACTTTCCTGCTTTTCGTGTTTCACTCAAGTTTCAGTTTTTTGTGTCTGCGTCCGAATTTAATATTCTTTCATTTGCGCACTTTTGGTATTACTTTTGCTTATTTTATGTTGTGTGTATGTACCTGAAGAATGAATGAATGATGATCATAGCAGAGCTGGGGCACGAAGGCAGGCTATGGAATTCAATCAGCACACGCTACGCTGCTGTTCGTAGCGTAGGCTACTACGCTACAGTCCGCTACGCAGTTGCGCTACTGTGCGCTACGCAGCTACGCTACAGTTCGTAGCGCAAACTACGCTATGCAAGTAGCGCACGCTACGCTACAATCCGTAGCGTATGCCAGCTATGCTAACTGTAGCAGTATTTTCGTAGCCTACTCTACATACTAACGTAGAATAGGCTACGAAAATATTCGTAGCTTAGGCTACACACCGCATTTTGTATCAATTGTACTACCTATGTAGCGACTGTGCTTCACTTGACTGAATGCAATATATTTTTATTCCTGACCTAATTTATTTTAAAATGTTATCTCCGAATGATGTTGGTAACGAGGAATGATTTAAAAATTGATTAAAAATTTTTGTTAAATTTTGTCGACAGCTTACAACGTAGCGGCGTGATTTTGAACTTTTTAAACTTATCTTGACAAAAAATTAATAACAACATTAAATTGTATTCATAATACACGGATGATACTTAATCATGTTAAGACAAATGAACGAATAATAAAATACGTCTCAGCATGACAAGGTCTACATTTAAATTTAATTCGATTTATGGCACTATTATAGCAAAGAGGTTGAAAACTTAAAAGGTTTGCAGTCAAAATCACATTAGGCCATTATAAAAGTCGCGCCAACTTTTACACTTTGATAAACGACTTTTTAAACTGTGGCAACACTAAGTGCGTCGCGCTAAAATGGAATAAAACATTATTTACCCTATATCGTTAAAAGGGGTTATATTAAAGACTGTTCCATTAAAAAACATTTGTCATTTCAACGAATAAAAATTACATAAATTTTTAGCGTTTAAAGTTTGCAATTCATTCGCAAGAAACATTTACCTACCCCAAAAAGTAATACATTACCCAAAAATCTCATACGCCACGAACTAACGTAAAATTACATGAATTAATTAAATACTGCTCTTATTAATGTGGAGTAATTAATGATAAGCAAACACCCCGAGAACAAATACGGTCCGTTGAAAAATTCAAACAATAAAAACAATGTTGGTACACCGCGTAGTTTTCCCAAAATATTTACTTTGGTTATGTAATAAGTACATGCTCTCCGCTATAATATTACTCACCCTTGTTTTTTTAACATGTTTACTGAAGACGCATCTACATACTGGGTGCCTACGCAAACAGACAGTGTAAACAGTCCCTTATGAACGCATCCCAATAAAACCCTTGTCCGAGTTTAGTGGGATTTTATTTAAATCTGTTGTGAAATTGAGAAATCAATTTGTTATATGGATTTTTTATTTATTATACGAAAATAGTTAACGAGATATTTGATCTTTAAATACGTAGGTACCGGTAGCATTATTTTTAAAAAATATTTTGTGTACATTTTTACACATTTCCATCTAGTCCCAAACTAAGCAGAGCTTGTACTATGGGTACACTACACTACTAGACAATAGATATATATAATACTTATATACTTTTTTTGTTGTAAATACTTACTTATTATACATAATCAACACCCAGACAAACACAAATTATGATAATGACAATATTTTGTTAATTATAATGAAATACAAAACGGTGCACACGCGTTTATAGAATGTTTTAATGTGAGCGTATACATCTGTCTAGCCATTTTCAATACGATCACGTCTGTGTCTGCCCATACATGTATTGACCGTGGCAAGCGCAGCTCAATTTCACCAATTTTCTCTTTAGTACGGTACGTTATAATAGTGATATTAGCGCAATATGTTTGACCGCAGTTAAATGTGACGTTGTTAGTAAATAGTTCAAAGTGCTTGGTTAATGATGACGTATCGGTACGGCCACCTTACCGCGGTGTAAACTGGAGTTTATTTTACCTGGATACGTGCCTCAGGCAATCCGATCTTTTCAGCCAGTCTTTCCCGCGCGAACACATCCGGGTAGTGCGTCCGCTCGAATTCTGTGGAAGAACAAACATGTTACGACCTTCATCGTTAAAAATACCGTTAAGAGAACCTCCTCTTTCTTGAAGTCGGTTGAAAAAACTATATATATATATATGTAATTCTATATATATATATATAGAATTTGAATTTATATATCTGTATTCTTAGAGCCTGTTTCACCACCTCTGGATAGCCACTAACCGCCGAATAAATAAAAAAATGGAACAACATTTGTATGCATTTATCTGCAAAGTAATTTAACGGTAACTTATCAGGAGGTAGTGTATGCCCTTATATTATTGACAGTTATGTCACCAATGACATCATCAACATTTTAGAAAAACACAGAACATAAAAACATGACTTGAAATATAATTCGGAATATTAAATTTCACAACTTTTAAATTTCCATAGTCAAAGATTTATAGTTCAATAAATAAAAAAGTCGAAAGTAAAAGTCAAAACAACTCTCAATCACTAAGGCAATAAACCAATACGATATGAGGACAAACAAACAGCAAGCAAGTAAGATTAACTCAGGGCGACATCAATAATTGGGCCCAGTGCCACCGGTCGAGAGCTGGGCAAACATCAGGGGACCAATATTTATTTACTTACTAATAACCGTGTTATTGCAAACAATAAATAAGATGAAAAGGACATTGGGAAATAGGTTTATGAAGACTCCTGGGACTTATTGACTGATGAAGGGAATGCTTTGGAGACTTATTGTAGTGGCGACATGAAGGGCGTAGAGGATATGGCTCAGCGAGTATCAAGTAGTAGGTATATATTTTCCATATTTTGGCGATGAATCTAATAATTGTTAAGAAATGGACATCATTTGTGTCATGTAATCATATAACTGATGGTGTTTATATCTTAAATAATCCTGAATATTTCAAAGAACTGCAAAGCTATGCAGGCAACAGAAGTAAGAAAAACAAGAATGCTATTTTGAGATAAATGTAGTTTGTGCTATGCTGTATTTTCTTAGTTAATGATACTTAAAGACATTTAGGTAAAGTTGATGATATGATGGCTACTATGAATGCACCTATGAGCTACAAGAGAGCTATCTGAATGGTTTAGTCAGCCAAGCTGTTTGATCTTTTCTTTCTTTGTATCTATGAGGATGTATGGAACAGGTATAGTTGCTTACCTTTCTCAAGGCTATCTATCTGGTCGTTAGTGAAGGAGGTTCGGTTCCTCTGCAGCTTTCTCTTGAGCCTTAGCCTCATCTGCGAGTCCTCGTCTCCCGATGATGCGTGCTCACTGTTGCCATCCGATCCAGCCTCCGATTGCAGGGGATCTGCTGTGGAATTTATTTGGTTTATAACTTAATACTTACATTGAGGTTTATAAATGCTAAAAATTGCAGGAATTAAGTGATTATTCTATCCTATTTTATAGGAATGGTGATTCTCATTTGGTATGTCTGTTCATCTCAAAGTGTGCAATATTTTGGACTTCACAACATCTCTAACCATCATCTTGTCTTTTACTCCCTTCCTAGACGTATCTTTTCTCATGTCAGTTTTTTCTGATAATAGACAACGAGTGAGTCCACTTTAGTAGTCTCAGTTTCAAAAGGAAAATGTTCAACATGCAGAGTCCGACTCTTCATCATAAACTATCAACAATTGAGCACTCGAGAACAAAACGTGGCACTCGACAACTATCAAGCAAATGCGTCAGCATGTATTGCACAAAATTACCCCTCAGAATTACACAGAAAAATTACATAAAAACCAGTCATCCTGACCCTTGATTACCAACAATTTACTGTAATAGAGGGCCCAAGTTATCCTTGGTTGTTTACTACCCTCAAAGTAAGGGTGATAGCAAAATTAAACGTTACTCGTAATGTTGTCGACATGCCTCCAGCTAATTGATTAATTTGCTTTATGGTCGGAGCACTTGAGTCTGGGGTTCGATTCCCGGGTCGGTAATGTGCGTACGGGTTACTGACTCCGTTCAATGGATGTACTGTTACGCAATCTGTCACATTTTTCTGATGTTCCACCGATGTTGTGTGGGCGTGGAGCTTAATATAAGTAATGGAAACTAACATTGCGTGACTTTGATAAAAAAAATGGAGGCGAAATAAATTATAATTTTGCAGACAGCTTGAATGAGAAAAATAATTTTACTAAGTATCTGATTTTACTAGACGTAACGCAGATATTTATACAGGTAGGTTATACAATAATATATAGAATAGGACGAAAAAAGACTACCTACGTCATATTCATAGGGCTGGAATTTACTTTGTCTCGATAAAAAATTTATTAAGAATACCAAACCAAACTCGATCAGGCACAAAGGTAATACAAAAAAGACAAAACTGTAACACACTCGCTGTAAACGCCACACTCGAAACATGATTGATGCGCGACATTCGCTCAGCGAAACATGGCGGGCTTTCCAATCGGTTGACAATTTTGATTGATCGCGCGTCGCCGTCGCCAGTGTGTGCGCGCCCTTAGCACAACAACACCTCTAATGAGGTTGTATTTACAAACGAACGATTTGTTTTATTTTGACGCGATTTTAGTGACATAAATACGTGTATTCGTGATTATAAAAAGTAAAATATTGCTAAATAATGTTAAGTAGGTGAAGAACTGATGGACGTTGTGGCTAAAAGGTTCTCGAGTGGAGACCACGCAACGGAAAGCGCAGTGTGGTACAGTCTCCAACGAGAGGTGTATAGACGACCTAGTAAAGATTGCAGAGAGTGATTGAATGTAGGCATTCAATGGGGGCTCGATCTTTCAAATTCAACTTGAATGGGGAAATCTTTGTTGAACAGTGGACGTCATATGATGATGCTGATCTATGATGAAGTAAAACGTCTCACGATTGTGAATGTATGAATGTTTTCCACACGAATTAAAACTTAACGTTAGTAATAATAATATTACGTCCTGTTTAAGTAAAAAATACTGAGATACTTAAGCATATTTTCCTATTGACGTTTACCGACCAAACACTAAGCATTTCTTTCATATTATTTTCATCCTAACAATCAACATTTTCATTATTTACTACCGGTTCCCGAGAACATAAAGGAGGGTATTCATTAAAAAAATCAATTCCGTTGGCGGCGGTACTTAGCCACAATTCCACCAATAACGACCTACAAATGATCGAAGAAAAAACTTCCTCTATCCAAGAGAAAGGCCTCGAAGGGCGGGATGAAACACGAAAAATACATAAGAGAAAATAATAGTAGTAAGAAAATAAGGAAAGGAACGAAATAAAAGTGGGGGCGGTGGAAAAAAATTGGAGAAAATAAGCACAAAGGGGAGTGAAGAAAGTCGGCAGTCGGGGAGATAAAGCGGAATTGGAGTTATCGGGGCGAAACACGACGGTCGTAGGTGGGGGGCCGATTGCCGGCGCGCGATTATGTGAGATCGATACTGTCACTCAACCGAACCGAGCCAAGGGACAGGCGACACATGGGCAGTCGGCACATTTGACTATTTAATCATTTTAAATTTAATTAATCATTATCGTTATCAATTGACATCACCGTTGGCATTTTGTACGAGTATTGATAACAATATTTTCACAAATAGTTCATGATTTTAGGAAGGCTCTTTATTAACGAACTCTTTATTAAAATAAGTATACCATTTTAATAGAAATAAAAATGGACCAGTTCAATTGTACGTTGTTATAAGTTTAATGTTTATAAACATTAAACTACGAAGTGACCAGCGACCACGGGTCATGAGTTCAATTTCTACACGGAACATACTTTGCATAAAGTGTGGTTCTGTGTGTTTGTATGAACTTTAAATTTCAAAAGTTCTTTGTGGTGAGGGGCAAAGCTTAACAGCGGTTCGTCTTTAACACGAAGGATATGTTAAAGAAATTTAAAAGTATTTGCTCTGAAGAATTCTCTATTCTGAATTTCTAATTGATAATAATTTCACTTTCAAAAAATTAAAATCGCCGCCGCTTGTATCTTGCACGCGTTTTCAAGAACAAGCTCTCTGCGGCTGGACAAGGCGCGATCCGCCTAATTCTCCACGCTTCCGCGAATAAATGTTGTACTGGATACATTTCTTTATACTCCGCCACGCAAAAATATACATAATGACTTATTTTAACGTTCCTCAGTAGGATAAAAGAAGTGTTATTAGTAGCTATCTTAGAAAAATAAGTAATGTGCGACCTAGTCCTTAAAATCAAAATGACAAAATAAAAATTTACTCATTAATTTAAATTAGTCGCTAAATTAATCCCAAATACTTTAGCATCCACGCCCAAATGGAGACATGATCACAACCAATTAAGTTTGACCCCGTGAAGGGCGAGATGTATCGCTCATGTAATACGTTATACGACCGTCTGGGGAGAACAGGGGTCAAGATAAATTTGCTTGTTTTGTAATCAACCGGTCAGTAAATGTCCTCGACGTGGCCATCTGAATTACTTAGCGTGGGGCTGATAAGGTACTGTTTTTATTGTTGGTACAAGTGGGGACTGTTGGTGTAATTTTCTCCAGGGATGTAGGGAATTTAGTATAAAGAAAAATGTTTTGTATTTCTGCTCTCTGTAACTAACAGGATACTTAAAATAATACCCTAGTCGAAATTTTTAATCTAAAGCTGGGTAATTTTTGTTGATACTCAATTTTGTTCTACTAAAATTGTAATGACTTATTTAAATTTACATAATTATTATTTATATGAATTGATATTTACATAACTCAATTTATTGCACCAATAATATTTAAATATTACTGAAATAATTGACCTTATTATTGCAATTTATATACCTACTCAATATTTTGCACAGTGCTCTAACCCAATAAAAATCGGTTCAAAAACGTTTCCCCTTTTTAATTTACAAAACGATCAATTACAATCGTTTACCAATGAATGAATGAGTGAGTGATTCAAATGCGATATTAAACGCATAATTGCGATGTAATACAATCTCTAACACGTGTTACGACTAACGAGAACACTTAACATGTTAAAGTCAATTACGCAACTGCACTTGATGTAAAACCTCTTTGGGAAATGGATAAAAAGGCATTGTTTCATACAAACTGTATTCAAGTGTACTCAAACAGTGACTGCGAGTCGTTCGACATTGATAGTTTTTGTTTTATCGAGTTTGAAAGTGACACCTTGAAAATTTATAAAGGCAGGTATATAATAATATTTTTCCAGGATATGATTGTATATTTTTATACCAGGTTCGATGTTAGTTCTAAATTATGATTTTCTTTCGTGCATAACGTTAAAAGTTAAACCCAAAATGACCCAGAAATTTAGAAATAAATATATTTAACACTCAAGACTTGTCATAAACCCGCACGATAAAAGAAGTCCGTGATAAATCCGTGTAAAAAGGTGAACTTGTACTAGTCAAGTATGATGATCTTTTAAAATCTGGTTATTAAAATAACATTCCAATAGTCCAATTATTTGAAGTTATTTTCAAAGTTTAAAACGTATAGGTTAGCTAAAGTTCCTTACTGTAAGGAATATGGCAGCATTTTTCGAACATTTTAAAATGCGATCAGAACAAATTGGATGGAGTAAAACTGCGTGTATAACTAGTATAAACACGAATGATTTGCCAGCGGCCGTGTCGCGTCACTGACTCGCCGCTCGCAAATATTTGTTCCCAGTTCATACCTAACTGGATCTGTTGTGTACGTTTAGAAATTGTTCAAATTTTATCGCAACTGATATTTCAGTGAACATTTAGTATTGAAGCATTTTAGGTGTTTATAAGAAATACAAATGAGTTTTAGCAGAACAGTAACACTAAAGTGAATTTTTGTAATGTTTTGATTAAAAATAATCGTTTAGATTGGTATTAGTATTCATTATTTACCAATCTTAAATTATTATTTATATGAAATTTAACACCGGTAAGCTACACTGGCGTAAATAGAAATATATTGTATTACATAGGTAACATTTAATATACCTATGTTTCATTTGTTTCGTTAAGTACTACAATCACTGTGCATTGGGCTCGTATCAGCAAGAAAGAAAATTATGGGACTATTAGATCTCAGTAATATATTTATTACCTAAATAATTTTGTCATAATATGTCGGTGTTGGTTTAATTCTATTTTGAATCAAATCAATTATCGTTTCAAGATCGTCAAGTATATTAGCGATTGATTAGCGCCAACCATTGTGGCCGGCGTGTTTGGCTCCGTACCACTGTGCTAATTCCATTGTGTACACGTATTTCAGAGAGCGACACACAAACAATTTGTCCAATTATTTGTGCCATGTTCCACTGGGCAAATATTGAACAATTTTGTGTGGTTCGTTGGATTAGATACACAATGGTTATTGGTTTGTTTTGTTACAATTTTTTAGAACAATTTTAAATAATTATTTGTGTTATGAATCTGCCGACTCAAGGATTTTTGGCCAAGACTAAGATTACAATCACCTTACAGAAAATTATATAAACATTTCTGTATGAACTTTAAATTCTTGACATGATTAGGTAGAGGTACCTACTTTTACTGTTTTGAATAGCAAACACATTTTACAAAAGAAATCGTTTAATAATAGCTAATTTCAGAATAAGTGATTAGCAGTCAGCACACTGTGTGACTCCTAAGTCAACAGGAAAATAATGTGGGTAGCAGCAAAATTGCAAAAAACGCGTTACACATCAAAACACGTCGCATACCTACACGTAGATATGTAGTCTGTTACAACGAGCGTCAATCACACTCGCGAGAGAGCTTTTTTGTGCGAAAATACATCGGCCATTTTTTTTCCATTTTGTATACTTCCGAAACATTGGGCGAAGCTATCGAACCGTGATCAAAACACTGCGTCGAATATTAAAAATGTGTTGCGGCTGTGCATTATGAAACAGTAGGCATATTTGTTAGGTACATTACAACTAAGAGTCACATCAGTAACATCATCATCATCAACCCATTACTGTGCCACTGCTGGGCACGGGTCTCCTCTTAGAATAAGAGGGATTAGGCTATAGTCCACGCAGTCCTAATGCGGGTTGGCAGACTTCACTTCACATAAAAATTCTAGAACTTAACTCTTCGTAAGTGTCGCATGGACTAAAAATTATATTATTACTACAGTGAGGTTTTATCGATTTAAAAAAGCTATTTTTTATTAAGAAGCTGCGTACTTTAGCATCAGATGCTAATAAATGTGATTCAAGCCTTATACAATTTCATAGTACTAATTTATAACCCTAAACGATTTACTTAATTTGTTTTGGTAAAGAACCGATCACAATATTCGTTAAATTTGACGTGAATGTACCTATGTGCAAGTGAATCGATGACTGAGTAAGTCTTAAGAAGGAATATTAAGTTTAAATAACAGTTAAGCTAGATATTTTTTTATCTTATTTCAACTTATTTGACAAATGCTAAATATCTTAAAAGATATTATTTTTACCGAAAGATAAAATCGATTCCAGCTATGGTTCAAACCTGCTGCCTGTTCAAAACTAAAAGCTGTCATTTAACTCCGTTGAGCAAGGGTTGGCAGTTTTTTTATTATTATGTTCCTCTTATATGGTTAAAATGTGCGCTGCCATATCATTTCGTGACACTGAAAAATTTCAACAAGTACCTAAGTCTTGCGACTGATATGCGACTAAAACATAAAGAAAACTGTATAAGCTATATTCGTAATTTTAGTAAAAATATATTTGTGCCGTGGTCAACGGGCCGTGGGCAATAAAAACTGCCCCTTCGTACATATGTACACCCGCCATTGGTCCGGCCGTACTTTACATACGCCGTTAAAATATATTCGGTTATAGCCAGCTAGAGGCTTATACGGGTACCTTTTTGCGTTTTAAAAGCTTTTATATATTGAGGATAGGAGATATCAAAAGTAATATTAAAATGAAACTCATTTTTTGTGCAAATATTGCTCTAGAAACGTGGTCCTCGAACGTAAGATGTTTTTGGGACCTAGGTCGAGTATTTTTTTTGGTTATTTTATACCACCAGTGTGAAGTTTACAACACCGAAACGTAACTCACGTGTTACCGACCCTGCAAAAGGATTCACTGCGCCGACAGTGTAAGGGAAGCCAGCGCAGCGCATCCTTAGAAGAAGCTCTGGCGACCTTACTCACTGCAGGAACACAACAAACAATCAAGTGTGTTATTTGGCTGCAGTTTTCTGTAAGGTGGAGGTACTTCCCCAGACGGGCTGCTCCAGATTTGAGCGATAAATTGCTGTGCCCTACCTCTCTTAAAACTATTCCCAGTACTACTTACTGCATTTTCTACTAACCCCTGCCATAATCCTTCCCATACATGGATGGGATACAACAACTCAACATACTTTCATTGCAAACAGATGAATTGCAAATATACATATATCGTAAACTACTCCTTTTTACGGATTTCATCGCGTTATATTGATAATTTGATATTATTTTAACCCCGACGTTTCAGACTCTAGGTAACGTAACAAGCAGTTTTAATTCAATGTCTGGTAATCGCGTGTATCAGAACTCAGTAGACCATATACACTGTATCTAGGTAGTGATTAAATGATGTAATACTAGGTATATAAACAAGATTTCTTCAAAAATATTCCTTAATGCAGTGAAAATATAAATTATTTTGCATTCCACTCCAGTCTAGATACCCACCGTAGGCCACAGCCTGGACACTCGAAGAATCGAATTTGTAAAACTGAATGCCCCTGTTGGAGTTAATTAAGCCTGTTCCCGCCCTCCACAAATATACACAACACAGTAATATTTGAAGTGTAAAAAGCATTCGCCATTTTATAGTGTTGCCGTCTCAATGTCTGGTATTTTTGTGGGTGATTTTATGGATGTCATTAACATTTTGTGATTTCTCTTTGTTTGATTGTATTAATTAATGTTGAATGTGTTTGATAGAGTTGTATGGGGTTTGATGGTAAAATAGATCTATCTATTCTGCAGTTAACATCAACAGTTAAGTGATGCCTCTTTATTCTTACGTAAGGCATACCCACTGAATATACACTGATTGCATCAAAATAATACCAACGTTAATACATACTAAATAAATTGTAAACTTGAATACCTTCTTCTTAATAAAGAAATTCAAAAGTACCTTGGTCAAGTACGGCTACTGAGTATCAGCTTTCTATTATTTACTTAAGGCATAAAACATAGCGGCGAACTGTAGGTACTGTGTAATGTACAGTACACCTAAGGTAAAGAAGAATCTGCCTTAACTTTTAGTTATATAAGCGTGATGGTATGTTCCAAAAGTGCAAAGAAAATTTGTAAATATAAAGTAAAAAGTTATGTACTAAAACTTGCCAGTAAGTCCGATACCCAAAGAATGTTCAAACATTTCTTTATTCGTAAATCCATAGTGTTGTAACTCGATGAAAACTTCGACGGAGTTCGGGAGAATTCACCGAGGCCGAGGACGAGAGCCGAAAGGCCGAGGACGAGAGCCGAAAGGCCGAAGACGAGAGCCGAAAGGCCGAGACGAAACAACAATGTAGCGTGTTACGTGTAACGTGTTACATACTTAGGCGAAAGCTCTTTTTAGCGGGGTTCGTTGCAAACTGAGATGCTATTCGGGTCACGTGCTGAGGCTAAACAACGCCCACACGTGGAAAGTATGAAGAAAAGTTCGTGACACTGTGCGGGTGAATGGCAGAAGTACAAGAAAAGCAAGTAGTTGTGCAGGTACTTTGTATACAAACTTTTCGAATAAAAATAAGACCTTATTAGTTGAGCCATAAACGTTAATAGATTTGAATCTGGAAGTTCAAAATTACTAGGATAAACTGCATCTTTAGACAAGACGAATTTTGTTTTCGGTAGGTATTAGGTAATAAGATTTGTTTGATATCATAAATAAAATATTATGTTACAGCATATCGTAATTTTAACCATATTCCTAGGCTCATATTTAAAAATTAAACCTAGTATAAAATTATTTAGGTATTACTTAACCTTGCTCATCAAAAGCGCATATTTCCGTTCAAAGTGAAACTACGCATTTCCCTTCGACATGTCAGGATACAGGGTTGGTGGTAACATCTCTTTGAAGGAGTGTGGAGTCAAGGGGTTAATCCGCACAGCTGACCTGTGATCTTGAGGTCATTTTTGAAGGAGACCTTTCACTTGAGTGGGTTTATTAGCATCCGACACACGAGATGAGTGAACACAGTTTGCGGGTAGTTTTAGTTTTATACGAGGATTAGGGAAGGCAGGTTAGTTAAGTTTACGAGCGTAGATGGAGCTGATTAATTTTGGTAATACGTTTTCATACTTTTTGTTATTACCATAAGATTAGATACGGTCATTTCACAACCCTAGTAAACTTTAGTGATGAGTATTATCTTTAAAATAGGTTTCTTTGAAACTCCTCGATACTATTAATATAATCTACATTAAGAGATGTGTCACTTATCGAAACTAAAAAACACCTACTTATAACGAAAAACGAAAATCAGTAACCATAATAAGGTACTGAAAAATTCGATTCAGGCAGGAGTCGAACCTTTATAACATAACCTACTGAGATCATTGCGTTCAGTTTTGAAGTATGAAAGTGAGTTAGTTACTTTTTCAGTTAGTTAAACCTAGTTTTTTTTTTAATGAAGGAAAATCCTGCCCGCCAGCCGATTTTTTCCTTCATTAAAAATAACTTGTACTTAATCTTAGCATGCAAAATGCTTAAAAAATACAAAAAGATAATAAACAATACCTACTTAAATGTGTGTTGAAAATAAATAAATATTTTCGAAAATGCTTAGCATAAAAACGTGAAAAATATAATAAAGAGTAACTAATTATGAATACAATTGACCGACCTTTCTTTAAATAAACTTTACTTGTATAAATGCATCTCGCAACCACAAACAAGATTATACTAATACATACATATACACACATAACACATATGTACAAATAAAACACAAAAGAGGCATATAATCTGGCGGGCCGCAACAACCCAGTGGCGAGGTGTTTGGGAAGAAACTCGGCAACAACGCGCCCACCCTCGCCCCACCAAGAAAGGGGGGTCTTAGGGTTGGCTGCCTCGCGAAATATGAAATACATGAAAATTTTAAAGGATTTAACATTTTACGGAAAGGATAACTTCCTCATTAATCTTGTGGTCGTAAATGTGACTGCTACGCTTGAGGTCCTTGGTTCGTTTCTCGGGTCGAGCAAAATGTTATTGTGTTTTGCTTTATTCAAATCTCAGTAGCAACTAGTACTATAGATTTGTGCCCAGTTAGCGGCAAATAGGACACTTCTGCTTAACCGTTCGGGGAATACAGGCGTGATGGTATGTTGTGCAATATATGGAAAGAATTATCCGTCTGATTATTTACTAGTTATAGGAGAGTCATAAACTGGATTAGACTGTTCACTACTTTTGATGCAAAGTGATATCATCATTAATTATATTCATATATATTAATACCTGAAATGTAGGTAATCCGATTACTGCAAACTTATAGTGTTCCACGAAAGGATACAATCAAATTTTAGTCGCCTAATAAGAATAATAAGTTGCTTAACAAAATAAAAAGCGAATGTCGAAAAGCTCTTTCTAAATGTTTTAGAGTTAAATACTTTAAAATTAAGTTCGAATTAAATTAAATTACTGCAAACTCAGATGGTGAAAACGTCGGGAGGAAACCATGTCTCAGAGACTTTCTCAACGCCGTGTGAAGTCCGCCAACGCATTTTTCGACAGCGTGGTAGACAATAACCTAACCCCTTTTTATTTTGAGATGAATCCAGTGCCTAGGAGATACATTAAATGAGTTGATGATGATAAAAATACAGTCAAATAGCTGATAAATTGAACAACTGTATTAACGATTGTGTGTCAACCCTAAGTATCATCGGTGTCATCCCCAAAGGCATGAATCGCGACACAGCGTCAAAGCGAAATAGGAAAAGAACATCTAGCAGTGTCGCGGAACGTCACGTCATATCGATATATCGATACAGAGATGCCGCTCGATACAAGTTCCGCTCGACTAGACAAATGCTATGTACGCGCTTGGAACTGAAACCGTTATTCATATTTGTCCTATAGTACTCGTGTTTGACAGTTTGGCGCGGTCCAGCTGTTTGTTGGAATATCGATTCGATGTGATGTTGTGCGATTGATCCAATCGAGTAGACAAAAGCTGGAGTTTTTAACGAGACTGATGAAGAAAAAAGGTTGTCATACAATTATCACCAACGTTATCGTCCTTTTTGGAGAATTTATCTTATGTATGTACAGATAGAGTATATAATAATTGTGCTGTTCACTATGCAAAACGAATGCTAACATTTTAAATGCATACGAAACCACAGCCTTTTCTAGTCTGTATTATTGGTTATTTACCATTTCCTATTTTAATAAGGTTCTTTAGAGTAGTAAGTTAGCTAGTTAGCTATAGACTTTAATACCTTATAAATTATTATAAGGTATTAAAGTCTATAGCTACAAACTTACTACACATTCACGTTGACATTAGTCAACGTGAATTTTCCCTTCGCAAATTCAATGAATAGTTGCAATTTGACATTCGAATCGACGGGCTGTCATTAATGTCATTGCTATTTATTTTGTTTCTATTCGTTTGTCGATTCTAATGTCAAAGTGCAACTTGTCTAGTTGTCCATTTCATAATCTATTCTAACCTCTTTTATGTTCTTCAGCGGTTGTCCTATTAAGTTGTGGTGGCAGTGGGGCAGGTATCGCCGGGGCAGCCGGCGCCGTGGGCAGGCCCGGGTACCACCACCCCGTCGCCGCCTGACCATTGAACATGCGCAGTTTCTCGTAAACGCTGTCGTTCTGCGCAGACGCCGCTTGTTCCTTCTGCGACGCTAGGTTCCGAAGCACCCGGTTGATTGAGGATACCTGTGTGGAGGTGATGATTTATAAAAAAAAATTGTAAGTACGTTATAAATGTACCTACATAAAGAATAAATAAATAAATAAATGATTGTAAATGTGGGCTGTAATTACGAAGGATTGAAAAGGAAAATGACACTGTGGGAAATAAAATGGTACTTTTTTGGGAAATATACAATACATTTTCACTTTCACATGTAATTTATATTTAACTATTGATTCGATTCAAAAAGTAGATTAGAATTAAGAATTAATTAGAATTAAAACTACTTTTATGGATTTGATCGCGTTAATTAGTATATTTTAAAAATAGTTGTATTTTAATGTCTAATATTCACGTTAGACTCAAACATTTTCTGTTTGAATCGTGAGAGATTTGAAGACTGGAATTGATTCATAAGAAATATAACATTGATTGCCACATCTGCCCAGCACTTGCTTTATTCAAAGCTAATCTTGTTCATCCTACCAACATAATATAATTTGTATAGTCTTGCTTTTATTCAATAGTGGATGGCAGAAACCACGGTCAATATCCTGGAAGAAACAGAACCCATAAAATCGATATTAAATAGCCCTAAAAAGTCTGATTATGATAAGATGATAAGGATAATGGAATTATTTTAAATAGGTATATCATACAACAACCATTTAATACCAATACTAAGTTCAATAAATATGGGTAACCACTGGATTTTCCTAAAGAGGTCCTTTTTATTTGAAGTCATGAAAACGCAAGAACTGAACTTTGAATGTAAAACGACATATATAACAAATATGTGAGTACTTATGTGCAGACATTAATCTTATAAGACAAAAAAATCTAGGTACCTCCACCGGATTGATTGTAATATGCTTATATATAATACGATACGCCACAACCCTGCCAAACAACTATCTAATAGGAAATAAATTGCGCCGGGAACCCCACCCTTTTAACTTGCTAACACGTGTAATTTAAAATCTAATATGATTACTAAATTCCAATCGGGATCCTCAAAGGGACACAGATTAGGGCATCCCTCCCCCTCTGACCGCACCCAACCCCCGCAGGCCCTAAAAACCCCAATATCTATCTACTTTTACCGAAAACTACGCATGCGTAAAAACCTAACTCACACAAGTATAAAACTCTATGTATGCCCATTTTAGCACGATGTACCTACGTACTATTTATAGTTATGTTGTAGCTTGGGGCGTCCCCAAGTATAATATCTGTTTTCTTGTTGCCATTGGCAACGGGGAAATGTATTTTTCGCAACGGCCGGGAAATCGGTTGGCGGGCGCGAATACAATGTACGGGTGTTCTTCGCAGCTCGGTATTTTGTTCGTAATCGAAATTTTGGAATGGAGAGATGAATGGCTTTATGGAGAGAAAAGTGCCCTTCTGGAACGGAAATTTTAATATTATAGGTACCTATTTCGCGGAAAGATGTGGGGATTTAGATTGAAAAATGTCGATTTTAGAAGATGGGAGGCAACTACAATTAATATTTAATTCATTAAAGAATGTTGATCCAGAGGATAATATTATTTTTCTATTGTAAACTTTAAAACTTAAAAATAAAAAAGTGTCACGAGTTACAATAGATACTATTACTAATAATAATCTTAGTAATAAATTCCCAATGTCATAATTATCGCTAATAAGAAAAACAGCATAACTCCAAATCCTAACAAAACTAAGTAATTCCACTACACACCACTATACTGACTTATCAAACACAATATAGAACAAACTATTACAAAATATACTTGTACAAAATTCACCGGAGCGCGCGTCGCCATAACACGTTTGATTTAATCCCTTGTACCACTAATGGAAGATAATGCGGTATCTACAGTTACAGTTATGTTGGTATAGCACGGCTTTATATCGCAGATAGCAGTATATGAACGTGATGCCTACAATGGAAAGGATTATTAAATTTTTATTGAAGAAGAATAGAGGAAACTGCCTTAGTGGTCCCAACCGCGATTGATTATGATCGAGGTCCTGGGTTCGATTCTTAGGTCAAGCAAACTGTTGGAATTTACGATGAAATTCTCACTAGCAGCTCGGAGTTTGAATTCCAGCCCGGTTAATGGTAATAGGCATGGACCTAACCATACCAGTGAACTGTGAGTAGGAAGGTATATAAATTGTGAACCTCCTCTTTTTAGGTTTTCCATGAAATTTTTCAGTAAGGAATTGTTTGAGTTATAATTTAATCACATTCTTTAATCACGGGGTATGGGTGTGTTAAAAATAATCACTGCCCTAATTAATATAGTACACAATCTTATTGACAGTTTAAGTCACAAGAAACAACTTATAAGAAAATTTAATACTATAACATAACCAGTTTGATTACTTAAAGGTCAAATTAGAAATTCTTCTCATACTCATCCGTTATAACTGATTGAAAATCAATTACTAAATTAAAATGCACCAATAAGATAGCAAAAAATGGGCCCTATTATAACGAAAACATTTTGAATTTCGAGCACCGAGCTAACCAATGGCAGCGGTGCATTTAAACGCAAACTCTGTTCGTGACAGCCGCGTGGCCAATCAGATGGGTACACGGGAAGATTAAAGAGCGTGCACTCCTATTAGAATTTTAAAGGATTTGTTTTTTCATTTATTCTTCCACGTGAAGTAGTCAGGAACTGACAGTAAAACAGATATTCAATGGGAACAAATTTAATTACTATTTATTTCTTTGAAAATATTCTTCCTACGAAATAGTAAGTAAAAATATGCCCATTCAATATCAGTCTTTTAGTAAGTATTTTTTTTAATTTCATCGCCATCTTAGCAAGTCATAGTTAATTATTATTAAGATTCGATCTACAGATCTACTTGGCATTTTAAGCCAGCACTACACATTTTAACACTTACCATTATTTTGCTTATTAGCAATCAGCATTATTTTCTGTAAAATGGCCTTAATTTACAGAATGCAAGCAGGCCTTATAACAACGAAATAGTAAATGTATGATTTTCCCAAAAAAACAGCACGTGTCTCACCAGATCTCGGTTAGTTATATTTTTTAAACGCAGTATTTGTTCAGTTGTCATTATTTGAGGAATCGTCCCACTAATCGTGTGTTCGTTTACATTATAACGCTAGAACGAACGCAGCTGTTGTGTTTTTTTCTTGTATCAATTTATTGTAAAATATTACAGAATTTGTTTCGTTAACAAATGGCTGTTTTGATAACTGTTTTAATGGAAAATTAGCATGATTTAAAGCTGGGTTGTTTTAGTTTAATTTTTTTACGAATCTGCAGCCGTCATAAAATGTCGTTCGTTTATATTTTCTTTGCATTATCAAATATGTGTATTGGAAATAAACAATGTTTTAGTCTCTTTTAAAATAATAAATTAAAAATAATAATAAGTACTTTTGTTGTACGTTTTTTCTGACTACCTACCAATAGAAATTTAAATAACTTAAAAAGTTTTAAATTAAAACAACACTATTATTTTCAATAATATAAAACCATTAATTATTATTAGACGAATTCATGATCATACACCAGTCTCTTGTCTCAAATTTTTATTTTTATATATTTCAAACTTACGCCCTTTTCGATTCAAGCGAACCGAATTTGTGTCCAGCGATGTGTGTAAAGGGTCTAAAACTTTCGGCAGTTTTAGACGAGCGGCAATGTGCGCGTCGCTCGTGTATACAGGGGTTAAAACGAGATTTTTTTATATGCGCAGCTTTTACTTTCTAATAATAAAATGTTTTAGTTACATATATCGTATCAGAATCGTGATTTCAATTATTTTAATGTTAATTAACTTATTAATGTTGTTGTCTTACTAAAATCGCGTTGTTGCTTTTATAATATATACTTTTTTGTTTTAAAAATATGGAGCACCTTTGTAAATCCAGTGCTATTGATTTATAAGTGAATGCTTGTTATTAGCGAAATTTTTTATCAATATTGTTCACTTGTTATTGTTATTAGACTTGACTATTGTTTCTTAAAAATAAATAAATAATTTTGCTTATAATCTTGGGGCATATGATTATAAATTGAGATTTTGTTTGGTAAATACTACATCATCCATACGTCATACACTGTTACATTGTATGGGGTATGGACTGGACTATACGCTGTCCCACTGCTGGGTACAGCCCTGTTCTCCTCATTGGCCTAGAACGGGCCGACAGACTGTACATGCAGTCGAGAAAATCTCTCGGGCTAAAAATGAAGGTTTCCTCACGATTCTTCTTCCTTTACCATTTAGGCGACGTACATGATTTTGAAAAGTCATAGGTAAGAAGAGGCCCTAGATTTAAACTCAAGACCGTTGACTTGGCGGGCTAATGAATTGCTTATATTGACTAGATGTCTTCTAAAATATGTAAGCCGAACCGAAGTTATTTATTCTAAATGCCTAGTCAATGCCTATAAAGACGATACTTGATTGCTTAATGCCGTTAATACAACCAGTATCGTCTCGATTAAAACTCCAGACAGAAATAAAATTTAAATAATAATTAATTTCAAACGTGTATAAATACTTTGCGGGCCCATAAACCCGGCACTACCGTACATGGCTTGAAACCCGATATGTCTGACACCGCTCAACTTCATGACAGGCGCGGCTCTGCGCGTGCGCACCGCGACAACACCCTGCACTGACGCATTGTTATACTAAGATATCGGTTTGATATTTGTTAAATAAAATTGAGAGTTAAAATAAATTTTGCTACAAAAATTAAAAATGATTTTTTCATTCTAACTTGAAGATTTTTAGTTTTACTTTTTATGTAGGTAGTTTAAACTAGATATTTAATTTGTAGTCAGACAAATTTAAATACAAACACAATTTAAAGTTAAACTTAAGCCAGAAGGGTATCAATTACCTTGATAAATGTCTTCCATGGTAAAAAATCATCAACAAATATTATTTTTAAAATCAGTGCAGTTCTTCCGAAACAAACAACGGGACGAACGAGTCTTATTATAATTACTAAGATAAACATCTAACTCGTAATATCTAATTAAACGCGAGCATATTATATCGAGTTTCGCGACGAGCGATAGTGTCTAGCGATCGTTTCTGAACGCGGGCGATCTCCCGTCACTATGACAGTTGACAGGTGTCACGGCCAGGGCCGCCAACATTTAAATGCGTTATTATTTTATTTCACATGAGAATCGTTCATCATTTGTGGTGTCATTTTGTTTTATTAGACTGGATGTTGGATGCCAGGTTGCTTGTCGTTTTATGAAGTAATGCTAGAAAAATCTTAGTAACTAGTCTCTATAGAAATTATTTTTTATATTCCCAGTGATTTTCTAGAGGACAATTATTAATTTTGATTTAGAGGTTTTATATTTGTAGATAATTGAATAGCTTTCTACGACTTTACCTTTGTTATGTAAGCGAAAACTAACAAAAAAGTAAAAACTTTGTGACAGGCATCAAAATGAAATCACATTATTTTTTGTCGTGGAAATTCTTAAACTAATTAGTAGCCCTCTCTAATTAGATTAAATCCCTTGGCAGCCCTTAGGTGTGACGCATCGGTGCACCTCATTACCCTGACCACGGACATGGCGATAGATCATCCAGCGAGCGATAGTGCTAAGATCCACCGGCGTTGGTGGTCCGTGACACAAAAAAAAACATTGTTAGAAATACGGCATTTGTTTACGCGGTTAATCAAATTTGTTGGGCGTTACGATCGATCAAATATGGTTTTGTTTTTGAATTGGTGTTGTGATTTTAGTTGGCTATTGTGAAATGGTATTAAAATATATTAGATAAGTTTGCGTTTGACCCCCTATCCCGCGATCTTATTTTATCTCTTACTTAATAAATCGAAGTAAAAAAAAAGCGTATTTCGTAATTAAGCATAGACATGTCAAATAATGATTAGACCCGAAAATACGTACATACAAGCAGTAAGAACTTAATCACCTAAACGATCTGGCCCCGAAAAGACGTACAAAAGAAACATTCTCATTGAAAGGAAATCCCTGTTCCATTAATCTATCCACTTTTCCATGACCATTCACCATCAATACGAGACCAAAGGTATCTTCACAAAAACCATTACTATGAATACAAATACCCATACAGGAAGGGGCCTTCATCCCCTAGAATTACTATTAGTATTATCTATAAACATTTTAACGTACACGGTTAACCCGCGGAGACCCGGGTTCGATTCCCCGGTGAAAAGCGCTGGTAGGGTGCGGTTGGAGGGGTGTTTTTTGCAATTCTCTTAGGGCGCACAGATTGGGGCGGTCTGTCTCAGTTCATTATGGATGTTAAGTTGTTGTCGGTGATTTGGATTGAAGTGGGTTTTTTGTTGTTGAAAATATTGATAGTTTTTGCGAAGTGCATGCGGTTCGTCTTAGTACTAGAATTAGAACGTGCCCAGAGTTTACATTGAATTATGCGACTTATGCTTCAAAAATTGACTTTAGCTTACATTATTTAAGCTTTAAGATGTCATAAAATCTTTAATTTGGCAAATTATATTTTATAAGGTATCTGATCCACACGTTATTTAATGCACTAATCACACCAGTCATCATATTAAAGTTCTAAAAGAGGCAGTACGTCAAATTGCAAGTTGAAAATGTTCATTCAGTAAATTTCTCAATCCTAAAACAAAAATGACTAGTTACACATTCGCAAACAAAGATATAAAACTATTTCGATACTTATCAAAGGACCAAACCTAGTTCCCTGAGGGACTCCAGTTAAAGTACCAAATATGTCACATGGTGTGGTGTAAGTGAGAGCAACAGTGTGTGACAAAGGACTGTGGGGAGCTTTGTCCCTGTTTTAAATAACGTATTGTCATCGATGATAATTACAGTATCAATTTGTGACTATATTTTTGATGATTTATGTGGTCGTTTGCACTGGGTAAGACTATAGCAGTAGGTTTAATAAATTTGTTTCTCAGATAGAAGAACAGTAACCCCAACCATGGCTATATTATCTGAATTCAAGTTCATGTTTGTCGGATTTATTCACAGCTTAATCTCTACAATTTAAAAGCGGTTTTTTGAAAGAATTTGGTTTTAGTTTATTGGTAAACTGGTTTGGTGGACATGTTGCAAGGATAAATATTTCATATTAAGTATGAATACTCTAATATTTTATCATTTATATTCATTATCATAATCGATATTTTCTTGCATCACTACAACATGCAAATTACTTCCAAAATAAACGTACCATAATTTCATATGAATAATAAAAAAGGTAAACATGTCGTCCTTACGACACTTTAACCCAAACTGAAGTAAAAGGTGTCTCCAATTACAAGAGTATTGCGTGTAAACGAAAATGAGAACGTTCGTACGCCACATAATACGTACGAAGCCTCCGAAATGCCTCACAGTAGCGTTTCGGCGGTGTCAAGTTCCCGGAGACTAATTCTGGCAGCTACAAGTTCGATAGTTTATGAATTATTCTGAACTTAACAAGGGACTAATGGATTTGAAATTTAGAACCACTTGTAAGATTTTTGCGATCTATATTAAGATTGGCAATTGAAGCTCTGAACAAATATAAATATTAGAAAATGTAAACAATTAAACATTTTAGAAATAATAAAATAGTTAATCAATTGAAATTAAACATCGAATTACCAGCATTGTTTAAATATTATCTAAATCGGATCGTCTTAAATGGCATGATTTTCTTAGAGTCGAACCTAAATATATTTTTTTCAGTAATATACGGTTAACGGGAAATAAAACCCCCCATAAACATAATCATTAATAAAAATAATTAGTTATTCAGTGTACTTAGTGTAAAAATTTTACTAAATAAAATCCGAAACTTATCTTTCGATCTAGTTTCGTCAAATGGGCAGAATCAGCCGCCTCGACGCGCCTCGCTCGATCGAACTCATGAATTCTAAATTTAAATTAGATGTCTCCAAATCGTATTTAACGGTCCTTGGGCGCAACTGTTGATTGGCGATGTTTGCCGCTTTCGTGTTCTGCGGTTGACGCTATTGTTTTCTATTTTTAATTTCGATTTCTACAAAATTGATTTTTGTTGATTAGTCACGGTCAGTTTTTGTTTTTATTATTATTTCCCATGAGAATGTCCGAAGATGACGAATATTATATATCTAACTAGCTTTCCGCCAGCGGCTTCGCCCGCGTGGTCTTGATAACCTTTTTAACCCGCTTTTCTGTTGAAATTTTTCCTGAATTTTCTTTGCTATAAACCTGACGGAGCCCGAGATCTTTCCAACGAATGCAAAACCGTGAAAATCGGTTCGTGCGTTCTGGAGTTATAGCGTCAGGAAAGAAAACCCGACTTATTTTTATATAGTAGATGTATGTATTAAAGTCTTTTTGTTGTCTTTAAATCTTTGTCTAGATAAAGGTTTTTAAAATACGCTTATAAAACACTAAAACTTTATCTGAGGTACGTACGACTATAATATGTGACAAAAATGACATCCCTATAATTACGAGCTCTTAATTTTATATAATTTATAATATAATATTCCCAATCCCCACTACAACATTCCCTTACATTACCATAAATATTAGTGGACTTAAAACCGTCAATTTCTATCTATGCCATCATAAGCAGTTGACGTTAATCCGCGAGACAAGGGCAGCGATACAAGTCGGTGCAGATCCTTACAGCATAACCACAAGTGTGAAAGAGATATCGAATATTCTGTGCATTCACGCGTAAACTTGGAATTATTGTATAGCACCTTAGGTGAAAAACGGCGTAAGTATGAGGCGTCCTTTTAAGAAAATATTTTCAGATATATCTAAACGAAAAGGAGGTGAAAAGTTGAGTTAGTTTATGTTTAGCAGACTTTACAGAATATTTTTATTTTCAAGAATCTTAATCGAACCAACTTTTAGGTCCAAAACAAAGTTTGAAAATATCTTCTGAAAATTTGTGGAACTTCTGTAACTACTTGGAACAAGTACCTACATTCCTAATGGTAGTCAAAGTGCCAATAAGAATTAACTAAAGATGCAATTATTCACACTTAATAGCATCTCAATATAGTGTTTGATTTGCATATCCTCCATATTCAAGTTTGAATACTCCCGGTAAGCGGTGCCGACATCACGTAAGCCTCTCTGACACTTTTACACTTACACCGTTCTGCCGCCGGGCGGTAATCGATTGTTCCACGTATTTTTGTCCGCTTTTAGTTGGTAAGAAACATCACGCCCATTCGACCGTTATGACTAGGCAGCGGAACGCACGACATATATCTGTCTTACTCTAACACGTGTGTAGACCTATCGGCCTGTCCCTTTCACCTATTTGCCCAGTGGGCCGAGTGCGTAGGTACGACAGTCATAAAAATAGCCCCTTTGGCGCCGAATCTTCTGGGGGTTTTCGGTATTTCGATTTTGTGTCCTCTTGTTACGTGGGGTGGATAATGTAGGTATTTTTATGATAAGTTATAGGTATGGCTTTGTATGAAACACTGATTCGCTGTAGGATTCGTAGCTTAATTTCTTAGCCTTATAAAAACAAGTTTGGTATTACTTGATTTTATAGCTTTTTGTTGAAAAAATGTTTAGCTTTCTTCTCATAAACAACGTAGGTAGGTACCTAAGTAGTTACGAGTTTATATATTTTTTCCAATACAAAAAAAATTAGGTACCGTATTTGGAACAATCAATTTCGCATTCCCTATTATGTCAATACGATGACAAATCCCTGCTAAATAATGTAACATATCCACAAAACCAACATTTTTCGATTCTCAACACTCAAGAGCTACAAAAAGTTTTTTGTGCTATTCATTGTGTCACCAAGTGTTTACTTTGTGCTACGGATCGTGATCACAAAACATTATATTTTCGAATTGTGACGTTATTAACAGAAAAATTGGTTCGATGAATGAAAAAAGTGGATGGTATGCATTTGTTCATAGATGTAATGGTTCCTTACAACAAACTTATTTATTAATGTGGGTCTTTTGAACACAAAATATTATAAGATATAGACACCGTCGAAGAGGAAATACATAATATTTCTTAAATTTCCAAATTTTAGCGTTTGATTCCAAAAACCATTTTTCACAAAATGTACAGGTCCCAATTCCCAATTCCTATGAATAGTTACCAAGCTACCAAAGAACCCTAAAAATTATCAATTTTTCACTTTGTTATTTTTTGTCGTGATTGGCCGGGCAGATGTTGGAGCCGTCAGGTTCGATTACCAGCCGTGTCACATCGGCAATGGCTTTATTTTATATCTTGTACGTGATATTTTTCGCAAAGAACCGCGGATTTTATAATTTTATACTCCTCTCATTAATTGCAGGGATAGGATGTTGGCGTGTCTCGTTACTTTACATGGATTTTATAACGTTGTTGTAATTGCAACTCGGTGGAGTTTTATTTTTATTTTCTTTGCCATGGCCTAGATTTAAATTGCACACAAAGAGCAAAGCTATGGAAAAAAACCTTGTAGAATTGTGTCAATACGAAGTAGGACTTATTCATAGTATAATTTAATATGTGTACGAATATAAATGCAAGTTTTAATAAAAAATTTATATTAGACGTTGTTACAGTTAATCATCAAGATCGGAATAAGTGTATCTTTATAAAAACACTTTACATTTCTTTGAGTACTCAATATTACCCGAACACAATTCAGCATTCAATTTGTTATTGACATTGAAGTTGACAGAACTAATACTAAAATAGAATAGAAAAATTTATGAACTCCGTATAATAGAAGAGTATTTGTATGGGCCCATACAAAAACCTAATAAAACGGCATCAAACATACCGAACTAAAATTTTATAAGCCATCATCAATAACAGAAAGGACCGTTTGTACGAATACGGTCCATCTTGAAAAGATTTCGGACAATAGGCCCGCGCCTGTCCGAAACATATGGTCCTAAAATGTAAAATTGCAAAATTGGATTAAAAGAGAATATTGTCACCGAACTTTGTCCAGATTATTTTGATGGGCGGCACAATGGGTGCTCGAGCATATGTTTTGTGAATTTAATTAGATATATCGTATTTTCGATAATATTTTGACATTTTCAATATCTATTGATACACATAGCTTGATTGATATAACTATCATAATCTATCCCTTAGTAATGTTGGATTTATATTAGATTAGTATTAAATTATAATTAATTAAAAATCAGCTAAACCGTAGTTTCTTTTTCGATAGTGTTAACAGTAGTTCATGCTGTGATAAAAAGATTAGGTAGGCAGTTAGATAGTAGGTTGACTGCGAGCCATGGGTGCCTAAGCCAGGCTAGATGGTCAATTTTGAGTTATTGGTAAACGAGTCTAAAGTTGTTGTATCAAAAATAATATCCTTACTTCATAATTGCGGAAGTAGCTCTGTTTGTCTGTCACTTTATCATGCCTAAACCGCTGAACAGATTTCGGTAAAATTTCGCAAGGATATAAATTGCTTCCTGACGAAGAATATGGGGTACCACGTTATATAGTCTCTTTTACACGCAGGTGAATCCACGGACTACAGGTAGTGAAAAAATAAAATGAGTATTTGCAACTTGCAACCGTAACATATAGTACCTAAGTAGGTACTGCGCCTTAAGCGTTGTTCAGCTCGGGTATTAAAGCATAAAATAAGCCAATCACCTTAATTGATTGTGTTAAGTTACGTGAGATAATTTATTTTATCCTCGTGGGTATACCTTACCCTGATTTTACGCGTAATTACAACGATATTATAAAATACACCACCTTGACACCTTACTTAAAAAAATCATACAGTCGAATTGAGAACTTCCTCCTTTTTATGAAGTCGGTTGAAAATAGGGAATACACTAAAATTCTTTCTTCTTCGGAAACTGATACAGACACAGAGAAGCTCACGTTTCGCTCCTCGAGGTCTTATGACAGCTGGCTGCATTAGACTAGATGAACTCTTGACTTTCAAACTAGGTTCAAACAACTGTATCTTAGCAATCAAGCCTCTACCAATATAAGAGTGAACTAATCAGGAGACAAAAACCAAGCTCTGCAATTTTAGGTTCAGCGAGATTCAGACACATTACTACCATGGGGTTTGGAGCTAAGTAATTGGGGGTGAGCCTATTGCAATTAATCAGGCTCAAATCAAAATTCCGAACTGCTGAAAATTCTGTGTGTGTGCTGAAATTCCCAGTAGCAGCTCGTAGTCTGGATTTGTCCTCTATTGATGGCAATAGGCTCGCCCCTAATACATGGGACCTAAAAGCATACCGGCGAAATTTGGGTGTATATTATGGTAAATTTGGGTGTATTATGACGACGTCTGTGGTCTAGTGGTTCGAGTACCGGACTGCTGATCACGAGGTCGTGGGTTGAATTCCCACAGGACACAAACATTTATTGTGATGAACTTAGCTGTTTGTGTTTGTCTGGGTGTTTCCTATGTATTATAAGTATGTATTTACAAAAAAAGTATATAAGTATTATATCCATTGTCTAGTACCCATAGTACAAGCTCTGCTTAGTTTGGGACTAGATGGTGCTGTGTAAAAAAATGTCCCAGGATATTTATTTATTTATTTATTTGTATATTAGTAGGCCTCTTCGTACCCCTTCGGGGAATGTAGGCGTGATGGTATGTTACTAGGAGATGATGAAACAGGCCATTGATCTCTTAATTATAATGTGCCTACTCAAAGTATAAATAAAAGAGTCATACTCACACTAGGTATATTGTCGTTATTGCACACGTTTTCGCTGAGCAGGCGATCCCTGATCTCCCACGCGAAGATCGAGGGGCACTCCCTCTTGTAGTCGGCTATCTTCTGGACCACCGGTGTGGTGGCCACTCTTGGCTTGGACCCTCCAATCGCCCGAGGCTTTATCGATCCCGTCTCGTAATATCTGCGTGCAAAGCTAAATTTAGTTTGGAAGATGAACAGGGCAAATAGGCCAGATGGTGTTTTGCTCACTTTGGTGTTGGTGTGTTTGTGAATTTGGTTACTTTACGGCGTAGTATGAGAACTGGTGATAGAGATTTTTTCGATAACACTCGACTAAAATGACATTTTTGTGAATCAAAGATGGAGATAGATGATGATGGATGGAAAGATGGATTTATGTTAACATAAATCCATCCATCTTTGTGGATTGTTTTGTCTAGATTCAGTCGGTCTACTGAAGTCTACTGTAGGTGAAACACACCTCTACTTGAACTAATAATTTTGCACTGCCGAGACGTTGACTTTTATGTTTTCTCATATTATTATCTAAGAACGAGTTTTACAGAACTAGATTGGTTACATTCTTGCTTGTGTTACATTATAATTTCATATGATCTCTCGATGAGTTACTTGTCTTGCTTATTTCGCTGTAATTAGATGAGACAGAAGATTCAAATTAATTAGTCTGTTTTAATATGAAATGGTCTTAGGTATTGTTGCTTTTCGTAAGGTAAGGAAGCGTCTTTAACATACACAATATTTTTCAATATTTTCCCGAACTATCTATCACTCACACATTCTACTAAACAAAGCCTATAATTTTCTCTGCGAGTTATCAGAACATCCCCATTCAACTAAAATACTATTAAAACACAATTACAAACATAATCTCCGCCATCCCCTTAACTTGAAGTACCTATACAAAACGTTGCCAAATTCCGTTTGATTGTTCCTTATTACGTCAAATGAATTTACACCTTATTAGTGCCGTGGTAAGGTTTTAAATAGCTCGGTTGATGTAAGATGGATATCGGATGTAGGTACTCGAGGTAATGTATTGTTAAGACACAGACGTGTGTCGATATTTCGATACATCTGTGGCAGTGTACAACTTGAATTGCATAGCATCGAAATGTCAGATGTACAATGGTGTCGACATTTTAGTGTTAAAAACCTGATTTCATCGATAAGCAGGCTGGAAATAAGGCATAGGTAGAGACTTAAAAATTATCCATAGTTTAAGCTAGAGTTCAGTGAATAATACATATATTTTTTTATGAAATCTCTGACAGAATAAGCTGTTGATTTTTACAATTTGATTGGAGATTGGAATAGTTTTCTAACCTGGATAACATAATTATGAATATTGTTATCTTATATATTGTTTTACAGCAAAAGCCTAGTTTTCAATTAAAAAGCTTCAAAAAGTATTTTTAATAACCTCTCAACAGATGACTGTTTAATAAAAAGCATTAAAAACAGTACTAAAATGTTAGAAAATAGCTCAAATAAACAAAAAACGACAGCTGTATCTATCAATGGCCACACGTCAGCCAAAATCAAATAACCCACATACTACATCCAAGAAAACCGTTACAAATAATTATACAGTAATAACAAACATGGCTTTATCGAAATTGTCATCGATAGAGTTTGCTTAGGCATTGTCGATAAACATTGTAGGGTTATTAGGCGCCATCGTCGGGACGTAATCGCTTTCGCCTTGGGCGGATTTTCGAAAAGGGCGTTTCGGAGGGCGCTCCTGACTGCTTTTTAATTGAGGACTTTAAGTTCGATGAACTTTGATTATGTGTTGTGCTTTTAGGGTAAATAGTGGAGGGTATGTATGAAATATTAAAGGTCTTTCATCTAAATAATTACGTAAATATAATGTATAATAATTTAAGGCGAAGGACAGGACTGCTGGCAGAAGATAAATATTTATTTATGTTTGATAAAATTATATAAAAATATAAGTAAACCAACAAAATGATTTAATAGGTACCTAAGTTAAAGATGCCATTGATATTTATGCGACTAGTAGACTAATTTGACAGCGATAAATATAATCTGCCTTTTCTCAAGATTATTGGTGGAAAGAAACAAAGCAAAATTATGTTTTAAACTATAGTTAGATGAATCAACACCATTGTGAAATATCACTGATTTAGCTTTAACTTTTCTATAAAAATGTTAATAAGCTTTATTTACTGCTTCATTATTTATTTGGACACTCATTAATAAAATAATAAAATTATTTTACGGAAAACCAAACTATGATCAAGTAACTAAATTGCTGGCCGCAAACGCGACAGAAATTGCAAACAAATTGTCGCCCAACCGAGCAATTATTGCATCAAACAATAATAAATTGATCGAAATCAGTGGCGTTCGGGCCGCAATGCCGCGGCCGCTCGACCGACTTTAATTCATTGTTTCAACTCCATTGCTTGTTCCTCAGAGCGATACCAACAATTCAATTCGTGATATCCGTTGTCACCATTCGGTGGAAGCGTAAGGGCATCGCTGTAACGCCAGGGGGTCGAAGATTAGATGCTGATAGGATCCGGGGGCAACGAATGAGCACTTATCAGAGATTGTTTTTGAAGTGGTTATTTAAACGTAACCGAGTTACGTTCGCCCTATTGAAAATATGTTGCTTACAGTTTAATAGTCGGTATTATTATTTGTTGCAAAAATGTCTAACTTATTCGATAGAGTGAAAGTACAAAAAATGCCGAATTGTAGCCAGAACTGAAACAAATGGAAGGTGCATGAAGAAGCCTTGATAAAGTCGAAATTAAAGAATTAAAGACAGACAAAGAATATTTTTCAAATGGAGTGCTGTAGTAATAATAGTTACAAAGGTTACGTACGTATACGTACTAATCGATTACACTGTTGCATATCACAGTTTGATATAATGGCACATTTTGTATACCAAGTGATACAGTTTTATATTCTATTGGTAAGTTTTAATAATTGATTGCGGTCATTAAAAAAATATTATTTCTATTAAAAATACATTTTGAATTACCCAACCCTTAAATATATAATCTGCTATCCATAAACAATGTCTCCACAGGCATTACTCTTTTGTTTCAATACCTTGATCAGAACAGAAACATTTTAGTAACAAATTTTTATCAAAGTCCACATCTATTCAGATTACCCTCAGCGGTTACGGGTTAAATCTAAAAGTTTTCCGACACTGGGAATTGCTATCAAACGCCAGTTAACAGCGGGACCTCTCCTTAATTAGGAGTCCTGCTACGCTTGTCCTTCTGTGTGAGCCCTGAGGAACACTTTTCAACCCCTTCCCTTCAGTAATTGGCACGATAAGAATATCCAGGGGTGTGTGAGAAATATACAGGCACTTGCAGCCGGTGCGAGACGAAAGGAGGAAATACCACAGCTATTTTGTAGCTTCGATAAATTCGGTAGGTAAAAATTGTTTTTCTTTTGTTTTTGAAACGTTGGCGTGGGACGTTTCAAACACTCAAAAACAAAAGAAATACAATCTTTGTTTCATTTTCCTGTACCATGGGTTATACATATAACAATTATACACAAATCTCGAAACAAAGTCGAAATAACGACCGAAATGTAGGCAATACAAATATTTGTTCCTTGCGCGTGTGGTGCGGAGATCGAACCCGCGACCCGCAGCACAGCAGATTGTTCGTCCACTACGTTAAACTGTCTATAAATTGAGAACAAAATATGCTATAGTACCTACCTATTATATACTAATAATAGTATATTGAGTGATATCTCGATCCGATTGTTTTGATGATCCATTTTGTATTTATTCCTATTATTTATCAAATCGAAACATTACGTTAATTCAGTGTCTTATTAGGTTTATGGTTAGAAATTATGTTGAAATACTATAAAATATGCACAGTTGGTATAAAGGTAGGAATATGCAGAGAATGTCCAACTTAGAATTGAACCGTGTCAAATAATATTGCAGTCGAATACTGCAAAATTATTTGACGTTTAATTATAAAGAAACCAAAAAAAACAAGAAATGTTAAAGAAACAACCAATAAAACAAAAACTGCAATCCAATAATCTTCAAACATTACAAAACATTTTCCCACAAATAACAACTTGTTTCGCCAATATCTTAACAAGCAAAACATTACAAAATAATAGCATGTGCCCAGAGGGCAATATTATAGGGTTCGCCCGGCCAAATTTATTTTTCCTATAAGATCTCTTGAAGTGGCGTCAAGCCGTCTCCCTCAGTAGGGGTGCCAATTACTAGAAAATAATGTTTTTATTTTGATTTTTATTTAGGGGCGGTCGTGGGACAGCCCTGACAGGCACACCCTATATTAAAATGAGTCTAGTTCTTTGATTGACGTCTTTACATTTTTTATTGTTCGATTGACTTTTTTTGTTCCCTTTGAGTTACGTATATGTATAGTAAAATACTTTGAGTAACTGTGCCATCACTGAGGTATGTGATGTACTCATGAATTCACAAAATTCTGACATTAGTATATGTCCATTCCGAAACTGTCATTAGGTAGGTACTAGGTTTTGTGCTATAGTGGGACCAAATATTTCAGATTATTTTTCAATCATTATAAAACAATTCCATTATGATTTAACATGATTGTTTTACTGCTGGCATTTCAATTAGCACTTGATTCAGTGAGGGCTGAAATCCTTCGTGATCTCCAGATAAAATCGCAATCAAACAATAAAATTGCCGCCGAAATTAGAGCCGGCACCCCAACGGCAAGCACCCGATGTCGATTCCCACCTAGCATCCCCGCAGTGCACACGTCAACCATTCAACAAAAACAATACACTATGGGAATGCAAACTCAAACTATTGTATTGATTAAGTCATTGAAATATTCCTTAATTTTGTCCACGACAGCATTGTCGGGAGCATTGTGCGGTTCCTTGGGCGGTATTATGGGAATTCCATCAATTTGCTAACGCGTGGCGTAAGAATTTGACCCCATCGCACTTAGACATAATCGATTCTTTAACTTTTGTCGGCTCACAATGGGTTTTGTGTGAAATAATTCGTTTATTCGTGTAATAGTATTCGTTTTAATTGTTATGGGTGCTTGTTCCCTAGTAACACGACGAATGAATGGACTTCGTAAAGAATTAGGTCTTTCTTACAAAATGGCAGCAATTCTTGAGAAAATATCAACTTCAAGTAATACGATCTTATCTGAAAGACATTTCCAAATGAAAAATGTCATTTGGTAGGTTGTAAGTAATTCAGTAGTGTCAGACTTTATGATAGATGATGCTCTTTGTATAGCGGCAATTTTCTATCTCGGGATGAATTTTGTAGACCTTGAAATTTATATAAAAGCTTGATAATAATAAAGAGTTACCGAAGAGCGATTATGAAGGTTTTAAGATATTGGGTAAACATATTTTGGGAAAATTCTGATAAAACTGGTAAGTGGTTTTTAAGCACTTAGATTACTTTATTAAAAGAATATAAATCATTAAAGGTTAGCTGCTTCGTAATAAATAGGCGTGTAAAGTATTTACGAAGTCAACAATTTCTGAAATTGTGACATGTCTTCAAAGACGCTTCTTTAGTGATCTTTAGCTCCCATAATAACACTCCAAACTAATAAAAGAACACTTAAAACCAACAGACCTGCCGAGTATCTTGGAGACGCAGCCGTTGGAGACCTGCAGGATGCGGCTGATGTCGCAGGGCCGCGCGCCCGAGTGAGCCAGCTCCACGATCTTCTGGCGCGTAGAGTCTGGTAGCGGCCGCCCGTTGACGTACACCCCGCCGAGCTGGTTGATGCCGCTGTGGCCGGCCGACGAGCACCCGAATAGGGCTCCGCCTCCCATCGCCGCACTGTGCATCAGCTCATCTGTAATGATGGCAGTGTTAATTGAACTGGAAAAGGGTGCGTTGATATCTCCCAAGTTGTAGAAGATCAACATGAAAAATTACATTGAGACTAAAATCACACTCATTTTAATTAAACCACGTAGTGTCGATCTTAGGAAAAATTCTACATCGAAAGTTAGCTAATGTATATGTCCATAACATGGAGTGACTCTTCTCTATACCTAGCTTTTAGGACCATGCAATTAATTGATATAGCCTTTAATTTTATTTTTTTATACCACTATGGTGGCAAACAAGCATACGCCACGCCTGATCGAATATATGCATATAAAAGCCTTATGGCATTGTTGGTATCGAGTTATTTCCCTATTGTACATGTTTATAGTTATTCGACTGTATTCCGCGCCTGAATCCTGTGAATCAATTCAATTTCAATTCACATCTGCGCCTCTTCAAATTTTAATACTTCCTCAATTATTACTCAAGTGGTATCTTCGTATATAGTTATATCCTTTGAAATTATCTCCTAGATAATATCTTCTCCAACTATAGACCACGGGCATCCTTTGCAAAAAGGGCGTAAAAAACGTAACCCGTTTAAAAAAATAATCCGCTTTGCGAAAAGCATCTTCAATAAAAAAGGGGTTTCGCGGTGCACGATAGAAAACCACAAGTTTTTATCTAATCTTCGGATATACGAAGATATTTGGAGGTTCATTGTTTGTGAAAACCGTTAATACGTCTTTTTGATATAGGATCTTAAAACTGTTTTTTGCAGTTTTCGTTTTTTAAACTTGCAAATACATATGAACACTTAGGCTAATATTCAGAGACGATGCTAAGCATAAACTAAGGGTTCCATATGTCAAATTGTATACAAATTTAACATACGGAAGCATTACTTTACGCTTAGCATCGTCTCTGAATATTGGCCTTAGTGTCCATTTTTAAGCTATGACCTGATTGGTATTTCTGTAGAACCAAAAATACCAACCTACCCTTTCATATGGAGCTATCCAAATTACGCCAAATTACCAATACTGGTATCCTTTAATCGTACGCCAAATTAGACGGTTGGCCCGTCTACAATTATAACCACGCGCACTATTTACAAGCCAATAGTCTTCAATGGGAGTGCATTAGTTCGGATGAGCTCAACCGTTGGTCTGACAATTCTTTTTATCCACCCCTCACAAACACGCGGTAAAAAGTGAACAATTGGATGCAATTTGTGGGCGAATTTGGGCCAGGCCCTTGATTAAGGCCTTAAAGGGTGGGGGCTAAGTTCATTGTTTTGTGGCGCACTTTTTTGCGGTCGTCTCGCGTTCGCGTATAATTTTCGTAGTTCGTGCATCGAATCCGGAGCGATTGTCTTTTGTTTTGTTTTTGGATTAGTCGGCCTATTGTCGTTATTTTCTCGCTGGATGTTCGATGTTCTGCATACTAAACGTGTAGAGAAAGTGTGTTGCTTTACTTGTACTTTTCATAGAACGTTTACTTTCATTCTATGAGACGTAGTTATTTTCCTTATTTCATTTAAATTTGGGACATTTTAGTCTAAAGTTTTCTTTACCCAAATATCTGGCAGAGGAAAGAGCGATTGAACTATTCCCAATATTCTTCTTTAATTTAGGAATTAGTGAGCTCTTGTCACTAGAACAATCGGCAGTTCTCTAACGTCTGCGTTCTCTTAGACCGTCATACGCCTTAATTTCCACTTTACATATTTCCCCTAAAATTTTCCTTAAGTATATATTTTTTCGCGCGAAATTAATAACTACAAGTCGTTCGCCAATTAAGTGTGCGTTTGGAGTGGCAAGTTGTCGCGTCACCGTTGTTGAGCGTGCTCGGCGCTCACCTTGCCGCGGCTCGCTAACAAGCGCGCGTTAAAAGAACAATGGACAATCGTACGCCCACCCTACAACCCAGTGGGTGCATAGGCGAGGAGCCAGCGGGAGCGATAAGCGGAAACAATTTCAAGCGTAAATGGAGTTTAGTTGAATAAGGCCCTGTTTCACCACCTCTAACCGCAGGATGAATTCATAAATGGAACAAAATTTGAAATTATTTGCCAAGTGACTTGGAGTTACCAGCCAGTGTGTAGTGAAAAATGCCCTACGTAATGAAATTGAAGAGGATTGACTCCTAATGAACACAGTCGAATCGATGCAACTTGACGTCAGAGCTTTATTAGTATTACGCGTGCCTGAAAAGACACAAATGCATAGTCATTTAAAAAAAAGTTACAGTCAAATCGCTTAAGATTTAATATAGCTTTAGAGTTTTTCGCTGAAATATGCTATCATTATTCATTTGGGACGAAAGAAAATAAATTTTAAAATCTTGGCTTTGTAGATATAAAGGTTTTGTGAAGTTCAAGAACGGAATAGATACTTAGGTTGCCGTACATTCTAGCTAAAACATCTTTGAAGGACTTGAGTTTAAGAGCTAGGGACGTAGTTTTAAGCTATGGGGAAAAGGCGAAGGTGTAGTTATCAGTAACTAGGTACCCATCTAAGTTTGATATAAGATATCGACGTTGTAAGTCCTGTTTAGTGACAAAATCGCTACCGCTTCCGCTTACATTAGAGCCTTTTGTCACACCCACTGTCGACGCAAGTACGCATGTCGTGTGAGGGAGTGTTTTAATTTCAGAGGTGCAATTTATTCGAGCGATTTATTTTTAATCCCCGTTTTTATGGGTGCGACGCTATAAATTTCATTTATAGTTGTTGTTATTTATTTTTTTAGTTTTCGTGCGCAAGTGTGTGCGTGGTTTTATTGCGGATAATACTAGGTGTGACTTTTAGTGTGTGCTTCGTTCGGTGTGAGGCGAGGAATGAAAAATGGAACAGTGTGACCAGTTCTTGTGAAAAATATTCTAGTGTTCTGATATAGACATAGTTCGCATGTATGTTTTGGTCGCATGTAATAGGGGACGATCCGAATCATAGCCAAAAATTCTTATTAATTGTTGTGGATGGTTATTTAAAAAACAGATTTTTGAATATTAAGTATTTGTTCGTTAATTCACTAATCTTTTAGGTAGGTACAGTTTTTTTAGGTCACCTACTCAAAAGTAATAGATATTTATTTTCTGAACAAAAATAACAACATTCCCCTTAATATTTACTTAACGTAGCACAAAAACTGTCGTTAAATAGATAAAAACGTCAAATTAAACATTAATCAAACTTTATATAATACTGTCTGTACATAGGGGTTGCAACCCTGTTGTCGACACACCTGGTGGCATCCCCCACTTAAATACCCTTCTTATTATTACTTTGTATCTGTTTTTGAATTGCTTAAATCTATGGGGGAGATTTAATTGTACGCTAAACGCATAGTCGCCATATTGGATCCACTGTAGCCAGCTTCGAACGATTTGAATTTGGAACGGATCGCATTAATTTGAGTTATACCATAGAGTATGGACTTAAAGTTAAACCTGTTTGCTGATAAAGGAGGATTAAGGATTTTATTTCGACTGATATTTTGATAAATGATGAGCAGAAATGATGGATTAAAACTAGGTATAAACTATAAACTTTTAAGTATTTTCTGTAGCTAACTACATAATTTTAAAGGATTTTTTATACGAAACGTGATATTTTATGACATTTTGTTTCGCTCTGATATAATTTATCGTGAATATTACCAACCACGCCCCTGGATGCGTGACAAAGAACCGTCATTGACAAGCGTGAGTCTATAGAACGGATGAGTTTAAAAATAAAAAGATTAATGGCGAGTATACAAAATGTTACTTTCTTCTATATTTTAATGTTTAAATGTTTCAATTCGATGTAAAAAAACTTTCATAGATTTAGTTTTTATTCTCTGTAAAAAGCTTCGATAGCATTAGATTTCAGGACTGTAAGGAATTTATATGAGGCCATGGACCAAGTTGAGATCGAGATCGAGGTCAACATACACCTATTTTTCGAAATTATGAGTGGAACGATTTTGAAGAAACCTGCTTTCTTCAGAGATTTACTCAAAGCGTGGTAGAGTCTATAAAAGTGACACCTCCATTGAGAGGAGACCATCTGACCCTCGCCCAGCAGTGATGTACAATGATGTTTATAATTATCTTCTAAAAGTTTATCTAAAACTTGCTAGTCACCTATAATCTGGCCTAAAACTGAACGGGACTCTACCTAGAACTATAGATGAATAACAAATCCATGCTAGAATTTGTAAATGACACTTTAAAAAATAAACAATAACAGATTTACCACAATACCCAAAGACACACTTTGTTTAAAATATGAATAACTATGAGACAAGGCTAATAAAGTTTTACAAACAAAACTTCTTGTCAAACAATAGTTTTAATATCTTTTAACAAAAGATTGTTTAATTGTTCTTTGCGAATTGTCATTATGAAAACAGTTAAGTACAAGATAAACTGAGTATTTTAACTTTTAAGTACTTTGACATCTTTTGTTTAGGGGTTTATGTATAAAAAGTATAAAAAAAGAATAATGCTTGTCGCGCCTTTTTCCAATAGGGGTAGGCAGAACAGTAGAAGGCGCTACTTGCTACAATTCTTGCAAACATCTTTTGCTTCGTCCAGTTTCAAAGTAGACATGAGAGACAAGAGAGGTAGGACACAGCCATTTATGGCTCAAATCTGGAGCAGCCCATCTGGGGAAGTACCTCCACGTTACAGGAAACTGCAGCCAAATAACACACTTTATTGTGTTTTGTGTTCCTGCAGTGAGTAAGGTTGCCAAAGCTCCTTCTAAGGATGCGCTGCGCTGGCAGTAAGAGGAAAATTCTCTCAAACTGTCGGCGCAGTGAATCCTCCATAAACCTCTGAGAGGTTTTTCGGGTCGCCAACGCGCGAGTGATAGTGGTGTTGCAAGCGTCCATAGGCTATGGTAACCGCTTACCATCAGGCGGGCGGGCGGTATGCTTGTTTGCCACCTTAGTGGTATAAAAAAAAGACATATTGCTACTGTTAGACATATTCGTATCAAAGTAATCTAACATTAAATATCTGTATTTATTAGATTTACAATTATAATAGCAATGAAGATACTTAGAGCATAAACAATTTTTTTTTTAATTTCTCCTTTTTAATTGTTTCATCTGTGGACTAAAGTCTAAATTAAAAAATCTGCAGACACGCAACAAGGCATACTGCGAAGAGAAATATTCCAAATTCAAAAATTGAATATTCAAAGCGTTCCATCGGACACAGTCAGCCCAAAGCGCGGTACTCAATCATTAAAATTCTCACGGTGCAGCAACAAAGAAAAGTCTATTTATCCCTCTCCAACAACTGTTTTTCCGGTCTATTTGTCTTTATCTGGCGCTTAATGTGACACAATTGTCGCATGCTCCGTTTGCTTGGCTTGGCTATGGCGAAACATAATTATATTTCTGTTATGCTGTAGCCAAGTCACTGGTTTTAATGGATTTAGGTGTATTGCGAGGTTCAATTCGCGATTAAGTTCAAAATTCTTTGAAGAACAACTTTTTTCAAATATTTAATGACAATTGGATTTCGTTATTAGTGACTTATACAAAATGTAAATGAAAAATCATGACATCGTCCAGTAATGATGATGATCTTAAATCTCTAGGATGACTTTTTTTTAAACTGTCGGTTACAGTACAGACATCTATCTCATCCGTAAATATGCTACAAATATTAAATTTTTAAAGAGTTTTTAATAAGTTGACCAAGTCAACACAGGGCGTTGACCCTGCTTAGTCAGCTAATATAAAAAATTAGGTATTATTATATTTTAGCAATACTTAGTATAGAGGGGTCAACGTCCTAAGCCATCTCATTTAATACGGTAGATAAACACGATGTTTTTAGCATCGTACCCACACTTTTTGTTGTGATATAAAATCCCTTCATTCTACCTCAACATTTGGTACTTTTTGATATGACTTACTTTGCTCATTTTACACTAACTGTAGACGAAGGAAACACTTTAATTCCTAATTCATAGTCGTACTTGAAGTTTGTAAAGGCGAACTTAATGTGATGTATATCCACCACTCAAAAGACGTTTGGAGAAACAAAACGTACCTACACACAACATTGCTAGCAGCTTCGACAAACACTGAACGTGTGTTTGCCAAAAGGTCAGCTAACTGTAACGACTTGTAAACTTGCTAACTTAGCCAGGCTACCTTCAGACGGCTATGCAAATGAAGATAAAGTATAATCTTTGAGATGTCCAGTAGGTACATCAAGACAGTTAATTGAACGAGAGCGTCTCTCGCATTTTTAAATATTGAACACCCGAAACAAATTCGGCAAGTAGTCTATGGATCAAAAGAGTTTTAATACCTTCGATCGCATGCATGATGTCTTACATAGTTTAAAAATAATAGATAAACCGTGTGTACCTAAAACTTACGAAGCAGCCGACGTTGTTGTAAAACAAAAAGATTTTCAATGTTTAATTGAATGTTGCCTTAGAGGCATTCGACAGGTATCACCTAGATCATTTTCAATTGGAGTGTTTTTATCTATATTTTGTTTTAATAAAATATACTGATATCTAACTAAACAATTACTTGGCACAACTGTGTAGGAAAATTGCTATAAAAACTCTCATTTATCTCAGTCTCATTTATCTGACAATATATGTCTCCATGTATTTTTAGAAGGAACCGATTATTATTTCGATAAAGGTATTTTACATTTGAATTTTATACATACGTAAGTGCGCACTTTCAATGATTCCCTGCTGATCTGAGAACGAAGAAAAAATATTGGTGAAGTACAACATCTATGAAATATAAACTAGACAAAAATATATAGGAATACTGTGGAGTGCCAACATAATTTTAATGATATAAATTTAACGTATATCTCAGATCAATATCTATTCACAATTCCATCTTTCTTCCTAAATATGACTGACAATAAATATATATATATATATAGGTATCTACTTTTATAATATAATTTTGTTTATATTATAGTATCTATATCTATCATTTCGTTTATTTCTAAACTCTTCAAAATCTATCTTTAATAGAAACAATAATTATATAGTCTCAAAATCTTCTGTTTCAGAACGCGACAGTAAATAATTAATTTTAAAATTCGATAAAGTTCTGTTTTCGAACCGGTAACGGTTTAAATTCTTATTCGATCTCGACTCTAAGCGCGTCAATTGTTTTTGATTCTAGAACGGCAAATATTCTCCAAATATTTGTTACATCGAAAGTTCCCAACTCTACACTAATCTTGTCAACTTTCTACCTTCAAGACCTGTAGTTATAATTTACAGTTCTGTTTACCCCCGTAAGCTGAAACTTGATGATACACACAAAGGCAAGTAACTGATGCAGGGAGCGTATTTGCCGCGAAAGGTTAATTAACTTTAACGGCTTGCAAACTTGGCCGGGCAAGTCGCATCGACGGGTGCTTTGGCGGAAACACTTGCTCAGATTATAGGGACGTCTCTTGTTTCTATGATTTGTTGTTGACAAAAAAGGTTTTATCAGACTGTCTAGTGTCGATGGCAAAGGAATAAGAAAGCAAATGAAGGCACTTCTGATCCCTATTGAGTTGTTTTAAAAAAAATGGGAGATTTTTACTACATGACTAAATTGCCATGTCTATAGATATGTATGAAACTTTTCTTAGTTTTGCGATGTAACGCGTAAAAAAGGTTTACCTACCTAAGCGCTTTTAAAGTAGGTAACATTGCTGAACTAAAACCTCTACAGATCCTCTTCTATTATCATTATTGACTTGTTTTCCTATAGCTGTATCTCTAACCTTATTATGCTCTTTTGAAAGTTGTACTTATAATGTCATATCGTGCAGAACATATTCTTCATATCCCTAACATTTTTGACGTAACCACTGCGCGCCGTATATTGCTAGGTCAGCCAACTTTAACTTGCAAAGTTAGTAACTTGGGACGCTCTAACTTAGCACTGGAAACGCTTGTTTAATGCTGCAATCTCTGTTTGATGTTAAAAATGTAAGTAAACCGGATTAAATCAAAAAGTCAGAAATTACATGAATGTTACACGTATTCTAAAGTTGTATGAAGTTTTTCCGTGAAGTAAGAATTACGGTAGCACATTTAAAGCAATGAGATTGTCTTGGACTCCATATTGGAAGCATTATTACTTTTTAATATCACATTATTATTATCTACTACATAAGAGGGCTTTAAGCATTCGTATAAAAACGGGACACCTAAGTATAAGTATAGATAAGGAACTAATAATTCTGTAACTGACAGATTTGGTATTTTATTCTAGTTCTATCTAATACAATGGCTTATAAATTGAAATCTGTAGAAGCAAAAGTCCAAGAAGAAAATGAATATAATAGTGATGATGATGATTATAATGATATCGACGATACTAACACTAATAATAGTAATGATGTCAATGAAAATGATCGAGATACGAATCAAGTTGCACTAGCAATGTATAAAAATGTAAAATACTGATCTCCATTCGAAATTTTAGTGTGCCCTTAGACGGTTCGAATGAAATAAGACGGTTCGAATGAAATAAAACACAATCTCTCCTCTCTCTCCTGTTGAGTCTCTCTTAATAAGCTCAAAGTAGCAAACCGTCTGCGTAGGCACTAAGTTGTAATAGTGGATGCACTTCATTAAGTCTACATGGGGGTAAAGTTGCCCTGTCCGGTTAGTGCACTGCTCGGTTCAAGGATCTACTTATACCTATAGCTTTTTGATTGCGTAACTAAAGGTACCAATTAATTTGTAGAAGAGTTATTATAATGTTAAGAAAGATTTGATTTTTCAGTTGTCATAGTTTTTAGTTTACATTAATATCATCATCAGTTTTTTTTTACCAAAATAAAAGAAACAGTAGCTCTGAATATCAAGAAAGAAGGTTTCCTCTTCCAACTATTCTACTACTATTACAACTATTCTTTCTTCTAATTGAGTACAGTTGTCACTACCAAAATCTTCAGTTACAACAATACCATTTATATTTGATAAATCTTTTGCACAATTAACAAATCAATTATGTTCTGCACTATGTTCAATAGTTCATAGGGTTAATTTGTGTCCTATCGTTGTTTCAGTGGCATGTTTTCTCTGAGTTAATTATAATTAGGTCCTGCTTCACCACCTCCTGATAAAGCCATAAACATTTTGTTCCATTTTTGAATTTATCCAATGGTTAGCGGCTACTCAGATGTTTTTAAATAGGACCTTATTATTTTATATTTTCTTATCTTTTGAAAAAGTTGAACATCACACTAATATATTATCAGATACTTCTATTGTTCGTGCATATAAAGATTTTATTTTATTAATTACTACACTTCTCAGCTCGTTACAAATTTTCAGACACATTATGAACGAAAACCAAAAGTACGGCTAACAAAACCAAATCTCAAGTCGGTTAGTTAGGAAGCCAGAACTTAGCTCTTACGCAGTAAACCCAAACTTGTATAGTTGTAACTTGTAACAGTTGTAAACAAGCACCTAGTTAACACTTATTGATACTTAACGCTAACTTGAAAACTTTGCGGCGACTCTTTGTTATCAAGGATAAGTTTTCCGGTTTGCATAACTTAGATACAAAAGATACGGCGTTTCGTGTAGCAGGAATGGCATGGAAAGGAAGTACAACCTCTAGATATGACTTTTGTTAAGGTTGAATGGAGGATAGTGATGATTTATGGAATGATTCAAAAACTTGAATTGCTCGTGTGAAAAATGCAGTGACAAGAACTGGACTGCCGAATCTTAAAAAAAAGTCACCAAGAGACTGTTTGACTTCAGCCACAGCTTAACCTATTGTAAAGGACTGTCTGGAGTGCCCAGTGTCCAACGAATATACTCTTATTCCATACACTACTCGGAATTCCGGTCTTAGCGGTCTAAAGAAGTAAACGGTCAGCAACGTCGGCTGAAGTTAAAATGAAATATAAACTCAACGTACCCTTATGCGGCATCTTCCAAAAAGCCTCTGCCGCCGTGGTTGGTTCCCGCGGCGGCGCGACCAGCCCGCCGACCAGCGTGGTGGCGGCGTGCGCGGGCGCCGGCGCCGGCCGCCCCCAACCCCCGTGGAGAGCCACACCGCAAACTTCCCCCCACACCACCCTCTACCCCCTAGCAAACCACCAAACACCCCCACTTCAATTGGACCCCAAAAATGTCTGTAATGCGCACGCGCACCCAACTTTTAAAACTTTTTCGGCATTGCTTCGTGACCTGCGAACAAAGAAATTCAAGTTTAAAGAAATTTATTGACCCCAATGCAACATTAGACAATCGCATCATCAATTACAATCAAGGCTCGTCATTACACTCCTTTGAAGCCTCCGCTTTCCGTCCCATTTTCTCCAACAACTTTTTGTGCACGAGTGAGAGAGTGCGGTGATACTAATTGGTAGATGATGCTGCTGAATTGTGTGTTAGTTGGAAAGCGCCATCTATTGTTGCATAGTACAAATAGTCGGTTGGTTCGTGAGTGCCGATAATGATCGATGTTAGATGGTAGTAATGAAGTTAGATGCAGCGATATTGTGTGTATGCCACCCATCGAGTTACGAACGGTAGTCAGTCCCGTACGTTTTTGTTTCATTTTATTGTTTGACTGAGATGTCGGCGTGATTAGACCATGTGAGATGTGCTTATGTAATGTGTACCGTGATTTGTATTGAGAGAATTGCGATGCGATTTGTTCCTACTGTTACATTGATGAATTGATCAATTGATAAAACGTTTGACGCAAGAATTAATGATTTATTACTAAAACATATCAGTATCCTCTTACTTTCATAGAGGCAAGACAACTGACAGCCTGATTCAAATCGAAGAGTTCAAACAAAATGTATAGAAATTACATTTATGAACGCCCGATTTGTCGACAGCATATGTCATTTACAGATTTTTTTCTATTAGAATGATAGATACTGCTTAGCTAGGCTTCTCATCTTGTACTTCGATTACTAAAAGCAAGAGTAAGATTTTTTTATATCAGAGTACATCAAAGTTCAAGAAAATATGAATTTGAAAAAAAAATGTGTTTTCAGGTACCAATATTTATTCGGTTACGGGTTCTTTGACAGAGTTCCCGAAAATATTCAGCGTATAATATTAATAACATTTATTCGGATGAACGATAAATTCTCCTTTTCGATTTTGTTACAGAAAATAAAAACTAAAGACGTAAGCTAGACATGATTATTTGATAAAATATATCTCAAGAGAGTACTCGAATCGAACTCTTTTTATGCAAATCCACTATCGGTATTACATAAGTCACAGGTATGTATAAGCATTGGGACATGTATTTGATCTTTTCAAGCTGCCGATTGAATGATTTCACTTTGATATATTTTCCCCTTCGAAGTGAGGTACAATGGCTCAGAGGAGGCTGGGGTCGCCTAAATTGAACTCTCACTTTGAGCCTAGTCAAAGCAAGGGTCTAAAGTGGTACGACTAATACGAAGTCGCCGAGTATCGGCGTGTGTTTGGACACTAATAGAAAGGCCTCCTTGTCGAGATTTCGGTGAAATAAAGGTGCTTCCGTGCGTGTGACGAATTTATTCTGTTTTGATATCATTTTTTTTATTTCCATTGAGTTTTTTTTTATCTGATAATACATTTTTTATAATAAAACAGATTTAAAACCAGAATTAATCGTGTAAAATGAACTTCGTTTTCATAAATTGTTATGTTATTTAAATGTTTTGTTATATTATATTTCGATTGTTTTCCCTCCTCTTGCTAGAGTTCGAAATTTGACATTTCTTGTAAGTATGAAACTTATGTTAAATTTCGATCTCCAGTAGGACCTATTGAAATAGGTTCTCCTTTCGCAGGTCTACTGGAAGAGATTTCTTTAGAAATAATTAGTACCTTTGTATTATATAGTCCTAATTATTTTAATTTACTGATTTTGTAAAGTGTGTGTACGTAAATAAATAAATAAATAGGTTATTAATTCTTAAGAACTTTGTATTTTATGCAAAAAGTTGTATATAAGTAAATAGATATTTATTTGTTTCCCACTTGCCTAAATGTAAGTTGTATTTGATTTAAACCACGTCTCTAAACTTTATTCTGTATCAAGAGTGTGTAGGTATATATTACACAAAATCTGTCCCGTACTAGAATTTTTACTTCCTATTGGTTATGCTTGTCGTCACGAATTTGAAATACCTACTTAGATTGGGACCCGGAACAACATAGTTGTTGTCGACTATACAAATATTTGTTAATACCTATGGAACTTTTTTGAAGTCGCACTGGTTTCTAACACTTACGCGAAAATTAGATCATTTTGTAATAAAACTTATGGTTTCTATCGCGTTTAGTATAATTCAAATCCCGACGTCGCGCACCCTTTACAGCTTCCATGGTCAGCGCAATAGAATCCGTAAAAAGTAGTTTTATAACAAAATGTTTTTGAAGTCGGTTAAATATTAATCTACACTTTTTTGCAACTGAGGCCATTATTATATTTTTTTGTAAAAATGTTGCCCCACTGTGCACTGGAATGTTTCCTGAAATCGTGGGTGCGATAATAAACACCGTGGAATATCTATTCGTACCTAAGCTGCTTGGCTATGTAAATATTCGATAGAGTCAATCTTGTGACGTGTAAGCTTACAAGACAACTTCACCAATAGTACAGTCACAAAAACTTTCTTTCTTTCCTTCAAATTATCAGATTTTCCCACAAAAATGAATTCAACCTTCTTTATTATATCAGCGGTTAAACGAATAAAGAGTATGATACATGACCAATAGAAGGCGTTATCTCGTGGCGCGATCGGCGGCCTTTTTATACTCAATCTTTTATCCGAGCCACTCTGGCGGTGTCCAGTTACTGGCAACTCGGAAACTGTTTCTAATTAACGTAATTAGACGGCTATAGAGTAAAGAGTTTGTAATTGTTTGAGGTTATAATGATTTGTAAGGGAATAGCAAAAATAAATGTGGTCTAGGTGTTTAGGTACATTGTGAGTTTTTTTCTGTCAGAGTAGGTATCAAGGGCCACAAATATTATAGAAATACGAGCAATTTAGTCGAAGTTATAAAACATCTTTGAAATTTTCCTTATTCAAAAATGAAAGTTCCACCAAAAAAGGTTGGTTAATTTCTTGTACTCTTTTCAACATTTTCCCGTAGACGTTGAACATTTATAGTCAATATTATTAACCATGGAAGTTGAATTTTATAATAAAAAACCAATAAAATAGTAATTTACTAAAAATAATGTGTCACATAAATACCAAGAAAACTAAGTAGGCACCTATATTAAATTTAAATATTTTTTTCTATAAACGAAAAGACATTGGAACTTCTCAAAAAGTTTGTACAATAGAAATAAACTTGAAACATTTATTGTCAAGCTTCGTATGACACTATATTTCCATATTAACCGTCTTTTCTATAACAATAACGCAGAATGGGATCTCATTTGCAACTTTTCAGACGTAGTGTAGAAAAATATCAGTTGGAAAAGTACGTAAACGTCGGAGAATGTTAAAAAAACACAGTTTTTCGTTGTAAGTGGCCGTCTGGTCGCGTCAAAGGCGGGTCGCGGAGACTGCATGCAAAGCACTCTAAACGGGGGATAAAGTCGTCGGCAACGATTTTAAATTCTAGCTTAGCTCGCCCCGCAGATAATGTTGGCATGTCGATAAGTTCTCTGTTATTCTGTGGCGAACGGTAATAGGAATTTGCTTTTATGGTAATTGCGCTTGTAAGTTTTATGTGCAGTCAGTACTTCTTAGGATTGTTATTGGGGTACCTAAGCTAGTTTGGTGAAGATGTCATGCGTTTATAGGATGCGTTATCATTAATTAAATTTTGATAGTTGTTGGATAAGAAAAATAACTTCACAAAAATGACAGTAAAATTAGGTAGTTGCTATTATATATTTTTGAGATATTAATATTTTTAGTATTTCATATTTTCCTCTTCTTAATCATTTATAGGTAACTACTTCCTATAATTTTAAGCACATTTTTTTATCTATTAATATATTCGTAACTATAGCATATAATGTAACAGAAAAAAGAAATGTAAATCACTGTCTGTTTAAAAAGATAAAAAAAAAACCAAAATTATTAAGACAGTGTTAGTTGAAAAAAATAGTAAACTAATCTTCATCTTCCAAAACTCAAGATTCAACATTTATATTAACTGTGTTTAATAAAATAAAAAAACAGCAAATAAAATTAAAACAGCTTTGTGATATCATACTACAGTCTACAGTTAACATCAAAACATTCCTAACCTCAATAATCTGCAAAAATCTGTCGACAAATTCGACTTAAACGCAGCACTAACGAATTCCACACTCTTAAGGATCCGATGTCTAGGCTCCGCACACCTCATTAGTTCCCGCTTTGATTCAGAGCAGTTCTCGCAGGTGCGGCTAATGCCCAACTCTTTACTCAAACGAATACATTTCTAATCGCATTCTCACTTATTTCTAGGATATTTTTATGTAGGTAAAATAAATTTATTTAAATTCTATTTCTTGTAGTCGTGGTTCTAGAAAATATATATATAGAATAATATAAAAATTAATAAAGGTATTTTAATAATATTTTTTATTTAATTAAATTCATGGTTCTAGAAAATCGGAGAAATTCCACTATTATTTTGTATGTATTTTAATTATAAATATTTTTATAATTTTATTTATTAAAACTATTTTCATAAGAAATACAAGTTTTAATTTTTTTTGTATTTTTCTTGCAAATGAAACTGAAATCATTACTTTGTTAGAGCTTAACAACATTTCCCTCTTTACAGAGCAATGACTATTAATGCCGAAAAAAAAGATAAAAAACACCACTAGTGATGTATCAAAGCGACCGGCACTCACAGACGCACGTGCGTTGATCCTAACAAAATTCACATACAAAACATATACCATTTCGCCGAGTGCTCTTACGGGCTTAAGTTGCAACGTCAAAGCCAAGCCTCTTCCTTTTCACTACGTTTTTAAAATAAAACAGCCGCGGCTCTGTATACGTACATAATTAACAGTGATGTGGCTTTGCAAAGTTTTTAGAGTAAACGAACGCAATGCTTAATGCGTTCTTTGAGTTTTTGAGTGTTATCGTACTGGCATCGTCGTGTTTTTCCAATTTTGTTGTTTTTTTATTTCTTAATTTTTGAAGCTAAGGTTTTTAAATTAAAGTCGTAGCATCGTGCATCTGCTATTTTGTTTTAAATATAATCCTTACAATTAATTATTTTTAAATCTACCTATAATTTTTTTTGCACTGTGGGACTTCATATAATAAAAGCTGTGCATAATCATTTTGTAAAATAAATATTATCGTAGTTTTATAAGTACGTTTCTTTGTCTTACAAACGAAGCCTCTAACAGTGTCTTTATATTAGAAGCTACCGAATACCGCCTAAGGTGCCGTCAAGTCTATACACAGTGCTTTCAGAATAGAAATAAATTACAATCTCTCAGTGCATTGCGGCCGTTTGTACGATCAGCAAAGCACTCCCGCCGATTTGTTACATTGATTCCTAACTGACACGTAGTGGTAGCAAAAGAAATACCCCGTAATGAAGTTGAATTAAATCTTAGTTTTCATGACAATTTTCATTTTAATTTTTTTTTTATTACTTAATATATATAATACTTACTGAGCAATAACTATTATTAGTCTAGCTTCTTGTAAGCACTTTTTACTCTAGTAGCGTAATTTTAACTTGACTGTATTAAAGCTAATTTTATCAACCTAATAGTTGTGACATGTATTTTTCTCTCTTTGATGCACGCTATTTAGTCGGAATTTTTGTATCAAATTCAGTTTTTGACATTAGTTCACTTCATTTTATATGAATCTTTTTTATTTCCATATATTTTATTCTTGCTACGTTAAAACAAATTTTATCGAAGTTTAACTGTCAACTTTGTCTGCTAGCCGTATTATCGTCTGATTCGACAACCGCACACAACAGTAGGTTACCTCGTAACGTCGGCACGATAAATCAATCGTACCATTGTGACGTACAGAATAAGGCATCCTCACCTACACTGTGGTTAAAAAAAACAAACGTGAAAAAAAGTAAAAAGTACAGAACTATCAGGTGTATAGACCTGTGAGGCATTTGAAAGTGATTTGTGAGATAATTTTTATAATATACCCTTGATCAGTGTAAGTTACGTTTGATGGGGTAGGAATTTTTATCTATGGAGGCATTTAGATGAGACGGTGGGTACTATGAAAATTAAGCATTCATAATTAACTACAACAAATAATACTAGGCAAATACCTACAAACCTATAAAATCAAATACTGTGTCGGATTGAGATTGAATATTTAAATGAAAAGACGCTTATCACGCAACATAATTTTTGTTACTTCTCATGCAGCTCAGAATGATTCTGGAAGTATTAAAATTAAGATAGATAACTAAGGCGATTCAGACATATATCGCATTTCCCACATGATTATTATAACGTTCACTCTCCAGCGTGCTCTTACAGAATACTTAAAACCACCAAAAGAATAAAACAAACTGAAGATAAAAAATTACAAAGCCAATTTAACTTAATATTTTGCGCAAAGGTAAACTCATTTAATAATCATTTCATTAATGAATCTCTTTTCAAAATGTCATCGACGAATTCAAACGGATAATGTCGGGTTTAAAACAAATAAAAAAGATATAAGAGAGATACATCAAAAGCTTTTTACTTAAAAAAAGGCTCTATCTTAATCCTTATTAAGCCTCATCATGGAAAGGGTGATGCTATTGAGACCAAGAAGGTGTTATTTTGAGCCCATCACAGATTATATTTATGATTTTTTTATGCCTAATAAGAATTAGAAATCGTAACACAGGGAGTCGGCTGTATTAAAGAGATTATTAAACATTTAGGCTTAGGTAGGTACGTTTATTAATATTAATGTCGTTGAGACTTTAGGTTTTATTTTTATATAATATTGGCTTCTCTAAAATTTGCATTTATGAAGATTTTTATTGCATTTATGATATTTAATAGATGAGCAAAGATTATAAAACTTACAGAGCGTCAATTTCACAGTAATGTTGTGACGAATTGAAGAGTGAACGAGCCCTTGTATCGATTACTGAACTTGAGATGTCAAAGGCACATTAACAAGAGTAGCAAAATTGCATTTAACACCGTGTAATGACAGCATGTGAGAATTCTTTGCGAAACTATCAATGGTTATGTCTCTCTTTGTCAAAAATATGTCATTAATACACGGAAAAAAATTGTCAAAGTGCTCGCACGGCACCCCTGGGAGTTGTTACATAATAGGGATGTCAACACTCGAACTCGGCTTTTCAAGTATAAATAATAGTCGATGTAACATTTGAATAGTGCTACTTTTGCAATACTTACTTTGTCGGCACGCATGAATTGATTTACAAGTTTCGATTTATTGATTTTTGTTGTTATATCGTCAAGCCGTATGACTAGCCGACATTTTTATTGTGAACGTCAAGTATTTTTACGACTGTTTTATAGATAAAATGTCTTTATCGATACACGAATAATCAGACATATTTTTAACTTAAAAAAATTTGCATCTTTTATTTTCCATTATTATTCTAAGTAACTTAACTAACATAATTAAGTTTTTGTATCATACATTGAAGCAACATATACCTAAAATGATTAAAAACAAAATTCGTATAAATGGCTAAAATTCTTGTCACTCGAAGTACTAAAACCAACAAACTCAAACTATTTAACTACACAGAACGGGAACATCTTTAGCAAAATTAGCCGGTCCCACGTCACTGTCAGCTATTGTACTTCAAGTATCGGTTACCGCAAAAATTATTCGGCATCACAATGCTCCCATCTCTATTTAACGAAATTATCAATTTGGACTCGCAACGCACACAATAGTTGTGTTCAAATACTTATTTTAAACTCGGCTACTTCAAAGATGTTTTCAATTTGACAGTCTCTTTGCTTTTGTTAATCTTTGTTTGCTGATAAAATAAACTTAATGTTTTGTAGAAAAATATTCTTGTGTTTAAAGAAAAAAAGGTTAAAAAAAAGTTACTGGATATTTTCATGAAAGATTCAAAGAAAAAAAATGTTGTGAATAGTCATTTAAATTTTCAGGAAATGTAATGTGAAAAAATCTGTATCGACTGTAAATCTTAAAAAAATACTTTTTTTTAAGTTCATGGCAAGTTTGCTGATAAGATAACGAATAATGTAGAAAAAAATTCTTGTTTAAAGAAAAGAGGTTGTGAAAAGTTATTTGAAATTTCATGAAATGTTCAAAGAAAAAAAGGTTGTCAAAAGTTTAAATTTAACACATGAAAAAAGCTTGCACTAAGTAAATCTTTATATATTACTTTTTGATCTTCATGACAACTTAGATTATCGTCGGTATAATAATCATCGTTGTTATTTATTTCTTAAATTTCATACATCGTTTTGAATTAAATTAAAAAGATCAGTTCACATAACTAGTTTTCAATAATCTGAATCTGAATTGGAACATGTCCTACAATATGGTCATTAATTATATTTTCTAAAAGCTAGGCCAAAACTATCGCATTACAGCAAAAACTGACAATGCGGCCAAATGTTTACTATTACAAATTATACCTTACAATGGAGTTTAAATCTAATGATTCGATTACATTCGAAAAAGTCGGTGAGATGAGCCAAACAAAAATATCATGTTACATCATGGGGTAGTTTGGGCTTAAATGATACAGGTAGGCTAATTATTGTGTGTTAAAAAAACTACTTTCTACAGACATATTTTTGTGTAAGATTTGCAAGTAAAATGTTGGTATTTTAATAGACGGCTTTACTTTTGAATATTGTTTTGGATAATTAAATAAAGAAACAATAATGAATTAACATTCTTTAAGACGTATTAAAATGCAGTTTCTTTAAAAAATATAGTACCTAATTGATCTTAAACGCCAAGAGAGCTTTTCATGCTTTTTCAGGAAATTGGAACATTTTTTTATTCTGTTGTTAAAAAATCCTGATTTCATCCTCCATAGTTTAATAATTCTCTATCATCACAACTACCTATTGTAACCTACTATGTCCAACTAAAAAGACATACCTACAGCTTCATCTGCAATCAGTAATAAAATCTTATTGATATTTGCAATGTTTGCAAAAATATTGCAATAATAATCAATGCTTGAAAAAAAATTATTTGCAAATTAAAAAAATATATAACAATGTAAAAATAGGGATGTCACTATTTCAGTAAAAAGCCTTGGTAATCATCATTCGATTTCAGAAATCGGCTAGTTTTCCGAACGGTAGCGCTTTGCAGAGGCATTACTTACATGACATGGTAAGTAAAACCGGCACAAATGAGTATTGGTACAAATAACTATTTGTAAAACAGAGATTGGAGGTGTCCTAACTATTAGCTTACTCCTAAAATTATAGGGTCACCTACCTAAAGGTGGAATCAGCGTCACAGTAGCATCAATGAACTCACTCAAAAGTCCGTAACACAAATCACTAAAAACTAAAAAAAACTACACAGTCCGTGTTAGGGATGCGACGACGCGTGATCTTATAAACCGGAATTCTTTAATTTGACAAGTTTCTAAACGCACCCGATGGTCAGTGTAGCGCGTAATCATCGAATACCCTAAGTATTGAGTGAGAGCACGCTCGGAGGCTGCGAACCGTTCACGATGTCACGGCTCGCTTGCGACTGGCCAAGCCATCTGATTCCAAGTCAGCCGTGTGAGCATCACTGGGGGCGGGGCCTAGAGGGGACGAGTTGTGCCGACTTGTTCACGCTCACCCTAGGGTGGGTGACGCACACTACCGCACACACACACCCAAACGCTCGTGCCTACCAACGCCCACATTTACGCAGCCACGGCAGTCGCTTCGAGCATGCTGTATAACACCGTTCTTAGCTTTTCCGTTTATTGATTTGGTTTAGTTGTAATAATATTCAAATTGTGGTTCAGCTTAAGTGATCTTGTGGCTAAAAATATCCGAAAATAATTTGGAGTCCAATGGATGCAGTTTATTTTCTAGTGATTCAAAGTTCATCTTGGAGAAAGTTACAATTGTATTTGCGAATGGAAAAATTCATTGCCTGAAATAGAAAAATAAAGGCTTTGCAATTTTTCCTAGGAAATACTCAATTCATTGCTCTGCAAATAACAACTGCATAAGTCTAAAAACTAAGTTTTAACTCTGCATAACCGCTAATCACAACAAGACTCAAACGGTTTAAGGACAAAACCTGCTAACCATACCTATTGTAACTGAAGCGCAACGATCGTAAAGTGCGATAAAATATTTTACTACCCTCCTGCCAGCACCCACAGGTTTATGTTCACGACCTACTATAATGGGGGGCGTAAAAAGTCTGCTGGCTAAGCTCAAAGGGGTACTAAAATGAACCTAGTTTCTAAAAGAGGTAGTGAAAAGTAATGTCATATTTCATTGTATTTCTGTTTTTTTTTTTGAGAAACAAAAGATTTCAATCTATTCCTGTTATCTTATCAAGCAGTTGTTACTAAAGTGATTGAGAATAATACAAGCTTTAGGCAGCTGTGAAAATTATATTAAAAATCCAATGAAAATTATATAAAAAAATAAGATTAAAAAGCCCTTTTAAAAAAATGTTGTTCTAAAACTAACATAACTTAAAAGTAAGCTACAATTAATTAATCTGACTAAGAACAAACGATAAGAAAAAACAATTTGACTACTTAAGTACCAAAGTTTTCTCAAAAGAAAATTCAACCAAATGAACGTTTTTTGGAAAACATCATCATCAAACTAATTCGTTTATCTCCCAAAATGACAGAGGTTAAGTTAGAGTCCACCACTCCAGTCACACCTAGTGCGGGATGGCAGTATTTGTCAAAGGAGTTCATCAAAAGCCCACACAACCCAGCCCAAATTTGTACCGGAGGTACATGACAGACTGTCAAGTTGATAGTTTTTACCATGAAATCACTATGAAACTGATAATAATCTGCCATAATGGCGTCCGTTTGACATTCCGAAACTGACACTGACAGTTTTTACTATAAAATCATCACGAAACAGATAGTAGTGTGACGTGATTTTTCTTAAATTACTTAAATGTTTTTTCTCATCCCCCAGTCAACATTAAAAAAAGTACGACTAGTTTTAACCAGCGTAATACAGGGTATTTTATCCAATAAGTGCACCTTCGGTACATCATTTGGGCCGATTTCGATGACCTCCATTCCCACGCGCGGTCTAGAGAATCTCTGAGGCACGGGGGTTTACTCGCAATATTTTTCTTCACTGTATAAATGGGATAAGAATAGGAGGTCAATCACTAGTGACTAGGTTATCACTGTACGCTACACATAATCTATATTAATATTATGAATGCTAAAGTAAGTTACCTTTACACGCCAAAAATTTTGATAAAATTAGGTAAGAAGGATAAACTGTATCCTAAGGAAGTTCACAGGGTTACCTTTCGTCTCTAAAAGTCCTGTGACATGCGAGTGAAACTGTAGGTAACCGCCAATGTCACAAATGTACCCGTAATATGATGGGGAGCCTATTGCAATCAACCGGGCACAAATCCACACTCCGAGCTGATACTGAGAATTTCATATAAAAACCCACTGCTCAACCTGTGAGTCAAAATTAGGACCTCGAGCGTACCAATTCGCGCTTAGGGCTAACGAAACAAGAACAAATTGTTCCACTTAATGCATGACCAAGAACACTATTCAAAGAGATTATCTAATTAGACTGTAAACTAAGCCCAACATGGGAGAAAACATTTAGATTCTTAAGTAAAAAATGTTGAAATGTTTCTATTCTCTATCCTACATTTTGATACACGCTAGATCTTGATTTTCAACTGAGTTCATTGAACCCACAAAAGAGAATCTGTCTCGAACAGTTGTCACTAACTTAGGCGCAACATCTATATACGAACAATTTCCCACCAAAACAAAAACATGACGCAAGTCAAGTCACACGCAATTAATTGACAACGAGATAGTCATAACGCACAATGTGATACCTCACAAAATCAACAAAACGGTTTTGCACGCCGCCTCCCAACAATAGCGGACACGCGGCAACCGTCACGCCGCTCAGCACAAGAATGACTTAGCCCTAATTTATATCAACCTAATTTCACGGCTGCTCATACTTATTGTGAGATTTTGCGATACCATGTCATGGTATTCGACATGGCTGGTTACTGATTAAGTCGTCACTTTTACAATCCATCCTTATTCAAGGTCAAATGTACACAATTTTTCATTCAAATACACCTTTTTGGGAAGTTTGTTTGCCGAATCTTCGATACAATACTTCGGTTGGGCGCTTAATTTAAAATTTTGTTCTACTCATATTAATTCAACCATTAAAATCGTTGTGCTTGTACAAAAGAAGTCGCGGCCGATTTACTAAAAAATAAATAATGGAACTTTTTCTTGTATAAAGAAAGTGTTTGTCTAAGAACAATGTGGGGTACCACAGCGGGACATCTAGATACACGGGGCTAAAACATTTTCTTTACATTTTTTTATTTGCACTCATACCTTACGTGAATAGAGTCGGATCCTTAATTTACGCATCGATAGACTTATTTTGTAGTTTCGCATTTGTAAGGGATTGTTCTTCGGGAGCGTTTTGTAACATTGCGTTTGTGAGGTGAGCTATCGAGCCATTGTGCAAAATAATGACGAGTTCTAAAGGCATTTGAGGCTCATAACATAAACAAGTAATTCATTGCCGCCTTCCATTAGTTTATTAATACTTTCTATATTATATGATTCCACATGCCACTCGTAAATCACTCATGCTTTTACAAACTGTCCTAAATGACCCAAAAAAATAGTACGCCTACTATCCTTATTTACCAAAACAAGCCCCTAAAGCTAATATGTCCGATCTGAAATGATCTGCAATTGGCAAAAACTCATAAATCAGCGGACATCGTCAGCTAGGGCTGGCTCGTCCGACGCAGCTGCTTCACCTTACACGCATCAGTGGCGACTCACAACATCCCGTGCACGGCTTAAGTAACGAATGCTTTGTGCATGCCGATAGATTTGGAGGCAGCCCTAAGGAAGAAGATATAGCGGGTTGGAAAAATAGCTAAATTTTAGTAGGTATTGAAATCTCTGAGTTCACTCAACATGAGACCTAATATCGACACCAATATGACCAAATAATAGTTAAATAAATAATAGCTAGTATCTAGCAGCAGATAAGTTGTATCGAGTTCAGTAATATCGTAGTTTAAGAGCCTGTTTCACGACTTCTGGATAGCTGCTAATTGCCGAATTAAAAAAAATGTACAAATGGAACTTGTATTAACATTATCTGCCAGGTAACTACCAGGTTAAATAGGACTTAAAACTTATAATTTATTTTAAAGTAAGACACTTAATTAAACAAACAAGTACCTACTTTAATTGTTTGATGAAGATATTTAGTCGATATTTAAGGACAGTGATGCATCAGTAATGTGGTCCCATTTGCACAAACTCAGACAATATTAAGTAATTAGAATTCCAGAATTCGTTTGCCTCTATAAATGTATCCATTAAATTCCGGTAGCTCCTATGAATTGTACCACAGGATCGTATTAAAAAAAGGACGAGAATCCTTTTCAGCGATAGGTTACAGATTAGACGGGGATGCAGTCAATTTGATGCGCGGTGTCTTCCGCAAACCGCCGCGGTTTTTTTGCGGTTCTATACTTATGTCGCTTTCGCGGCAGGATGACAAAAGGGTTATTGTGTTTTCATATCTATTGGTATCAATTTATAGATTTTTAAGTATTTATTTTGTTATTTTATCAGTTCATAATGGGGCTTCGATGTTTAGCAATTTCGTGATCAATGTGCATTTTACATAAAATAGGTAGATCTTTGCAATTAAACTATAGATTGCTTAGTAACAAAAGAATCAACCTTTAAAATTGGTTACTTACAATCTTATACTATAAAAATCTAGAAAATATCTTCCTTCTTTCCTTAATGACAAAAGTACAGTCACTAGTAGGTAAACCAAAAAAAAAATCAAGGTACTTAAATCCAAGAGTGACATATTATGAGAATGTAACTACATGAAGCAGATCTTAAAACCCTCGATATCCAAACAAATCTTTAATTATGATTGCTATTAAGTATTATGAAATTTTCATAAATTAAACTAAAAAGGTAGGTAAGGTAAGATAGGCTTGGTGCAAAACTGAAAAGGACAACTGCTTTGTTGCTTTGACTATCAAATAAAGATATAATAGCGGTAATAAAAAATAAGAAATTAATCACGGCAGACAAACGCACGCCAAACTAATTGTGTCTAAGGGCCGCACTTAGACACGTCAATTTACGTCAAATGAATCGTTAACAAACAGTGGCTACTATATCTTGGCCTATTTTTCCATATTTGAGTTTGTTGTCAGTGTACTAAGATATACTGGGTCTCAATTATCTAGTTATTCATTACCTAAGTGACGTGTCTGAGTTCAACTCAACAGTAAAATATATAAATAAAATTTTCAATAGGTATTCACCCTTATGTACCATGAATACATAACCAAAAAACAATAGTATTTAGTATTCTAGTTAATGATATGTACCCTTAAAGCATCTTTAAATAAGGTGTTGAATTCATTACCATCGTTGCATCTGTGATAATTATAAGGGGAAAATATTATAATTTTCATTGCCCTCTAGGCCTCTACAATTTATGAATATACATTTGAATACCTACTTTTAACGGTTTTTTATTTGTGTATTAGTTATGGGTGGATTCACACGGTTTTAGAGAAAATTTACATTCATTTAAATAGAAACATGTACTGTATGAAATTTAGAAAACCAAAAACGGTCTCATTGACCTTTTTTTTTAAATAAACCTTAATCTCTCTAGGTACCTATATTATCTCTAGATCTCTATATTTTCTTACAATATTCCTGAATTTAATTTAAATAAAATAGTTTACTCAAGCTTTTAGTATTAATTGTGTTTTTCGTATTTAAATTTTATTGTAATTCATAAATAATAAATGACCTAAAATTACTTTTTATTTATTTACCTATCTTATAAGTTTTGGGTTTAAACAACCCTTAGGTATTAGGTAGAAAGGAATAACTTGTACCTTTAAAATAAAATATGAGAGCATGTACGAACTCTGGTTCATAAGTATTTCTTTTAACAAAAAACTCCATTTATGCGTATTGGAAAAGTTAAAAGGGCATTCCATTTTCAAAATGTGACGTTATGAATGTGCGTGGCGCGCTTTCCCCTTCTGTGGAAAACGCACACAGACGAATTAATTTTCTAACTCACACTACGAAGCACTCAATGGGTAGTTGTAAAATTATTGTAGATAAGCCATGTTTTCACTTCTCTTCATAAGTTAC